>OY997392.1:0-600000 GCA_963921505.1 Phakellia ventilabrum
CACGGCATAAGGCTGTCATTGGCATGACTGCACTTCCCTCCACAGCGTCCAGCGCTCCCCGAGTACATGTGAGGCGATAATATTAATACTGGAACACTGTGACCTAAGGCGGCCCTGCACATTTTTAATATTGCCCTCACTTGTCTTTTGCTTCATTGACTTTTGATGTGATGCGACCAGATACGACCGGATGAGGAGGGGCCGGTCCTGACTCAGTTTTAATAAGTAGGACTCCTTATAATAAGTAAGACTCCTTATAATAAGAATGACTCAGTTATAATAAGTAGGACTCCTTATAATAAGTAGGACAATAAGAATTACTCAGTTATAATAAGTAGGACTCCTTATAATAAGTAGGCCTCCTTATAATAAGAAGGAGTCTGTTATAATAAATAGGACTCCTTATAATAAGTAGGATTCCTTATAATAAGTTGGACTCCTTATAATAAGTAGGACTCCTTACAATAAGTAGGACTCCTTATAATAAGTAGGACTCCGTTATAGTAAGTAGGACTCCTTACAATAAGTAGGACTCCCTATAATAAGAATGACTCCTTATAATAAGTAGGACTCCTTATAATAAGTAGGACTCTTATAATAAGACAGGATTCCTTTATAATATGTACGACTCCTTATAATAAGTAGGACTCCTTATAATAAGAAGGAGTCTGTTATAATAAGTAGGACTCCTTATAATAAGTAGGACTCCTTATAATAAGAATGACTCAGTTATAATAAGTAGGACTCCTTATAATAAGTAGGACTCCTTATAATAAGAAGGAGTCTGTTATAATAAATAGGACTCCTTATAATAATTAGGACTCCTTATAATAAGAAGGAGACTGTTATAATAAATAGGACTCCTTATAATAAGTAGGACTCCTTACAATAAGAAGGAGTCTGTTATAATAATTAGGACTCCTTATAATAAGTAGGACTCCTTATAATAAGAAGGACTCCTTGTAATAAGTAGGACTCCTTATAATAAGTAGGACTCCTTATAATAAGAAGGAGTCTGTTATAATAAATAGGACTCCTTATAATAAGTAGGACTCCTTATAATAAGAAGGACTCCTTATAATAAGTAGGACTCCTAATAATAAGAAGGAGTCTGTTATAATAAATAGGACTTCTTATAATAAGTAGGACTCCTTATAATAAGTAGGACTCCTTAGGACTCCTTATATAATAAGTAAGGAGTCTGATATAATAATTAGGAGTCCTTATAATAAGTAGGACTCCCTATAATAAGAATGACCTGTATAATAAGTAGGAGTCCATATAATTATTAAGACTCCTTATAATAAGAAGGAGTCTGTTATAATAATTAGGACTCCTTATAATAAGTAGGACTCCTTATAATAAGCAGGATTCCTTATAATAAGAATGACTCAGTTATAATAAGTAGGACTCCTTATAATATGTAAGACTCCTTATAATAAGAAGGACTCCTTATAATAAGTAGGACTCCTTATAATAAGAAGGAGTCTGTTATAATAGATAGGACTCCTTATAATAAGTAGGAAGTTCAAGGCTTGGAATCGGAAATGAACGAGTTCGAGTCAAATTCCGATGCTTGGAATCGGGAATGGAAGTTCGAGGCTTGGAATCGGGAATGTAGGAGTTCAAACCAAGTTCGTTGCTTGGATTCGGAAATGGAGGAGTTCGAGCCCGATTCCAACTTTTGGAATCGGGAATGGAGGAGTTGGAGCCTAGTTCGAGGCTTTGAATCGGGAATGCAGGAGTTCGAGCCAAGTTCGGAAGCTTGGAATCGGGATTGGAGTCGTTCGAGCCTAGTTCGATGCTTGGAATCGGGAATGGAGGAGTTCGAGCCCAGTTCGAGGCTTGGAATCGGAAATTTAGGAGATCGAGCCAAGTTCCGACGCTTGGAATCGTGAATGGAGGAGTTCGAGCCAAGTTCCAATGCTTGGAATCGGAAATGGAAGTGTTTGAGCAAAGTACGAAGTTTGGAATCGGAAATGGAGGAGTTCGAACTAAGTTCGAGGCTTGGAATCGGAAATGGAGGAGTTCGAACAAAGATCGAGGTTTGGAATCGGAAATGGAGGAGTTCAAGCCAAGTTCTGACGTTTGGAATCGTAAATGGGAGAATTCGAACCAAGCAACGAACTTGGTTTGAACTCCTACATTCAAGTCTCGAACTTCCATTCCCGATTCCAAATCGGAATTTGACTCGAACTCGTTCATTTCCGATTCCAAGCTTTGAACTTTGCTCGAACTCTTCCATTCCCGATTCCAAGCGTCGGAACTGGGCTCGAACTCCTCCATTTACGATTCCAAGCTTCAAACTTGTCTTGAACTCCTCCATTCCCGATTCCAAGCCTCGAACTACGCTCGAACTCCTCCATTCCCGATTCCAAGAGTTGGAATCGGGCTCAAACCCCTTATTTGACTCGGAATTTGACTCGAACTCGTTCATTTGCGATTCCAAACCTTGAACTTTGTTCGAACTCTTCCATTCCCAATTCCCAGCGTCGGAACTGGGCTCGAACTCCTCGATTTCAAATTCCAAGCATCGAATTTGGCTCGAACTCTTCCATTCCCAATTCCAAGAGTCGGAACTTGGCTCGATCTCATCCATTTCCATTTCCAATCGTCAAACTTGTCTCGAACTTTTCCATTCCCGATTCCAAGCGTCGGAACTGGCCTTGAACTCCTCCATTTCCGATTCCAAGCTTCGAACTTGGCTCGAACTCCTCCATTCCCGATTCTAAGCATCGAACTTGGCTCGAACTCTTCCATTCACGATTCCAAGCGTCGGAACTTGGCTTGAACTCCTCCATTTCCGATTCCAAACCTCGAACTTGGCTCGAACTCTTCCATTCCCAATACCAAGGGTCGGAACTTGGCTCGAACTCCTCCATTTCCGATTCCAAACCTCGAACTTGGCTCGAACTCTTCCATTCCCGATTCCAAGTGTCGGAACTTGGCTTGAACTCCTCCATTTCCGATTCCAAACCTCGTACTTGGCTCGAACTCATCCATTCCCGATTGCAAACGTCGGAACTTGGCTCGAACTCCTACATTTCCGATTCCAAGCCTCGAACTAGGGTTGAACAACTCCATTCCCGATTCCAAGTGTCGGAATTTGACTCGAACTCCTAAATTTCCGATTCCAAGCTTCGAACTTGGCTCGAACTCCTCCAGTTCAAGCCAAGTTCCACGCTTAGAATCGTGAATGGAAGAGTTCGAGCCAAGTTCGATGCTTGGAATCGGGAATGGAGGAGTTCGAACCCAGTTCGAGGATTGGAATCGTAAATTGAGGAGATCGAGCCATGTTGCGATTCTTGGAATTGGAAATTGGAAAATCCTTCATTTCCGATTCCTAGCAACGAACTTGGTTTGAACTCCTACATTCCCAATTCGAAGCCTCGAACTTAGCTCGAAATCCTCCATTTCCATTTCCAAGAATTGCAACTTGTCTCGATCTCCTCAATTTCCGATTCCAAGCCTCGAACTGGGCTCGAACTCCTCCATTCCCGATTTCAAGAGTCAGAATCGGGCTCGAACTCCTCCATTTTCGATTCCAAGCAACGAACTTGGTTTGAACTCCTACATTCCCGATTCCAAGACCCAAACTTCCATTCCCGATTCCAAGAATCGGAATTTGACTCGAACTCGTTCATTTGCGATTCCAAACCTTGAACTTTGCTCGAACTCTTCCATTCCCGATTCCCAGCGTCGGAACTGGTCTCGAACTCCTCCATTTCAAATTCCAAGCATCGAATTTTGCTCGAACTCTTCAAATCCAAATTCCAAGAGTCGGAACTTGGCTCGATCTCATCCATTTCCATTTCCAATCGTCAAACTTGGCTCGAACTTTTCCATTCCCGATTCCAAGCGTCGGAACTGGCCTTGAACTCCTCCATTTCCGATTCCAAGCTTCGAACTTGGCTCGAACTCCTCCATTCCCGATTCTAAGCATCGAACTTGGCTCGAACTCTTCCATTCCCGATTCCAAGCGTCGGAACTGTGCTCGAACTCCTCCATTTCCGATTCCAAGCCTCGAACTTGGCTCGAACTCCTCCATTCCCGATTCTAAGCATCGAACTTTGCTCGAACTCTCCCATTCACGATTCCAAGCGTCAGAACTTGGCTTGAACTCCTCCATTTCCGATTCCAAACCTCGAACTTTGCTCGAACTCCTCCATTTCCGATTCCAAGCCTCGAACTTAGCTCGAACTCCTCCATTTCCGATTCCAAACCTCGTACTTTGCTCAAACTCTTCCATTTCCGATTCCAAGCGTCGGAACTTGGCTCGAACTCTTACCTTTTCGATTCCAAGCATCGAACTAGGGTTGAACACTTCCATTCCCGATTGCGAGCATAGGAATTTGACTCGAACTCCTCCATTTCCGATTCCAAGCTTCGAACTTGTCTCGAACTCCTCCATTTCCGATTCCATCAACGAACTTGGTTTGAACTCCTACATTCCCGATTCCAAGCCTCAAACTTCCATTCCCGATTCCAAGCATCGGAATTTGACTCGAAATCGTTCATTTCCGATTCCAAGCCTTGAACTTTGCTCGAACTCTTCCATTCCCGATTCCCAGCGTCGGAACTGGGCTCGAACTCCTCCATTTCCGATTCCAAGACTCGAACTTAGCTCGAACTCCTCCATTTCCGATTCCAAACCTCGTACTTTGCTCAAACTCTTCCATTTCCGATTCCAAGCGTCGGAACTTGGCTCGAACTCCTACATTTTCGATTCCAAGCATCGAACTAGGGTTGAACACCTCCATTCCCGATTCCAAGAATCGGAATTTGACTCGAACTCCTCTATTTCCGATTCCAAGCTTCGAACTTGTCTCGAACTCCTCCATTTCCGATTCCATCAACGAACTTGGTTTGAAATCGTACATTCCCGATTCCAAGCATCGAACTTCCATCCCCGATTCCAAGCATCGGAATTTGACTCGAACTCGTTCATTTCCGATTCCAAGTCTTGAACATTGCTCGAACTCTTCCATTTCCGAATCCCAGCGTCGGAACTGGGCTCGAACTCCTCCATTTCCGATTCCAAGCCTCAAACTTTGCTCGAACACCTCCATTTCGGATTCCAAGATTTGAAATTGGCTCGAACTCCTCCATTTCCGATTCCAAGCAACGAACTTGGTTTGAACTCCTACATTCCCGATTCCAAGCCTCGAACTTCCATTTCCGATTCCAAGCATCGGAATTTGACTCGAACTCGTTCATTTCCGATTCCAAACCTTGAACTTTGCTCGAACTCTTCCATTCCCGATTCCCAGCGTCGGAACTGTGCTCGAACTCTTCCATTCCCAATTCCAAGCCTCGAACTTGATTCGAACTCTTCCATTCCCAATTCCAAGAGTAGGAACTTGGCTCGATCTCCTCCGATTCCATTTCCAATCCTCGAACTTGGTTCGATCTTTTCCATACCTAATTCCAAGCGTTGGAACGGTGCTCGAACTCCTCCATTTCCGATTCCAAGCTTCGGAATAGGATTAGAACTTCTCCATTCCCGATTCTAAGCTTCGAACTTAGCTCGAAATCCTCCATTTTCAATTCCAAGATTCGCAACTTGGCTCGATCTCTTCAATTTCCGAATCCAAGCCTCGAACTGGGCTCGAACTCTTCCATTCCCGATTCCAAGCCTCGAACTCCTCCATTCCCGATTCCAAGAGTCGGAATCAGGCTCGAACTTCTCCATTCCCGATTCCAAGAGTCGGAATCGGGGTCGAAGCTTGGAATCGGAAATGGAGGAGTTCGAGCAAAGTTCGAGGTTTGGAATCGGAAATGGAGAAGTTCGAGCCCAGTTCCGACGCTGGGAATCGGGAATGGAAGAGTTCGATAAAAGTTCAAGTCTTGGAATCGGAACGAGTTCGAGTCAAATTCCGATGCTTGGAATCGGGAATGGAAGTTCGAGGCTTGGAATCGGGAATGTAGGAGTTCAAACCAAGTTCGTTGCTTGGAATCGGAAATGGAGGAGTTCGAGACAAGTTCGAAGCTTGGAATCGGAAATGGAGGAGTTCGAGTCAAATTCCGATGCTTGGAATCGGGAATGGAGGTGTTCAACCCTAGTTCGATGCTTGGAATCGGAAATGTAGGAGTTCGAGCCAAGTTCCGACGCTTGGAATCGGAAATGGAAGAGTTTGAGCAAAGTACGAGGTTTGGAATCGGAAATGGAGGAGTTCGAGCTAAGTTCGAGGCTTGCAATCGGAAATGGAGGAGTTCGAGCCAAGTTCGAGGTTTGGAATCGGAAATGAAGGAGTTCAAGCCAAGTTCTGACGCTTGGAATCGTGAATGGAAGAGTTCGAGCAAAGTTCGATGCTTAGAATCGGGAATGGAGGAGTTCGAGCCAAGTTCGAGGCTTGGAATCGGAAATGGAGGAGTTCGAGCCAAGTTCGAGGCTTGGAATTGGAAATGGAGGAGTTCGAGCCCAGTTCCGACGCTGGGAATCGGGAATGGAAGAGTTCGAACAAAGTTCAAGCCTTGGAATTGGAAATGAACGAGTTCGAGACAAATTCCGATGCTTGGAATCGGGAATGGAAGTTCGTTGCTTGGAATCGGTAATGAAGGAGTTCAAACCAAGTTCTGATTGCTTGGAATCGGAAATGGAGGAGTTCGAAGCCAATTCCAACTCTTGGAATCGGGAATGGAGGAGTTCGAGCCTAGTTCGAGGCTTGGAATCGGGAATGAAGGAGTTCGAGCCAAGTACGAGGTTTGGAATAGAAAATGGAGGAGTTCGAGCCAACTTCCGACACTTGGAATTGGGAATGGAAGAGTTCGAGCCAAGTTCGAAGCTTGGAATAGGAAATGGAGGAGTTCGAGCCCAGTTCCGACGCTTGGAATCGGGAATGTAAAAGTTCGAGCTAAGTTCGAGGATTGGAAATGGAAATGGAGGAGATCGAGCCAAGTTCCGACTCTTGGAATTGGGAATGGAAGAGTTCGAGCCAAGTTCGAGGCTTGGAATTGGAAATGGAGGAGTTCGAGCCCAGTTCCGAAACTGGGAATTGGGAATGGAAGAGTTCGAGCAAAGTTCAAGGCTTGGAATTGGAAATGAACGAGTTCGAGTCAAATTCCGATGCTTGGAATCGGGAATGGAAGTTCGAGGCTTGGAATCGGGAATGTAGGAGTTCAAACCAAGTTCGTTGCTTGGAATCGGAAATGGAGGAGTTCGAGCCCGATTCCAACTCTTGGAATCGGGAATGGAGGAGTTCGAGCCTAGTTCGATGCTTGGAATCGGGAATGGAGGAGTTCGAGCCAAGTACGAAGTTTGGAAACGGAAATGGAGGAGTTCGAGCCAACTTCCGACACTTGGAATCGGAAATGGAGGAGTTTGAGCTAAGTTCGAAGCTTGAAATCGGAAATGGAGGAGTTCGAGCCCAGTTCCGATGCTGGGAATCGGGAATGGAAGAGTTCGAGCAAAGTTCAAGTCTTGGAATCGGAAATGAAGGAGTTCGAGTCAAATTCCGATGCTTGGAATCGGGAATGGAAGTTCGAGGCTTGGAATCGGGAATGTAGGAGTTCAAACCAAGTTCGTTGCTTGGAATCGGAAATGGAGGAGTTCGAGCCAAGTTCGAGGCTTGGAATCGGAAATTGAGGAGTTCGAGCCCAACTTCCGACGCTTGGAATCGGGAATGGAGGAGTTCGAGCTAAGTTCAAGGCTTGAAATCGGAAATGGAGACGTTTCGAGCACAGTTCCGATGCTGGGAATCGGGAATGGAAGAGTTCGATCAAAGTTCAAGACTTGGAAACGGAAATGAACGAGTTCGAGTCAAATTCCGATGCTTGGAATCGGGAATGGAAGTTCGAGACTTGGAATCGGGAATGTAGGAGTTCAAACCAAGTTCGTTGCTTGGAATCGGAAATGGAGGAGTTCGAGACAAGTTCAAAGCTTGGAATCGGAAATGGATAAGTTCGAGTCAAATTCCGATGCTTGGAATCGGGAATGGAGGTGTTCAACCCTAGTTCGATGCTTGGAATCGAAAATGTAGGAGTTCGAGCCAAGTTCCGACGCTTGCAATCGGAAATGGAAGAGTTTGAGCAAAGTACGAGGTTTGGAATCGGAAATGGAGGAGTTCGAGCCAAGTTCGAGGCTTGGAATCGGAAATGGAGGAGTTCGAGCCAAGTTCGAGGTTTGGAATCGGAAATGGAGGAGTTCAAGCCAAGTTCCGATGCTTGGAATCAGAAATGGAGGAGTTCGAACTAAGCCTTAGAATCGGGAATGGAAGAGTTCCGACGAGGCTTGGAATCGGAAATGGAGGAGTTCGAGCCAAGTTCCGACGCTGGGAATCGGGAATGGAGGAGTTCGAGCCAAGTTCGATGTTTGGAATCGGAAATGGAGGAGTTCGAGCCAACTTCCGACACTTGGAATCGGGAATGGAAGAGTTCGAGCCAAGTTCGAGGTTTGGAATCGGAAATGGAGGAGTTCGAGCCAAGTTCCGACACTTGGAATTGGGAATGGATGAGTTCGAGCCAAGTTCAAGGTTTGGAATCGGAAATGGAGGAGTTCAAGCCAAGTTCCGACGCTTGGAATCGTGAATGGAAGAGTTCGAGACAAGTTCAATGCTTGGAATCGGAAATGGAGGAGTTCGAGCCAAGTTCCGACACTTGGAATCGGGAATGGAAAAGTTCGAGCCAAGTTCGAGGATTGGAAATGGAAATGGAGGAGATCGAGCCAAGTTCCGACTCTTGGAATTGGGAATGGAAGAGTTCGAGCCAAGTTCGAGGCTTGGAATTGGAAATGGAGGAGTTCGAGCCCAGTTCCGACGCTGGGAATCGGGAATGGAAGAGTTCGAGCAAAGTTCAATGCTTGGAATTGGAAATGAACGAGTTCGAGTCAAATTCCGATGCTTGGAATCGGGAATGGAAGTTCGAAGCTTGGAATCGGGAATGTAGGAGTTCAAACCAAGTTCGTTGCTTGGAATCGGAAATGGAGGAGTTCGAGCCCGATTCCGACTCTTGGAATCGGGAATGGAGGAGTTCGAGCAATTGGGCCCTATTTGCCCGAGGGACATGCTTTAGGGACATATTCGCAGGGCTTGGCCCTGAAATAATTTTATTATAGACACTCCAGAGGACATGCATTAACCCCTTTCCTTCTGTGGTCCTTAATGGCTCCCGACATCATGCTGGTGCATCGATTAATCCACATGTTCTGCTGCAACTTTTGACTATACTGACTGTTTCTCTTGCCTCACTGTCCTCATGTAAGGGACGTGTTGTATCCCTGACCCATAGAATCCTTAAAGGACATCTACGGGCCTAGCGGGACATAGAATTTGGCCTTAGGGACATAAATTGGGCCCTATTTGCCCGAGGGACATGCTTTAGGGACATATTCGCAGGGCTTGGCCCTGAAATAATTTTATTATAGACACTCCAGAGGACATGCATTAACCCCTTTCCTTCTGTGGTCCTTAATGGCTCCCGACATCATGCTGGTGCATCGATTAATAGGATGTAGAACAGAGTCACATGTTCTGCTGCAACTTTTGACTATACTGACTGTTTCTCTTGCCTCACTGTCCTCATGTAAGGGACGTGTTGTATCCCTGACCCATAGAATCCTTAAAGGACATCTACGGGCCTAGCGGGACATAGAATTTGGCCTTAGGGACATAAATTGGGCCCTATTTGCCCGAGGGACATGCTTTAGGACATATTTAGGCCCTGAAATAATTTTATTATAGACACCCCAGAGGCCTGCAGGGCTTGGCCCTGAATCATGCTGGTGCATAATTTTATTATCCAGAGGACATGCATTAACTCCCTTTCCTTCTGTGGTCCTTAATGGCTCCAGGCCTAGCGGGACATCAATTTGGCCTAAGGGACATAAATTGGGCATTTGCCCGAGGGACATTAGGGACATATTCGCAGGGCTAAGCCCTAACCCTAACCCTAACCCTAACCCCATAGTGCTGAACCTCAGTAGGCTATGGGGTTGGCTTCAGTGCTGAACCTCAGTAGGCTGTAGAGGTGGATCAGTGCTGAACCTCAATAGGCTATAAGAGGTGGATCTGTGCTGAACCTCAGTAGGCTGTAGAGGTGGATCAGTGCTGAACCTCAATAGGCTATAAGAGGTGGATCTGTGCTGAACCTCAGTAGGCTAGAGAGTGGACCGGTGTACTCAGTAGGCTATAGGGTTAGGGTTAGGGGTGGGCATCAGTATAGTACTGAATCTCAGTAGGCTATAGAGGCGGGTCAGTGCTGAACCTCAGTAGGCTACAGAGTGGGTCAGTGTACTGCTGAACCTCAGTAGGCTATAGGGTTGGTGTGCGGTCCACTCACATTATTTAAGTGATGTGGGTGTGGCTTGGATACCACACCCTAGGGGACGTACAGGTGTAACCCTAATCCTAACCCTAATGACAGTTTTTCAGGAGTCCACACCCACTGGCAGTCCATGAAGGTGGATCGTGCAGGCATATTAAGTGATGATACTGAAGGATGATGAGCCATAAGCTGATAACACAAAACAAAGGAGTGTCAGTACACAAAGCATGCTTGGTTGTCCAACTTTCTTTTCCAGAAGGGGGCCAAGCAAATTCCACAAGCATGGATCATAAACACCACAGAACCATATGGTCCTTAGTTTGTAGCGTCTACAATCCATGAAGGTGGATCCTGCAGGCAAGGCAGGTTGGGGAAACGCCTCCTGAAAGTAAAGAAAAGAAGAGTATATCATTAGCTTCACTCCTAGTGACATTATAACCCCAACCAGAGAACAATAGCCTCTGCTAAAGTGTAATTAAACGCGAGAACGCCTGCTATTTCTTAATAGCCTACACGTCACGACGCATGCGCATCACGTCTTTTACGTCATGGGAGTTCAGAGGTCGACCCAAGCTAGCCCTGCATATGCACGTGGCCGAGGTCGGGCAGCGTGTCTGGTACGACTATAGTTCAAGGTGAGTCGACACCTGATCATACTATCGCATACTGGTCTACTTTTCCGTGTGTGTGGTTTGGTCTGTGACTAGTGTATGTGTAAATTATGTAGCTGTAGCTATAGTGGGTGTGGTAGTAGCTACATGCTCTAGATCTTGTAAGGGACATCCACACTAGTGGGTTCTTTAATACATCAGAAGCAGACTCCAGCGCCAGATTGTGCAATTACAAATTATAATTTGCTGCATACGACATTGAATCTGTCACTGTCAAGGTATGATAAGTTTCTGAAATTCATGAAATTAGAACACTGTACCAGGAGCCTGTGAACCTCATAGCTAGAACACTGTACCAGGAGCCTGTGAACCTCATAGCTAGAACACTGTACCAGGAGCCTGTGAACCTCATAGCGGACCTCTTAACTGCCTAGAATCACATCTAGTGGAGTAGAACTGTACCTAGGCCATATACTTTAATACACAAGATTTTTCTTCAGCTTGTACAAGTTGTTAGCTTCAGTGAACCCTCTAATCAGGACTGCAAAATGAGGATGCAATTGCTAATACAGCAACTGCACATTATCAGCTGAGACAATGCATACCCACTATTTTAGACATTAGAGGTGATGCAGAAGATGACTGTAATGGAAGGGTTCTACCTCACCACAGGCTCTCAAATTTTTGCAGAAATATGGATGTTTGGTTTGAAAAGCTACGGTCCATCCCACACACTACTAATAGTAAGTTGTAACTCAATACTTGATGTGTGTACAGTGCTCCAAAGTAAAGATGTCAACTTTTCACTTTTGTACTTTTCCTGGTGTTACGAAAACGTTTGAAAGCGGAAGTCAGTTTTGACCAGGCAGATGTTGATCTCCATTACTTCTGTGACTTTACTGAGAATATCACCTCGTTAGCCATCCAATTTGTGTCTGTATGGCTTCTCGTACCGTACTAATTCAGAATTTAGTTTTTAGACATAAACTTAAGAACAGATACTAGTTAAGAGCCCAAACTTCTATATAGCATTTTTCTCATAACGATACATCAATGGTGCAGGTTTGGAGGCCTAACACCGAAGGATGTGGAGATGGTACATCAAAATGAGCATTTTGAGGGCCAAAAGTGTTTAGAAATGAAATCAAAATTTACTACTAGTTAAGAGCTCAAATTCCTCTTGCTCAATAGAAATGTATAATTCTATCAAATATCCAAAACTCAACTTCATAGCTTGTATTGTCTTGCTGCTTTTGTTGCCAGAAGGGATTTTTCTGTATCTGAAGCCATATGTGTGAAGCCCTACATGGATAGCTAATGAGGTGCTAATGAGGTGTGAAGCTGCAATAACATTAGATGTCAACATGTGGCAGGTAAAAACTGACTTTCACTTTCATAGTTCTTCACAATACCAGTAAGAGTAAGGGTACCAAAATGGAAAGTTGACATCTTTACTTTGGAGCACTGTATGTACATAATTGTTGGAAATTACTAAGCAACAGTTCTGTACACAGTACTTTCAAGGGGGTTATTTATTATTACGAGTTGTTTGATACTGCTATGGGTGCCAGTGAAAGAATTAGTGGCACATTCTGTACGAGATAGCATTCACCCTTGCAGGGTTCATGCTGTCCTGTCTGAGATGTGCAACTGGTATTTACTGCTCAGTGGGGATGGTGAAACACTAGCTAAATATCAGCAGTGTCGTAGAGATCACTGACTTTACCTGATATAGAGCCACATGCCGTGAGCCACCCCTTTCTTGGACCAGCTCTAGATGTGGAGCAGTGAGAAGAGACTAACATGGCGGACACTGCAGGACTCACAACATGGGCTAGCTTCTCTCTCTCCCCTTGCTGCATGAAGGCCCTTGAAGAACTAGGCTTTGTCACCATGACTCCAGTTCAGGTCTGTACACAAGTACACCAATTAGCTTCTCTAGTGATCTACTTCTCCTATTCAACAGAGTGCCACCATCCCATACTTCATGTGCAATAAGGATGTTGCAGTGGAAGCAGTAAGTGGGTGAGGTCATAGTGCACTGCTGGTCCAGGGCGCAGCTTTATAGCTAGCAATTTCACATGTACACTGGTGGATAATACCCTACTTTAATGGTTTTTACCTCATGTATGTCCACAAGAAAGGTATTAGCTAGCACTACATCTGCCACTCATTCTACAATGGAGTAAGGCTAGACCCTGTTGGTGGGAGAAGCTGTGTCACTGTATCATCTTAACTCACCTTGCAGGTGACCGGCTCAGGGAAGACACTGGCCTTTGTGATCCCAGTAGTGGAGATATTGCTCCAGAGGTCAGCAGCATCCAGCCACTGCAGGGCTTATCTCTCTAGCTAGGCCTTAAATAACACATTTGGGAGAGTTTGAATCGTAGTGACAACCACAATTTCACAGTTCTACAATGATGGAGTTTTGGGAATTTGGCTAAGTAGCCACTCTTCAACAAAAGTTGACTTTAAAATGACCTGACCACAGCAATGTTAATGCTTATCCTCCATTACCATTGCAGGCGCCAGCCCTGGTCCAAGACAGAAGTGAGTACTTTTATCTCTCACCTCTGTCTGCCCTCACTCCTTTTCCCACTCCCAGACTGGGGCCCTGCTAGTGAGCCCCACACGGGAGCTGGCCTCACAGACTGCTGCTGTGATTCGTGCCTTCTTGCCAGCAGAGCTGTCCCTGGCCCTGCTGATTGGGGGGCAACCTAAAACCAACGACCTCCGGCTCCTCAGCGAGCAGGGGTGTGTGTGTGTGTATAGGGTCTGACTGTCAGAATTTTAATGAGACTACCACCACCTTCCCTCCTGCAGAGCACACGTGGTGGTGGGCACTCCGGGCCGGCTGGTGGCTCTGTTAGGATGCTCAGACTGTACCCTCAGCTCTGCAGTGAGGGCCCTGGTAAGTAGAAAAGCAGTAGAGCCTGACTACCACAATCTACATGGTCATCAACTCTCCCCCCATGCACAGGAAGTATTGGTACTGGATGAGGCTGACAGACTGCTGGAGATGGGCTTCCAGGAAAGGTGAGACTGCCTTGCACAGCAATGCATCACCTCTGTACCTTCTCCCATTCCCCCACCCCCACACACATAAATACACATGCAGTATCACCACTATTCTCAGCTACCTTCCCAAGCAGCGGCGAACAGTGAGTCTTGTAGTAATAATGAGTCTCAGTGATTGCCTTTACCATTGTAACAGCTAATGTGTTTTTTGCTTATAGGGTCTTTTTTCAGCCACTCTGAGCCAAGATGTGCAGGGCTTGGTGCAGGCTGGCCTGCGCAATCCAGTCACTATCTCTGTTCGAGACAAGCTCCACAGGGAGGTATGACATGCAGAACACATTCTCTGCACTAACACTCCTTCCTGGTTGGCGTCCACCTCCCCTGGTCACACTCATGGCGTCCACCTCCCCTGGTCACACTCATGGCATCCACCTCCCCTGGTCACACTCATGGCATCCACCTCTCCTGGTCACACTCATGGCATCCACCTCCCCTGGTCACACTCATGGCATCCACCTCCCCTGGTCACACTCATGGCATCCACCTCTCCTGGTCACACTCATGGCATCCACCTCCCCTGGTCACACTCATGGCATCCACCTCCCCTGGTCACACTCATGGCATCCACCTCCCCTGGTCACACCCTGGTCACACTCATGGCGTCCACCTCCCCTGGTCACACTCATGGCGTCCACCTCCCCTGGTCACACTCATGGCGTCCACCTCCCCTGGTCACACTCATGGCGTCCACCTCCCCTGGTCACACTCATGGCGTCCACCTCCCCTGGTCACACTCATGGCGTCCACCTCCCCTGGTCACACTCATGGCGTCCACCTCCCCTGGTCACACTCATGGCGTCCACCTCCCCTGGTCACATGGCTCACCTCTCCTGGTCACACTCATGGCGTCCACCTCCCCTGGTCACACTCATGGCATCCACCTCTCCTGGTCACACTCATGGCGTCCACCTCCCCTGGTCACACTCATGGCATCCACCTCCCCTGGTCACACTCATGGCATCCACCTCCCCTGGTCACACTCATGGCATCCACCTCCCCTTGTGGGACCCGCCTCCCTTCGTTATCTACATGTGGTGTCTCCCTCCTCTTGCAGGATCCCACGCCCAAAGCCTTGGAAAACTTTTACCTGGTCAGTGCATGATGTGAACGTCATACAGATCTCAATAGTTACGACATTACTGCCCCTCCCTCCCTTCCTTGCCTCCTTGCCCCTCCCTCCCCTCCCTTCCTCGCCTCCCTGCCCCTCCCTCCATTCCTTCCTTTCTACCTTTCTAGGTGTCCCCAGCAGAGGAACAGCTCCCTCAGCTATTGGCTATCCTGCATCAGTTCAGGGTGAGTGGGTGGAGCTAGGGCGGAGCTGTAGGGTGGGGTGACTGTTTTCCCCCGTAGGATCAAAAGGTGATTGTATTCTTTGCAACCTGTGCCTCTGTCACTTACTTCTCTACTCTCGTCAAACGGTAAGTGGGCATCTCTGGACTCTGGTACATAAGTCGTGGTATACACAATAATATAGGTCATTGGAGTATTGTACTTTGTAGATTTGCAAGCTCTCTAATTGTTCTGGTCTCCCATGGGCGCATCAGCAAGAAACGACAGAAAGTCTTTGACACCTTTGCCGGTTTAAAGAAGTGAGTTATTTTCTTGCTGCTGTGGCTATGTCAGACCTCTCTCCTACTCCTGCAGAGGAGTGCTAATGTGCACAGACGTGATGGCCAGAGGTGTGGACTTCCCTGGTGTAGACTGGGTGCTCCAGTTTGACCCACCTTCCTCTGCCAAGTGAGTCATTTCCAGATGTGGGTCGTAGCGGGACCTCGCCCACATCCGTTGTATTACCTGAGGCACCAAGTGAGCCTCCAGTTGTGCCACTGTAAGCCCGTGGGATTCTACCCTGCAGGACCTTCGTACACCGCTGTGGCCGCACAGCACGCATGGGAAGCCAGGGCAAGGCTGTGGTACTGCTGCTGCCTTCAGAGGTGGCTTATGTGGAGTTCCTGCAGCTGAATCAGCAAGTTACCCTACTTCCGCTGCCCTCACCCCCTCTCCCCGTCAGTGACTTGCTGCCTCTGGCTAGAGCGGCTGCGGCCAAGGAGAGGTGAGCAGCCATCATGCTACCAGGAACTGGCATAACGGCTCATCCCCTCCTTCTCAGGGAGATTTATGAGAAAGGAGTGAGGGCTTTCGTGTCTTTTGTGCGCTTCTACCACAAGCATGAGTGCAAGCTGTTATTCCACCCAAAGGGTAGGTGCACAGAACTAGCGATGTCTGCCTCAGTGTGAGCGGCCTTTCCTTCTCCCCAGAGTTGAACCTGGTGGCACTAGCCACAGGCTTTGCTCTCCTGCACCTGCCCAGGATGCCAGAGCTCAAAGGAAGAGACACAGCTGGCTTCACCCCCTACCCAGTGGACCCTGCCTCCATTCCCTATAAGAACCGTAGCCGAGAAAGGCTGAGAGTGACCCAGCTGCAGCAGAGAGGTAGGTGAGAGTGGAGGGAACTACTTCTGGGCAGGAATTGCATCTTGTGTTTTGTACAGAAAGAACCAAGCAGCGCTTCAAGCATCGTCCTTCAAAGGTGAGACCTGAAGACTGCCAGCTAGCTCTTATAGCTAGCTAGTTATGTTATACCTTATATGTAATTACAAATAAACCAAGGAGCCACTATTGCAGTGCCGCCACCATGCACCCATACAAAGGCATAGGAATAGCCAGTCAGTGCAAACATTGTGTCGTGTGTTGGTGGCTTTAAACTGTTGGCTTATTCTGTTGCAGGCCAAACTGGCTGCAGCAACAGCAGTAGGGAGCCGCTCACGCAAGAGGAAGAAACAGGTATGCAAGCAGTGTACCCTGGCAGCAGCCACAAGCCTTTACAGCTCTCCCCCTCCCAGCACACAACACACCTCTCGGAGACAGAGTTAGAGGAGCTAGCGAGTGAGGCCAGGTTGCTGAAGAAATTCAAGGCAGGGAAGGTGAGTACTCAACTACAACGTATAATACAGGCCTGGATTGTGCTATTCCCCCCACCCAAACAGATTTCCAAGGCAGAACTGGAGGCCAAGCTCGACACAGACTAGGCATCCAGCCACACTACATGTACATGTACACCTTGGCAATTAGATATATTACACAATGTACATTTTGCAACAATCACTGTTTCTAAAACATTTGATCCAATAACAATGACAATGAAGGTTTTAGTTAAGATGTTCTTCACTTTCTTTTCTTCCCTGGCAGCAGAATGCCTTCGTACTGCAGGTGTGTGGGTGGGGTACAAGGTGTAATGTGAAAAAGCATCATACTTTGCCCAAGGCATTATTATAGCGCGAAACATTTGAGGGACATATTCTTCGTGGATTGGTCGTGTTGAAACATTTCACAGACTGAATGTTTCATAGTAGTAGACAGTTGCAGCTACTCATTTCCTTATCTCAATTTTCTATTCCGGTTGACTTGGACCTTTTTTTTGGCGTTAGACTGAGTGCTGAAGCACTCATCTCACCTCCATTAGCAAATGCAATGAAGGTTTTAAGAGTCCACCCTGAGGATCCGGTAGCTTTGTGTCGTGCAGTCACATTGAAGAAGCAGTAGAGAGCCATCTTAAAGGCTTGTGCAGGGAAAAACATTCCACCAGTGTAATTTTAGCAGTCCAGGACAAATCCATGAAAACCGCTAAAAGTATGTGCCTCGAAATTTGGGTGCTATATAGTACATACTAGTGGACTGGTACTGTACACTAGCCTCCCCCACCTCTGCAAAAAAAACAATTGGGGGGGTATGACAAAGCTATACCATGGGTATGCCCAAGGCAGTGTGAAGGTGAGGATTGTAATGCATTCTCAAATAGTGATGTCATTGGTCAGTCTATAATTAGCATCCAGGTGGCTGCAAGGCCACACCCGCCCACTTGTACTCTATGCAAGGTCGTACCTTCTGCTGGAACCACTTCATGGCTTCCTCCTTGTTCACTCGGTGGGGTGCTCCAACGCGGCCTTGCTTGCGCTTGCGGTAGGCCACACGATAGCCGGGCCGGCTTAACACCACATAGAAATCCATACCATAGATACCTATGCTGGGGTCGTACTTGATCCCCAGATCGATGTGCTCCTGGATCCCAAAGCCAAAGTTTCCAGTAGCTGAGAAATTGTCCTTGCGCAGTTCATACTCCTTGACCTTCAGTCCCTTTTCCAGTATCTCCTCTGCCTTGGCCCCCCGCACTGTACAATGAACAGCAATCTTCTCGTTCCTCCGGATACCAAAGGAGCGCACAGTAAAGCGAGCTAAAAAGAGAAACACAACTTAATATGATGTTACAAAACAGATATAATTGAGCCTTTCTACCCTAGATGTTACTCACGAGATAAAAGATATCAGGCTCTCCATCGTTTTAGGGAGGGCCTGGGGACGAGGCTAGGGTAGAAGGGGCTTAATTGCGTGCAGGTGAGCACACTTGCAGTTCTCAGACACCGAGGAAAGGCAGCTAATCCATAATTCTTGTAGCTAATCTTTAGGCCTTGTTGGTGCCACAGACTAAGCGCAAAAGTAGTGTCATCGACAAAAGGCAAAGAAACACAGCCATCTTTCGATCAGTCCCTGTCTACGTTAAGTTCAATCACATGAGAAAAAATAACAGGCTCTCCCGATTTACGATTTTTCACATGCATGAATTGGTTTGGGCGTATCGGGATTTGACCAGACCTTCTCCCACTTTTCAACCTGGCACACAAGGCTACTATGGGAATGCATGCCCCTCCCCTACCCCCCAGGCAATCCCTGACCTTTAGAGTACACAGGTGTCTGTCCCGTCAGTGCCTCCAGCACCTTAGCAGCCCTAGTCAGCCTGTCCCCACTCTCCCCAACACAAATGTTAAGGCATAGCTTCTGAATCTGAAGTTCCCTCATGCGGTTCTCTGCCTTGCCCTACAAGAAAGACAAGCAGACTGTGATCCCACTAACGCCATACAAGGCAAAATAAATTAACTATATTATGCCTTTGACCGGCGCTCACAATTAGCTGTACACTTTAAAGAGCAGATTCAACGAGATAACTCACCGCCATAACACAGTCTCTTTTAGCACACCATGTGGTCAAAAGAAATTGCACATGCGCAGTTCGCGGCTTAGCTCAGCTCCTCCCCCAAACGCTATTGCTTTGACATGGCATTGTTGGCGTTGGCTTTGGCGTTGGCTCTTACCTCTCTCCCTCTGGAACTATCAGCCCAAAAGTTCGATGGTGAGAGAAGTTACCTATATAAGTACAGACTCCATGTGATGTACTATTCGGTCCTACTATCCAGGTAGTCTCGCGAGCCAGCCCCCTTCCGGCTCGCGAGACTACTATCCAGGCTAGTCTCGCGAGCCAGCCCCCTTCCGGCTCGCGAGACTACTATCCAGGCTAGTCTCGCGAGCCAGCCCACTTCCTTCCGCAGTAAGTGGGCTGGCCCGCGAGACTATATCCAGGCAGGTAACTAGCTAGCTACAGCTCTTCAACCAGGAGCCCTAGCACCAATTTAGTCTCGAGGGCCAGACTCACTCTGTAGAGCAGCAAACTCTCTATAATGCAGCCGTAAAATATTGGCCTGAGGTAATTTCATCCCGATTCCCCCCCAATTTTTCTGTGGGCATGTAGGATCTGGGGACGATACTAGGCCCGAGGGTAACCACAGCTGTGACGAGATTACTACAAAATTAATATCAATTTGTACAAGTCTTTCTGTAAGGAAATAGAATTCAAGAATTATTTGCAGGGGGTAGGTGATCCGGGTACAAGATTATTGTTTAAGTTTCGGTCAGGTACAAACGGTCTGAATGAAGAGTTAGGAAGACATAGGGGTAAAAATGATGATAGGCAGTGTAAATTATGCAGGGGTGAATGTGAGAGTGTGGTACATGTTCTCTGGGAGTGTCCAGCATATGACAGCATTAGAAATAATTTCATGGTAGAATTAGAAAATCTATTGGGGGGGGAGGTTTGGGGAGTTTAGTACACTTGATAATTTTAATAAGGCAAGCTTTATTTTAGGGTTTGAGAATTGGAACAGGGATGATTTTAAAGCATTATTAAAGCTAGTTAAGAGCTTTGTATTATTGATATGGGAGGCTAGGAAGAAGGAATTGTATGGTGATCAGGATTGTGTGGTCTCTGGTTGTTCTTGCTCTTGTCCTCTGACTGGAGGTCTTACAAGCTCCGCCTGCGTCTGTGGGTGCGTGGTCAATGGCGTAAGCGCTACGGCAGCAACATAAGTATATTATTATTATTATTGTACTGTCCTCTCATTTTAGGTGTAGTTCGGCCAGTGGGAGATGGTCGCTACGAAGCCTACATGATTCCTCCCTTTCATTCTAATCATGCCTCCTTCCTGGAGCGCCTGCCCTCAGGGGAGCTGCTGATGGCCTGGTTTAGCGGAACAAAGGAGGGAGCCAACAACTGCTCCATCGTGCTAGCCCGGCTAAACGGTACTCAGTGGTCAAAGGCAGCACTGGTTTCCCGCAGGGAGGGCTATTCCAATCAGAATCCAGTTCTATTCTTTGATCCAGCCAAGAAGATGCTCTATCTCTTCCACTCCCAGCAGCCCGCCAGCACTAGTACTGTCGACCTAAGCAGCAGTGAAGATAAGGCTCACATCTGGATGCTACAGTCCTCCAATGGGCGGGGCATAAACTGGACTGTACCAGTTTTGCTGTTTGAAAAGGACGGCTCCTTTGACAGGAACCGCATCATCAGTGCCCTGGATGGGTCTTGGCTCTACCCCATCTACTACTCAGGTATACAGTCATGATGATGGGTGGTGTGTATGTAGTCTGAGCTAGCTGCTGCTCCCATACAGTGGATGGAGACAAGAACCAGTATTCAGCTATTGAGATCAGCCAGGACCACACCACATGGAAGGGATACAGCATCAAGGATTCTAACTACCTGGTACAACCCTCAGTGATCCAACCAAAACCCGGAGAGGAGCATCTAGTGGCCTACTTCAGGGACCGGCGTGCTGGCTATGTCTACGTCTCAACTTCAGATGACGAGGGCAAGGTGTGGGTAGCCCCCATCAGGACCGAACTTCCCAACAACAATGCTGCCATCCAAGCCACAGTATTGCAGAACAGCCATATTGCCATTGTGTACAACCCCACTCACAAGGCTCGCTACCCTCTGCGTATCTCTCTCTCTGAGGATGGGGGCAAGACATGGGCCTACCACCGTGATCTTGAGACCGGGCCTTCTAATGGAATAGAGTATAGCTATCCAACTCTCCTGCAGTCACCAGATGGCTACATACACGTCTCCTACACCTACAACAGAGAAACCATCAAATACGTTAAATTCAAAGAAGACTGGATCCGCAACAAAGAACTGTGATCTTTGATAGAAATGTGTATAATTTATTGGGTTTTTATGAACTGTGTTGTGTGTGTGTGAATATACAATGTTTCCAGCTAAAATTGGAGTCAGAGCCCAGGTATGGGTACCCGGTTCTCCCGGGCCCATTTGCGGATCGCCATGACAATGAGTTCTGCCTGGGGCTGTGAGGTGCTGCGCAGGATCTGCACAATGTCCTTGAGGCTCTCTCGGGGCTCATGGCCGGCCACCACCATCTGGAGAAGCCCCACACACGCACCCCGCTTCCCTTCCCAGTACTCGGGGTTGGGATCCAGCCTCTCCAATACATCAAAGGCCTTGGCAGCATGGTAAAACTGGCCCATCTGGTGAAGAGACTGATAGTGTGCAAGGTGTCCTGGTGGGGCAAGGTCACTGGTTGACCTACCTTGTAACAATCATTTGCAATGAGCTGCAGGAGGCTAAAGGAGTCAGCAGAGGTCTCCATCTTCAGGTACAGTTCCCATGCCTGCTGAGGTTTGCGGTTCATAATGTCTGCAGGGACAAACATGTACATGCACACAGCGAGTACTCCCATGGGCTGGCAGCAAGCTAGTGCAACTCACAGCTGCGGGCCAGCCAGCTGGTGTAGACATAGTCACTCTGAATCTTCTCAGACCTAATGAGGAGAAAAACCTCTTCAGCCTCTTGAAAGCTGCCTGTGGCAGCCTTGGCCTGCGCATAGTTAAAGTTGAAGACATCGTCATTGAAGAAGTAGCTCTTTATAGAGCTGAGGTAGACCAGCACATCTTCAAATTGCCGCAGTAGGAAGAAACAGGAGGCCATGCACTGCCGTCCAGGGATGGTGTCTGCCAAGGAACAGCCACACACAGATTCAAAATAAAGACTAGCAACTGTGTACCAATTAGGCTAGAGTAGCCATGGCACTGGGCGTCAGGTCTAACGACAGTTGCTCTCCAGTGCCAGCTCCCAACTCACCACATTCACTGCCTGACCCACCCACCAGTTGAAAGTACTGCTGGGCTAACTTCAGATTGTCAGGCTGCAGTAATTAAAGTTAGCCAAAGATTAGGAGAGAAGCTCTTATAATGTGTGTGGGGGGGGGGGGAGTGAGGCTTACCGAGCCCTGTTCCTGGCCCACCACAGTATTGGCTACTGCCTTGAGGATGTATTCCTGGGGGCTGCTGGGCTCCAGCTCTCTAATAAGAGCATAGGCCTCCTCGATGTTGTCTGTGAGGGAGGACTCTCCTCAAAGAATAGGCACCCTAAGACACTCCCTAGGCCAGGCAGCAGAGACACTCACCATGCTTGAGGTGGTAGATGGCCAGGTTTAGCCTGGCCTCAGGAACCACACCCAGCAAAGGGGGTAGGACCTGTAGTGCTCCCTCCCCACCCCGGAAGATCACCTACGGGGAGAAGCAAGAGAAATATAGCAACGGTGGGGAGGTTGGGAGACCCCACTGCAGAGGATTGCTCAGTACCATGTTGTGTTTGAGCAGGTCCTGAGCGAATGTGAAGGAAGTGGAGGCCAAGTCCTTCAGCACCTTCAGCTCAGCCTGAAGAGGTCAGAGAAGACAGCCATGATCACCATCAGCCCCTCGGGGATAATGTTAAGCCCACCTCTGCTGCCTTGCCATTGTAGAGCTTGTAATAGTTGCAGGCCTTGAGATTGGTAGCAATGGCACTGTCAGGGTGGTTCTGCACGTAGCCAGCCAGCACCTCTTGTGAAACATCATAGTAGTCCAGCTTGTGGTAGCACATGGCCAGGTACACATTAAGGGCCAGCATCTCCCTACACCCAGTCATGGAGTGGGGTGGGGGTGCGGAATAGAAATCACTAAGACATATAAATGTAGCACACCCAACTCTGCGCAACACACCTGTTGTCCAGTAGGATCTTCTTGTAGATATCGATGGCCTCTTGATAGTGTGTTCTGAGGTAGTGTATGGCTGCCAGGCTCAGCTGGAAAGAGTCGAAGTAAGAGTAAGAACTGTAACTGTTAATGGAGTTTCCTCTGAGGTTTCACACACCTGGTCTTCAATAATGTTCTGCAGGCTTTGGTGGTGGGCCATTAGCCTCTTCTCATCACTGAACTGCAGAAGGGAAACCTGTGTCAGCCGCAGGCACCCACACAGCCAGCAGAACAACATGACCAACCTTGTGGGAAAGGTGGAACTGCAGCCTGTTACACAGCTGGCTCTTGGGGGCTGAACGGACACAGCGGTACATTTAATGCTGCAGCACAACTAAACAATGTTACCGACCTTTCTCTATGGCAGCATTTGCCTCGGTATACATTCCCAGCATGAAGTAACAGCAGGCCAGGTTGCATGACACATCAGGGTGACAGGCTTCTTGCTTGGCCAGTGCCTCATACTCCTGCAAGAGATGACATCACCATTACATCATTACTCCAAGTTCTTCTGCATGCACAGCACCACCCCCAATCCTCACAGTGCGAGCCGTCTGGTAGTCTCCACTGTGGAAGCAGCAGTAGGCCATCCACAGATCCGTCTCTGCGCTGGCCTTCCCTGTGCTGCGGACAAACTGCAGTGAAAAGGCGCAGTGTGACATATGGTAGCCATGGCAACCGAATAACAAACTGGTGGTACCCACCAAAATATATGCACTTCTGTGTCCGTGCAGCTAGGATCATAATTTCACGACCGTAGGTCTTACCTCCAGCAATGTTATGGCTCCCACATAGTCCCTGCTTTGGAGAAATTCCTCCAGCCGAGGAAGTTTTCTCTTCTTCTTGTCTTTGCCGGAGGCCGGCGTCTGCCCTGACGACGCCGGCTTAGAGCGCTGGAGGAACTAAGAGAACACACAGCGTCAAGCGACAGAACGTACTTCTCAGCAAGCTTACTTAAAGGCTTACCATCTGCTGCTGCCAAGCGCTAGCACTGGACTCCCTAAGACTGCTTGCTCTAAATATTCGAAAACGAATAATTTTGTAAAACGACAGGAGTGTAAGTGGGGTTGAGCATGGATGGGAGTGGGCTCCTGGTGTCTTGAAGGGCAAATGGCCAAAACCGATACTAAGACCTTTGTGCTGGAAGAAGAAGTGCGATTTGGTTTTCACAGGGTCTGCTCCAGTCAGGTTAGGGAATTGTACAAAGTGTTTTGTTTGGGACAACTGCAAGCTCTTCTGGATATTCAAAGTTTAATCTTGTACTCAGACCTGGGTGGTTTTGTGCTATACCAGTGACAAGTAGTTTGGATCTGGGCAGTCTGTAGATGTCTAAAACCACACAATCGAACTAAATCAGTTGTTTTGAACCAGGCCCGTCTCCATGCTGAAATGAGGTCTATTTCATAGCCACTCAGTGGATAGCTGAACAGAGTGGCATCAGTTTATACATAGCATCAATTGTCCGTGATGCATACCTAGTGATTAGAACTATATCTGTTCATGTGTCAAGTCATAGTAATTACAATTGGAATTGGCTCGGTGCTATTGGCATAAAGCTTGCCTACTGCTCCTCGCTCAGGAGCTCCAGTAGCTCAGTGGGTAAGAGTATCTGACTAGTAATCGGGTTCAATTCAATTCCCAACTGAGCTTCGATTGTTTTTCGACTCGGTGTTTTTTTCTTCCATCGTGATGATTTGCGGATAAGCTTCATGAAATATGAGTGCTCCTGGTGCAGACACTGACCTATGCTCTTCTCCCCACAGATTAAGATATCAGAGGGGGATGGCCTTATGGCGGAGAAGAAGGATCCCTCATCCTACTATGCCCATGGCGTGGCCTACGGTGGCAAGCCATTGAGAGGAACTGCAGAGTTTGAGGTGGAGCTGGCTTCCTACGGCACAGGCTGGTCAGGCACCCTCAAACTGGGAGTGATGCGTTGCAAGGCTGGGACAGGCATCCAGCACAAAGACATTCCCCGGTACTCCCCCGAAGGTACAGATCACTGTGTGTGGAGCTCTGACAAGTTGCACAACCGATTGGGTGGGACAACAGAAGAGAAGAGCTATGGTCTAGAGAACCTGGACAATCTTCGAGAAGGGGACCGTCTGGGCCTGAGGCTCTCCCATGA
This sequence comes from Phakellia ventilabrum, assembly GCA_963921505.1. NCBI lineage: Eukaryota > Metazoa > Porifera > Demospongiae > Axinellida > Axinellidae > Phakellia > Phakellia ventilabrum. The sequence goes on from OY997392.1 coordinate 25,278, forward strand.
TGGGATGTTGGTGTTCTTCATCAATGGGAAGTGGCAAGGGCTGGCAGCAGAGGGTGTGTATGAGAAGGGCTTTGAGGTCTACCCTGTCATCGACCACTATGCCAACTGCAAGGCAACCCACATCACCAGAGCAGGTCAGACAATTGCCTACAACTACTCCATACTGCCTTGCACAGCTCATCTGTACGAGGCCACTACACCTGCTGCCCCTTTACCATTATGATTGTTGGTCAGAAGTGTGCCAACGAGAGGGTGCCATCCAGCTTGCTATTTTCTATGCCATTATTATCAATTGAGGAGTAGCAGTGACTATCTAGTGAGACTTTGTTGGATGTTAACTGGCCCAGAAGCTGTTGATTTGAACATGATAACATTACATAGGTGATACTTGATCTGTTGTTCAGCAGGTAGTGTAATCTCACTATTCAGGAGACATACATGTACATACAATTCCCATTTTATTGGAGGGCCAATTAACTTCTGCCCCTCTAATACTGGATACATAGTACATGTACTATGGGACTTTAATACTTTGCTGATGTATGTCACGTTATGGAGTCATCACTTCACTTATGCCTAGCAGTTTACCTGACATGATGCAGTGCAAAAGCACTTTACAGACCTACTCTCCCACAGTCATGCAAGTGGACCTAAATCTACACGAGTTGTGCATAGAGAAGATTGCCAGGTGGCTCAAGTCTGCAGAGGACGTTTCACTGTTGCCCTTGCCGAAGAGATTGAAAGATAGGTTAATACAGTATATCAATGAATAGCTTATTATTTCAATGTACAATATCATGTCTGTATAGTAATACATGTGTGCAAGAATACATGCATCAGGGTGGAGGATAAGGGATGAGAGAGTAAGTGGGGGAGGGATGAGAGAGTAAGTGGGGGAGGGATGAGAGAGTAAGTGGGGGAGGGATGAGGGTGTTAGTCGGTGTGGGGGTCACTGCCTTCCAGCTCCTCACGCTGGTGGGCTATGTACTGCTCTAGCTCTACCACTCTCTGACGGTTGCGAAGCTGCTCTTCCCGGGACAGCCGTCCTAGCAGTGTATCTCGATCCCTCTTTGCCCGTTGTGAAATACTGTCCTCCTTGTTGTCAATGACTTGGGTGTGTGTGTCGTGGGCAGCATTGATGGCCCCCACCAGCGTGTCCTTGTCCACAAATAGCTGAGGAGGTCAGAGTACATAGCCAAATGTAGCTGTTAATTCAGCAACTTAGCAAGGCTCTCATGGCTAAAAGGTTTAGCCTTGTTCCCAGGCCTGCGCCCCAGCTTTTGTCTCAGTGCAGAAGAGCTGCGGAGTGGAGCTGGGGAATGAGGCAACTGAAGCTTATTACTGAGTGTTGAGATTCCTTCACTACTCTCCCTACTGTAGAACCCCTCATTCCAATGCATAGTGTGAGGGAAGCCTGAGACTACCTCCTTGGGGATTATTTTATAAATAAATAGCCTGTAATGTCAAAGTGCTTACTATTCTAAGCTCATCTGCCAGTTCATCGTCCTCCAGCTGGTTCTTGACAAACTTCTCCAGCATGCCCAGGGCGATCTCAGTAACCTTCTCGTGATGAGCTCCCTCCAGCTCCCTCAGCTGGGTCATACTGTACACTGTCAAGGACACACACAGTAGTGGCAAAGGCTTCAGTAGCTACTGTGTACTTGGACATTAGCGGTGATTCACTGGTGAAGGATACTGAGACTGCACCTGCTCCAGAAATCCTTCCACCATATCAGAATAGTTGCGTTCAAAGTCCTTGGTGATTTCCTGCAGTGACAGGTGAGGACATCCCTAGCCCTCATGCACAGAGTGATGGGGACAGCCGTCACGCACACCAATGATGGAGACAGCCCTCATGCACACCAGTGATGGGGACAGCCCTCACGCACACCAGTGATGGGGACAGCCCTCATGCACACCAGTGATGGGGACAGCCCTCACGCACACCAGTGATGGGGACAGCCTTCACGCACACCAATGATGGGGATAGCCCTCACGCACACCAGTGACGGGGACAGCCCTCATGCACACCAGTGATGGGGACAGCCCTCACGCACACCAGTGATGGGGACAGCCTTCACGCACACCAATGATGGGGATAGCCCTCACGCACACCAGTGACGGGGACAGCCTTCATGCACAGCAGTAATGGGAACAGCCCTTTGGGACAAACTCACGTCTAGCTGCTCCACTAGCTGCATCTCCAGTCGCATGAGGTCATGGTGCAGTTCCCCCAGGGCCCCACCCGCCTCATCCCGATCCCCTCCTGCTACTAGCTCTCTTGCAAACTGGAGAGGAACATTTTACACAAAAAAATCGTGAAAATGTGATATATCCCCAGTCAGGTAAACATAATGTTGACATGGAAATACTTAGCCTCGTACCCAGGCCACACCCCCCGAAAGAGTACGAGGCTAGGAAATACTATGCTTGGGAGCAAATTTCATTCCCCTCCAGGTTTTAGATCAGGGTGTTATATTCCACCTCACAGAACATGTGGAGCTAAAGCTCACCTATAGCTCACCCACCTGCTGTTTTAGTGCTTCAAACTCCCTCACCCTCAGCACCGACAGCTCCTGGTTAGCAGTGCAGGCCTCCTTATGGGAGTGTGTCAACAACACCTGCTCCTGCTGGCGCTTGGCACTCTCCTCCAGCCCCACCCTGGTCAGATGCTCACAGCACTCTACACATCTCTCCTGGAACCTGAAAGACCACTCCATGTACATCAGTTGCTGCAGGCCCAATCCAGTATAGCAGCTGGCTTACTTTTCCAACATATCCTGCACATCTGGGAGCTGGCTCAACCGCTCAGCATCCACGTCCTCAGCAAATAAAGACTCATACAGCACACTGCCCTGCAAACCATCCACATATGCATCCTGAGGACCAGAGAAGGGTGATTACTGCTTTAGAAAACAAGAGTGAGGTGTTGTTGCCACCTTGTATTGCTCCTCCTGTTGCCACCGGGCCTCTTGCTCTGCCTGCCTCCGAGCGATGTCTCTCTCATGCATCTCTAGTTCTTCCAGCGCCTCTTGAAAGGCCTCGCTAGCAGCATGACGCTGCGGAAGGAACTGGCTCTCCTCAGACAGTCTCTACAGCCTGGTAACTGCAACCAGCTTACCTCGGCATCCAGGATCATCCTGAAGTCCAGGTAATGTAGCGAGGGAATGTAAGCTATCACGAAATGCTCATAATCCTCACTGGAGGCCAAGGGATTGCCCTTCAGAGCAAGAGACTGCAAATGCTTAAATTGTCTCAAATACTTCACCTGCAGCAGAGCACAGTTGTAGCTGTTGTAAGGCACCTCCCACACTCCCCAGCCCCAAGCCATCCCCCTCCAGGTCTGGCTCACATTGTCCAGTTCCTCCACGAGGTTGCTACTGAGGGAGAGGACCTGCAGTTGCTGGAGGCTGTCCAGGTGCTCCACTCTCTGGATGCGGTTGTGGGCCAAGCTCAGGTCTCGCAGGCTCACCAACTTCTCCAGGCCAGTGATCACCTCAATGTTATTGAAGGAGAGGTCTGCAAGTGGAGGGAGGGCAGTGAGCCTGGTGCTTACACACTATTGACTGCCAGCTACTTACCCAGCCACTCCAGCTGTGGGAGGCTGTCCAGTCCTGAGATCTCCTCTATGATATTGTTGTCTAGCTGTAACCGCTGCAGGCTGTGAAACTGCCACATGTTCTCAATCCGCAGGATGTCTGATGTGTGTGTGTGTGATTGTATGTGTGGTGCATCTTTATGGGCATGTGAAAATTATTTAAGTCTATGATACTAATTTTTAGTTTGGGTCGGCTCACTCTTGAAGTCCAGCCTGAGCTCTGTCACTTCAGAGAAGTCCAGGCCCTCCTCCTTTGCCAGTCGCCCAGCCTCCCCCTCGGGACCCTGCTCACCCACACACTCCTGCAGCAGAGCCTCGCTGATCACATTAGGCTCAATCATGTCATAGAGGTGGGTCATCCTTTCAGGGATGCTAGAGTATATACTGTATTACTGCAGTAATTAATTCCCTAGGTATCCAGACCCATGCAGCAAACAACACGCAGGGACTTGAAATGCATGCACAACAATCACAGGCCTACTGGTAGCCCCGTACGCAGGTCCTGGAGAATCCAAAGAGCTCAAATTGTAACAGTATAGAGGCACTACTATACATTGGACATGATTTCGAGAGGCTTACGTCACCATGGAAACGTTGCCTTCCCCGAATAATAGCCCTGATTTACATGAACCCGGAAGTACCCACCCATCAGACTGGAGCACTAGATGGAAGATTGTAGGCTAGTTTGTAGCTTCGGAGCAAGTTTCGTGTGTTTAGTCAATAGGTGAACAAAATGTCGACCGAGAACGGATCCCAGCACGCGGCGCGGCGCCCGCAGAGGCGGAACGCTGTCAGGCAGAGGCAGATAGTTGAGATTAAAGGGCACAAGTTCGTCCTCAACTATTTCAAGGGTTTCACCTTCTGTGGACATTGTAGCCGCTTTCTTTGGTGAGAGCACAGACTAAGTATTGTATAGCGTAGGTATTGCTTACACTCTGAGTGTTAGGTTGCAATGGCAATCCCGATACTCATTTGTACTGAGTAACCATAGGCCTAGCTAGGGGCGAGGCAACTTTATAACTCGCGTGCATGTGTGTGTACTTGTCTCTGCAGGGGTTTGACCGGTCCGCAGGGATACAAGTGTTTGTGTAAGTGGAACTGGAACTGACTATAATTTATTGTGTTACCTAGCTATGCAATTGAATATGAAATTACTATCCTGTCACTTCCTGTATCTGTTTACATTCCACCCATTACTGCTATTGCCAGCCTGTGACTTCGTCCTCCACAAGAGATGTTTAGAGTTCGTTTCCTTTATCTGCCCGGGAACCAGCCTTCCTGAGGGTGTCGTAAGTCACACACATGCATGCATGCACACACACCACTAACTACCAAACTGTTGTTTCTGAGAACCAGCCTCGCAGTGTTGACTTTCTGGTTCTGCAGGAGCCCAAACCCCACAAGTTTAAGACACAGTCGTACCTGACCCCGACCTGGTGTGATCACTGTGGCAGTATGCTCCGTGGCATCATGCGGCAGGGTGTGCAGTGCACTGACTGCAAGACCAATGTGCACCAGCGCTGCCAGGAGATGGTCCCCAAGACCTGTGGTACCTCCCACATGGAGCGTAGGGGCAGGATCAAGGTGTCCTTCAGCACAGAGGAGTTGGATGACCTCCACTGGAGGATCAGTATTGGCAGTGAGTGCTAAATTGGGATCTCTCCCTCCCCTCACTTCTCTCCCCTCCCTCTCTTCACTCCTTCCCCTCACCTCGACTCTTTCCCTCCCCTCACTTCTCCCCTTCCTCTCTTCACTCCTTCCCCTCACCTCTCTCCCTCCCCTCACTCCCCTCCCTATCTTCATTCCTTCCCCTCATCTCTCTTCCTCCCCTCACTTCTCTCCCCTCCCTCTCTTCACTCCTTCCCCTCACCTCTCTCCCTACCCTCACTTCTCTCCCCTCCCTCTCTTCACTCCTTCCCCTCACCTCTCTCCCTTCCCTCACTTCTCTCCCCTCCCTCTCTTCACTCCTTCCCCTCACCTCTCTCCCTCCCCTCACTTCTCTCCCCTTCCTCTCTTCACTCCTTCCCCTCACCTCTCTCCCTACCCTCACTTCTCTCCCTCCCCCCTCTCTTTTAGTCCATGAGGCCCGCAATCTACCCCCCATGGATCCTAATGGGCAGGCTGACCCATACTGCAAGCTGAAGCTTATCCCAGAGTCTGCATCTTCTGCCAAGCAGAAGACCGAGCGGAAGGAGAAGACTCTGAACCCAGTGTTCAATGAGTCCTTTTTCTTGTAAGCTGCCAATTTTTGTTTTCTCTTGTCTGCACCTGGCCCCTTGAGGCTGGGAAGTCATCTGTCTCTGTACACTGGCAGCCTCCCACTCTAAATGAGAACTGTTATCAGAGGTACATGATACATGTATGTCACTCTGTGATGCTGCTGCCCACTTCCCTGCAGTGACGTGACTGCCTCAGAGCAGGAGCACCGTGTGGTAGTTGAGGTATGGGATTGGGACCGCATTACTCGCAATGACTTTATAGGTGGGTTCTCTATGACAATCCGGGATGTGCTGGAGTCCACCAAAGAGGGACGCATGGAAAGCTGGTACAAACTGCTGGATGAGAAGAGATTCAAGGAGGCCTTTGAGAGGATTATTGCAGATGAGGAGGCGTTTAAGGTAAGCTAGGTTTGCTGTGAGGCCATCCTGTAGTATTTCTTCATGGACCAAAGCGGTCATACTAACATGGCCATAACCCTAACCCTTTAGCTGATTGAAGAGTTCCGTAAGGCCACTGTTCTGGAAAAGGCCAAGGACAAAGATCCTACAGTTGCCTTCCGCCGAGGCTCCGAGATGGTGCCGGCGTCACGGGGATTGCCCAAATTGTCTTTGGACGAGTTCAACCTTCTGGTGGTACTTGGGAAAGGCAGTTTTGGCAAAGTAAGCAGATGCCTCTTAGGGTTTGTTTTCCACCCAACACTCTTTAGTCCCCCGCCCCTCTCTAGTCCCCCGCCCCTCTCTAGTCCCCCACCCCTCTAGTCTCCCACCCCTCTCTAGTCCCCCATCCCTCTCTAGGCCCCACCCCTCTCTAGTCCAACACCCCTCTCTAGACCCCCACCCCTCTCTAGTCCCCCATCCCTCTCTTGGCCCCTCTCTAGGCCCCCACCCCTCTCTAGGCCCCTCTCTAGTCTCCCACCCCTCTCTAGGCCCCTACCCCTCTCTAGTCTCCCACCCCTCTCTAGTCCAACACCCCTCTCTAGACCCCAACCCCTCTCTAGTCCCCCATCCCTGTCTAGACCCCCACCCCTCTCTAGTCCCCCATCCCTCTCTAGGCCCCCACCCCTCTCTAGTCCCCACCCCTCTCTAGTCCCCTACCCCTCTCTAGTCTCCCACCCCTCTCTAGTCCAACACCCCTCTCTATTCCCCCATCCCTCTCTAGGCCCCACCCCTCTCTAGGCCCCCACCCCTCTCTAGTCCCCCATCCCTCTCTAGTCTCCCACCCCTCTCTAGTCCAACACCCCTCTCTAGTCCCCCATCCCTCTCTAGGCCCCACCCCTCTCTAGTCTCCCACCCAGTCCCCCATCCCTCTCTAGTCTCCCACCCCTCTCTAGTCCCCCATCCCTCTCTAGGCCCCACCCCTCTCTAGTCTCCCACCCCTCTCTAGTCCCCTACCCCTCTCTAGTCCCACTAGGCCTATAGAGAGGGGTGGGAGTTATGGGATAACTAAGGGAGTTACCGTATGCCAAGATAGCAATTTTGGGCATATAAAATTTTTCACCGCTACACGAGTCCGATCTTGAAATTATGTCATGTACGTATGAGATTTCGAGGAAAATTGCGCCTCTGGCCAGAGACATGGCTGCTGGTTTCGACTTGTGGTGCATGAAGAGTCAGAGATCTGAGTAAATTGACAACATATTTTCAATAAGGTTGGCTGAGCAGTCATGTAGCGTTTGCGTGCAAGTGCCCACCCCGCACCCCTCTGTAGTTCCCACCCCACACTCCTCTGTAGTCCCCACTCCATATCCCTCTCTAGTCCCTACCCCACACCCCTATCTAGTCCCCACCCACACCTCTCCCTAGTATAGTCCCCACCCTGCATCCCTCTCTAGTCCCCACCCACACCTCTCCCTAGTATAGTCCCCACCACACACCCTCTCTAGTCCCCACCCACATCCCTCCCTAGTCCCCACCCCGCATCCCTCTCTAGTCCCCACCCACACCTCTCCCTAGTATAGTCCCCACCACACACCCTCTCTAGTCCCCACCCACATCCCTCCCTAGTCCCCACCCCGCATCCCTCTCTAGTCCCCACCCTCTGTGCTACAACCTCCCACCTGTAGCTACAGTATGTAAGCCCATGCTGTGTGCTTCCTGGAACTGCAGTGTCTCACCTACTGCAGGTGTTCCTAGCGGAGCACAAGAGCTCAAAAGAAGTGTATGCCATAAAAAGTCTCAAGAAGGATCTGATTGTACAAGAAGATGATGTGGAGTGTACCCTCAATGAGCGCAAGGTCCTGGCACTGCAAGGGAAGCCGCCCTTCCTCACTGGCCTGCACTCCTGCTTCCAAACCAAAGAGCACCTCTTCTTCGTCATGGAGTACATCAACGGAGGAGACCTCATGTTCCACATCCTAGAGCTGGGCCGCTTCCCCGAGAACCAGACAAGGTAAGGCATCCCTACAGCCTCTTCTCTCACTGCCTTCTCTTGCATACATGTACCCCTTGCAGGCTTTTGTCTTGCTAGACTCTAGGAAAGACAGTTGGGGGGGGGGCATAGCTCTGGTGGTAGGATTTGCAGTCACTATTTCCCTTCACGTGTACTACTTCTACCTCTTCAGATTCTACGCAGCTGAGATCATCCTGGGTCTGTTCTACCTCCATGACCGAGGCATCATCTACCGTGATCTCAAGCTGGACAATGTGATGTTGGATGCAGATGGGCATATTAAGATTGCTGACTTTGGGCTCTGCAAGGAGGGCATTGGTGATGGCAACAAGACACGGACTTTCTGTGGCACTCCTGACTACATTGCCCCTGAGGTGAGTGGCCTCTCTTACTCCTGGCTGGAGCTATAGTGAGAGCCTGTGTGTCTCACACAGATCATCAGCTACCAGCCGTATGACGGAGCGGTGGACTGGTGGGCCCTGGGTGTACTCATCTACGAGATGCTGGTGGGAAGGGTGAGTTGTAGTACAGTTTGTTCTAATGCGCTGCAGGAGGCGTGTTCCTCACATGCCTAAGAGCCCGTTCACTAAGTGCAGATGCCTTGTGGGGCTTATGTACCTTGGTAGCTAGCTGTAGCCATCACAACTATGCTACAAAGAAGGAATACGGGCCTTTAGAAATCAGTTACTCTAAGGAGGTGGGTAATGCAGACCCTATTTGCAAACGGGGCAGGACGGGAAGCTTAACATCATCATGAGCCAGCCACTCACGAGAATAACAACAAAACTAGGAACTGTGTCTGTGATGCAGGAGTAGCTATGAAACAAGATATTTCATATCTACAAACCAGCTGGGTATAAATCATTCAACTGATGGTTGTACTCGGCAACAGGTCAGTCCAAGCTAAATGCAGCCATGAACGGATCAACTTGTTTCATCTTGCACGGCTGCCAATGAAAGTGCTGACTCAGCAATTTCGTAGTGCGCTTCCAGTTAGCTGCCAGAACAGAAGTATCATTGCTACCTAGCACTTTTTCACTGTCTAGGCAACACACCACTATGCTAGCTTGACGTACCTTGGCCTATTAGGCCTGTAAACCCCCACTCTGCTTGTGACTATAGTGGTATAATAATGTAATGTAATTTGGCGCACATAATAAGTACGGACACACATACAAACAGACAGACAAAAGCGGGAAAAGAAATCTAAGGAACCAGCCGAGCTTCACGCACGTACCCAGCTGGTAAAACTACTGGCCTCTAGGAGAATGAAGTCTCTGTCGGCAAACGTTTTCAAGGATGAGTTGTGGCAGTTAGGTGAGATCTGGAACCCATAAAATACTACTTGCTCTGCTTTGCCATGTTTGGCAATTATCAACCCTCTTATCATCTAGCAGCAGTATTCGCAGTGACTTGCTCTTCAGGCCTTGTTAGATCTTCGTCTTGTAGTACCTGTAAGCCGAATGGGACCTGAAAGTATGTAGATAAGCAATAGTCTCATGAGCCAGACCCATCTCTTCACAGTAGAGATCACTTTCAGTATGCGGCTTGATCAGTCATGCGTACTGCCTCGCACAACACTAGGTCTACAAGCATCCATGTAGGTCTAGTGTAGGCTGGCTGCTGTCTCAGTACACAATACATCTGCTTCTTACTGAGCACTGCTTGTTTCCACTTTCCAAAATATGACCACCTGTACAATGTACTCCATATCATTGACCACACACCCACAAACAGGTGGAGCTTGTAAGAGCTCCAGTCAGAGGAGGTCATCAGTGCTAGGAGCCTATTAGCTGTGGCAGCTAGCTGCTTGTAGTTATCAAAAATTTAGTAGACTTGCGAGCCAACTACATTGTATATACCTAGTCAGGGGGTGGGGCTGCTGGTAGTAAATTTTGTACATAAGCTGTTAAAATTAATAACCAGCTCACACTCTACTGAAACTTAGCCACCCCCCTGTATAAAGTCAGCTGTAATACATGTGCCCACTCGGTACTCCTGAACACCTTGAGATAAATCCCTTTGTCTGAATGACAATAGGCAGATCACAGCCCCCCTGTCCTCCCTTGTAGCCACCCTTTGATGGTGATGATGATGACCAACTGTTCAACAATATCATGGAGAAGCCAGTGCACTACCCCAGGGGGCTCTCAGACCAGGCCAGGAAGATCATTCAGGGAGTAAGAGGGACTTGTTTTTGGGGGGTTACTAGCAAGATTCAGCAGGAAGTGCATGTACACAGTAGACAGGCTGCCTGGTGGGGTGAAGGTGCATACCAAAGGCTTCTGTGGGTCTCCAGTGATGTGCCATTTCCCTGCCCTGTAGTTCCTGACCAAGCACCCCTCTCGGAGGCTGGGGTGCAACCCAGACACTGGGGCAGCTGACATCAAGAAACAAATCTTCTTCAAGACCATTGACTGGGACAAGCTCTCCAGGAGGCAGATCAAGCCACCCTACAAGCCAAAGATTGTGAGTGCTGCTTTATTCAAGATAGCCTGAGGCTGTCCTGTGTTACATCAAATACTGTCTATTCTTGACTCATAGAAAAGCAAGAAGTCTGCAAGCAACTTTGATCCTGAGTTTACCAAGGAGCCTTGCCGGTTGTCTCCAGTGGACCCAAATGTAGTGGCAGCCATTGAGCCAGAAGTATTTGAAGGCTTCTCCTTTACCAATCCAGAGATGTACCTAGAGTCTTAGACTAGTATACTCGATAGTAGTCTTGTTTTTAGTTGTGATTGTTGTATAGTGCACTGCTCTGGTAATTACCCCTCCTGTGCACACATTATAGTATCATAATGACATTGTACATAGATACTTTTCTTTTCTTTGATAAGATGTAAATTACACTTGGAGGTGGTCCACTGATGAACCGCGGAAATTGGCATTAAATGGCCAAGGATAATAAGCGCGTAATGCGGAAATAGATAATTGTCGTATACAAATAAGGTGCACGTGAAATTTGAAACCTGTACTGTCAGCGCATAAATAGTCTCGCAAAGACATGCATGTTTACTATTACAAGCTACATAGATCTATGATTGAAGTGTCGGCCCAGCATGTCCGCCGACGCGCGAGTGATCCATGTCAGTCCTGGGCCTTTGGACTCCGATGCCTACCTGGAAGCAGCCGAAGGTACAATATACATAATGGTGTTTCCGTTATGGTTTGCGTGACACCGCAAGGGGGTGCAGCTTCCGCCTCTCAGCTCATCCTTTGGCCTTTGGCCTTGGTGGAGCACGATCATCACTTGTTGATCATATGTCGTGTTCTATTATTTCTCATCGCGTAATGCCAGCTCAATTTCTCCCTTGTGGCAGGTGAAGTGAGTATCGTAGTGGATATCCAGGCCCTGGATGTCCAACCCAGTGAACAGGAGTTGGAGCTGCAGGAGCTCTTGGACACCAGGCCTTCCCTGCAGCATGGACGCTCCATCTATCGTGGCCCTGACAGATCAGACCCCAGGTACCACAGCCTACCTCACCAGTCCACCAAGGCCCTGTCAGCCGAGGAGCCCCCTGCTGTCAGGGGATTACGCAGAAGAAGCTCTCTGCCTGAGATGTCAAACACAAACTCCACAGCAGCCCTGCTGGATATTGAGGCTCAGGGAGTGGAGGACGCTCTGCAGCCACAGCCATGGCAGCTCAGGCAGACTTCTCGACGGCTTAAGGAGCGCATCATTGCTCAGTAAGTTCTACAACTCATGGCTGCCTGCTCCTACCAGCAGCACTAGCATCTTTTCACCCATGCAGCCGAAAGAGCACCAAGGAGCAACCCAAAGCTGCCAGACACAGTGCTTGGGGCAATTTCAAGGACGTGGTAGGTTGTGGCATGAGACTTCTGCTCTTTTGTGACCTGTGACTGCTGGAACTGTACCTGTAGAAATGGCCCAAGATGAAGAGCCGTGTTGCAGTGCTACTGTCATGGGAGCTGTGGAAAGACCATATGAAGGAAGTGGAGGGCCACTTCGGCACTGCCACCGTCTCCTACTTCATCTTCCTGCGCTTCCTGTTCTTCATGAATCTCATCATCTTTGCTTTCTGGTTTGGTTTTGTTGTGATACCCCAGAGTGCCTTTGAGGATACCAACAACCCTCCAGGTCCCAACTCCAGTGTGGCCTGTGTCTTCAGTGTGGCCCAAAACATGTCTGAGAGTTTTTCCTGCCACAATGCCAGCCTGAGCTCTGAGGTATTCCTCGTTCCCACCGGCTGCCCAACTTCCCCCTCCTATGAGATACGGCGCTGTGACTTCAGTGATGGAGTGGCCAGCAGAGAGAGCAGCCGTGGGCCTGTCACTGTCTCCCCAGAGAACTCTACAGAGCTCTTCAACTGCTCCATTGAAAATTCTGAAGACGATGAGTTTATGCTGGTATTCACGTTGTGTGTGGGTGTGGACCCCTACATACCATGGTACCAGTACATCGTGGACTTTGTGCTGGGACAAGGAGTCTTCAACGAGACCCTTCTCTTCCATGGCCGCTACACCGACACTACATTTGGGATCTACAACCTGCCTGTAGCCTTCCTCCTGCTGGCTGGATTCGTCTATGCTGTTAGCATCATCTTGCTGGTGTACAAGTTAGTGGGGTAGCCCCTGATTGTTAGCACAGTGACACTGATCCTGCCTTCTCCCTACACAGGATGGGTCATGCCTACAACGAGAGCTATGTTGAGTTCAATATCACAAACCAATCCAACTTCTGTAACAAGCTATTCACTGCATGGGACTTCAACATCACTGACCCCAACACCGCCAAGCTGAAGAGAGTCCACATCCAAACAGATTTTGAGGTACCTCTTGCGACAGTAGCTTGGGAGGGAAGAAGATCAAAGCCAACAATGTGCAGCACTAGACTGTGTGCATCAAAGCACTACTAATATGAATTCCATAGGCTTCCTTTTAGTTCTGTTCTCCACCTGTGTTTACAGGAAGAGCTGGCTGACCATGACAGGAGAAATATCAACCGCTCCACCAACCAATTATTGAAGGTCATCCTGATCCGCACCCTCACCAACCTCTTCACTTTGCTGGTGTTGTTGGCGGCTGGAACCATCATCTTCTACACTGCACAATTCCAGTTGGACAATGTAAGCACATCAAGCATGAGCTGCTCCATGGTCATCCTCCCTCTCTTCCTCTCCCTCTCCCCTCTTTCCCTGCAGCAACTCTCAGGCTCAGAGTCTCTGTTGCGAGGCCTGATATTGCCGATAGTCATCACTGTAGTCAACGCTATTCTGCCCTTCCTGTTCTCCTTCCTGGCCAGAGTGGAGCGATTCAAAACCCTCAGTGGAGAGATCAAGATGACCCTGCTCAGGTGAGTGACCCCCAGCTGGGTGACCCTGCTCAGGTGAGTGACCCCCAGCTGGGTGACCCTGTGATGGGTAACACTCCCAGCAAGTCACAATTGGAAGAATGTGGGATTACCACTAATGTAGAATGTTTTACCACTAATATGGTATATTACCATAAATGTGGCATATTTGCCCAACAGTGTTCAATTCCTGGAGCTGCATGTTAGCTCAACAGAATTTCTTTGTCTTCTATTCATAAGGACCAGGAAAAGTAGCCCTGCTATCAGCATCTTCACTGTGACTAGGAAGCACACTACACAAAATCACAAAGAGTTTTTGCCTGTTTCATTCGGATGCCAAAAACGGAAGTGATTAATTTAAGGAGTTACTTCAAAGCCTAGTTAATCATTCACTAACCCCAATAGTCTGGTCTGTCTGCAGCAGGCAGAAGATTCTCCAAACCTCTGCCACAGGTTGACTAGCTTGGTGTAGTAAGCTGTAGAGTTTGTGTAGTTGCAACTATTAGGCAGCACTTCCAACTGTACAGCATGTGCATAAATTTGATATGTCAGTGCACAATCAGGACATTGGAGCTTGTCCCAAAGATGTACACTCTGTAACAACCAGCAGGTGTTACAGTTTAACTTACTACACTAGAACAGCTCTACTACCATATGTTTGGCCCACTATGCATCTATAAACCGTATCATCTGGCAGACAGCTTGTTACAGTGAGGAACAGTTTGGGTAGGCGTCAGCCGTCCTATGATGCTGTTGTTGCCTCCTGCAGGGCAATCTTGGTGCGGCTGTCCTCTCTGATTGTGCTCATCATCACGCTGTACATCCTCATCCAGTGCACGCAGGAGGAAGACAACTCTAGTTCCTCCTCTGACCCGGAGAGCTGCAGCTTGCCCTCCAACGACGACCTATTTAACTTCCTCTCCAACCCCAATAACACGGACTGTCCCACGGTACACCCACCCCTGTAGCTCCACCCACTGGTCATTCAGCAGTGATCCCATCCTCTTCCTGCAGTGCTGGGAGACATTTCTTGGCCAGGAGTTCTACAAGCTGGGTCTGACCAACTTTGTTGTCTCTGCCTTGAGCACCTTGGTAGTGGAGACTTCTCGCAAGTGAGACACTATATATCTGCATTTGTTGGGGTAGCCTTACTTGCACCTGCCCTGTGTCCTTCAGTGTCGTGAGCCGCCTGAAGTGGAAGGGCCTTGGGGAAAAGATCGGCAAAGGAAACTTTAACATTCCCAAGAGTATTCTGGACCTGATCTATACCCAGTCCCTGCTCTGGTAGGTCCAAAGCTGGTCCCGTTCACAGGACATGCAGTCACGTGGCCTACAAGCTCACCTCTTCCTTCTGTTGTCATCATCCCACCATCCTCTCCCGCCCCCCCCCCCCCCCCCTCCCAGGCTGGGCTTCATCTTCGCTCCCATGCTACCACTCGTGATTCTCATAACGTCCTTCATGCTCTTCTATGTCAAGAAAGTATGCCACACACCCCTCCAGCACCCCCTCCCTCAAACCCTTACCCTCCCCCTCCCTTTCCCCCACAGTGCAGTCTGCTGTGGAACCTTGTCCCTAGCAAGCGTGGCACATTTCGAGCTGCCAGAACCAACTTCCTTTTCCTGCTGCTCATACTGGGGGCCCTCTTCGTCTTTCTGGTGCCTGTTGGCTTTGCTATCGCCAGGTGAGCCCCTAGTCACAAGGTTTTGGTTTGAGGGAGAAGTCAGTCACTCTCGTTATCTCCCCTGCAGACTCCACCCCAGTCCTGCCTGTGGTCCCTTCAGGTGAGCCTGCTGCCTAGTATGAGGTGCAGTGTATTCACAGCAGTAGAGTGAAGAGTTCTCTGTTCTTCCCAGGGGCAACGCATTCATGTACACCATCATCAGTGACCTGATTGACAATGTGAGCTCCTGTGAGTTTCAGAACTTCCTCAATTTCCTGGGCTCAGCTGGCTTTATTGTCCCTGTGATCACCATTCTGCTGTAAGGCTAACCTCACACCCACTCAGATATGCATGGTGTGTAATTCTGTGTTTGTTCCTCCTGCAGACTAATCTGCTATGCCGAGTATGTCATCCTGAGATCAAGGCATGCTCGTTTCAAGCTCATTAAGAAACAGCTTGTGCTGGTCAGTGGCTCAGTTTCAGTTCTAGTTTCAAATTTCTCTATATTAAACAGCAGCTGCTTCCTAAGCTATATTTTGTGACTCACGGGCTACCCTGACTCTGCCCCTGCTCCACCCCCAGGAGGGTGCCAATGTGACCCACATTGTTGGCAAGCTGGATGGGGTCCTACAGCGGCTGGCGGAGCAGAGGGCCATGCAGCACATGCCAGCCCAGCAGCCACAGTACCTGGGGGAGAGGATGAAGCAGCATCGCAGGGCGAGTGAGAACCCTGTGAGCGAAGGTATCGCTGACAGCTACTTCTGAACCTGCCAGCCATAGCACCAATCCTGCGATTGTCAGAGCACCATTAATATAGAAATACTGAATCCGTTTTCTAGTGACATAAATCTGTTCTGTACAAAGATTTCATTGTGCCGTAGAGACTGATCTGACGAATTCCCATTAGGAATGAAATTAAAGAGCCAGAGTGTTTGGTGTCATCCCTGTAGAGGGTTGACAAGAGAAGACATTTGCTCATGGAGAAGTAAATATAGATCTGGTATAAGTACATGTGTTGGGTCTGTGCTATTGAGATACTAACATTTTGCACTTTTTGCCTATACAGATGGCAAGCTATTGCTCATTAACTGTAGACATTTAAGTCACTGCAGTATGAAACGTATGTAATTAGAATAACAATTACCATACAACAATTAATTTGGAACATGATCTGCAGCATTCGTTAACTCTCGGTGCCTAGTAGCCTCTTCATCAGTGGTGCATCCATCACATGGCCGTAGTGCCTGCTGTAGACAAACACCTCACTGCAGCCGGAGATCTTCAGCCTCTGCCACGCCCTCTTAGCCCAGTGCTCATTGGGAGGCAGTACACTCTCAACTGGGAACAGGTGGTCTCTACGCCCACCCATGAAGGTCAGCGTGGACACACGCAGGCAGTCTCTCTCTGCGAGGTATGCCAGCTCCCCCACCACACGAGAGAACCCAACACTTAGCACACAGAACACAGCAGTGGTCCCAAGGCCCGCAGCCCAGGCACATGCCAGGGTCTTCCCAGAGATCACCCCACTGTAGCACCCATGGGTCATCGATGGCAGCAGCAGAGCCATACAGGTCACCTGGTACAGCTGTGCAGGGTAGGGCAGGACTAGTGAATATAGTTGCGAAAATGATGGCCTATCTGCATTGACACCACTACTGGTTGACACTACAGGGATCAGGCAAGTATTGTCAGTCTAGGTTTTGCCTAACCTTATGCCCAGTCTCAGTCCTGATGCGGTACCAGAAACCAGACTACCCTTTCTCTAGCTGACGTAGTCTGGCCACCCCCCTACTGTATGTTCTAGCAGCAGAAATCATTGACTAGTTCTTGTAGTTTTGATTTGTAAAGGTGGGTATATTATCTATGTCACTGATCTCATCAAGGTTCATGTTTAATAGAGAAAGGCTAGCTCTGTACTAAACATCATACACTGGAACCAGACAGATGGTAGTATTGCGGGCCAGACATCGCTTTTTCTGACGTCTGGCCCGCGAAACTAGACAGATGGCAGTCCATTCCTCCCTCATAAATAAAGGGCTATCATGATCAAAGTATTACCTTAAACCTTGAGATGAGCCGCATTTGCTTCATGAGTGGCCACTTGTAAAACACCACCCACTCCCTGCCTCTGCTGGCCGTGTGCAAGCATTCCTTACTGTCTGCAGGAGGGAGAATACCCAGCCTCACACGCGGCAGCAATTGACTGCAACTGCAGAGAAAGTACTGTGCGCTAATTCGAGGCAACATCGTCTGTAGCCCCACCCACAGGAAGAAAGCAATGACCCGTCTTTTTACGCCACGTGGCGCCTGCGCACGTGCCTAAATAGCTTAAATCCCAAACAAAGCCAGCATTGTGGTCGGAAGACCAGTTGTCAAGATGAACGTGTTCAGGCTGTGTGGAGACTTGTCCCATTTACTGGCCATCTGCATCCTCCTGGTGAAGATATGGAGAACAAGGTCGTGTGCAGGTGAGGAGGGGAGTTAGGTGGAGAGTGCATGTTATCTCGCAAATTATGTGGATTTTTTAGAAACCGGGATATGAAGGTCAGGCTGAGAGAGCAGGCTGTCTATCTCCTGTGGTACTAGGTTAGGGTTAACAGTGATAAGTCCAGCAGTGGTACGTATGACTGTTAATCTTTCTACCTGCTAGTGCATATATATTGCTTTCTTTGCAGGTATTTCTGGGAAGAGCCAGGCCCTGTTTGCAATAGTATTCACAACTCGCTACCTCGATCTGTTCACCACGTTCATCTCCCCCTACAACACTGTCATGAAGGTCGTGTTCATTGTGACAGCGTACGGCACACTGTACCTCATGCTGGTCAAGTTCCGGGCCACCTATGACTCAAACCATGACACATTCCGGGCAGAGTTCCTGGTGATCCCTGCAGCTGGCCTGGCTCTGCTGGTCAACCATGACTTCTCTGTCATTGAGGTGGGTATAGTTTGCCAAGGTAGAGTGTAGAGTTTGGAATTGACAGTCAGTTCACAAGGCATGACTAGTACCGTATACTTGTCACTAGAGGCTATAGCAGAAAGTATAGCAGTGATGCTATAACCCTATTGGTGTTCATTAAGTGTAGCAGCTACACCTAAAGACCGACAAACATATTAAAGTAAAACTTCTAGCAGCATAGTTAACTTCAGTAGTCGCCTTGTTCCCATGCTCCACTGCCCGTGTTTTGCGCATTGGAAAAACACGGGGAAAAGCGCTGTGCAGTGGAGCCTGGGAAAGAGGCTACTCAGTAGCTGATTCAGTCATTGTGGTTGACTGTGGCTGCATGCTGCCTTCCCCACCCCATCCCGTGGACCACAGTCACCCTCCATTTTAGCTCTAGCATGAGATTGAATAGCTTCTATCCTCTGTAGATCCTTTGGACATTCTCCATTTATCTGGAGTCCGTGGCCGTCATGCCCCAACTATACATGATCACCAAGACTGGAGAGGCCGAAAGCATCACTTCACACTACCTCTTTGCCCTGGGGCTATACCGAGCTCTATACATTGTCAACTGGGGCTACCGCTATTTCATGGAAGATTTCTACGACTGGATTGCCATAGTGGCTGGGTGTGTGCAGACAGCATTGTACTGTGATTTCTTCTACCTCTATATTACCAAAGGTGAGTGGGCATGCGCCAGAGAATGTTGTGACTGGTGGCGTTGGGTGTTGTCTCTTTTCGGTGGCTCAATGCAGTGTTGATTCTGTCTCCCTGCAGTGATGAAGGGAAAAGAGTTGAAGTTGCCAGCTTGACAACTGAGCTGCACATCATGGCTAGGGTGTTGTTATGAACTGAGAGGGATACTCTCATAGGATTATCATATTGTGGCATTTATGTTTCTGGAGAGCTTGTGAGGCTCAATATTCATTTTGTGATGTCATCATGACGTAACCAAACAATGTCACATGACTAAAAGTGTAGCGTTTGCATATCGCAGCGCGATACAGTAATATGGGTCTCTCTCATCCTCGCTATGTGCTGTGGGCGGCACAAGACGGCCGAGCAGACGACCTGGTCTTTCACCTGCACTCCTCAGGCAAGGAGGCGCTGAAGGCACACAGCAACTGCCCAAAGCGGCGCGCGCCCCTGCATCTTGCAGCCATTGGAGGGCACATACGGTGCATCAGACTGCTGTGTGAGGCCGGTGAGTGCTCTTGGAGTCGGTGTTACAGCAGAGTGCATTTCTGTCAGTTGTACTCCAAATGAGCTAGCTGTCCTTACTGTGATCGTATGGTTAGTGGCTTATTCAGGCCTTGCCACAATAAAGTCGTTGTACCTGATACTGGTAGCCAAATTCCTGCCAAGAAGATTATTAGCCTTAATATTTATTCGATGCTAATAATGTTGTGTTTTAGCATCAATTTGAGCACTGCTATGCCCCCAAGTTTTCAGTCAAGGAGCAAAAAGATGAAGTTTCTGTCGTCTTCTGTAAAATTTATGGCCGCAATAATTAGTGATGCTGGAAGTCATCCTCTCACTTATAATCCAAAGTTTAGTAGTACTGCAGACCCATGCCAACTCCTTCTAAGACATGATGCAATCCCGAGAGAGGGCTTACACATAATCTGTTATGGTGTATCACCTGACCATGCCTACGTTAGTAGTGCAGTTGACCCACTGCAGGTTCAAGCCTGAACAGCCGAGACAAGGATGGCCACACACCCCTACACCTGGCCACCGCCCACCAGCACCTTCACTGTGTGCAGGTGCTGCTAGAGCTGGGAGCAGAGGCCAACATCATCACCAGGTCAGTACTCTGTTCTGTCAGTGTCTACAAGTGCCTGCAGTTACCCAGACCTTGTCTCATAGCTGAGCACTAGGAACAAGCCTCGTAATCAGGCTTTCCACGCCCAGATTTTATCTCACAGCCGTTTGTATTAAGGCAGTCCATACAGCGTCTGCAACCACTCCTCCCTCTGCTGTAGGTTTGGTGTGTCCCCACTGCATGTGGCTGCCTCTGTGGGTAGCATGCCCTGTGCAGAGCTGCTGGTGGGCTGGGGAGCTGACATCAACGCCCAAGAGTCATGGGGCCAGACACCCCTGGCCATTGCCACACTGAGAGGGAGGATCAGCTGTATGCAAGTACTGCTTCAAATGGGGGCAGACCACACTATCAGGGACTACCACCATGGACACGCCCCCCTACATCTGGCCTGCGCCTCACAAGATGAGGAGAGTGCACTGGTCCTGTTGGATGCAGGCTGTAATGTTCATGCAACCAATGGGGCGGGGTTGAGCCCTCTGGGTGTTGCCCTGACAAATAAGTTCTACCCGGTTATACCCCTGCTGCTGGAGTATGGAGCACGACTCAATGAGGCAGACAGGAAGCACATATTCCCACCTCTGCAAGAGTACCTGGACCAGCGGACAGGTGTGTGAGGGGGAGAGGACAGCAGTACAGCTAGTCATTAATGGATAGTGAACCAACTCAGTGACAGAGATACTGTGATCTATTGTATTATTTCACCTTTGTTTCTCTTGTGGTTCTGTGCAGATTCACCTCGCTCTTTGTTGAAGCTGTGCAGAGTGGCGGTGCGGCAGTCCCTGGGGGTCTATCCCTCAGGGGATCTCCCTAGCCTGGGGCTACCCCAGCACTTGCAGGACTTCATTGGTAGCATGCTGGAGCTGTGTCAGGGTGAGGAGGTGCGGACCAAGGCCCTGGAGGGTGGGGCCTGTACCCTCCTGCACAGCCTCAGCTCAGGGCCAGAGCGACCACCATGCATTCAGCAGCCAGACCTAGAATCCAATGCTGTGTTTTAACCAGACCTGCCGTGTTGTGTTCATTTGTGTATGACTTTCATTCAAGTACCTCAAGTTCCTGTGCTGTGACTGTATTGTAGTCCCAGATCCCAGCTATAATAATGATTGTAATAGTGAAAACTCTGAATATGCATGTCATCACTCTGGATCCTGCCCAGGTGGGCTTGAAACGAGGAATAGGAAATGGAGAAATGGGAAATAGGAAGGCTAGCAAGGAAAATTATGTATACATGTATTCTACTTTGGCACAAATTCTTCCCAGGCTTAGTGATAGACAGATTGGTATTTCTATACAGAGAAAAAAAGAAGCCTATAGCTCCTGGTCGGTCAAACAATTCTTCCCAGGCTTAGTACTGATAGATAGATATTTCTATAAAGAGAAACAAATTACAATGTAAGTTGGGAGGGAAAATAGCCTAGCAGCCAATAGCATATCTGTTATAAAATTCAAATTAAATTTTTAAATTTATTTTTGTGGTATTTCTATAAAGAGAACAATTTAACTTGGAGGAAAAAAGGAGGGGAAAAAAGAAACTTGGAGGAAAAAAAACAACTCGAGAAGATAAAAAAAAAAGCCCAGGGAGCCTCCCATCCCTCCTGGAGTGTCAGACACCCGGAGCGCTGGATAGGCGATGGCTGGGAATCACAGGAGGCCTTGTAACGTACCCAGTCATCCTTTTAGTTTCGGAGTCCCGAAGGAAGTTACCGACGTATTGGCTGTCGAAACGAGACGAGACAGCCAGTTGTGAGAAGTCTGAATATAAGCGGCTTTTGTAGTGCATTGGACGCGAAAGAAGTGATCGCAGCATGATACAAAACTGTTGTACTAGCTACAAACCACTATGGAAGCAGACAAGACTACATCCAGCACACCAAAACATTCCAAAACTGGATTATTATCACTGTCTATTCCTTGCTCGCCATATAAGCAACATAAAAACTAACTTAGATTGACGTACATTGGCCTTTTGGGCCTGCAAACTTCCAGTAGCTTCCATTCTGCTCGAGCTCGTGCCACAAACGTAGTGACGTAATGCTTTCAAACGTTATGCGAAATACGCAAAATTAGAGTTTTGCACTTACATTCGGTAAGGCGTACGTACCCATACAGACACGAACGACCAGCTAAGTCGCTGGGATTGGGGCTCGCCCCAATAAACCCGTAACAGTGATGTGCGTTAAATGGAATTATTCCAAGAATGAGCGCGAACATTAGCTGCTAGACCCTCCCTCTCCCCGAACCATTTCTTCATATATTTTCCTATTTCTCCATTTCCCGTTCCTCCTTAATTTAATGTTGTTTTTTCTCTATTAGCTTCTTTTTTTTTTGCAAGGGCAGGCGCAAGACTAGTACCTTGGATGCAAAATTATACAGTCACTATGCAATATACATGGTAGCCTCGTGTGGCCGGAGTACAAGGCTATATTGTCACTCTAGGAGAGCATAGTATGGCAGCTAATTACATTAGGCCTGCACAAAGAGTCTCAGTGAACAAAAAAAATTATAACGGTGAAACGACTGTTTGTGAATGGTGGACTGCTGGCATGTAGGAACAGCTCTTCTTCTCCACAAGAGTGACTAGGGCCATAACGACCACACCTAGAACCACACCCCCAAGCTGCAGGAGGCTGGCCCGAGCTCCCTGCTCCTCCAGGAGGTCTGGAATGATAGACACAAGGGCAATGTAGAGGAAGCCACCAGCTGTAAATGGCAGCAACCAGCCGGCCGAACTGCTAAGATGCTCAGCTGTGAGCCCTGCGACCACACCCACCAGCCCCCCACAGGCTGTCACCATCTGTGCCTGTGCTGCCTCCCATGTGTTGAAACCCGAGTGAAGTAGAATGGCAAAGTCTCCAATCTCATGAGGGATCTCGTGGCAGAGGATGGCCAGGGTAGTGAGGAACCCAACTGCAGGGTTGGCAACATAGCTGGCAGCGATAGCCAGGCCATGAGTGAAATTGTCCGTACAGTTGGCCACAAGATTTAGGTAGCCACTGATGTCTTTGTCAAGCCACGTCGATGGCAGTTGGGAGCAAGCATCACTGCAGACAGCTGTTCCATTTGAGGCACTGTGTTTTATGAGTCCATTTCTCTTCACTGTGCCCTTGGGTAACTTTGCCACACCGTTTGCTATTGGTTTTGCCACACCATCTGCTGTTGTCTTGGTCACACTGTTCGGCACCACTCCATTAGTTCTCGATGTAAGGAGTTCAGGTTCTTTGGCCTGAGGGGACTTGTCAGGCTCTGTGGACTTTGCAACCTTCTCCACTAACATGAAGGAGAGCAGACCGGCCAGCACCCAGAGTCCCAGACTCCAGTGCCCACTACTCTGTGAGCCCCACGCCTCTGGCAGTAGGTGCAGGAACACATCTCCCAGCAGACCACCTGCAGCAAAGCTTAGAACAGCTTTCAGCGCTGGCCCTTCACCACATCTGGAACCAAGTAAGACAAAACACTAGTCAGTTTATAGTCACTACTGTCACTGCCTCGTGCAAAGTCCTGAGCTAATGAATATCTACCAAAGACCACTATAGCCTATCTGCAACATCAGTTTCCAATTCGTGCCTACACACTTTACCCTTTTCACTTCTTTTGAAGATACCTTGATTGGGCTAGTTAATGCCCGTATACGCCCCACAGATGAGCAAATTTGTCAGTGGTAAAACGATTTTTTTCCAGTGGTAAATGGTGTTTGCAGCCATGTCCAGGGGTAATTTAAGCCTCTGTCCAGGGGCATATATTCTGATTATTGGTGTCCAGTGGTTTAGTTTTATTCACTTGTGGGTGGTGTACGGATATTAACAGCCCATTAAACAGCATATTACTTTTTACCTCCCATCTAGACGGATCCAGCTGTGCACAAACAGCGGAAATACTCCACACACGCCGACCAAAGCCGCAGAGACTAAGGCATACAGCCATACACTGGGAGTGACTGCCTCCCGCTCAAAGTTGCGGACCTTTTGAGAGTGAATGTGGCCCTCAGAACCCCGCCAGCACGCCACCACAACAGCTAAGCACAGCAAGAGCCTCATTCCGACGTTGTCTCGCCGACTGCATCGCACTGCCTATAATCCAACCCACTCTCGCATTAAACGACAAAGAACCTTTGTAGTGCCGGTGCATGCGTGACACGATGAGTGACGTCAAAATAATGACTTAATGAGTGTTTATGTAAACCGAGGGTTGCAAAGTTCAGTCTTCAGTTTCTTCAAGAGGACTGCACCTACATGTAATGCAGAACAGAAAGTGCTGCACTCACCTTAGCAATCAAATTTCATAGCCTCAGGCCATCCTACTTTCAGAGTAGTCTTGCAAGCCAGCACCCATCGCTTTCAGTATCAGCACATGCTGATACTGAAAGCAATCTGTGCTGCCCAATAGAAGGGGGCTGGCTTGTGAGACTACTTTCAGGGAAGGCCTTGCACCTAGTCTCATGTGGCCACCACCACACGGAACAAGGGGAACATGAAAGGCTGGTGACTCTGAACAGAATGTTGTAACCTCACATTACAGCATAGCCAATCAAATTGTCATAATTATTGACTGTAACACGTCGCATGATATTCAGCAGAAAAACTGACTCCCAAGGACTGACATGTTTAAATGCTTGCTTCACCACTTCTCTGAGGCAGTGATCTTTGCACATTACGTAATACGTAAAAGTAGTCTAATCACCATTGTAAAACAACATCCTGTTCACAGTCACCAGACCCTGCTTCCATTCCCTCTCCCCCTTTCACTTTTTCCCATTTTCATGGTGGGAAGGTCTGGGCACACGAGATTATCTTGCACCAAGGTGAATATATATAGCCAGCTCATGTCGTGGAAGTTCAGAGTATGGCTGAACTTCCTCAACAGTATCAGTACACGTATTGAAGTAATACGTGCAAGGAGAGCTTGCTGGCCCACCTCCTTTGCTGTGACATCTAGCAGGGAGAGGGCGTGGCTGGCCAGGCTGCGGCACTGTCCGTCTGCATCATTCACACACACATCTGGGCAGAGAGTGAAGTGTGTTCATTTACGGCCATAATCTCTAGGTTTGCAGGCCTGACACTTTATACTCTTAGTAGTAACCTCGTTCCCAGTCTCCTCACTGCAAGCGATGCGGAATGGTCTTGTCCTGTGATGGCTATAGCTAGTGGTATCTGGCCACCTGTACTTAATTTGTAGACCTTAATTGCTGCAGCACTGTGTGGTCTAAACCACTGTAGTGCACAGCTGCAGCACCTCCATTACCAAGGCGCTAATAAGCTCAGTCTCTCAAGATGTCATACCGGAGTAGTCTGACTACCTAGACATTTATGAACCAGGCCAAACCTCTCGCTAGCTGAGCCACTCACTAAAGCAGAGATGGTACTATAAGTCTGGGCACAAAGGATCCCCTCACCTCTGAGCCAGTGGCCGGTCTCAACAAGAGCCCCGTCCATGCTCGCAAGCAAGCTGTGTGGGGGAACAGAGGCCAGCAGCATCCCCAGGGCAAACAGCACCCCCTGCCGAACACAGCTGAGGGACAGACAGACAGACACCACAAGGTACACTTGACACTTGACTGAAGACAATACAGAAACCATGGCCATAAAGGTAACACAGCACAAACACTGCTGAACCTCCAGTCCTCCACCACTACTTGCACACCGTGACACTCACACACTCAGTCAGATGATACTTACACACTGGAGTGGTATCTGAGGGCCCAGGCAAAGTCCAGGAGTACTGCAGCCATCCTGGGGGCAAGGGGTGCATGGGTGGCAGCATGCATGAGCACACCAAGAGTGTGCAACAGGGTCCCCAGCAGCAGGCAGTCCCGGCCCAGGAGGTCCAGGGAGGGTGTGGCCTGCTCAATTCCCACTAGCAATGGAAAAAAGAAGTGGCCGGCCACTGGAGCAAAGCGGCTGGCGGTGGGTGGGTGAGGGGAATGGTGGGGACCCTGGTGAGGATGTGTGTGTGTGTAGAGAAGGAGGGCAGGGTAGGCCACTCATGGCATATGGGAGTGAAGCTGCCTCTGTCAGTGGAAGAAGACCCACCCTTGCTATGATCCTGGTCTTGGCCTTCAGTCTCTCCTGAACGTCCTCCTCCCACTGCCGGAGGGGAGTAGGGGCAGAAGGACGCAGAGCTGCCACACCCACTTCTGCCAGCCCTTGACTGAGAGGGTCTGAGAGCTCCAAAGCTGAGGCAGAGAGCACCTGGACACAGAGACAAAGTTGGAGGGGGGGGGATGATGTTTGAATTGTTTTAATTGGCCAACAGCTGCTGTTCACTCCAGTGGCTTCTGCCCACTAATGAAATCATAATTGAAATTCTTCTTGATAAATTATCTTTGTACCACCATTGCAGGCTTACGATTGGCAGCAACTCACCTCCAGTATGTCTGTGCGTTGCCTGAGGCTATAGTGGGGGCTGTAGAACTCAGTAGTGAGGTACTGGGCCAGGGCAGTGGGGCGAGCCACGACCAGTGCCACCATCGCCTTGTGTCGGAGGGCTGGGAGCTCTGGCAGGGCTAGGGCGTCAGAGAGGTGCAGTAGTACTTTAGCCAGCTCCTGGCACACCTAGCAAGGGACAGGCTCAGCTCAGCTCCTAGAGCATCACGACTTCCCCCCACCTACCTCACTGAGGTCCACTGGCTGGGAGCGGATGAGGGATTCCGCAGCCCTCAGGGCCGTCTCCTGCTGCAGTGGGTCGCTGCTGCTCTGGAGAGCTACAGAGAGAGCAGTAGCAACCGTCACACATTGCAGGGCATTACCGATCCAATTTGGGCCCGACTGACTCATGTTCAATGGAGCCAAGTAATACCTACTGTGATAATGTACCACGTGCTCTGGAGAATGGTTGCTTCATTTACGTGGATGGGGTACAAACAGGCCTAAAGATTGTCCCAACCTAATAAAAATGGGACGATTCAGTTGGTGAATAGCTTGTGCTAATGCTACATGATCCAATTTTTGGGAAGCTAAAGAGAGACTACTTCAGAGATGTGCAAGTGAGTACTGATCTTCCATGTACGACTGGGTTGTCTTCTCTGTCATTCTAGTGGTAGGTGACTTGCTAATGACAGCCGATCCATGACAACAGCCAAGCCTAAAGGCTTGATGTTGTATCCTGTGTGCTTTCTATGGTAACATGTTACCTACCGTCCCACTGAAGTATGTCTGTCGGCACAAAATTAAACTGGTATGTCCCACTACCAGCACACCTTGCAGCAGAGTACGGAGGTAGCGAGGTGGGCGGGGCTGGGAGGAGTCAGGGTCCTCACCCATAGCATAAGGCTCCAGGTCATCGTCACTGAGAGTAAGAAAGGGCAAACCAGCTTCAGTGAATAATGTTCTCACACAAACCTGTATTAGCCAGAAGAGTGTCCAGCAGCCACCTGTCAATGTCAGAGCACTCTGCGGCCTGTACCATGCCCTGCCCGTACCGTCCCCCTGTGGCCTCATGCCCCACCCCCAGGGACTTGGGTGGTGCTGGCCCCACCCCCTCGGCTGCCAGTGGAGGCTCAACGTGGCCTGTCACTGGTAAGGTCCAGCAAACAGCCTTCAACTCCTTTTCCTGCTCCTCCACTGGCCTGGCAGGAGAGACCAGCTGAGGATTACCAGAGCATAACTCTACAGCAGGATCACACACCACACCCAGCAAGGCATGAAGGAGAAACAGAAGCCACAAGCCCACCTGGCCAGTTGCAGCAATGCTTGAATGTCTTCACTGGAACTGTACTCAAACTTCAACTTCTGTTCCTCTGACTGTGCAGGGTTGAGACAGTTCATGATGCTTTCCCCAACAGCCATGCCTGTCTCTCTGACTGTCGGCACGGGACAGTCAATGTGGACCTGCAACCCAGCCATTATCAGACGCTGGAAGGCTGCATGGATGGTGACAGAAGGGGAAGGGGGTCTTAGCACAGGTTGAACCCCAGACTGCGTGGCAGGCTACCACTACACTCAACACACACTGACGGAGGGCTCACTTGGCTTCAGGCTGGCTAGGTCACTGTCACTGAGGCAGGCCATACCCAGCACCAGGAGCCGAGCTATCCACTGGTGTTGCCGAGTGTCCATATGTCTGAGGACAGAGGCATCTGCCCACACTCCCAGTGCAGCCTGCAGAGCCTGGGCCAGCAGCCCCCTCAGCCCCTCACTGCTGGCCAGGTAACCCACCAGGGTGAAGGCAGCATGGGGGGAGGGTGGGACCTTCACCAGGACCAGTTTGTGGGCCAGCAGGAAGCCTGCCCGCTGGTTGGCCATGGCCAGCTCCCCCAGTAACAGGTGCAGTGGGCCAGAGGGCAGCAAGGACCTGGCAAGGGAGAAGGCTTATCACCACACTGCTGTGAGTGGAGATGAGCAGGGGAGACTCACGGGGAGACATAGTGTACCACAGCATCCAGCACTGGCTCAAGGCAGCTGGTGGGGACACGGGCAAACAAAATCTGAGCCATCCTCTTCCACAGTGGGTCTCCAGCCGCTCTGCGCTCCAGGACAGGAACGAGCTGAGAGAACACAGCATCTGATGACAAGGCAGACAGCAGTGACCTGAGGACAGCAGCAAATAGCACACCGTGAGAGTACCTTTGTGGCCCAGCAGTGCAGCCTTCCCAACAACAGCAGCTGGGAACACAAGGGCACAGTCTTCGCAGGCTGCAGATGGCAGTGTGAGAATAGTATCAGAGATGAAGTGAGGGCAGGAGATGTAGTGAACCCACCTTGGAGTGCTCCGTGCACCTTCTCCAGGCAGACCAACACACTGCGGCTCAAGGCAGCAAAATATTTACGGGGCAGGAGGGAATGGTGCAACTGATGACCCATCCGATTGGCCAGTAGGTCTGGTAGCCTGCAGACCACACCCACTAGTTGCTCCTGCCAGGATGTGAGGCCATGGGAGGGGTCTCGCCTGCACTCCTCATACAGCACCTGGCAGAGCTGGTCACTGGAGATCATGTGATGTACCTCGGAACACAGCCATCTGGCAGACTGCAGGCTGGAAGAGAGAGGGAACATCATTGGGCCCAAGGTATTTGCCTCATGCCCCAGGCCACACCTGGGAGTGTGGCCTTGCTACAAGGCACAAGCGCAGAACCGCGAGACAAAAAAAACTTACGGAGCCTCAGCGATACTGCTGTGGGCCGCAATGAAGGCCTCTGCTGGTCCCAGGGCTTGCAGAAGGCCCCTGCTGTAAACCTCGGTCTGCAGCATGGCAGTACATAGCCTCCTGTGGGAGCTGGAAGCCCGATCCCTACGACCCTGCAGGCGCTGAAGGAACCTCACGGCTTCTTGGATAGCCTGTTCTTGTTTTTCCTGCTGTTGGAATGAGGCTAAGAGCTGCTGCAGGTGCACCGCATCCGCCATGCCGTTCTAAATAATGCACATAATTGCACTTCAAAAGGCCGTGATGTCACAAAAATGCACGCGATCAAAATTGGAGACCAGAAAATTGGCCGGTTGGTATTTCAAACGAACGAAGAGTTCCAAGGTGGACCCCAAGCGGTTGTGGCTCAGCAGAGACCGACAGACTGGGGCACGACGGCGTATAATGGGTGCCCAAGTGCCTTGTTTATGACTTGTTGCTCAACGAAACAGTAAACTCTCATTTTGCTGACGAAGTTGGATGACAGCCGTATCCGAGATCGAGACGTCGTCCATGGATGGCAGTGAGCGAAGAACCAAGCTTAGGCTGACAGGTAAGCTGTAGTTGCTGGTATAAGCTGACAGTAAATTTGCATGAAAGGCGGGCATGTCATAGTGCCTGAGGTTTATCACTCACATCAGACAACTATTTATTTTATGCATAATTTCCGAGTTTCAGCTCTATACCAATATTAAGTGACAGCATTACCTGGCCAAAAGTTTAATTCTCGTCCGAGTGGTCCACAGTCAAAGACTGGAGTATGGTGTAGTCAGTCAACCAGTAGTAGTTGATCAGTAGCTGATCAAGATCTTGACCACAGTTGCAGTTATGACCGTAGTGTCTATGAAAGTGCACCCCCTATGCAGGGTCACTTGTGGCTAGTCTCATGAACCACACCCTCGTATGAAACACTGCATGTACTCTTCTGGTCTAGGGTCTGGTTCACAAGACTAATTTGTGGTATAATTGGTATAAATCCTCTATCTGCAGTTCATTCAGCCAAGAATTTGGTGAAAAAGGACTTCTTCAGTGAGTGCTGCTGTGTGTAGTCAAAACAGACCACAGAATATAATGTGATTGTCTTTCTTTCCAGAACTGCCAGACCCCTTTGCTAAGATCGTGGTGGATGGCAGTGGGCAGTGCCACTCCACTGACATCATCAAGTCCACTCTGGACCCTAAGTGGAATCAACACTACGATTTGTGAGTTGCCCTAGGGAGCTGCAGCGCTTCCAGTCTGTCTGCTAGTCTCCTGCCCAAGCTGGGGACTAGAGCCTGTGAACACGGCCAGACTAGCCTGCTGTATGCAGCTGCTGGCTACTGCATTCCACGGGTTATGATTAGTCTCGGGCTAGAGACTCCCCCATTGCTTCTTGGTGTTCCAGCGCTTGCTTGCATAGTAACGTGCCTTGTCTGCTGGCACACTTAATGCAAGGAGCATTTGGGGAATGCAGTGTTGTGGTGCATCCTGCACACACAGCTTGCTGGGAGCTGAGCCCATGTCATTTCTATACTGCAGGTTCCTTAGCCGTTCTGATTCTGTAACTCTGAGCGTATGGAATAACAGGAAGGTCCATCGCCGGGAGGGGGCAGGGTTCCTAGGCTGTGTCCGACTGGCTCCCTCCATCATCACCAGGCTCAGGGACACTGGCTGTGAGTTATCCACATGTATTAACATAGGAAGGAGGCAGAACTTTGTTTGTGTGTGTGTTCTTAGGGTCCCAGCTCTCACTGGAGTATTTAGTGATCTCCCCTCCTCCCCCAGACCAGCGACTGAACCTTACCAAGAGCAGCCCTGAAGATGAAGAGGTGGTCAGAGGGCAGCTCATATGTACGTTCTTCCATCACACTGCCAAAGCTAAATTCAATCAGTACTTAGCAATGTCGTGCCTGCAGTAATGGTCTCCCCGCAAAGCAGTCCAATACCTCACATTCCAGTACCATGGCAATGCAATCAGCATGGAATGTAATCCAGGCAGAAGCCCTGCAGCTATTTACTAACCTCTCTGGCCCTCTTGCTGCAGTAAGCCTGACTACCCGAGATCATAGCACCCTTGGCGGCCCCACCGTTCCCATGCTACCCACCGCTGAGGATGAGCTGCCTGAAGGGTTGGTCCACCACTCTCATTCATAACACTATTAGGAAATGGGATGTGGGATACTCTGACAAATTGGTAGCTGGGCCTGGGGAGGGTGGTCAGCAGGTGTACATGCTACTGGCCTCTATAGTAAACCACCGTCTTGCTGCTGCTTTCGTTGACAGCGCCTTACAAAGCTCGGTCTTCCCTCCCCAGCTGGGAACCTGGCCGGACGCCCCATGGCCGTGAGTACTTCATCAACCACTACACCAGGACCACACAGTGGGAGAGACCCACAAGGTTGGCAGCTGCTCTAGCCAGACACACACCCAGCTTGTGCCTCTCAATAGCTGCCTTGTTTTAGCACGCTGCTAGCGTGTGGGAGAGGCCACCACCCAACACTTTAGTGTATATGATAACATGTGCAAGACATCTACCACTAGAATGGCTCCACTATGGTGCATTCTATATCTGTCCTGAGAATTCCGTAGTAATTAGGAGTGACATGTGCTCAAGTGTCTCTGTCTTCCACTTGACAGACCGGGGTATGAGAGCGTCCCAGCTTCCCATCGGCCCTCCCTCCCAACCCCCACCCCTCCGACTGGCACCATCACGCCATCCCCCAGTGGTGATGGGAGGGGCTCCGATAGCCCAGGAGGCTCCAGCAGTCTTCCTCGCACACAGGGTGCTGCCACCCAGGAGCAGCTCACGAGCAACACACCCCCAGGAGGCAGTGGGAATGAGGGGAGCCCTCCGCAGCCCACACAGCCCAACCAACAGCCTCAACAGAATGGCAGCAGTGAGAGCACCACACCTACCATTGTGGTCTCTACAAACAGCCAGCACCGCAGACGCACTCGGCAGCAGATGTACATGAGCAGGAACACCCTCCACCAAGATCTGCAGCTGCCTGATGGATATGGTGAGTACCTGAGCCCCTTTCTCTCAGCTGCCTGCTTACATTGTGCTCCCTGCTTTTGTCCCTTTCAGAGCAGCGCACCACACCTCAAGGTCAAGTGTACTTCATCCACAGGGCTACGGGTGTCAGCACCTGGCATGACCCCAGGTTCAGGTGAGACACTGGTGATGCTGGTGACACTGGTGATAAAGCAGTGCCTCTATACTGTTGTGCATGCTTGAGTGGGAATTGTCATGTATCCTTTGACATAGTCATGACATCTGGAGCCTTTTGATGTGTAGCTAACCTACTTTACCTTAACATCACTAGGTGAAGGCCATCTCTCACCCCACTCACACATTCATATACAGGGACATGGAGGTGGAGCCCTCAGAGCTGGGCTCCCTGCTGGATGGATGGGAGACCAGGTACACTGCCCATGGCAGGAGGTACTTTGTGGATCACATCAACAGAACCACTCAATTCACTGGTAAGTTAGGCGGGATGCTCAGCACATCATTGCTAGTCCTAAAACTAGAGTCCTCCCCTCACCAGATCCACGGCTTCCAACACACCTGGCTCTCCGGTTGCTGACACCTTCCAGCCGAGATTCGCCTCCCCCTCCCCCGGGAGCCAAGAGAGACCTGGTACACAAGATGAAGACCCTACGCTCTCAGCTGAATGCTATGCAGCCACAGACTGGGCACTGTCGCCTCGAGACATCTCGGGAAAACATCTTTGAGGAGTCCTACCGACAGATTATGAAGATGCGGGTACGAGACCTCAAGAAGAAGATGCTGATCAAGTTCCGAGGGGAGGATGGGCTAGACTATGGTGGCATCGCTCGCGAGTGGATCTACCTGCTCAGCCATGAGATGCTAAACCCCTACTATGGCCTCTTCCAGTACTCCAGGGATGATGTCTACACCCTGCAGATCAACCCTGACTCCGCCATCAACCCTGTGAGTGCCACCTGTCGCTGGTAGCTTCTTGAGATTTACCAGTTGAGTGTTCCTCTGCTCTACAGGAACACTTGTCCTATTTCTATTTTGTTGGTCGTGTGATTGGCATGGCTGTGTTCCATGGACTCTACATCGATGGTGGCTTCACCCTGCCCTTCTACAAGGTAAGGAGTAGCCAGTAGTGCCATGCCCTGTTTGATTTAATTTAATGACTATGTCCACTTATGCTATTTGTAGCAACTTCTGGGTTTGCCTATCACTCTGGAGGACATGGAGAGTGTGGAACCTGATTTTTTCCGCAGCCTCAAGTGGATGCTGTGAGTTAATCACTTGTTGCCCTCTTGTCCAGGCTGTTGGGCAGGGTGTTGCTCGGCTGCTCACAGAGTACTGATGTTCTGTCTCATTGGTTGCAGGGACAATGACATAGAGAGTGTGATTGACACCACCTTTTGTGTGGAGCATGACCGCTTTGGCCGCATCACACACCACGACCTGAAGCCCAGTGGCCAGGACATCCCTGTGACCAATGACAACAAGATGGAATATGTCCGGTGAGCCATGCAGCCACTCTTAAGGCAGTCTGTTGTGCTCTGTTGTGGTCTCCGAAGAACCTGTGTTGATCCTGTCTCCAGTTTCACTCTGAAACCACACGTCTGTCCAGCAGACTCTGTGTTACATGCACATGTAAGGTACCTCAGCTGTCAACTGACCTTCCCTCTTTTGTAGGCTGTACGTGCAGTGGCGGTTCCGGGTCGGGGTTGAGAAACAGTTCCTAGCTTTGCAGAAGGGCTTCCATGAGCTGATCCCACCACATCTGTTGAAGATGTTTGATGAGAAAGAGCTGGAGCTCATTGTCTCAGGGCTGGGCAAGATCGACGTAGACGACTGGAAGGCCAACACTCGCCTCAAGCACTGCACACCAGACTCCAACATTGTCAAGTGGTTCTGGAAGGTGGGCAATCCTTAAGGTGGCACCTTAGTTAGTGAAAAGAAAAAAACTGCTTTTTGCTATAACTCAGCCATAATGCATGGAAGACACTTCAAACTGTGCATGTAAATGTACATCGCCAGGGGCTATTTGTAAATATTACGTCATCATCGTAGCTACTACTTATCAATAACCAGGGTGCCACCTTAAATTAAAGTGGTATGAGAATCAGTATCTCTTTCAAATAAGCACAGCCTCTAGCCTGACTGATTTCATTCCCATTCTGGGTACCATCCCTGTTGCCCACCCTCATGCCATGATGAGTTGTCTCCTTCATAGGCGGCAGAGCACTATGACGACGAAAAGAGAGCACGACTGCTGCAGTTTGTGACTGGGTCCTCACGAGTTCCTCTGGAGGGCTTCAAGGCCTTGCAAGGTGGGAGTGCATGCTGAGTCACCATTGCTTAGCTTACCCAGACTTGGTTCCCCCTGCTGCAGGCTCCACTGGGGCAGCTGGTCCCCGACTGTTCACCATCCACCTCATCGAGGCCCCCCCAGAGAACCTACCTAAGGCACATACATGGTGAGTGTTGTCTGAGCAGCCCTTGTTATCAGTGGTCATGTTTACTCCATGACCTAGTGTCTGTCTGCCCTGCCCCCACAGCTTCAACCGCATAGACCTTCCTCCCTATGAGAGTTATGAAAAGTTATATGAGAAATTAACTTGTGCTATTGAGCAAACTGTTGGTTTCCATGTTGAATAGCAATTCTGTAAAAAGAATCTGTTATTCAATGGCCACTTTTTATCCATTGAGCATTTACTGCTACTCCTGTTCACACTCTGCTCTTGTATGTTTTGTATGTGTTGTATAGTGTGATGCCGATAGCCGGTATGTCTTGTACCATAATATTCACTGGAAATGTACAGAGCTATTATATCAATTTTATGTTCAATATTATAACAGATAATTTTTCTGCTTCCTTCGTTCTGGTACGAAATATTCCATAAAATTTACTGCAATTGGATGTTTATTGCAAAGCTAATTGGAATGCATGACCTGAGGATTGCTACATGTATTATGCTAGTGTTTCTTGCGGGCACGCCTGGCCTTGCTAACACATTGGTTGTCTTTGACATAGAACCGAAGCAGCTTTGATGACCACTCCTCTCCAGCATACTCCACACCAACACGTCCACTGCTAACAATATCGTCAGTGGCCACACCCACTCCTCTAGGCTCCACCCACAGTTCTTGGCTGGTCACCAAGTCCAACTTGTCACAGCTGCGATCAATACCCAGTGCCTGTAGGAGAGAGCTGCTGAGTCAGATGCTGTCAGACCACAGCTGCTGAGTCAGCTGCTGGCAGACCACAGTATGCCTGCCTATACCTGGCAGAGTTTGGCAGGCCCACTGCAGAGGTCCCAGGTCTTCTTGGCCACTGGCCTCCTCTGCTTCATCCCTTCCACCCCTCCCACAGGCTCCAAAGCCCTCACCAGCACAGCAGTACCATCACCTCGGCTTGAAATATTGAAGCAACAGTGCATGCCATATATGGCATACACATAGGACGTACCCGGAGGCATGAACATGGCAGTATTTCGGTCAGTCCTGAAAAGAGGATGTACAAAAGAAGAGGGATGAGGGAGGATGGGGATATATAGAAGGGAGGGGACAGACGAAAAACATCTGCTCACAGGCATATGCTACCAACCTACTTGTGGTTATTAAATGAGTGGGAAGCACGATCATCTCCTCCAAGGTAGGCCTCTGTCTCCACCACCATACCCCGGCACTCCATGTCCCCACACACCCTCACCAGCACACAGCCCAGCAGTGCTCTGGCTAGCTCTTCACATGATTGATCAAAAAATTCCTGGTCACATCTATCGTTCGTCTAATAAAAATAGTATTATGTATTGCAAAAAAATTACAAATTAATGTGTGAAAATTCAAAAATATATATACATGTAGCTTGGAGGGAAAAAAAGAAACAAATTAACTTAGAGATGGAATTGTTCCTGGAATGAGCGCATGTCTCTGTTGTCAGCAGCGGGATGGCTAGAGCATCCCGCTATAGTACAAGCACTGGGGATAAAGGTTAGGTAGCTACAGATAGCGCTAGTTGTATGACTATAGTCTCGCGTGGCCATGAGGGTCTGGCCACGCGAGACTAGTATAACTACGAGCCTGTCATTCCTCAGACACCGGAAATTAGATAAGCCCATTTATAAAAATAGGCCACTCACTTGGGAGCTGTGATCCTCACTCTTCTTTTTCTTTGCTTCGTTGGGCCTGCACTCTTGTCCTTCGCTTGAATAGAACTGCTCACTTTTTCTCTTTAACTTGCGGCTTACGTGCTCTTCCGCCATGGCATTCAACGAGCCACGCCCTTTTCCTTTGGCTTTGGTGCGTATTAATTGGGAATGTCAACAAAGCGAACATGGCAACAGTGGAAGAGCTCAGAACTGCAACAGAAAAAGGTGGGTGGGATTAGGAGGCTGGAGTGCAGTATGGAGGTTTTATTATCTGGGGCGGAGGCCTGGGAACGAGACGACAACGCATGGCTAAGAGAGAAACGGGTACAGCAGTACGTATCCTGAATATAGAATGAGTGTCTAGCCTGAAACTCAATTAAGTGTCTAGCCTGAAACTCAATTATTTTAACTCCCTCTTCCAGTGACTGTGAGTCTGAAGCCAGCAGGAAATGCTCCCCTGCTAAAGCAGCGCAAGTTTCTTGTGGAGTGTACCCGCACAGTTGGCTGGCTCATCCAGTGGCTAAAGAAGAACCTCAAGTGTGAACCAGAGGAGTCTGTGGTGAGCCAAGCTAACTGGGCTTGTCTTGTCTCCTCGTCCTCTCAAATGGAGGGATCTGGGGATGAGATTTGGTGTGGCCCATGACTCGATCGTAACTCTGTATTCTCCCCTGTAGTTTGTGTATGTGGCCCAGTCCTTCGCTCCCTCCCCTGACCAAGACATGGGCACACTGCATGCGGTGAGTGGACCAGCTCAGGCTAGGGACTAGGAGGGTACTGTGCCAGCAGTAGCATCACTTTACACTGCAAGTGTTAGCAGTCTTTATGTTCATGATGACTCTATAACATCCGAACTTAAATAAGCTACCAAAACTCACGCTATACACCAACAAACATGTCTGCTACTATCACATTATTATTTCCCTGGTAATATTAATATCCCCTCCCCACACACACACACACACACAGTGCTATGGAGCCGGAGACAAGCTCATCCTGCACTATTGCAAGACACCAGCATGGGGATAGAACACTTGATACACAAATCACACAGTTTGTCTCTTGCACATGTTTGTACATACAATGTATAGAATATTTTGATGAATGTTAGCACGTTAAGGTTACTGTTCTGCTGGCTGCCCCACCCCCTCCTCCGTCCCACCCCCCTGGCTGAAGGGGTATCTCCATCGCAAGATAGCGCCATCCTCACTGACACTGACAATGTGTTGGCCATCGGGTGCCACCTTCACCCTGGTGATGTCACCACTGTGGCCCACTCCTGTGTGAGTCACCTCCCCCTCATCATAGCGCCAGACCTGGGAGGAAGGATAGGAACAGGCTCACAGGCAGACCAGTAACAATTAATGATCTAGTACTGAAGTAGGTCACCTTGATAAACTTGTCTCCTCCTCCGGTGACAAAGTGCCCCCCATAGATGTCCATACCATTGATGGAGGCACTCTTGCTGCACTCCAGCTCTCGAATCTGAGAGCCATCATACACCTCCCAGTATCCCACCTATAGGAAGGGGGTATGGCAGTGATATCACACACCACCACAGATGGTGGCCAGGCCCACCTTCCTGTCTGTGCCTCCAGTGATGATCTGACACTCATCTGGCCGGTAGCACACGGCTTTGAACATGGTGTTGGCAAAGATGACCTGGCTGCGCACAAACCTCCTGTAGGACATGAGAGGAGCACCAACTGACAGCACAAGAGCCTCGCCAGACTCTCCACCCTGCCAACTCACACCAAGTCCCAGATGATGCAGGTGCCATCTGTACTGGCAGTTACACACTGGAGCAAGGATGGGTTCGTTAGTGCACGCCCCAGTACCCCCATGCTGTTTGCTTCTTACCTCTTCATCATTCTTCCTGATCTTGATGCAAGTGACAGCTCCCTTGTGTTCCTTGAGGGCTTCACGCATGGCCTGGCTCCGCCCACTCACCTCCCACACCCTAACCTGCCCCTCCCCACCCCCACTGATCAGGGAGCGGCTGTCTGATGTGCACGCTATAGCCGTCACTCCCTGCAACAGCCACAAGCACAATCATGTCTGGCCAATGAGTAGCCCGTACACAGCACATGTACCTTGTTGTGGGCGTCATGGATGGTGTACATG
Organism: Phakellia ventilabrum; assembly: GCA_963921505.1. Taxonomy (NCBI): domain Eukaryota; kingdom Metazoa; phylum Porifera; class Demospongiae; order Axinellida; family Axinellidae; genus Phakellia; species Phakellia ventilabrum. The sequence goes on from OY997392.1 coordinate 63,573, forward strand.
GGTCTGCCAGTCTCAGGGTAGAAGGCTCTGATCTTGCCATCGTCCCACGCTGTAGGAGGATACTGAACTCATTGTTTGTTCGCTAACATTGCCATGGGCAAGCCCACGTCCCTCACCAGTGATGATGGCCCTGCCATCGGGAGTGAAGTCCACAGCGGCACAGGTCAGGTTGGGCACTGTCAGCCTCAGCAGTTCCTTGCCGGTCTCTGCATGCCACACCCGCACATCGTTGTGACTACTGGTGGCAAACAGCTCTGAGGATTCCCTGCAGGTGGAGGGGGAGGGGCTGGCTGACTACAGCCCAGAGGGAGGGGCTGGCAGGAGGCTCACAGTGGAAAGGTGATGTCAGTGATGGAGCTATGGTGGCAGGTAGCTAGGAGAGTGGAGCTGAAGTCTGTAAAGTCAAACTGGTACATCTCTGCTGTCTTGGTGCCCACAAGGAACTAGGAACAGCACAGTACACCAGATGATGCCTACTCTTTGTTGCCATGACAACATCCTGCCTGAACCCACCTGGTTGCCACTGCCCCTGAGAGACACAGAAGTGATGGCCCCTGCCACCCTCTCACTGTGGACCCTCTTGAAGGAGGGCGCTCCCTTCAGCTCTGCCACGGAGCCCTCCCCTGTCCCTAGCAGGAGGTTTCCCGAGGGCAGCAGCTGCAGGGCCGTCACCCCCTGGCTGAACTTCTCCTTTTGAGGGCCAAAGTAGCGGATCAAGCAAGTCTTCAAGTTTACCTGTCAGAGAAAGAGCAGTCACTACATGCATTACATTAGCCAGACATTATTGGGAAAAGGTTTAGTTGCCCATAACAAATATGCAAGTAGTCTGTATTAGATGTGGTGCTCTACCCACTTGCAGCACGTCTCCACTGGTGGTGCCACAGTACATGTACTGATCGTCTTCCGAGACCTGAATGCACTTGACGATGCGCTTCAGCTGGCCCAGGTTGCAGTCAGTGGGTGTGACCTTGCGAGACTGGGGGTTCAGTTCCCACACCCTCAGTGTGATGCTGCAGGGGAGAGAGAGTACTCATGAACCTGGGCTCTCCCACAGGCTGGGCGTGGCAGGCACTCACTCTCCTCCTGTCACAAAGATGTCATCTCTGTTCTGGCAGAAGGCCAGGGCATACACAGGTCCTGCACTAGTCATGGCAGCCTGACTGCCACACACCGCCTCCTTGCGGGCTATATCCCAGATGACAACACTGCAGTGGAGGGAAGAACAGCAGCTCACAGACGGCACACCTGAGACTCTGGAACAGCTCAAAGAGAGCAGGAATCTGACAAGATGGGGATGCCATAACCGGCTACACATACCTATTGTCATCCTGTCCTCCCAGAGTTGCCAGAAACTTGTCGTTTGGTGAGAAGGCCACTGCCTGCACCCTGACCTTGTGCAGGCTCAGTCGGCAGTAGAGGACAGCCTCTGCAAACTGCCACACAATGACATCAGCTTTGAATCCCATGTAAGTGACCTGCCCTGAGGCAAGGTAAGCTCCCGAGGGAGAGCAGGTCAGGCATGATATGCTGTCTGTGTGCCCAGAAAGGAAGGTCTGTCTCTGAGAGCCAATGTCCTTCACAATCAAGGTACAGCCCAGGGGGTAGATGACGTGGCGGCCATCTGGGTGAGCGACCAGCCCTCCGGAGATACTACCTGTAGGGGTTGCAGCAAGTATATGTATGGTTGCAATGTGCAGTAGCTGCAAGGCAAGCCACTAGTCTGGCTGCGCCAGACCGGCAAAGCGCAGGGCCATGTCACCACAGCACTGAGATGCAGCTGATCGCATAATAAATTGTACAACAGATACTGATTGCACCAAGACACAAATTGTCTACCTTCAAACCCTATGGTGGAGACCAGCTCCAGAGAACCAACTGATTCGCTTTCCGCCTCCATAAAAACAATAGCCGCGTTTGAGAAAAATGTTTCCATAGCAACAAATGTGATGACGTAATCTATTGGGCTATTGGCCAATACAGTATACCGGTAGTCTATAAACTGTATCAGCTGCTGAGTTGGAGAGATCGAGAATATATTTGAAAGTTTTCAGGTGCTGTCTGCAAGATCTCCTGTTTTCAATGCCTTGCCAATATCCCAGTTACAACTGCGGCGGCGATGTCAGTGTGGCAGAAGCAAAGAAACTGGTGGAATGAAGTCTTCTGGAAGCCAAAGAAGACCCTTTCCCTGGAACAGCTCAAGTGCGTCGCACACACAGTCATCCGTAGCCCGTCTGCCTGAGTCAAAAGCTCATAAATTATAAGGGGCATTAAATAGAATAAGCACCCAGCCCTATTAAATATATATGCCTCTCACATTTGTCTCAGTAATAGTTAAAGCCCAGAAATGAGGGCTCAAACCTATTGGCTGTGGGAAATCGGTTGCTTGAGAAATGGTTATGGCACAGCAGACACACTTTTGAGGGCAACCAATCAACTTCCCAGGGGAACGTGGCGTAGGTAGACCTGTTGGCTATAATTTATTGCACAGATGCTAACCTACATTATAGTCCTGCAATCCAGCAATCTGATTGGTTTATACTGCTACAGAAATATAATAGATAATACATGGACTGAATCTTTCATCTGAAAATCATCGGGCTTGTCAAATCTTTGTCCCCAGACCACATGGTCAAGAAATGAGTACAGAGGCATGTCTGCTGACCCTCCCCTCCAGGCACTCCACCATTAAATGTCCTCAGCTCAGCTGTATATTATGTAATTTGTGCCCATCATGGAACATACGCCTGTTGTCCTGGTACTTGCATGAGTTGTAACCTGAGGCCTTCTCTCCTGCAGGTTCCAGCACCAGGTCTTGTTGCGCAACCCTACCATTACCGAGTCCAACAAGAACCTCATTGTGGAGACCTTCCGCTCCATTGCTGAGATCCTCATCTGGGGAGACCAGAATGACTCCAGGGTGTTCGAGTGAGTGAGCATTTTTCACTTCACCTAGCCTTGTACGAAGGCATAGCTGAAGCAAGGAGGGGTCTGGGAGCAGAGCAGTTATTTTGGGAACAGTCTTAGCAGCACTCACAGACACTTGTCCTGAAAGTGCAGCTAGGCAATATAGCATTTTGGTGTATAAGAGACTATGGAAACAGTTCCACATTCAGCAAGTCAAGTGAAAGTAAAGTTTATTGTACTCTAATGGTGTTTACATAACATTCATGTCTACTACACCATTGCTGAGTCCATTGTGCTACTGCTTTAGTAGCATTCCACTTACTGACGACAGCTGTTCTCTGCACCCTTTGTAGCTTCTTCCTAGAGAAGAACATGCAGACCTTCTTCCTGAAGACCCTCACTCAGAACCCTGGTCGCTACGTCTGTCTGCAGCTCTTGCAGACCCTCAGCATCCTCTTTGAGAATATCCGCAATGAGACCTCCATCTGTGAGTCCCTCTCTGAGTCCCATGAACCCATGAACCCATGCAGCTAGTGTCCCACAATTGCAGTAGTAACCTAGTCTGATGCACTCAATTGGTGTTTGTGAGGCCTACTAGTGTCTGATTCCCATGACCCCAGCCTCAAGCCTGGTTAGCCCTAAAGGCAAAGCTGTGTTACAACAACCCTCTCCCTCCTCCCAGACTACCTGCTATCCAACAACCACGTCAACTCCATCATCGTACTAAAGTTGGACTTCTCGGATGAGGAAGTCATGGCCTACTACATCTCCTTCCTTAAGACACTCTCCTTTAAGCTCAACAAACACACCATACACTTCTTCTACAATGAGGTACCTCTCTCTCCCGCTCCTCAGCAGCTGAGCTGTACTCCAGCTGCTGTTTCTGCCCTCTGCAGCACCTGAGGGACTTCCCCCTCTACACGGAGGCCATCAAGTTCTTCAATCACAGTGAGAGTATGGTGCGCATCGCAGTCAGGAACCTCACCCTCAATGTCTACAGAGGTATGTGGCGCCCGGCCTCAGTGAGCCCAACCTTCAAGTGTATAGTGAGCCCTTATCCCTCCCACAGTGGACGACCCAGCCATGCTGGAGTACATCCGCAGCAAGACAGCTGTACCCTACTTCTCCAACCTTGTCTGGTTCATTGGTAACCACATCATTGAGCTGGACGAGTGTCTGCTGTCCCAGGCTCAGTGAGTGACCCCGCCCACTACCAGGCCCCGTACCCCAGTGCTAACCACATACATGTTCTGCTATGTCACAAGAGACCCTACCATCGAGGGTTTCTGATAGCTCAGAAATGTTTAAATTGCATTTTTGTCTCATAATGCATTCCTGGCTGTCATGAGTGCATTCCCCCTCCCTCCCCCAGCCACCTGAACCGTGGTCGGCTGGAGTCACTGGTGGCAGAGCACCTCGACCACCTGCACTACATCAATGACATCCTGGGGTTGGGGGTGGGGCCGCTCAACGCCATCCTTACTGACCACCTCCTCAACCGGCTCTTCATTCCTCTCTATGTCTACTCCCTGACCGACCGCTCCATGAGCCCGGAGGGGGTATGTCACTCTTGCCCAACCTCCCACCTTCCGCCATGCATCCTATGGCTCTACCAGTAGCCACACTGCATGTGCAGGAGTAATGCCTTCATCCCCTCACACCACCATCCCCTCCCCTCCCTCCATTACTTGCAGGAGGAGAGTCCTCGGATCAGTACCACCATCTCGCTGTTCCTGCTCTCCCAGGTGTTCCTCACCCTATCAGATCCCACCCTCGTCACAGCCCTAGCCTTCCTCATCCTCACGGGTGACACATCCCTTACTCTGCCCTCTCTGCTGCAGCAGGCAGCAGCACCGGTGAGCGGCGAGCTAGCACCGTCAGCCTCACTAGCTTCCAGCACACATGAGTGCAGCCATTGTTGACTTACATGGCGTGTACTAGAGTGATAGATGAGTAGCCTCATTCCCGGTCTCTCTCTCCGGCTTTTCCGTCGCTTGCAGTAAGTATTTCATACAGCAAGCACCGGTAGGGTTGGAGGGAGAGACTGCATTGGAACGAGGCCAATAGATGAGTCTCGCTGGAAAGAAGGCCTCTGGAGCCTTGGACTGACAGGCTGCATACTGTCCTCCCTCAGGGCCACAAGCGTGAGGGTTCTTTCAGTGGAGTGCGTGGTTTCCTTCCTCCTGTGGCCAGCCTGGAGTCCTCCCTTGGAATCCCAGGTGCCCGAGGCTATGTCCCGGCCCGACCTATGACTGTACAGGGGAGGAAGGGGAAGACGGAGGGAGCAGAGGGGCAGGAGGGCTCCAGCACAGAGTCCCAGTCTCACATGCATGAGGTGGCAGCAGTGCCGGAGGTGAAGGGCACACCTCAGCAGTACATTGACACTGTAGTGGACTCTCAGTATGTACTCATTGAGGCCACACCGCCCAATGAGGTGGCTGAGGAGGTGAGCCCCTGTCACATTTGGGTGTGATTAACCCTCATTGGCCCCTCCCTCTTCCTCAGGCGAAAGTGTCCAGCCTCAGGACTCGTTCCAGGCCCCAGAAGCAAACAGAGAGGCCTAAAGAAGACCACAGGCAGACCACACGAGTGGAGGTGAGAAACTCTGGTCTAAGTCTGCACTCTTTCATCTGTTTCGTCTCTTCTCTTATGGTGCACAGACCTTCGCTCTACCCTCAAGCCACTCCCTCCTTAGCCCCTAGTCATTGACCTTTCCCATTCCTTTATAGGCTCCTCCAGCATGCCACACCCCCAGACATGGCATCCCCATTGCCAACACTGTGTTCCTGGACACACTGATGGGGGCTCTTTCTGTTCGAACAGACGACGCCCGCTGTCTGTTCACCCTCTGCCTGCTGTACGCCATGACAGAGAACAAGGGTAGGGTAACAGGGAAGGAAGGAGGGAGGTAAGGTGAGGGTGCCTTATATTAGCTCGATGTCTTCTGTAGGCATCCATCCCAAGTTGTTGGAGGCCTTCTCCCTGCGCCCCTTGCAGACAACAGTAAGGAGATTCATTGATCACTACCCCCTACCCTACTTTGACATTCCCTTCCCCCCCTCAGGAGGAGGGCGCTCCCCAATACAACAGTGAAGTGGTAACACTGTTGCTGGCTATCCTGGATACGGCTACTGCCACAGGTTGGCCTCCTCCATTGCAGCGACTGTGGTGCAAACTGTAAGCACCTTCCCTCCCCCTCAGGCAACAGCATCAGGCTGGTGACACTGCGCCTGGCAATCATGCTGCTTGGGCGGTTGCTGGGGGAGTCCCCTGGCCCCACCCTGCTTGACCACCACATAGCACTTGTGGAGAACATCTATGAGTCCTCCATCCTCCAGCTTCGGCTGTTCTACAAGGCAAGAGCTGTGGAGCCCTCTGGCTGAGTGGGAGGTGTGTTATAATGGGTGTGGCTACTCTTCCTCCCCAGGGCCCTGGAGATGAGATATTCCTGGACATGTTTGAGGACGAGTACAGCAATGAGAGTGTCAGTGAAACTCTACTCTTTCAGTTGTGAGTGCTAGTTAGAATAGTACCCTCCCCCGCCCCCTGCAGGCATTCTGTGTGAAAGTTCCCTTCCTCCTCATGGATGCCTCCATGCTCCTCCCACCCACTGACACACCCCTCACTGGGATTGAGTTTACACGTCGGCTGCCCTGTGGGGAGACAGAGAGGGCTAGGAAGGTGGGAGGGGCAGAGGGCAACTGCATACTTTAGCCTGTGCTGAGTATTAGTGGCTGTACATTTGCATTGAAATCATGTCCCTCAGGCTATGCGAGTGTTCTTTGCCATTCGGTCACTGAGTCAGCAGCTACAGCACAGCCCTGAAGCGGAGCTTCCCCTGACCAACCCCAGCAACTCTGCCAGTGTGGGGGACATTGTGGACCTCAGTGAGTCCATCCCTCCTGCTAGCTAGTCTGCCACTCACCTTGCCCTCCTGCCTTTCAGACAACTGTGACCTGGTGTCCTGCACTGTGACCTCCGCTGATAAGTGAGTAACGTACCCCCTAGGCTAGACGTGTGCATCACTAGCTCATCGCCCCACTCTGCCTTCCTGTTGACCCACAGGAGCTCCTCTCACTTCATGGTTGTAACGGAGACAGAGTTCTTACTGGTGGATCCTGACAAGACCAAGCTTGGCTGGGGAGTGGTGTACTTCATTGCGTTCCTTCAGGTGGGCCTCTAGTCACAGAATTGCTTTCATTGTCACTAGCCCTCCCTCTCCATGTACCAGGATGTGGACGTCACTGCTGACCCAGCTGACAGCTGTGCCCTGTTCATCACAGTGCACAGCCATAGTGCCACACAGAAGAGACCAGCCCTCTCTGCCCGTTTCCAGTTTGAGGACCACATCCGTTGTGTGGCTGCCCGCCAGTGCCTACAGCGCAACAGGGACAGCCTTCGTTGGGCCAAGATGGCTCGCATTGCTAAACTCCTACACCTCCCAACCCCTGAGTCTCCCCAGCCCACCTCCCAGACCGTTCCCATACCAAGGTCAGGCTCTCATATCATGATCCACATATTACATATCCTACTCCTAACATGTGTTGGACACTCTACTGCTTCTCTACCTGTAGGCCTGCACATCTGTACCTTGACCCTTCCCACCCACCTACCCACACTTCCCCTCTTCTCACCAGCGCCTCTCCAGCCCAGCACACGCCCCCCCTGCTAAACTCCTCGCCACTGTCCACTTCTGTGGTGCAAAGGGTGTTTATGGCTGCAGATAGCCCCCCCTGTTCCACTGACTCACAAGAATTTGAGATGAGTGACCTCCAGAGCTATAGCCACTCTTCATTGACCCCACCCATTGGGCCATCTCCATTAGTGCAGAGTACACGGGTGAGCCATTACGCTAGTATTATCCCCAGACTTCTACTGACCTTCTATATAGCTGCTGGGTCTAGGCAGACATGTAACCTAAGGCCTTGCTCCTTCTCCAGGTTGAGTTGGTGCCCCCCTCCAGTGACCCCATCCCCAGCCCAGAGCCAGAGGGAGGGAGTGACGGCAGCACTGAGGTTGCTAACCTCAGCTTGGAGCTGTCTGGGGAGCCCACTCTAAATGAAGAGCACCTGCCGCCAAGAGGCCCTCAGCCCAACGAATATGGTCCCTTAGAACACACTCAAGTAGCAAGCAGAGAACAGCTCCGGGCTAAAACCCACCCCAGCATCCACATTGTGTGATTCACTATAGATATCATTTCTATTATCATGAAGATTTATAGTTTTGTTTTTCATTGCTGTATTATGAGAGTGCAGGATGCTGCATAAATGATTTTGTGTACAAAATGAAGTTAGCAATAGGCAGTAAAGTCAGAGAAAGTTCTCCTGGTGCCAGTGGAGTGTTCACCAAGACACTTATCCCGAATCCTTTTGATCTGGCACAGCCTGCCCAACCAGTTTGACGGGTAATGCTCCGTCAGGGAGTCACTCATGTGGACCAGGGAAGCCAGCTGCATGCAGAATATGGTTACAGGCTGTTCAATAGCATAGCTACCACCCAACGTACCTATCACAGAACAGATAACTGTGCTATACCAGGGTAAACCTACAACACTGGATCCAGTCCCATTCTGAAACACTGACTGCTAAACTCACATTAGCCTGCAGGGCCTTCTGTCTGGCCAAGGTGGGCAGCCATGAGTCAGACACCAGACAATTCTCAGTCTGAATCACCTCCTCCAGGCCTGTAGGAGGGTTGGGGGTAAGGCTGGAGAGTGTGTGGGGGGACAAGGGAGGGGCAGGGAAGACTCACCCTTCTTGGCCCTCACAGAGACCCTGTTCATGCTGCCAGGTAGGGGCTCCACCAACACCTCAGCAAAGTTGAATTGACCCTGAGCATCAGACAGGAGACAACTCAAAGGCCTTACAAGAGGCTGTACTCTTACTAGCTTACCTTGATGGTGCCAAAGGCGTACGGCAGCTGTGAATTATTGTAGGCAATGGTGACAAAGTTGTTTCCGATGTGGAGCTTCTTGTTGCTGCAGAGCAGGTCAGAGGATCTGGTCGGCATCAAGGTAGCCACATGGAAGATCACTACAGGCAGACAGGCAGTGCCACTGTTATGATACTTCAACCTACCAGGAAACACACAGCTGCCATGCATTGTCTGTGTATTGTACGGGCAATACGTTACATGCTCTCTAGCTGCCTTCACTGGCTCAAGGTACTCCATATACTAGTAAGATGCTGGTAATCATCGAGGGGCGAGCCTGATCGAGCGTGACGCGTCCACTCAAATGGATGATACACATTCAGGACTAAAACCTTACCCATGCAAGTGAGGATGTACATGGTTGTAGGCATGAGGAAATTATGCCGGCATCAGAATAGGTACAAGATTGCTTAAGGAGTTGAAGAGGTCGAACCATAGTGGACTAATCCAAAAAGCAAAATCAGGTACTAGAAATTGTAAGAATTGTACAAAAAATGGAGTAAAAAAACATGCATAGTATCCCTATGAATAAATGACCAAACTTCTGAATTTTTAGCAGCTCAGAAAACACATCAGTTCTAAGAGTGTCTCGAACTAGGGGGGGGGGGGGAAACCGCTCCAGTTCTGACAGTGAGTCCTGATTCATACATGTACACAGTTATAGCTAGACCATGGATACCATAAAGCATACGGTTTATAGTATAGTATAGTACAAAGAATTATTGTAGACAATGGTGACAAAGTTGTTTCCGATGTGGAGCTTCTTGTTGCTGCAGAGCAGGTCAGAGGATCTGGTCGGCATCAAGGTAGCCACATGGAAGATCACTACAGGCAGACAGGCAGTGCCACTGTTATGATACTTCAACCTACCAGGAAACACACAGCTGCCATGCATTGTCTGTGTATTGTACGGGCAATACGTTACATGCTCTCTAGCTGCTTTCACTGGCTCAAGGTACTCCATATACTGGTAAGATGCTGGTAATCATCGAGGGGCGAGCCTGATCGAGCGTGACGCGTCCACTCAAATGAATGATACACATTCAGGACTAAAACCTTACCCATGCAAGTGAGGATGTACATGGTTGTAGGCATGAGCAGCTCAGAAAGTACATCAGTTCTAAGAGTGTCTCGAACTAGGGGGGGGGGGGGGACCGCTCCAGTTCTGACAGTGAGTCCTGATTCATACATGTACACAGTTATAGCTAGACCATGGATACCATAAAGCATACGGTTTATAGTATTTTACAGGCAAGCGCAAGCTAATGAGCAGAGTGCTGGATTATGAACAGGATTGCCACACCACTGCAGTAGCTTTGTAACTGTGTCATGGGCTTTTAGTACTGTGGGTGACTGGATGATGAATCCACTTTCCACCCTGTACTGCTTAGTCTGCTACTGTCAACAGTTAACAGAGATATATACATGCATACAATAATCATTTGCAAGGCCATGAGGCTTAGTCTCGCGAGACTACATGAGGCTGTTTATGTTTACCGGGCTAGCCCCACCCCTGCGAGGAGTTCGGCTAGCCAGGTAGCTAGGTTCATAGCGCTATCAGTAGCTACCTAACCTTTATCCCCAGTGTTTGTACTATATATAACGGGACGCTCTAGCCATCCATTCTAGGAACAATTCCATTTAACGCACATAACCGTTACGGGTATATAAGGCGAACTTTTGGGCATACCTAATTTCCGGGACGGGACGGGACGGGACGGTTCCGGAATATACGCGTACCTAATTTCCGGGACGGCGGGACGGTCACGTAAATTCTAACTTGCCTAAAGTCCGGGATCACGGAAAACTTAACTTGCCTAAAGTCCGGGATAACATCACGAAGACAAGGTTAGTCAGTCTGTAGCTACGCAGGATGAATCTAGAGGGAAAGTATGACCGGCCATGCATGCATGCGTGCTAATCGCAAGCCAGCCCCCTTCCGTTCCGTAGCACCGATCGCTTTTCATGCGTGCCGATACTGATTGTTTATGTATTATACTAATACCAGAGGTAGGAACAGCTGCGTATTTTATGTACAAGCTGGAAGTTTATGAATTGATATGAGCATAGGGGTACAATCATAGCAAGTCTTGTGCACTCTTCTTGCCACAAGGCTAGACTAGCCTTGATTCTGGGCTAGGAATAATGACTAGCTTTTATTTGCATCATATTGCCTGTCCTGGATGTGCATAATATTACTTAAAAGAGTCTTTTACCTTTAAAACCAGCTTTCTCCTTGGTTAGTCTTTCTTTGCTCAGAGCAGCTCCACCCCCAATTTCTATAGCCCCGCCCCTCCACACAATAGCGGTATGAAAAGTGCATGCAGGTCCAGTACTACCATGTTATGCCGCAGTATACAGAGTAAGCACTTTGTCTTCATGGTCCCGGACTTTAGGCAAGTAAAATTTTCCGTGATCCCGGACTTTAGGCAAGTTAGAATTTCCGTGACCGTCCCGCCGTCCCGGAAATTAGGTACGCGTATATTCCGGAACCGTCCCGTCCCGTCCCGTCCCGTCCCGGAAATTAGGTATGCCCGAACTTTTTCACACATCTGACGGGAAGTCAAGGTGGCGCGTTCGGTTACAGACTGGGGTCGGAACGTGGCCTCCCCATTAATCGGGTCGCGTGTTCGAGGCGCACGCGTACAATTTGATTCTTGACTTTCTAAGCCTACAGCCAATACGTCGGTAACTTCCTTCGGGACTCCGAAACTAAAAGGATGACTGGGTACGTTACAAGGCCTCCTGTGATTCCCAGCCATCGCCTATCCAGCGCTCCGGGTGTCTGACACTCCAGGAGGGATGGGAGGCTCCCTGGGCTTTTTTTTATCTTCTCGAGTTTCTTTTTTTTCCTCGAAGTTTCTTTTTTTCCCTCCTTTTTTCCTCCAAGTTAAGTTGTTCTCTTTATAGAAATGCCACAAAAATAAATTTACAAATTTAATTTTATAAGGTATGCTATTGGCTGCTAGGCTTTTTTCCCTCCAACGTACATTATAATTTGTTTCTCTTTATAGAAATACCACAAATAGTCCTCTATCTATGCCTGAGAAGAATTTTTTGACCAACCAGGAGCTATAGGCTTCTTTTTTGTTCTCTAAGTTAAGTTGTTTCTCTGTATACAAATAGCCATCTATCTATCTATCACTATAAGCCTGGGAAGATTTTTTTTGCAAGTCTGACAGGCTGATGGCTACTGAATTAGCTACCAACAGCCAAGTCATTATGAAATGCACACTTGCAGTATAAGCCCTTGTAGTTGGTTTGATGAGCTTATGATACGTTTATCCTTACATAAACATGCAGTGACTGAATGGAGATGCAGTTTGTATGAATAATCCAACGGGACAAGTTGTATGTCCTGTATCTTAACTTCTCAGCCAAGAAATAAAACCTCACACCCAGGCCATTCATTATGAAAGAGCTGGGCACGAGACAGGAATACACACAGAGGTGAATATCCTACATCCATTCCATCTGCCCTGCCGTCAGAACCAGCCCACCACACTTTCACCTTCTCCTTGGTCTCTTGCTAATACAATTCTTTTCCTTGGGACTTTTCTAATAACTAGCTATCACAGGAATATGACATAGATCTGGTGGAGGGATGTCCGGTCCTAGAATGTGCTTTAGAGCTGCTAAAAATTCAGAAGTTTGGTCATGTTTTTAACTCCGTTTTTGTGTGACTACCGTTTACATTATCTATGGTTAACAAGTGCATGGATTGTATGTTGCCAGTGATGCTCCTGATCCTGCATGCCCTGTCTTCGTCTTGAGGTTTGTGCTGCTCTTCTCTCTTGTTGGTGCTCTCTCTCCTCCAGGCCAGGGTACCTGCTACACTTCTCTCCCACTGGCACTCACTCTCCTGTTGGGCGCCTGGCCTCCCTCTCCTCTGGGGTACCTGCAGTATTTATTTCAGGAGTTTTAGCCACAATTTTCGAATTTCTCCCCCAGCTGGCCACTAAGTAGCCAGCTAATTTCTAAGACTGGGTACCTGCTATCCTTCACTCTCGTTGGCGCTCCTTATCCCGTTGGCGCCTGACTTCCCTCTCCTCCAGGATGCCTGCTCCCCTTCTCTCTCACTAACGTGTTGAGGCCTTGCCTCTCTCTCTCTTTCGGGGTACCTGCTACCTTTCTCTCTTGTTGGCCCTCTCTATCCCATTAGCGCCTGACCTTTCTCTTCCACTGGAGCCTCGCATTTGGGGTCTCCGGGTACTATGTTGTCACCTAGCAAGTACCCTAGCTGTGATAGTATCTTCTGCTGTCTTCTCTTCTTTCTTGCTGTCAGTTCGCCATCGAGGTTAGCACGATCGAAGTCAAGTACAGTGCTAGTTATAGTGCAAGTAAACTTGAATATGCACGTGAGCTCAACATGCAAACTGTTGTCGGATATTTGGAGCATAAGCGCGTATGCGGTATGCTGGACGCACAGACGTATGTACGTACGTAAGCACAAGTAAAATTGTTCCACTATAAACGCTAGTGTGGGGCTCGCTCAGGCTCGCCCCAACAAGCCATAGAGAAAAGCTCCAGCATGGCAAGGCTAAGAGACAAGACTACAACCTACAGCCGGACACCTCCGTGACACAGGCTCACCCATCCTCACCCGGCAACCCACCTTGGGTGATGTCATCCTGGTAGAAGTACGCAAACTGCCCGTCAGCCCCATCCCTGTCCAGCCCTCCGAGGTACACGGCATCTGGGGGAGTGTCCTTGAGTGGGAGGAGCTGGCCCAGCCCACGGAGGAAGTCTATGTAGCGAGAAGAGCCAAACGTGTTGGCCAGCACCTGTTGCTCCTGGGTCTACGGAGAAGAGTCTTGCTGAAGAGTGTTACTACAACAATGACAGGTGTTCTCACCTGGTTGCAGTCCACAAAGACCACACCCACTTTGTGTGTGTTATACGGTGGGATGTGGTCCAGCACTTTCAGAGCCCTATCCATGTTCTGCAGGGGAGATACTGTCTCACCATCTTCCCAAAGCCCGACTCCACATGTGAGCTTACCTCTCCCGAGGGCAGCAGGGTGGGTGTGTCCTCCCCGAGCTGACAGCAGTGGTAGAGCTGCAGGAAGATGAAGGCGGGGTCACTATAGAGCTCTCCCTCCTCAGGTGGTGACCCGCCTCCAGTGGGAGGAGCTGAGGGGTAGGGAGTAGGCGGGGGTTAGGGTCACCAACACGGACAATACGGACTCAACCTGCTGTTCACTAACTTGTAGGCTGAGGATGAGCCAGTCTCTTGCGGTTGGAGGCGGGGCTGGAGGCGGGGCTCTGAGAAGGAGGGGCAGGGACACTCTTCCTCCTCATGAAGGGTGGAGTGTCCTGTGGAGCCAAAAGTGGAGGTTGCTCGGGGGTATCTGGGAGGGAGGCGCTCTGTCGTGTAAGCAGAGGACGGCGGACCACCACTGGCTGCTGGAAGGAACGGCTCACATCACGGCTGAACACCTACAAACCTCTAAGAGTAACCAACCCTGGCAGAAGCTGTCTCCCGGGACAGTGGCTGTGTGGGGGCTGTTCTGTGCTGCTCTATTGAGCCCGTGGTCTGTGCCTTCCTCCTAGGGTCATCTGGCACCGGTAGGCTCAGTTCTACCTCTGCCTCACTGGACTCACTGCTGCTGTCAGAGTCCCCTGAGGGAAGGGGTGTGGTACTCCATGACAGCCCACTCTCCTCTGACACACTGTTCACCAGGTTCACCTGGCAGGGGGTGAACAATCAACACTACCATATATACTGAGAGTTCCTAATAGAAACTAGCAGGCATGTGAAGAGTCTCACCTGCTCCTGGTCTGACAGCCTCCCGCCGCTGCTGCGCAGTGAGGGGGAGCGGCCGAGGTCATCTCCCGTGTCGTAGGACAGCAGAGGAGGGAGGTGTTCAAGGACTACTAGAGCAGAGTAGCTGGAGGGGCGTGGTGAGAGGGGTGGAGCTTCACAAGCTCCTTGCTCACTCCAAGACTTGCTAGTGGGTTGCCTCCGGGATGGGGAGGGCTGAGGAGTGGGCGGGGCACCACTGCCGCTGTTGGAGAGGGGTGTGGCAGTCTCCTCTAGCCTCAGTGATGGTTGGCTCCTCTCGCCCTCATCATCAAGGTTCAGCACTCCTTCCTCCAAGCTCACAGTTTTCAATTCACCAGCACTGATCTCAATATTTGGTGACTGCTCGGGGTTCAGGGAGGCCGTGGGGGTGTGGTTAGCTCGTGGGGTGAGCAGCTCCGGGGAAGAGCCACCACTGTCACTAGCTGGTCCAGGGAGGGCGGCTGTGGAGTCTCGCTGAGGCTTGGGGGGCTTCCCCTTGGGTTTGGAAGATTCATCCTCTCCCCCCGGAGGGGGGGCCATCTTCTCCCCTTTCCCCACAACTTCACAGGGGTATGTGGGTGCCAGCAGGGACCAGTCAGCGTTGCTGGGAGAATAGGGTTCGCCGATTGAGAGTGGATGTAGCCGGTTCTGGAGCCGCATCAGCCAAGAAATGTTGCCAGTTGGCCGTCGAATCAATATTTCTGCCCAGCCTTTGCGCCAGCAACTACAGAACACTTGGTCTGGGGTGCCCCCAGGCAAGTTTAGTTTACCCAGCTCTTGTGTGGTTTCTTCTATCTGACTAGGAAGATCTCCAATGCGAGTTCTTGTTCTAAATGCAGCACACCTCCTACATACACCAGTCTTTCCATCACCCTGCCCACTAGTCGTCACGGTAACAAGAGTGTGGCCCATCAGCCAAGTCTTGCTAGGCCCACCAGAGATGAGGAACTCGGCATTCGACGACCTACACAAGACACAGTGCAGTAATTGGTATCCCTCTTTGTTTACTGTTGGTGCTTCTGACCTGGCTGGCAGTGTTGAGAGGTTGGAGTAGACGTAGCGAGCCATCATGTCCTCACACACCTCCGTCAGCTCTGAGAGTGCAGTCCTCCCTTCCCCTCCTCCCTTCCCTTGGTGGCCGGCCCCTCCCATGCTCAGGCTCATAGCCAGGCTCTGGAACGACAGTGCAGTTGCCATAAACTACACAGACACACACACCACAGCCTACATGTACCTTGTGGATGAACCTGGCCATAGTCGGGCGGTACTGCATCCTACAGCGCACAAACCACATGGCGATGACCTGGTGTGCCAAGACTACAACGTAGGAAGAGTACCTAGAGAGAGAGAGAGAGGCCCATTGCCAGGACACCACTGGTCCACACACACAACACTGACAGTACTTCTGACTATGGTTATACCATTTGTTTGCAAAACCAGCATGAGCTATTGGCACTTGAAAGAACAGCTGGCTACTTACTTCTTTTGGCTGGTGTAGGGTAGAGCTATGCCAAAGACACTGAGGTACTGCTGCTCCACAAAGCCACTGTAGAGTGAGTGGATTGGCACTAGTCCTGCCAGGAAGGACAGCACGGGCAGAGCCATAGTGGGCGTGGCAGCTACTTGGCCCAGCCGGTACAGCACTCGGGGGAGGAGCCTGGGGGAGGGGTCAATATGATATCCCAGGTTCACTCACAGCTTCCGTGCGTGCTGACACTGACCTGGTCATGGTGGCCTGCAGCTCGAGGCTACAGATGGTGAGGGCAGAGACGCAAGTCTTGGCGTTGTTGCCCACCAGCCCGGCCTCCAGGCAGCAAACCAACAAATGCTGTGGAAGGTCGTCATGACAACAGTAGGTACTACACCAGTTAACGCAGTATAGGATAGGGCTGAGGGCTGACCTGGGCCTTCCTGTCGAGGTGGCTGGGGTAGCCACAGAGATTGGCCAGCACTGGGTAGAGGCAGGAGGCCAGGTCTGTCTTGGACCAGTTGCTGGAGAGGCTGCGCAGCTGCTTCATATGGCTCCCTTGCTCCTCCACCTACAGAGCCCAAGAGATATGCTTAGTCCCACCTAGGGCTAGTAGGATGGCACGTCCCACTACACAGCTCACCATGACACAGAGCTGTTGGCAGAGGGTGCTGAGGTCTGGCATTCCAGCCAGGGTGAGGGTCCTGTCCTGCAACAGGCCCTCCAGTCGGTGCAGCAGCTCAGCCAGCACCTCCCACTCCTGCTCCTGTGGGGAGGAGCACCAGCACCAGTCACACCAGCACAAGTCACACTAATACCAGTGGCACCAGCACCATCACACCAGTACCAGTGCATGACACCAGTACCAGTGGCACCAGCACCAATGGACGACCAAGGGCTACCTCTTCCAGACAGACCAGAACAGCAGAGAAAGCAGCTCGGTAGTTCAGGAGGGTTGGATGGAGAGGGGAGGTGGGCGGAGTCTCACAGCCAGGTGGGAGGCGGCATACGAAAAATGGGCTAAACTGGACTGCACCACTGTCCAGGTAGCCCACTTGGCCGGCTTCATTGGCACGCAGGCTCAGAATGCAGTTGAAGATCTGGAGAAATACAGTGGCTTGCGGTGTGGCAGTGAAATACCACTTAGCTCTACTATCAACTGCATAGTGTAGTAATCACTACAATCTATGCGGAGTCACTCAGGACTAACATTGATCCTCATGACACAGGCAGAGGGCAGGAACCACTCCTGCTGGTAGTGCTGGTGCAGGAAGGCCACAAGGAGGTGGAACACCTTTGCAGCCACTGGGCTGGAGCTGTGCAGCTTATCCTGGAGGGGAGGGGAGGGGAGGGGAGGGGAGGGGAGGGGGAGAGGAAGGGACTTATGGCTGGCAGACAAACCTAGTTGGGGTTAATGTTACCTTGAAGAGCTGAGTAAGACCAAAGATGGCTGCCTTTGAGGCTGGAAGCTTTGGTTCCTCCTTACCCTGGAAGGAGGCAGAGTGAAATCAGGCCAAGTGCTAGTTAGGGCAGTGCTGGCAGAATATGCAACATACCTTATCAGCTTTAAATTTTGCAGCTTCATCAAGGCCTTTCTGTAGCACCTGTGGAATCAGACATGAGAATGAGACCATGCATGGGCTAAGTAATGTCTCTTTGCCTTTGCCATGCTCAGTTATGTCATCAACTGCCTAGTGACTCACAGAGCTGATGATGGCCAGGATTGGCTCCGCCCACTTGGGGGATTCCCCCAGTAAGTGAACCAACAGCTTAATAGCCCGGCACCTCACATCCCCATCAGGATCTTCTGCTACTGGCTCCAGCATCGGCAGAGCCACGCTCTCTAGCACCTCTGACTAAAGAGGAGAGGGGGGAGAAGGAGAGAGGGGGAGGTGAAAGCCAATCCAGAGAGGCATGGCCAATGGTACACAGGCACACCCCCTACCTGGTGGGAGGGAGGAGTGTCTGCCAGAACCGTTCCCAGGAAGTTGAGGGCCTCCACTCGAATAGCACTCCGAGTCTCCTGCCTGAGGGGTGCAACAGAGGGTCGGCCGGAATGTGGGAGGAAAGGGTTCAGCTAGCGTGCTCACCTGTAGAACTTCTCCATGAACTCTAGCAACTGCTCCACCCAGCCTGGCTCTGTGCTGCTGATGACACTCGTCCTATAGGACAAGAGTGTCAGGACAGAACGCACCTACAGGGCAACAACAGCATGGGCATATCAGAGTAATGACTGAATTAGTTTTGGGTAGCATTATGTTATTAAAGAAACAGCAAGTAAACTGAGAAGGTTACAGAAGGCTTAACAGCTTGTTATAGTTGCACAGCAGGTGCTGCAAAATTACAACCTATGGACATTCAGCACAGAGTTGACTGTGCAGTAGTTCCAATACCGAACCTTCCTTAGGACACTCACAGGCAGTAGCTCCGTGCTCCCCTCCAGGAGGCCAAAGAACTTCCCTGCGTCTCCAATGCTCTGCCCACTTTCATACACCTCTTCAATGGTGGTAAATAGCTCTCGGAGACACTGGCTCAAGCTGTTGGAGGGAAGGGAAGCTGGCTGACCCGAAGCCTGCCGCAGCTGTGACATGTGCAGCTATAGGAGGGAGATGTCACACTCACTCTACCACCCATAGAATGTTGTTCCTAAATGTAAATATCCGTAGAGAGCAGAACCTCCATTTGCTATGTACCACTTGAACAGTGACACAGCTACAACATAGAGTGGCTAGTCCCAGAGTCCAAGAGTGCTCACCTGCATGGCTTCCAGAGCAGCGTAGATAAGGTCCCACTCAAGGGGGTGGAGTTCGGCAGAGTAGCACCGCACCAGCCGGCCCAGGGAGAGGGCGGCTTCATAGACAA
Source organism: Phakellia ventilabrum (assembly GCA_963921505.1). Taxonomy (NCBI): domain Eukaryota; kingdom Metazoa; phylum Porifera; class Demospongiae; order Axinellida; family Axinellidae; genus Phakellia; species Phakellia ventilabrum. Next base: position 82,522 of record OY997392.1, read on the forward strand.
CAATGGTGTGCCCTGAGAGCACTACCTGGGGAAGGAGACTGTGCATCAAGACCACAAGATATTGCTCAGGTATTGCCGTAGCAATGTCATGCCTCGCCAATGGAATGGACAACACTCTAAGACTGTCGGGTACTGTCCCCCACATGCAATGAATATCAAATGCTGTGCCCAACGCCATCCGTCCACATGATACAGTACTGAGAATGGGACTAGCTACATGGTATCAGGATTGGCCATTGCCGCCTGGTATGAGGAATTGGACTGGCCACCAATGCCCATATAATATAGTCATTTTTGTATGAGGAAAGAGATGGATACAGCATCTGGAATGAGTGAGAACAGGAGTCACCTGTCTGATGGAGGGCAGGACGGAACCGAAGGAGAGCTCCAGAGACTCCACCCTCCTCACCCCCCACAGACTCATGCTGATGTAGAACACGGCCCCTCGAAGCAGCAGCGCATCCTGACCATGGGACCTGCCGAGTGGGGAGGTGTGTAATCAGAAAGCTCGGTAGGACAATAGGGACAATTGCTACCTCTCCTGCAGGAGGGTGCACATGGTGTAGATAGCACTGTGGCCCAGGTGGGTGCCTAGCAACCGTAGCATCACCTGCAAGATAGTGAACAAGGTCAACATAATGGGTTCCCACACTGAAGTGATGTAATAATGACATCATAGCCTTGTGCACTGTCCCCACCCACCTCCAAGCTCCTCCTGGCGACCCTCTCAATGTTGAGGGTCAGGCAGAGAGTGGTGACAAAGGAGAAAAGGGCATCAGTGGGCAGCGAGCTATAGCATACCACTGCATTCAGGAGGTCCAGGCACAGCTAGATGGATCGATGTAAAGCATGCCTTAAAATGGCTAGTTAGCGAGGAAGATGATGTGATGTGTAAAACAATGCACACTGCCAAGAGCTATTTGTTTATGATCTGTGTGTATGACACTGCTGGATTGACGCAGATATTACGGTTACAGCATTGACGAAAGGGCTCCATAACACTTTTCTCACGTCAGTATAGTAAAATGGTTCACTTTACCTCAATGATCTCAATCTGGGTGGACTTGTTAGCCAGTGTACAGGATAGCCTGCAGCGGAGACATGAGCTGCCAGCACACACCCACACACACACAGGCACACGCAGATGTGGCAGGGTACTCACTGTACAAGTCCCACAAGAGACTCCTCCTCGAAGCAGGCAGCATTGTAGTGCAGCAGGTGCACCAGTAGGGAGAGGAACTCGACTGCACTGCAGGGCAGGGGAAACTCAACTTGGGCAGGTGGGCAGTTGAGAGTCTGTGCCTTACCTTCCCAACGTAACCGCCTCAGGCATCCACTGCACTAGGAAAGGCCCTGCAGGGGACAAGCAGCGGCCAGAGCCCAGTCTAGCTCCCCTTCTCAGTAACAGTCTGTACTGTAACCTACCCAGAGCCTCCTCCATGTACTGAATGTTCCTGCCGTTGTGTGTGAGTGCTCGTAACAGCTCCAGCCTGAGGGGGAAACAGCGGTCATGCTCTCTGACATTAACGATAGGGTTCTACTCATTATCTCTCACCGATACGGAGTATCCTCCTTGACTGCATGGCTCTGAACCACACGGAAGAAGTGGGCCCGGAGCACACCCAGGTCCTCAAACTGAAGGGAGGGACGGCTGATATTGGCTGCACAGAATCTGGCAGGTTGGAGTCCATGATGACCTGCCCACCTGGCCTGAGATGAGGGCCCTGGTAAAGACCAGTGCGGCGTGCCTGGCTTCCACTGGCTGTGAGGGGTCCACCAGGTCCTTGATGGCCTGCCAGATGGCCTGCACTGCATGCTAAGGCATGTGGGCTGGAGTCAGACGAGTTCAGATTACAATCGTGCTTGCTGCCTACCTCTTCCAAACGTTTCGTGGCCACAATCTCATGGAGTTCCTTCATGGCTCGTACCCGCTGGGCCATGGGAACCCCTTGCTCCAGTTCCTGCAAGGAGATATGATGCAGCCTCGCAACTACATCACCTTTGGAATTTGCATATGTTGTGAAGTGTGCATGCTGACTTATGCAGCTCATCGTGCAGCTACATTAATGTATGTGGACTGAAGGGCCTGACAGGAGGTCAGAGGACAAGGCCTTATGGAGCAGCAGGTAAGCTACACCGACCTGTCTACTCAACTAGCTAGCCTACCCTGAGCACGTCTGCAGTGAAGAAGGTACTGTGCTCTGGTCGCCCAAGCTCATCGTAGTTCTTCTGAGGCAGTACCGGAGCGCGTGAAGTACTCAGGCCCAGAATAGAGCCGAGCTTCTGACGAATACTGCTCTGCTCACGAGAAGGCTGCATGTTTGCGCAATTATACAACGGTAATTGGTTTTCCGGAAGCTCACGTGAGAAACCATGTGCTTTCTTTATTTGTAAACAAAGCCGAGAGCTGAAGGAAGGGTTGATCGCACCATGGAGGGCGCCTATGCAAGACTAGAGGGTCGCAACTTCGAGTTCTATATGTCTAAGAAACGGATCTCCATCGGGAGGAACAGCAAGCTGGGAGACGTGGATGTCAACATGGGATCGTCGCGCTTCATTTCTCGGAAGCATTTGGAGATCTTTTATGATAGGAGCTACTTCTTCCTGCTGTGTCGCGGCAAGAACGGCATCTTTGTGGACGATGTGTTCCAGCGGCGGGAGAACAAGCGACTGCAGCTGCCCAACTCGTGAGTGCTAGCTGCGGCAGCCTAGAAAACTGCATTATTCATAGTTGCTATGGGTGGGGTTGTCTTGCAGGGTGTGCAGGGAACTGCCCGGCGCACACATAACATAGCTGCTCAATTGCAATGCACAATTCAAGCCAATCAGGTGGTTCTGTCTCACAGGCCAGCTATTTTGCGGGAAGAGTGAATTGGATAGCTTTCCACGCCAGGTGCCGGAATGCAGTCAGCATTCTAATTAAAGAATTATAGGTGGCTGCAGCATAGATGTGTCGTCTGTAGCTTCTAGTTAGTACAAAATTTCACTGTCCTGCGTGTTCCACGAAAAACTGCCCATAATGTTCAGAGTCACTCCCCCCGAGTGAGTTGGCCTGTAAAACTAGTGGTTGTTAAGTTTGTGATGTCAGTGTGGCATGCTAAATGCCAATACATGTATGTCTTTTTACCCCACACATAGGTGCATCATTCGCTTCCCCTCAACACAAATCAAGCTGGCTTTCACCTCCCTTCTGGATGACCTGGGCCCCAGCCACCCCGCACCCCCTACTGCCGTCCCCACCCCCCTCAAAGTCGACACCACTCTTGTATCTCCCTTTGTATCTCCCATGCCCTCTCCCACAGGGACCATCAGGTGGGTGGGGCAAATAACCCAGTCTAGTTATTGTTGTTTGTGCTGGCACACCACTCTGCTGCAGCTGTTGACTTAAGGTACCATTTGGGTTGACCTTTGCTACTCTGGCATGAGTGTGTAGCTTGCATGGGTTTATCCTGGCCATTCACTGTTATTGCATTGTCTTCCTCCACAGTGCTGTCAACTCCTGTCCTGCCAGCCCCAACTCAGAGTACCGGCACCGCATGCCCAGCTTTGATTTTATGGCCAAGTATGCCTCCAAGCTGCTCTCCTCTGCTACAACGTCATCAGATGGGGAGGTGAGTGCCCCTAGCATGCTTCCTTAGCCTAGCAGTGGTGGTCACGTGCCTGGGCTCAGCTGGCAAGGTGCTGCTGCCTACTAGAGTCTTTGAGGTAATGAAGTTTTCTGCTTCAGCTTATAGCTAGATGAGTCATAATTGCTGAGCAAAAGTAATAAATCTTGAGAATAATTCAGTCATGCTTCAAAAGGCTTTTGCATCTGTGGAGAAGACAGTGTTTCAGTCAAGGAATACACGGCCTCAGGCACACCTAACCTTTGTGGCATGAGAACACCTGACCAATTAGCAAGCTCCCTTCCCTCTTCTGGCTGCCCCATAGAACCTTCCCCCTGCTAACCTGCCGACTTCCCCCACAGGGCCCCAGTGAGGCCAACAACACAGAAGAGGAAGAAGAAGAAGAGGGCAGCATGGCTCCACCCCAAACCCTACCCCCAGAGCGTGAGAGGCCCCCTAGTAATCAGGCCACTAATGAGAAGGAGGAAGGTCCAGAGGAGGAGGAAAAGTCATCGGAGAAGAGCCAGGTGAAGCCTTCCTTCTCCTATGCTCAGTTGATCGTGCAAGCACTGCTGGCCTCCAAAGACAAAAGGCAGACTCTCAGTGGTATCTACCAGTTCATCGCTGAAAAGTACCCATACTACAAGTTGGAGGACAAGGGATGGAAGGTAGGGCACTCTAACTTGACTTTTACTCCTAGGCTATAGCTAAATGGAGGCTCTAGCTGAATGGATGCACTCCGAGGCTGTAGCTGAATGGAGCTGCTGTTCTCTACCCTCCAGAATTCTATTCGTCACAACCTGTCCCTGAACCAGTATTTCATGAAGGCTCCACGTGAGAAGGAAGGACTCGGCTTTGGCAAGGGTGGCTACTGGTGTATGCATCCGGACTATGAAGACAAGCTAATGACACAGGCCTACGTCAAACGCAAGAAGAAGGGAATCCCAGTATTTCCATCTGCTGGCCTCCTCTCCAGCAGGTTAGCTAAGAATTTACTCATTGTAATTACAGCGGAGTGTTTAGTTATCTTGTTTACTGTGTATCTGTTGCCCCCCAACAGGAGTGCCCCACCCTCCCCCACTCACCACCCCTTTATGCACTCAGATTTCAACCCCCGGGAGCTGGAGGCCAAGTTCACCATGCCAACGCCGCCCACCTCCTCCCACTTCACCCTCCCTCCATTCTTCTCACAGCTCACAGCCTCTTCCTCCTCCCACTCCCTCCCCGCCAGTCCCTCCCGTGTCCATCCTGGTTTCTCAGCTTCTCAGCTCAAGTTCTTCTCAGGGATGCGTTCATCCTCCACTGAAGCACTAGCACTGGAACGGCCACGCAAAGCACCTTTTGGACCCATTCACGAGGCCAGGGAGGAGCCCGCACCAAAGCGACCGAAGCTAGAGGAGAGAGAAGTAGAAGAGAAGACAGTTCCTCGTCCAGCTAAGAGCATGTCCCCTAACCTGATGGAAGGCCGGCCCATTCAGGTACCCACCATCACCTCCCTCCCGGCCATGCAAACCGGCGGAGTGCAGTTCCTGTCCCTGCCACTGATGACCTCCAGTGCGATGGGTGTGACTCCGCCCCAGCAGATCCTCAGCCAGCCGCTGTCATCTTTCCTGCCACAGAATTTCTTCACTGCACCTCAGGGGGGTATTAATAGCAATTCGAACGATGAGGAGGGATAGCCCTCCTCTAGCCCCTAGGTGAAATTCATTGTTTAATCCTTTTCTAGGTGCACTGTTCCCCACTCTTCATTGTACATGTGTAGAGCCATTCAGGAGTAGGACCATGCCTAATGTTTCACTTTCCTCACTGGTCACTAGTTTTTGTACCCCCAAAATGACTGGTGTTGGTATGCATTAATAGGTATAGCATGTACAGGAGTTGTAATACAGTGTTGTGTTCGCAGCGTGATCACCCTGCAGTGTTGTGCTGTTGTGAAAGGTACTGTGTAAGTATTTGTGTGCATGGCACACACAGTATGTCATGTGCACATGTTGTAGTAAAGCAGATCTATGATATGCAAATCTTCATACTGGGGGAGGCCTATAGGTAAATTTAATTGGGCACTTGAGTAAATGTAGACTTTAGTCAAACTGCTCATTTTTCCGAACGAAACAACCTTAGAGAAGAAGCCTATAGCTCCTGGTCGGTCATGATAGATAGATGACTTTGTGGTATTTCTATAAAGAGAAACAAATTACAATGTAAGTTGGAGGGAAAAAAGCCTAGCAGCCAATAGCATATCTATTAAATGCTATAAAATTCTAATTAAATTATTTTTGTGGCATTTCTATAAAGAGAATAACTTAACTTGGAGGAAAAAAAGGAGAAAAAAAAGAAACTTGAAAAGAAAAAAAAAGCCCAGGGAGCCTCCCATCCCTCCTGGAGTGTCAGACACCCGGAGCGCTGGATAGGCGATGGCTGGGAATCACAGGAGGCCTTGTAACGTACCCAGTCATCCTTTTAGTTTCGGAGTCCCGAAGGAAGTTACCGACATATTGGCTATAGGCTTAGAAAGTCAAGAATCAGATTGTACGCGTGCGCCTCGAACACGCGACCCGATTAATGGGGAGGCCACGTTCCAACCCCAGTCTGTAACCGAACGCGCCACCTTGACTTCCCGTCAGATGTGGGGAAAATTTCGCCTTATAAACCCGTATGTGGTGTGCGTTAAATGGAATTGTTCCTAGAGGGGAGCGCGTGTCAGCAGCAGGATGGCTAAAGCGTCCCGCTATAGTGCAAGCACTGGGGATAAAGGTTAGGTAGCTACAGATACCGCTATGATTTCGAACCTAGCTACCGGGCTAGCCCGGCCTTCTCGTTCTAGGCATGCAAATCTCTTGACAATAGCAGTACAGGCTGATCTTGCTGAGCTTCTTTAAGTAGCACATCAATGGAAGGGAGCTCTTGACTTGACCGCTTTCTCGAGAGGACGCCATACTGTCCCACCTGCAACAGTTGGTGAACTAACAAGTTCTGAATCAATAGATACTCCTGTGACCGAGCTATTGCGTTGGATGATCATGTAGTCCATGACATACTTCTCTCCTCTCCTTATTCTGAAGTATTGTGGTACCTATTTATGTCCTGCATAGAATAATTTTCTTACAATCATAAGACCATAAGTTATAGATCTATGCTACACGTAAGACTTGGTCACTTAACATGTCGAGAGCAGGTTGCAATTGAAGGCTCAGAACCGTAGTGGGCTAACACAAAATTACGTACTGGAATTGCAGGAAAATATACTTACCCTATAAGCATTATGAACAAAATTTCCAAAATTTCAGCACTCCTGAAATATTCTAAGAGTATTCTCGTAAGTTTAGGGGGGGGAAACTCAGTAGTTGTGGGTTAGACCACTCTGGTTCTGAGCCGGGCTTAGCGCCAGTGCATGATCAGCACTGCTAGCTATAGAGCACACTTGGGTCAGCACAGCTAGCTAGCCAATGGATGGCACACTTAAAATATCATGGTTATAGTGCTCTCTGTATAATAAAATTCACAAAATAAAATATATAGTCCGACCTGACATGACTAGCTGGCACCAAAGTAATAATTCAGTGCTCTGTTGACATCACAGTCGGCAGCCAGTAACAGGTCACGAAGGACCTCATCAGAGGCTTCAGGAACTACACCTTTCAACTCTGCCAGTGCGGTCTCAAAGGCCGTCACACCCTCTGCCACTTCATAGTCTTCATACCCTTGAGAGCTCCGCCTACTGCTACCGCTACTGTTGGTGCTGTGACACCGGGGCTGGGGGAGAGAGGAACACAGCCTAGCCACTAGCTCCATTCCCAGGATCCACTCCATGAAAATGGAGATTGGATACTAAAGTGTTCCCATAAACCATTACCACCATGACTGCTTTGTGCAGTGAACACATTGTGCTGGCAATTTTTGCATTGCTGATACTCTATAGCCCGTACTAAAGCATCAGGCGTCCCTACCCTAACTGGCTCAGATACTTCCACCTGGGTGGTTGGTGTGGGGGTGGTTGGTGTGGGGGTGGTTGGTATGGCCTGGTGTCTAAGGACGAGCTGTGGGTCCCCAGCAGCCGATAGGAGAGTCCTGATCTCCTGCTGCAACTCCTGAGGCAGGGTGGAGTAGCCCTCCACTTCATCAATGATCACATCAGGGGAGCCCAGGATGTAGTGCAGGGTGGCCTCCTATATAGAGGTAACCATAGCAACTAGGCATCAACTCTACCATGCCACACACTGAAGTAGTGGGCTCACAAAACGCTGAATCTTGTGATAAGTGACAGCACGAGACTTTGTGATGAGCAAGAATTAGAGTGTGAGTACGTACCCTGAGTCGGCGGGTGCTATAGCGGTCAGCAACCTCCAGGAGCAAGAAGACAGTCGAGTCTTCCACTCGACATACCAGCAGCACCTCACACAAGGCACGCAGTGTGGGAGTCTCAAACCTTGGGAGGAAGGAAGACTAGCTCAGTCTCATTGCTATGGCAACCACCTCCCTCCCTAGCCAACCCACTTGCCCCACCCACCTGTCAGCCACAGCCAGGAGGTCCACTAGTTCCTCCAGAGCCATGCTGTCTGGCTCCACAGCTGCTCCATAGAGGAAGCGAAGGAACCTCCCGAACACGCCCTCTTCCACCCCATAGATTATAATCTTCCTGTAAGGAGGGCCAATCTCACACACTGGAAAGAATGCCTCCAACTAGGCACCCTACCTGTCAATGGCCTCCTTCATACCAGACTGCAGGGCTCTCCGGAACCACTCGCTCCTAGCTGCCACAATCACACGGTGGGCGGGGATCACCAGACCATCCTTACCAGTGGGTGGAGCTTCATCCCCATTAGTGGGTGTGGCCTCCTGGGGCATGAGGATGAATTGCATGTCGCAGAGTTCCTGTGACTCCAGCAGTTGCTGACAGCCGCTAGCGAGCTCACTATTCCGGACCAAGGGCAGCTCCAGGCCAGCCTGCGGGGGAGGGGATGACAGAAACAGCCTGAAAACCTCTGAATAGATGTACCATACTCTGAAGAGCAGTCAGGCAACATTTGATCTTAGTAATTACCCCTTATTTCTATTGTACTCAATACAGCTAATGACCCTAAATAGGCTCACAAAGACAATCAGTACTCTACTTCCCATGGGTTAATTAAGCAACACTCACCTGTGCAGCTGGTAGTTCCTCTTGCTTGTCCCCGCCCCCTTCTTTGTCAGCCCCACTCTCGTCTCCGTCTTCCTCCATTAGTCCCACGAGGTCCCCCTTCTCCAGCAATCCTAGGAACACCAGAGTTTCGTTGACATCTTTCCGCTGGACAAACTTGCAAGCTTTCAGCAGAATTGGTCGCAAAGGATCTTTCAGGGAGAGTAGTCGACGCAAACCCCAGGACTACATGAGGAGGAAGGGGAGGGAGGAAATCACACGAGACCTTCCACGTGGGCTACAGTATAAGGCATGCACAGGGATGCTTACACACCACATATGAGCAGGCCATGGTCACCAGAATCTTAAACTTCTTCCACTCCAAAGCATTTTCTACAAGGATCTCTTTTTTTAGCTCCTCAAGCTTCTCCAGGTCATCTTCGCCCTGGGGGGAGGGGCAGGAGGTGTGGCTACAACTTCATCACTACACAGCAAACACACCACCAACAGGACACTAGCAGTAGCTGGTCCTACCCACCTCAGTGAATGCCCAGTGCAGGCCACGGGCCACCTTGGTAGCCCTCTGGTCCTGCGTCCATTCTTTCCACTCCTCCCTGCAGAGGTGGGGAAGTGAGGGAGGGAGGGAGGGAGGGGGAGGAAGAGAAGGATGGACAGAGATGATGGTGAGTGAGAAGGGGAGAGAAGAGTGAGTTAGAAGTAGTTCAGTTAAATGAAGAGTCTCCATTCACCTCTTCCTCCCAGCATCCTCCATAAACTCATCAAATTCCTTCCCGATCTTCTCCAGTCGCCGTAACTCTTTCCCTCGGTTCATGAACTGCAGGGCCAGTGCTATTCGCAGTTCTCCCCGCTCCAGGTGGCTGAAAGTTCGCCGAATACTCCCGGAGGAGGAGGAGGAGGAGGAAGAGGATCCCTTGGATGACATGGTTGATTTGATGTCTTGGCAGCTGGCCAGGACCAGGTCCCAGATCCGTTCCACCTAGAGACCACATACAGGTGAGATGGTCCATGGCCAAGTGTTGGAGGTTGGAGGTGCAGTGCTCACCTCTGGTATGATGTGCTGGGCAGTTTCCGCCCGCTGGGCTTCAGTGAGGCTGTCCCACTTGGCTAGCGCCAGCTCCAGTAGCTCGCGCAACTGGTCCACAAATACCACCACCCTAGAGACGTGTTGTCATGGTCATGACAGAGCCACAAAACTGATGACATCACTTACCTTCCCCTGCAATATTCCAGGAGCTCCTGTTTCTCTAACTTGCTGAGTTCTTTTTTGTTTCTTGAGTACAGCTCACAGAGTAGGCAGAACTTGGTAGCCACTGCAACAAGCAGCAAGATTGGAGGGGTCACCTTAGCATGACAAAGCTACCGACATCTGTGATTAGAGTACTCTCCCTTGCAAGTTTGAAAGTGGCTCTCTTACCACCTAGACAATAGGTGTAACCCTACAGCTCATTAACTGCCCTACTGACTAGCCCCACCCACTAGCCCTACCCACTAGCCCCACCCACCAGCTGCTCCCTCCTTGGCTAGCTGTTTGGCAGCATAAGTGATCTTGACTGGATTGCTCATTTCTGTGGCATCCACAATCTTCCTAGCCAGCTCCAGACCAGCCTGGATGTCATCAATGAGCTGCATCAGCCCTGACGGAGGAGGGAGAGAAGGGGACGGGAAGACAGGGAAGAGAGGATGGTTTGTGTTGGGAAGAAGGTAAATTTTGAAGGTTGCTACTTACTCAATTTGAGATTGTGGTTATCCACAAAGACTTTGCAGAGCTGGGCCAGTGTGGCCAGCCGTGGGTCTCCTCCAGCTGCAGCCAGTAGTTCCTGGGCCTGGGGCACCATCAGCTCCAGAGGAAGGCAGTCCGTGTATACATAGCTGGATATAGGGACACCAGTTCTAATTGAAGCTCACATTCCTCGGTCTCCTAAACCACTAAATATCCAGACAGATACTGCAGTTGCTACACAGATTTCACCAGCTATGGCCAGAGTTGTCATGTAATAATCAGCAGTTGCTAACGTAGTCACGTGAAGATCATATGTACTTCCAAGCTTCTCGACGGATGTAAACTATCTTTGTGAAAACTGACTATAAGCTCAAACAATGCAGTCAGAATGAGGACAGGAGCATGACTCACCAGAGCGCTGCCTGCAGCAGAGGGGCGGGAAGAGAGGACAGGAACACCTCCCAGTCTCGGTACTTCATTCCCGGGCAGCAGCAGCTTAGGACAGCACGGTGGACATAGAATTGCTGGCCCTCCGCAGAGCGAATGGTAAGGTCGGAGAAGAAGCCCTCCTCCAGTGCAGACTTGAGAGAGAAGTGCTCTGCAGGCAGCTGTGCTGGTGTCTTCACCTGCAGGAGGGAAGCCAGCTGGGGTAGTCTTGTACCCAGGCCACACACCCAGTCAGGGCTGTATCCAGACCACACCCCCAGTCAGGGCTGTGTCCAGACCACACCCCCAGTCAGGGCTGTGTCCAGACCACACCCCCAGTCAGGGCTGTATCCAGACCACACCCCCAGTCAGGGCTGTGTCCAGACCACACCGCCAGTCAGGGCTGTGTCCAGACCACACCGCCAGTCAGGGCTGTGTCCAGACCACACCACCAGTCAGGGCTGTGTCCAGACCACACCCCCAGTCAGGGCTGTGTCCAGACCACACCCCCAGTCAGGGCTGTGTCCATTGCTGCTCATACCTTGTTAATCTGCATGAACATGGTCCCATCAAGTGCATCGCTGTAGCAGCTGAGCAGCAGAGACTCCTGGCCCTTCTCATAGGTACCCACCTGAAGGCAGGACACACGTGGTAATGGCTCCACCCTAAACTAACTCCTTGATTGAATGCCCTGTGCTACTATTCAAAGACATAACTCCACTTAAGAGCCCTTACTTCCACACTGTGCTACTATTCAAGGACATTACAGCCACTTAAGAGTAAATAAGAGCCCTTACTTCCACACTGTGCTACTATTCAAGGACATTACGGCCACTTAAGAGCCCTTACTTCCACACTGTGCTACTATTCAAGGACATTACTCCACTTAAGAGCCCTTACTTCCACACTGTGCTACTATTCAAGGACATTACAGCCACTTAAGAGCCCTTACTTCCACACTGTGCTATTATTCAAAGACATTACTCCACTTAAGAGCCCTTACTTTCACACTGTGCTACTATTCAAGGACATTACGGCCACTTAACAGCCCTTACTTCCACACTGTGCTACTATTCAAGGACATTACAGCCACTTAAGAGCCCTTACTTCCACACTGTGCTATTATTCAAGGACATTACGGCCACTTAAGAGCCCTTACTTCCACACTGTGCTACTATTCAAGGACATTACGGCCACTTAAGAGCCCTTACTTCCACACTGTGCATTCTAGGACATTACGGCCACTTAAGAGCCCTTACTTCCACACTGTGCTACTATTCAAGGACATTACAGCCACTTAAGAGCCCTTACTTCCACACTGTGCTATTATTAAAGGACATTACTCCACTTAAGAGCCCTTACTTCCACACTGTGCTACTATTCAAGGACATTACGGCCACTTAAGAGCCCTTACTTCCACACTGTGCTACTATTCAAGGACATTACGGCCACTTAAGAGCCCTTACTTCCACACTGAAGGTGAAGACTTTGTACTGTTCTCCAATGAAGTCAATGGTGTCCTTCTCCATAAAGAAGGAGGAGGTTTGGAAGAGCGGTGTAGGCTCCACCCCTTTGGGCACCACCCAGGTGATGTCGCACTGGTCGTCCATCACCAGCTCAACGCTGCAGGAGAAGGGGGAAGGGCTAGATGTGGAGGGGTTGACTACCATATCCTATCACTAGTTATAACTACTGAGTCTCAAGCTAAGGGTTCCACAACTCATGGGTTTACAACATGTGGTCAGGTAAGAGCCTAATACCTTTCAAACATAGATAATGTGTGCAGTGCAGCTTCGTGTAGTCATTTAGTATATCTCTAGTCCAAGGCGTACCCTTTGAAGTCTGGCCCCGCAAGGTTGACCATCTGTGGACGGACCCAGTCCTCAGACTCTGAGTTGTCAGCTGAGTCAGTGGGGCTTGGAGGCCTCGGGAGAGGGGACACTGGGTTCTTGGGTTCGTAGTACACCTTGACCACCTGTGGCAGAGAGAAGGGATATTTTGTGTGAGCTGGCTGCCCACCAGCTGGTGGATTGGAGAAGCCAATTGCAAACACAGAGTCCCAAAATTGTCAAGAGACTTACAGCTACAACAGTTTCACTTTCCAGACTCAACATGTGTAAAGGAAGTTGGAGCTGGGGGATAACCTCGGCTCTGCTACACAGGACACAGCCAAAATCTCCCACCCAAGCATACTATACTGTGGCCCAATTACAAATATGTGCATTCCCTCTCTACACACAGAGCAAGGGATGCACAGCTGCTTAAGGTTCACTGTACATGTCATGTAGTACTAGTGTAGTGCTTTACTGGACTGCCCAATTCACTTGATGGAGTGAGGGACTGTCCTGGGGCAGGAGGAAACACTTGGTTCTAGGACCAGTCCGCTTAGTTCACTGGGAGTTGGTTTATTATGCCCCACTTTGCTATATGGCTGTCAAAAGGCTGCACACAGGATGTCTCCCTAAGCCGCATGGATCAATCAAGTGAGTACAAGTCTAGATGTCTCCCATAGTGTTTGTACTGCAATACTAGTATAGTATGCCGATTAGGAATACTTCCAATTTGTACTTATCGGCATAATCAGTGTGGGCCATCAGCACTGAATTTATACTGTGACGACTCACAGACAATACACTAGCACTTACTGTGCCAAATTTGGCAGGTTATGATGAGCCTGTGATGTAAAAGTCTTCGGATCAGAGACTTCCATCTGTGCTTATCAGTGTAACTGCCTAGGGCCATCTATGGTCTCACATAGCCAGAACCCTTCTGTGCAACGCTGGCTATCTCAGACTGGGGCCATTGTAAATATAGAGAGTAGCAAGAAAGGCCCTTGCTCCCAGGCCAGCCATCCTAAGATTGATTGTCTAAGGGAACAGACTGCGTTCATGATCCTCTCTACATCCTATCCACTGACCCCTCCCACAGTTTCCCTACCTTCCACCTCCCGGTGATCATTTCCATGTCCTCGGCCCGCGGGGAGGCCTGGAACTTTCTCCTACGCCGTCGCAGCTTGGGAGGCATGCTCGTGTTTTACTCCAGCGTTGATTAGCTGTCTATACTGACTGTACCGGCCACACCCCCATACCGTACGCGTTCTGGATATTTTTAGTAACAGACGATGATGTAAGTAAACATAAGACATAAATGGATAGGGTAAACCTGCAGACCGCCCACGAGCATCCAGTGAGTATATTAGCTGCCACTATGCCATAAGTAATGATCCATGGTATTCTAATTTTCTGCAGGAGCTACTGCGGCTGCAGCAGTGTAAGGGACGAGGTATCAGGGTGGGCATGCTCATGCTGGCCAGCGGTGAGTTGGAAGATAAACTCTTTGATTAGAGCTCAAGGAAACTCTCCAGTGTGAACAGTATTTGCTCCATAGTTTCAGTCATGCATTATTCCTCCTCCGTCACCTAGCTGGGGCTGTGAGCTACCTCGCCCTCCAGCTACCGCCAGTGGGCAGGCTACTGGCTGCCCTCAGGGTACAAAGGAGACATCAGCTACTGCTGGCTGGAGGTCAGATACATCATATCACTAACACATGCCACATTGGGTCACCGACAATGATACTCTATTCCCTCTAGGGATTTCTCTTGCCAGCAGCTACCTGTCTGCTGCCATGGTAACAAGGGCCTGCACAGGGGACTTACAGCTGTATCGAAGAACACCCCTCTAGATAGCAGTAGATTAGTGATTGTAAAAGCTGAAAGTAATCTTGGGAACACAGCTAATGATGTGACTGTGTGATAACACACATGTACATACACACAATGTGAATGACTCCTATTCCCTATTGATGTTCAGCACTGAACCGCTACCACTTGGGGAAAACTCAAGCTTGAAGTGATATCATTGTCTAATACACAAAACGCATGCCTATTGTGTTCTATGGCTTCTTGCCTGCTGCCGTTGGGCTGCAAAGTTCTGGGCCCTCTGCCAGATTACACTCACTGCTGTAGTTAGCCCCGCCCACAGGTCTCGTGCTGCCTTCCACAGTGTTGCTGTGAGGGAGTCGAAGACGGACGGGGTGAGCCAGTTGTGCTGGAGAGCCAGGGGCAGGAGCAGCACAGAGGAAGCTGTGTGGTGTAGTACGACAGAGCACTCTCTCAGTCAACAGTACCAGCCAGCTGCAAGTATCAAGACTGTACCTATGATCTGTGCAATGTAAAGCGAGGGCACCCGGTCTCCTACTCTCCCTAGCATAAACACCACCAGCAACCCAATGCCATAGAACTGAAGGACGAGGAAGACAGCAGTGACATTAGAGAGCCGCACCTCCTCCCATGAGAAGAGTACACCAGGCCTGGGAGGGTTCGTAGCAGCGCTGGTCGCTCTTACCGTTTTTGGCTCACTTTTGCGCATCTCTGCTACTCTGCTAATAACTGTTGACAGGAGGTTCTCTGTGAGGTCCACATGCCTGCACACAGCTAGGAACTGCCTCTGGTGCTCCTCACTCCTACACGGGAATTGGGAGGAGGATTACCACCACAGGGGGTGTCCCATCCTGTCCTGGTGATGCAGAGAGTCGTGACACTCACCACTCCGGGTAGAGTCGGATACTGCCATACTTGAGTGCCACAGAGATGAGGAGGTAAGCCAAAGCTGTCATCAGCAGGACGTTCCCCAGCAGGTAGAGCAGGGAGCCCTCCAGTGTGGACACTGCACTGCAGGCCGGGAGGAGCAACACTCAACTGAGCCGGCAAATACAAAGCTCTGAGCACTTGCATGATAAGTGACAAACAGTTACGGTGGCTCACAGTAGCAGGCCGTGGACAGTGACCCACAATGCCAGACCAGCAGGAGCCAGGCCATCATTGGGGTCAAAGGTCAGGGCATTCCAGAGGAAGAGCACTGGTCTTCGGTACTGCTCGAGCCTTGCCCTCCACCACACCTCTCCAGCCACTTTACCCTGCCGAGGGAGACCTTCACCCTGCCCAGCAAGAGCCCCCACCTCACCCTATAGATAGAGGGGAGTCAGTTACCCCACTTAGTCATGCAGACTTTGCCTACTAAAACAGAAATGCTGTTTCTCACAAAGCAATACGATTCACTAGCTAGCTAGATGGACTCAGAGCTGAATGCCATTATATCCAAGCTGCAGGCCAACATGCCCTTAGTACTGTATGATCCAGATATGTCTGTTCAGCCAAACACGATGTACTGCTTACCCTCTGTTCCATGGGCTGCTGCTGACTTGCCATCTAAACAATCCACTGGTGTGCACTAGTTAGAACTACAGTAGTCCATTTAGAGCGCACCCGTCCTGCTGCAGCAGCAGCAGATGGAGGCAGCGGCTGTTGGTGAAGAGGATGACCCTGTCATCAGTGAGGTCAGGCAGGTTCTACTTGGTACTCCAACTGGCCAGCAGCTGATTGGTGTATTTTTCCTCTGTAGGTTGATGTGTTCCTCTCACAGT
Source organism: Phakellia ventilabrum (assembly GCA_963921505.1). Classification (NCBI taxonomy): domain Eukaryota; kingdom Metazoa; phylum Porifera; class Demospongiae; order Axinellida; family Axinellidae; genus Phakellia; species Phakellia ventilabrum. The sequence goes on from OY997392.1 coordinate 98,831, forward strand.
CCCTTACAGAACAGCTTTACCTACTCCAGGTATGGTGATCGAGAGGCAGTGTGAGTCACTAGGACTTGCCTTGCCCCACCCATTACCCCTCCGACCCCACCCCCACCCAGTACCCCCTGCGGCCTGCTCACCTGCCATATCCTAGTGACAGTGTGGAGGGTGTGAGGATGAGGGTGGGGCAGTGCCAGATGGAGGTTGACATAGGAATTCCACCTCGTGGGGAGAACTACAGCACGAGCCGTGGAGAGCGCTATGGCAGGATGGTGGAGCTCAGCAAGCCAGCTGACACCTCCACAGCACCTTACTACAAGAGGTGGGCTGGGAAGTGAAGAGATTCCTCATTTTCTGTGCAGGAAGGACTTTTGTAAATCTTTTCTTTCATCCAGTGGACGGATGGACCGGCAGATGCTGACCTCTCAAATTTCTCCCCGCACCTCCAGCCGCTATGTGGCCGGAGTGCTGAAGGACGGTGAGCCAGTGATCTGAACTGAGGCACATAAAGTGCAATGTAGCTAGCCTTAGCAGTCTCATTCCCAGCTTCATTTGTCTCATTCCCAGCTTCAGTTGTCCAATTCCCAGCCTCACTTGTCTCATTCCCAGCCTCATTTGTCTCATTCCCAGCCTCAGTTGTCTCATTCCCAGTTTTAGTTGTCACATTCCCAGCTTCAGTTGTCTCATTCCCAGCTTCAGTTATCTCATTCTCATCCTGGCAACACTTTACTGCTTCACACCCCTCCTCGTCCCTCAGGAGAGCTCCACCTCACCCCCCTGGCAAGGATTGTGCAGCTGCGACCAACCCTCTCTCATTTGGACAAGGCTGATGCCGGCAGCAAGCGACTCCCAGGGGGCGGGGCCACCAGTGAGGGAGACACCACTGAGAGTGAGGGGGAGGAAGCCAAACCAGTGCAGGTCAAGTTTTCCCGCTCCAAGCCGGGCAGTGATAGGTTAGTGACCCACGGCACGTCACTGATCTTCACGGATTAAAGTCCTACCCCCACCCCCCCCCCCTCCCCCCCCCCCCCACATACACACACTGTAGCAGTCGCAAACTGTCATTCCAGCAGGTGGAACAGCAGCAAGATGAGGAGCTGTGGACTACCCTGGCCTATCATAGCATGGACTCAGGTATTGGATATTGGCTAGCCTCGTTCCCAGTCCTGGGAAGGAGGCTAGGTACTGGCCATATACCATAGCATGGACTCTGGGTACTGGGTACTGGGTACTGGGTACTGGCCTGTCATAGCATAATATGGACTGTGGTGTTGGGAACTGCGGTAGAGACTGTGCCTGTATTCACTTTTGTTCCCCCCACCCTCTCCCTTCCATCTCCCCCTACACCCCACCTCCTCCCCCCCCCCAGAGGAGGCAACCTCTGAGCGGCGGATGCTGTTTGCCTCTGAGGCTGATCAAAGTGGCACATTCAGTCTGGGTCAGGAGGAGTACCTCAACCTCGTGTGTCCATCAGAGCAGCTGAAGGAGGACAACACCCCTGTCCCACCCTCTGCTCAAGGCACGCCCTCAGGGCACATCTCTCTGAGCCAGATCAAGGCTATGCCATTCCCTCACCAGGTACAAATGCTATGGACTACAAAGACTTAATGTCCAAGATGGTGATCAGTAAAGGAATAGACGTTCACGGATGTTTGCTTAATTTCCCCTCAGGTTCGTGAGCACCTGATTCGTGCTAATATCCTGCCTTTCCAGAAACTTTGCAGCTTGGTGGGTGGGCAGAGCCAGGCCACACCTCTCCTGGAGGCGGTAACTGGATGTGGGGTGCTGGTGCAGGGGTGCTGGGTGCTGGGGAGTGAAGTGCTATACCCTGGGGAGGGAGGGAGGGTGCAGCGCAACATCAGGGACTACATAGTGAGTGGCAGCTCCGTGTGTGTAGGGGGTACTGACGTTGACCATCCTTGTCCCACCAACAGCTATGGTGCTTCACACTCAGCAGAGTGGTTGTCCGGAAGGACATCACAGCCGTCACCAAGGTCGGCCCAGTGCCAGTCCTTGAAACAGCACCTCCACTGTTGTACAGGTTCTCCCTTTCACTCACAGGGCTCTCACGAGGACTTGCGTGACGTGCTGCGGCTTGTGGCCAATCAGAGGGCAGCTCAGGGCTGGGAGTTCAAGCTTCCCACTGACCATGACTTCCTGGCCACGTGAGGACAGCCACTGGGTATATAGCTCTGCAGCTAAGCTGCTCACTCTCTCTCTCTCTCTCTCTCTGGCTTCAGGTATCCTGGCATTGCCAAGCAGCAGGAGGAGAAGTGGACCAGGCGGTACCAAGAGTGAGCTATTAAGCCATTATCATGCACCTCCCCCTCTGCTACTGACCACTCCCCCTCTCCCTCCCCCACGGTACACAGACTAGTAGTGGACCTCAGTATTCCTCGGGAGCTGGTGAGGCAGCCAACCAGACTGCAGGAACACAGCCAAGGTAGGAGGAGGCTGGGGGTCGGACCAAGTCGGTGCTGGGATCAAGTGCTCTCTGTATTTTCTCCAGTCAAGGTCTTGTCGGGTGACAAGGTGGTGAAGGTGGCCCAAGCACGGGCCAGGGCAATGGCCGAAGATGGTCCTTCTAGTGCCACACCTTCTTCTAGTGCCACACCCACTAGGCAGTCTCGCCAGCTCTCCCGAAGTAAGATGATTGCCGCGGGACAGAGTCCACCCCCTCCTCTGGCCAGCCCCTCTGCACTACAAGACTCCGTTCCAATGGCTGTAGGGGAGGTCACAGTACTGAGCAGTGAGGAGGAGTGCCTATCGCCCATGGGGGTGACCACACCCCTCTCCCCTCATTTCTCAACTCTGATCTCCGAGGCAACCAATGCTGACCGTGCCTTTTCATTCAACCTGCCCATCAAGCAAGAGGATCCCTCCTCTGAGATGCTACATGCCCTCAAGGCATTCTGCCGTGAGGCACTGGGACGGGGGATACTGGGGATACCAGAACTGCGTGACAAGTTACTGCTCCGGCAGACAGGGGCGGGACCAGGAGATCCCCTGAGGGCACATGGGGTACCAGATACTCTCCTAGAATGGGCCCTGGCCAGCGTAGGAGCAGTAGAAGTGGGGCAGCCATGTGGGCGGAGGCTGTTCGCACTGGAGACCACTGCAGACCCGAGTGATAAGGTGACATGTTGGGGTGGGTGGTAGCCTTGTTCCCAGGCCCACGTGCGTGGGAAAGCTCATGAGAGCCTGGGGCCAAGGCTAGGTGGGCGGTACACCCACCACACTTATTCTGCACTAGAGTTGTGTTACTGGGGCAGCCCACTCCTCCCTGTAGTACCGTGGTGTTCTCCTGAAGCTGTTCCAGCACTACAAGTGCATCCGCAGAAAGCAGCTATTGGAGGAGATTAGTGCACAATGCGGAGAGCAGCCGGACAGCAAGACCCTCAACATTGTTCTGAGGGTATGCTTTCAGTGAATATGGAAACTGAGAGTGAGATTAAGTGACCCTTGGCTTCTCGTCATCCTCCACAGGAGCTGTGCCACAGCAGAGGCTCTCAGTGGTACCTCCTGGGGACATGAGGCTCTCTTCTGGGGGCATGATACTCGTATGTACTACTCTCTGTGACAGGAACAGGCCTTCGTTTTCAGTGCTACCTCCCAGGGGTGTGTGCAGTGCACCTTTGGACCTCCATATCATTCTGATCCTCCATCTGATATGTACATCATGACAGTCCATGTGGCTAAGTATTATTATGTTGAAATTACAATGTGCTGCAGACTAACAGTGTGCATGGTTAGCAATTAAGTGTAGCTCCCCTGGGAAGAAAGGCGATCACCCTCAGTGCTGCAGGGGGCCAGGTGATTGCGTAAGAAACTGAAGACCCAATACTTAACTCCCTACGTGGGGTGGGTTCAAGCAAACATTCATTCAGGCAAATTCCTGGGGGGAGGCTGGGCTAGGATATGTACCCTGACCCAAGAGGCTGAAAACTGGGACCAAGAAGTAAACCAGCAAAGAATCTGGTTGAGAAAGGGTACAGTGCACGTGTAGTTAGGGGTGGGGGAATTATACTGGGATTGGAAACTGCTGAGCATCCCGCAATTTTTAGTGGAGACCATTGAGAGACAACAACTTCACCACAGTGATCTGCATTTGAAACCAGTGATAGCCTTAAGAGTCAATACACTAAGCTATGTTCGTGGGAGATGGCAGGCATCACACTCCACAAGGTGAGGAGGGTTGAGCAGCGTGCAGTGTTGGCATGCCCAGGGCTTTCCACCAGAGCCAGCGGTAGCCGCAGCAGGAGGAGGGTGGGGAGGGAACCGGGCTGGGCCATCTACAGTCGTTGGGGAAGGTTCTACAAGGAAACAGCACAGTGGCAACTCTGTTAAGCTACCAGACAAATATGTCCATGCTGGCTAATTGGTCGTGAGTAGTGCCGCTCTACCTGAGGCTACCAGCAGCTGTTCCATGGTCGCCCAGCACTCCTGTCTCCTCCACTGCTCTGCCAGTGTTCTGTCTTGTGCCTTGATGGCCTCGCACAGGGCAGGCAGGTGTGACTGGAGCCACCAGAAGGACGAGGGAGGGAGAAGAGGGGAGGGAGGTAAGGAAGACAAGCAGGGGTAGCAGTAGGCAAGTATAGCATATTGTCGCTATGTAATACTGTCAATGGCCTCCCTCCCACTTGTGAGCTGAACCAGCTGTCAGACCGACCTTAAACTGCATGCCCAGCTCGGTGTTGGTGTAGAGGTAAAGGAGAAGATGGAAGTCAGACATATAGCAGAGGAAGTTGCTGGTTTGCTGGTTCTGCAGGTAGCTGGAGAGGGCATTGAAGTCCTGGGAGGGGAGGGCATTACAAATAAGTGACACAGACGACCGTTTCTAACATCCAGCCTCATTTTCAGGCATTTACGAATTTGTTTATCACAATGAAGATAATTACTCGGAAGCTCCACCCACCTGGATCTGCGCAGCCCTGTTCTCCACAGGAAAGGGTGGCTCCTTCCCACCCACTAGGTAGGGCTTGGGGTGCTGGGGTGAGGTCGTGGTCAGTTCGATCAACAGGTACTCCAGGGGGAGAGGCCGGGCCAACTTGGTCACCTCACTACCATACTCCCCTTTCATCTGCATGTGAATGTGTGTGTGTAAGGTAATACACAAGCTATATATTATTACTGTACCTACCTTGTAGAAAACATCGGGCACATATTGCTCCGTAGTGGACTCTCTGATGTAGCCCAGTTCTGGAGCATCCAGCGTGGGTACCAAGCAGTCGTCCCGCACCAGAGCCATGCACTGATTGGACACCTGGAGAGGGACGGAGTAGCAGGATAGTCTCGAGTGTGGAAGGGGGCTGGCATGTGAGACTAGTAGCGGGGGTGGAGGTGACACCACTGGCTGGGCAACCATGCCCATACAAACTGCAGACAATGGTGAGGCTGTGACCAGACTAAGGCAGCACTACTGGAAAGTCAGCATAGGGACCACCAATTTTACTGCCTGAGGCTGTTGGAGGCCTAATGCTAGTGTCTGCTTATGACAATGCCCTCAGGAGAGCTCACCTGGTAGCCACTGAGGTTCACCTGCTTGGATTCATTGCCTGAGACACAGACGGTGACAAACTTTGACCCAAAATACCCACTCTTGGCGAGATGGCAGGGGTTGGGATGATTGTTCTGGAACTCTGCAGCCATAATGCACTCCTCTGCACCCAGTAAGTGTGTATGCTGAGAGAGAGACATGAGCTGCTGCTAAACTCCAAAGGTACCATAAAAACAGAGAGCACAGCTTCTTACAGTCCAAAAGTGCTAGCTATTAAATTCTAAACTGAAGGTTCTATACTTGACAACTCAGGCTGCTTGCTTACGATGCTTCTCTTGTAGGCCACTGCGCCTTTGGCCTCTGCCTCCAGGTCAGTAAAGATCCAGCCAACCTGCAGGAGACTGCTGCATCACTCACCAGAGGGTGGAGGGCAGGAGGAGGCCTACCTTCCTGAGCCCTAGCAGAGCTGCCAGCTCTCGCACACTCTCCTCCTGTCGGTCCTCCAATAGCTCAACAGTGTATGTGGTGGACACCTGGAATGTGTCATAATAATTGAAGATTACTAGAAATTGAAGCATTGCCAGTTAATGCTCACCACACCTGGGGTGGTTCATAGATAGCCGAAACTATTGCCCTAATTCCTAGGGGTACATCTGTGTACTCCTCATAGTTGCCATAGAGATAACCAATGCGTTGGGCACCAGAATTTCGCCACCCCTCTAGGAATCGGTCAACGATCTTCCCATCTTCAAACATCACGTTGTCAACATGGCGGTAAGTCTGCAGAGAGGGGGAGGAAGAACAGCAAGGACAGAGAGCCATAACGTTTGCCATCCAGCCACCAGCTAGAGGCCTCACCTGTCTTGCCAGAGTGATGGCACTGGGCTGACACTTGGTACAGATGCCTGCCGGCCACGGGGGATGCTCCTGGCAACCCGGCTTGATCTTGCAACTCAGGTCTTCCAAGTTGACAAACTTGCCTCTGGAGAGAGAACTGGTCAATCACAAATACTTAGCAGTGGCCATTAGCCCACACCTGTCGACACCACTGGTGAGTTTCCGAAGGTAACAGTGGAAGGAGAGGTGCTTGATGGGCGGGTCTCTGCTGTCCAGGAACTTCCTGTCCCACGGCTCCAGTGGGGCACAGTTCAGGCACTTGCCCTGTGCACCATGGCGGCAGCTAGAGGGGGCAGGGCAGAGTAGGGAGGCTCTCAGTATAGTTGCCTGTGCTCGACAGAGTTTTTTACACCATCGATCATGAAATGACATCTTATTGGGGGCTACAGACTGTTCATGTACCAACCCCGATATGTTCAATGGGGCAGACTAAGTTGAAAGCACTTTCTCAACACCCGACTTGTGCAATGCACTCTAGTGGTAGAAAGACCTTTGAAAGTAAGACAAGGAGACGACTCACAGCTGTGGATCCTTCTTGCGGTGGATCTTGCTGTCCTTCTGTCGCAGGATCTTATCAATGGAGTCTTCCTCCACAGTGCCCGGTACCCCCGGCTCAGGTAGACCAGGAGTGAGGGTACTGGACCGCTCCAGTAGGTAGAGCATGTCACCATGACTACGTGAGGAAAGAACATAACAAGTCTCCATGGCTTGATCAATGCTGGCAACATGGAAGTAAGAACACACACACACCCTTGTCTAGAGGGTGAGGTGGGCATGGCTCACTTGAGAGGGATCCTCTTCAGAGGCTGGTGCAGGTGTGTGCGGGTTAGCTCATCACAATGGCCTGGTGATCGGAAAAGAGAGAAGCTCTCTGTTGGGCTCAGGGTGAACTCCTGAATTACCTTTAGGGGGTGGGGCAATGGGTGGAGCATATTCAAGGATGTACGTGTGGACATTTACTACATTCCACTGACCTTCTCCAGGAACACCTGCAGTGTTTCTGTTGGGAGGGTGTTAATCCTCTTAGTTCCATTCTTGCTCTGCACACGGACAATCTGTAGAGACCAAGTAAAGATTTACACAAAGTCTACACATGGGTGAAGCATGCATCACAAATTAAGGCTAATGTGCCTCATCCTGAAATAGACTGCACCTCTCAATCTGGAGAACGTACCATATCTTAGAGCAGGTCCTCAGTTTCATGAACTAGCCTTGCTGAGTCATACACATCATGCACATGTAGCTTGGCCAAGGGGGTGTGGTCTAACAATCGCACTACTTCCGGCAGACGTCACATGCACAGGATAGTGATTCAGAACGTGACCAGCACATTATTATTACAAGGAGGAACGGGAAATAGGACTGGAAATTGCGAAACGGGAAATGGAAAAACAAGTTATCATCAAAACATCCAGATCAACAGTGAACTGTGACACTGACTGAGTGTCGTGTTGCTTGATGGTTATTAATGTCTGAACCCTGAACCCCGCTGGGCCATCACGTGACAGGCCATCACGTACAAGACATACAGTACAATAACTAATACAATAGCATAAATTATACAGCAGCAATACAGTGATTGTGTCGTGCATACAGGGGGGGGGGGGGGGGGTGGCATAAAGGGAGGACTGGGTTCCAGGCACTTGGAAAAGGGTCTAGCTACACCCAATCAATCATTCTTTCCATCTCCTCCACCAATCCAGTAACTCCAGCAACAAATACCCATCAATCCTGTCCATCACCGCCTCATCTATGTCTCTTCCCCAACAGTGCATGTGCCACCTTCACTGCCTTCCGCTTTCATCCTCCTCAGCCGATCTCAGCTCTGCCCATCCTCCTGATCAATTGCCTTCTCCACACAAACTCCTCAGACTTCAATACATTATGTCCTACATCTCCACCCTCTCACTATCACGCAACACACACCTTCCATCTCCACACACTGTCTAACAGAGAGATATGTACTAGCCGAGTGACAAGTAAGATGTGTGTAACTATGCGGCCTGTATGAGTCAGGCTCATAGTTACAACTAGCGCTATCTGTAGCTACCTAACCTTTATCCCGAGTGCATGTACTATAGCGGGACGCTCTAGCCATCCTGCTGCTGACAACAGTCACGCTAGGAACAATTCCATTTAACGCACACCACATACGGGTTTATAAGGCGAAATTTTCCCCACATCTGACGGGTGGCGCGTTCGGTTACAGACTGGGGTTGGAACGTGGCCTCCCCATTAATCGGGTCGCGTGTTCGCGGCGCACGCGTTCTAAGCCTACAGCCAATACGTCGGTAACTTCCTTCGGGACTCCGAAACTAAAAGGATGACTGGGTACGTTACAAGGCCTCCTGTGATTCCCAGCCATCGCCTATCCAGCGCTCCGGGTGTCTGACACTCCAGGAGGGATGGGAGGCTCCCTAGGCTTTTGTTGTTGTTTTTTTTCAAGTTTTTTTTTTCATCTAAGTAACTTTTTTTCCATCCAAGTTAAGTTGTTCTCTTTATAGAAATGCCACAAAAATAATTTAAAAATTTTAATTTTAATTTTATAACATTTAATAGATATGCTATTTGGCTACTAGGCTTTTTTCCCTCCAACTTACATTGTATAAACCCTTGTGGTGACGATTTTATTACTGTTAGTGTTAATTAATACCGTTGTTAATTAATTTGCTATTGCCTCTGCAGTTCAAACGTACAAAAAGAAACTATATAAATGAAGAAAACTAAAGACTAGCAAATTTAATTTAGCACATGTTTGGGTAATGTGATGAGAAAATGGTCTAGCTATTGACATTGCATTCATAATGCATTACATCCCACAAGTGAGCCAAAGCACATAATCCTCCCCCCCCCCCCCCCCCCACTAGACTGCCAAAGTACACTTCTCATTTCTCCGTATCCTGTTCCTCGTTTTAGGCCCACCTATTCCCAGACAGAGAACACCTGCTCCCATTAGCAGGTAATGTGCATACACAAAGTTTCACCTTGACGCATGAATAGACCATGACAGAGAATACACAGAACTACAGTGACAGTCAATGCAACTGTACAAAAACACAACACAATAGACTCTCTTTCTGAATAAGTGAATTGGACTTGGCAAGCAGGTTTTTATAGTCTGTCAAACAAGTTATTGTTCTCTGGGTTATCATCAATGTAGCTATCACTGCTATCAGTGGAGTCTGTGCTATCATACATACTCAGTACCTGTTGGATATACCTGCAAGGCAAGAGAGAGACCACAATTAAGCATGCCTCATTTACCTGACAGCCTTGCTTGCAAGAGTCTACCACACCACTTGGGCAATACAGAGAGCCTGAACTGAGCTACAAACCCAGCTCTAAAGTTCAGGGGCACAACAGCTTGTACACAGACCATAGAGTTCCAGGGAGGATAACCAGACCCCCCCCCGAGTGTTCTTTGTCCTGTGACTACACGTACCTTCTGTGTCTCTGTCTGCTCCTGTGCTTGTGGATGTATGTGGCGATGCCAATGATAACCACTGCCCCCAAAATTAGTGCCGTGCCACAGATCCCTGTAGCTACCAGGTCCCAACGGACACCGCCTGAGGACCGGCCACCAGAGTTGGCTTCCTCCTCATCTGGCGAAGGAGACAGTGAGGTGAGTACCAATAAACATTGAGAGTATATCCACCCCACGCTCACCAGGACAGGTCCCATCCTCGGCCCTGGCTGCCACCTTCTCTGAGCAGCAGCCATAAGGGGTGCTCTCACACCCTCCCACGTGGTGGCACGTAGTCTGGCAGTCCTCTATGCTAGTGAAAGAACAGTTAGAGTATGGCTGCGCGCAGGTGGCTACTGGTACTGCCTCACAGTTGCGAGAGGTATGAACATAATAGTAGTGGGTGCTTGACAATGACTGGCTACTAGAGTTCATACACCACAGATGACCGCTGCATTTGCCACCTGAACACAGAGATTCAGAGTTACACATGGTCATGTACACAATTTCTACTAAGAAGCTAGAAATGTTTGCTGACCTGAAGATACACCGTCTGTAGCACTCTGAACACAGGTACCTGCAGTGTCAATGAAGTCAAAATTTGATTTATTAGTGAATTTCACTACATATGGGCTAAACTCAGACTCAGAAATACTTTTAAAATATATATTCATACCTGTCAAACCATTCTGCAGTACAAGGATAGAGACAAAAGTCCCAATAAGGGGCCAGAGACCCTCTCTAGTAGTAGAGCCCATGCTTCAAACTTCGGCTTTGCATCTTACACTGTTAATGACGTCATAGTCACGCGACAAACATTAATTTGTAATTGTAAACCCGTTCGCAGATTTAGAGAATATACTTTAGTGGGCGGGGCTAATAGAAACGTGCTGTGGACAGTCTCAATGCCTAAACACTCGGTCAAAAGTGAAAAGAAAGAAGCCTCAAACCAGAAGAGACTTGCAGCACTAGAACAGAAGCAGGAACTTGCCAGGAAGTCTAAACTTTGCATTGATCCTTCTGGTAAGGCCTCAGCTGCTCAGCACATTGTCTTCAGCAGCTCAGGTGACAGTGATAATGAGGCAAGTGTGCTAATCTCCCCTGCCACACCTGCCCCCCAGCTCACCGGAGGGGAATCCACTGATGAGGATCCCATTCGAAGGGCGCTCTTCCACAGTGACAGTGAGGATTCAGTGTCGTCGTCGGAGGACCCATTTGCCAGCAGGAGGCAGTTTGAAGGCAAAGCAGGAGAGAAATTATTCAAGCTACAGCAGAAGATTGGAGTTGACAAACGATTCCAATTGGATGACCGATTCCTGGAGAGTGGGTCAGAGTCCGATGATGCCAGTGAACCAGACTGCAGTGGCAGTGGAGATGACCTCACCACACAGCTACAGCAGGAGAAGTCCCAGGCTCTCGGCATCATCGATTCAATCCTAGGGAGCAGTAAGCCCAGGACATCTACCCCAGCAGATCTCAAGCATGATAGAAACTTCTTTCCCCGCCGATATGACCCCACCTCCAGAGAGTGTGCTGCACTGGAGCAGCCGGTGAGCCCCAAGCTCACAGAGCTGCTTGTTGTGTCAGAGGAGAGTGAGCAGGAAAAGGAGGTCGAGACAACATCCGAGGTCTCTCAGGAGCGGTTCTTCTCGGTCAGTGGTGACCTGAAAAAGTTGTTCAGTGGGGACACCAAAGGCCAGGCCTTCACCTTTTTAGGCAGAAAAGACAGCAGTGAATCAGAGGGGGCAGAGGGCGACAGTGAGTCGGAAGAGAGCGTTCAGAAACAAACAGAACCAACTAAGAGATTGAAACCAAAGTGGCTGCATGGGCTTGTAGACTTTGCCGACAGCTCTAGACCACACACCCAAGAAGTCCACAGTGGGGACATCCCAGCTGATGACAAAAGATCTAGCAGAGTGCTGTTCTTCTTTCATTCAACAGACCAGCAGCTGTGCAACCGCCTGGAAGAAACCAGTTTCCACCGGGAGCGGCCCCTGAGTGAGCTGGAGGCAGGCTGGGCAGAGAGGAGGGCAGGCCTCAAGCAAGCTTACAAAAGGAGGCACAAAGAGGCTGTGAAACTAGCCAGGAAGATGAGTAAACATGGATCATAGCATGACAAACATCTCTTCATGGCTAGCTACTAGCAAATTCAATGTCTGATAATATGATGGTGAAAATTTCTAAATAGCATGACATGTCAACCGGTCACTTTTCATCATAATAATAAATGTGCATGTCTGAGACCAGAAAATTATACCATTTTGCCACTGGTTAGTTTACAGTCTAGCAGTAAACCAGTGCTGTCCAATACAGCCCCCACACTGGAGAGGAAGGCCAGGCAGTCCTCCTGGGAGGCGAAGCCTAACTCCTGGGAGATGTACTCCACCTTCACGTTGGGTCGGAACCTGCACAGGAGAGAGGTGAGAGCTGGCAACACCCCTAGGTGACAGTGATGGGTACAACCACACACTAACTCTACTACATCAACGTGCTATGCAGACACAATGTTAAACGTGACCCCTTCAATAATCTAAGCAGCAAAACTTGACAAAACGTGGCTGCTGCTCCAGTAGAGAAGCACTCATATCTGGCAACTGCTTGAGACCAACAGCACGAGCTAGGTAAGTCCAGCATTTGAGGTGAAAACTTGCATCAGGTGGTGCCGATGGTGGTACTGACTGACCAACTTGATCAAGATGACAAGGTAGTGAGGTATGGCCACTATTCAGCAGCAGAGGAGCTCTCACACAAATACACCACTGAAAGGCCGTGGACGTGCTGTACTGCGGCTGGCGAGGGCTCACTTGCACTGCAGTAGCTGCGGCTGGCTGGCTTGCACTGCAGTGGACTCGACTGGCTGGAGCTTGCAATGGATGTGGCTGGGAAAGAGGGCTGTAGTGTGGGTAAGAACTGGGGCAATGAGAGCAAAGAATGCAATGCACAGCACAAAGGGCTGAGTGTGTGCACGTGCAAGAGAGATAATGACAAAGACATGTATCCTGGAGTGGCCGGCAACACGAGCGGGTGGGGACTTCTTATATAGCAACTTCTCACCAACAGTAGAAATGTGTCCTACTCATCAAAAATAGTTTGTGTTCCAATTCCACAAAATTCTATGCGAGTCACTCTCCATTTCATGTGATTCTCAGCTGTCGTCTTCAAACATCTTTCGACCTCCACTTGATGAAGAATGACATCTTCAGAGCTGACCCATGCCTACACTAATTTAGCCCTAACAAAACCTATTCTTAACATTACAATCACGTACGCTTTAGCCATAGCCTTAAGAGCTGCTTTGCGCTCCCGTTCTACAAACATATCCATCAGGCAGCTCCCCATGTTGGGGGCAGAGTGGTACAGCTTGAAAAACCTGTGGTAGTTTCCCAGGGCCCAGCTGGACCTCAGTTTGAGGGCGTGGGCCACGCAGGGCTCACTGGACAGCCCAGGCTCCAGCTCCTTCAGAACCGAAGAAATGTCTGGAGAGGGAGAGGGTGGCACCAAATAGAACGGAGGGTATGCATTACTAGTAGCACACTTGTTTCATACCTGCTGTACTATTTGTAAGGATCAAGTAGAAGATTCGATATGCAACAAATTCAGCAATATTTCCACTGATGCCCTCAGAGTAGAGGGCCTTTAGTTGCGTCTGGCACTGGTTAAACTCCTCACGATCACCCTACACACCAGAAAAGGATGATACATGCCGTTTAGACACACCTACTAACAAGTCTACAAGGTATATATAAAGTGAACGAGTATACAAATTGGAGTAGCTGGTAAGCTCCAACCCTGCTGCTTACATTTTCCGCAGCAACTCTTCCGTGTGTCTCATACACCTCCACAGTGAAGCTGTTCCTGATCCCCTGGATCTGCAGGGGCACACCACTCCATCCAATGACACCACTGCAACTCATGGAGCAATGAACTCAGCACCTCAGGCACTGCTTACCGTGAGGTCCTGCCTAATGGACTTGAACTGCTCACAGATGTAGCGGTAGTCTTTGCCTGCCTTCCATTTGCCCTTCACGTGCTCCAGAGACAGTTTCAGAACTCTTTCTGGCCGCACAGTGCTAGGGTCCGGAGCCTACAGAGGTGGGCCACACACAACACACTAGCATCACAATACTGTAGCTCACTACACTTCCACAACTGGTAAAGTGAGTAGGCGAACTGTCATTCGCTTACTCTGCAGGGAGGCCTGGAAATGAGGCTATGATAAAACTAGCACATGCAACAAGTGGCGGTCTCACAGAGGTGAGTCTGAGGTAGCTCTTCTCCAGTGCCTCAGAGGAACCCTCAATGGCAAAGTCCTGCCAGTTGATTTCACTCTCATCCAGGTTGCTACCATTCTGAGATGGGAAGACAGCCACAGTCAGTCAGCTGAGTCGGACACTAGTGAGACAGTGTAAAACGTACCACCACTTTGACCAGCTCATTAATGGAGAGCTTCTTTCTAAAGTTCCTGTTTCCCTCAGAGCCTTTGCCAAACCTCTGAGCCCGCTGATCTATCTTCTGCTTATCCTCCACGGACATCACAAAACCACCATCGGGCTGGTTGTCCAGGAAGAATCTGCGCAAATAACCACTCCATTTATCCATCCAGCTATGGTGGGCAATAATCAGAATACGGTCCGATGACTTACTTGTTCTTTCCTTTCTTCTTCTTCCTCCGCCTCTTGCCCCTGCCGGCCGGCATCCCCCTCCCCCCCTCCTCCTCCGCCCCGATATCCTCCAGGGGCCGGGGAGGCAGTTGTGGAGGGAGGGGCATGCCCTTCAGTTCACCACTAGGAGAGGGCGTGTCCCAACGAGAGTGTCTCTTTCTCTTAATACAATGTTCCTGATAGTCTGGATCCCTAAAGGGAAGTCAGCCACGTGTCACCAGGTGAAGTGTTCGACTGGATAATTTTTAGACCTTTACTATATACTAAGAATTACAGTACTGCAAATAGGACAGTACTATTCATACAAACTTCACACAGCAAAACTACTTTTGGCACATATTGCATGAGTGAACTATCTATACTGAGGCCACTCAAACGTTGCTTGCAAAAAGTTGCAATGCGGACACTCATTTTACTACCCTGGAGAAACCAGCGTCAGATGATACACAGCCGAGGCTGAGAACCTGGCAGAGGCAAGGGACTCACATGGGCAGGGGGTAGGTGTCCCAGTTAATCTTCCACTCTCTCTTTTCTTCAAAAATATCACGCAGTTCCACTTTGAGGAAGCGCTCCACACTGTCCTTCTGTTGATCATTATGGCACGCGCCAAATGCACGAGCAATGTAGTGCCTGTAGGCAAAACAAATAGATGCAATGATCATCTGTATAGCAGTCACCATAGCGACCATGACAGGTATATGAACTTACTGCAGTCTTGGGGGCCAACTGTCAGGAGCAGACCTGAAAGGAAATAAACAGTACTCTGTAATATCACAAGTCTATGGCTACCTAACGATGGCTAGGGATTGAGGATTTACACTTCCTACCAACAGACTGAGAAGGGTAGTGGCCATGCATGAGGAGAACAGATCACTAAACTAGTCCACTCACCCTCTGGGCTGGTCAGGCAGTGGGGGAGGGGTGGGAGTCCTGTCTTCCAGGAGGGGAGGGGTGGGTGGGGTAGGAGACTGCCGTGGGGTGGGAGTGTGCCTTGTAGGAGGGGTGTGGTTAGGAGGGGGAACTGAAGCGTAGGGCTGGTTTGGAGGAGGACCTGTAGAGTGTGAGATACTGTAGCTCTCTGCACACAGGTACGGCGGTTGGGAAACAACGTACCCTGCTCCTTGGGGGGAGTCCACCTAGGAGGAGGGTCTGAGCAGAGAAGAAGGAAAGATTAAACAACCCCTTCTTTGCAGTGGGGGACCTGACCAGCCTCACCCTGCTTCTCTGGAGCATTCCACCTGGAGCCCCGCTTCCTCTTCCTCCCAGGAGGGGTGGCAGCCGGCCTCTCATGGCCACCAGCTTTGCTCTCCGGTGTCTGAGACTGGGGAGGGGTCGGCAGCAAGGGCTGCTTCTGCTCCTCACCAGGCCCCACACCAGAGGGAGGGTTGCTGTAGCTTGGTGGTACAAAGGGCTCACCAGTTGGCTGCTGTGGAGGCTGTGGAGATTGCTGGTACGTAGCTTGTGAGGGCTGGTATCCCTGCTGGTAGCTGTAGGCCTGGCCTTCCTGCTGCCACGAGCTTTGAACCCCTCCCTGTGTGGGCTGGTAGCTTGCTCCCTGGTTCTGTTGGGCATACTTCCCATCCCAGGCCTGGGGCTGTGACTGCGACCACTGCTGGCCAGCCCAGGTCTCCATCCCTCCATTCCACTGCTGCTGTTGCTGCTGCTGCTGTTGCTGTTGCCAGCCCTGCATGCTCCACTGATACTGGCCCCACTGGTAGGCATTAGGGTCACCCTGGCCCTGGGACTGCCAGGTGGAGGCTTGTGGGTAGCCCTGGTAACCTTGAGGGTACCCTTGCTGGTAGTTCTGTTGCTGTTGCTGTTGCTGTGGCAACTGGTTCTGACCAGTCCACTGGGAACTCTGAGCGCTACTCTCCACGGCAGTTGGTCCCTTCTGATCACTGTCGTTGGTCTGAGGAGGTCCACTTGGCATTAAACTCTCCTCCTTCACTGTGTCTTGCTTATCTTCAGGAGGTTTTGTCTTAGCAGTCTCGTCCACAGTGCCCGGGGGAGGGGGTTCTTGTGGAGGGGAGTGGTCTTGGGGATCCTGTTGGGTGGCAGCTGATGGCTCCTGGCTGTCCCTGGTGGTGTCAGATGGTGGTGGAGCAGGTTGCTGTTGCTGCTGGTAATAGTAGGCTTGTTGCTGTTGATAAGTGTTAGGGTCGTACTGCTGTTGCTGTTGATAAGCGTTAGGGTCATACTGCTGTTGGTAAGCGTTTGGGACATATTGCTGTTGCTGTGAGTAGTAGTCATAGCTGTTGTACTGCTGTGGAGGGTAGCCCGCGGGAGGGGGAGGTGTGGGCACATACCCACCATATCTACAGGGATACAGAAGTACATTGGTGATCGAGGTACTTGAAACCTTATTTTCGTATTATATAATTACTAGACAAAGATTTAGTCTCGTACCCAGAGCCCTCACCTCACCACGAGACGAGGGCTCTGTACGAGACTAACAAAGACATACTGATTCTGCTGGTACATCTTGCTAGCGTCACCGCAGCTACTATAATTATGCCGTCATAAACAAGTCACGTGCACTAGTAGAGTTCAGAGTGCAGTTTACGAACTTTCAGAAGAGGACCAGCTTGAGGAGATCCCAAGGGTGAGTAAAAGTGTATATTGAGTTATTTTTATGGAAATTTATTGAGTTTTAGAAGTCCTGGAGTCTGGTAAAACCATTATGTACTGCAACTTTAATATTGCAGGAGTTTCATTTAAAGCCCACTCAGCTAGCTGCATTTTGTAATCTTTCTGCTCATGCCACAGATGGCTGACCAGATTCAAGTAAAAACGGCCAAGTTTGATGCACGGTTCCCCAACACCAACCAGACCAAGAACTGCTGGCAGAATTATGTGGACTTCCACAAGTGTACTAAGGCCAAGGGAGAGGACTTTGAACCCTGCCAGTACTTCAAGAGCGTCTACAAGTCTTTGTGTCCTGTGGCATGGGTGAGCTGAATGTCTTCACTGTACTCACCATTTATCCTGTTTCAAAAGGGTTGCCATAATCCAAGTTATAGGTTTACTAGATCTGAAAATAAAACTGTCTTATGCTGTTACCCTGGTGATTCTATACTAGCTCGTATTAGCTAACTAAACACATTATCATTATTAATTAAAAATGCACCCCCCCTCCTCCAATAGGGACTACTGTGCAATAACCATCTTCATAATAGAACTGCCTTTTCTCTGCAGGTAGAGGACTGGGACAGCCAGAGAGAAGAAGGCACATTTGCAGGCAAGATCTAGTCAACTAACTCCAGGAACTGTCACACTGACTATAGTTCATTATGTGCAGTGCAGTGGTTGTGCAATGGAAGATGTAGTTATTCTGTATTTATATAATCTACAAGAAATAAACTGGTACGGAGAAAAAGAGCATGTATGTAAAGAGCAGCATCTGTCAAATATTGGCCTTGGAGATTAGCTAAGAAGTTAGGTACTGATAGAGTTTCCAGCCGAAGTAGCCTGTCACTACGAGGGAGAGGATGTTGTGCAGTCTCCTACGATACTTGTCATTATGTCTGACCAGTACCACTGGTGACCTGGAGTGCAACTCGTGGCTGGGCACCTTGGTGAGCTGGGTGCCTTTGTAGTCCACTTGGTACTTGCAGCAGGGGTCAAACTGCCAGGAGAGGTCGTAGAGCCCCGCACAGCACACTCCAAACACCCCAATGGGGACAGCAGTGTAGTACCCAATGTTTGCAGGTAACATGGGGAGGGTGACCAGTGTCCCTAGGATGGATAGCACTGCTGACTTGTGCAGAAAGTTTCCGAATCGAATCCATCGCACTGTCTCATCTCCCAGTGACATGGGTTCTACTACGATAAGGGAATAGCTCCGCTCCAGCGCCCGCTCGAGTTGACACTCCAGGGCTTCACGGCTTCCTGAATCATGAATGATGTAGTACTCTCTCCGGCCCTGAGACTGGCTGTAGAGGGGAAAAGTTTAGGTCAATTATGATGGTACCTATACTGGAGGACCCAGCCCAATCAGGGATTACCTACAACATAATATCTTTTGTTTCACGGGCACTTTTACTGAAAATTTTAGGTCAGTTTGAGAATAATGATGTCGCTTCACTGCTGAATCTCACAAGAAAGGTACTTTCTGAACGTGAGCAACGTAATTTTGTATGACACCACACTCTCATTTTGTATGACACCACACTCTCATTTCGTATGACACCACACTCTCATTTCGTATGACACCACACTCTCATTTCGTATGACACCACACTCTCATTTCGTATGACACCACACTCTCATTTCGTATGACACCACACTCTCATTTCGTATGACACCACACTCTCATTTCGTATGACACCACACTCTCATTTCGTATGACACCACACTCTCATTTCGTATGACACCACACTCTCATTTTGTATGACACCACACTCTCATTTTGTATGACACCACACTCTCATTTTGTTTTGTATGACACCACACTCTCATTTTGTTTTGGATTCAAGGTCGGACAGGCCTGTGAAACAATAGCCTCGCTACGCCTGGGTACGTGAACCTATAAATAGGTGTGGCCCTACTCACTACCTTCTAGCTACTCTTTTTGAAGAACCCATTGTAAAGACAGCATGTGGCATCTTACGCGTTAAGTGGTAGCTTTTATCCCTATGATGCAGTAAATAAACACAAGCAAATGGGCATTAAATAGATTTTTATTACTTCACTACGGTAAATTACAGCACCCAGTCAGTTCAAACCTGTTCTAAAAGTATCTACTACTGCTAATTCTATTATCTATAGTTTGTACCTCTTGGATTCCCGGCTGGCTTGGTCGGTCTTCACCGCTTCACCTCCAGAAGTCGCCATGTTTAATTATGTAGTCATGTGACACAGGGGAAATGACATCAGGGCTCCCAATAGTTCGTAAACTCCTGCGGTACCGGTGGAAGTAGAGATGGCTTTCTTCGGGTTTGGTGCGTTCAACACTCCAGTAGGGCAGCTGATTGGTGAGTGTGATGCGAGCAAGTAGCTGCTGTGAGCCAGTCTTGTTGGCTGTGATCTGGATTTTCCCCTGTACTGTTAGCCCTAGCCTTTATGTATTTTTTCACACATATATTCCTGCACACAGAGCGGGCCACAGACAATGCTGCCTCTGCAGGTAACTTGGCCCTGCATTTGGAGATCTGTGACCAGATCAATGACACAGACAATGGGTAAGTAGCTGGAGGCATTTCCGTCTTGAGACGCACACAGTTGACACTGGCTAGCTAGAGCTGTCCTCACGAGTACCTCCGAGGTCTCTCCTGAGTGAGTGGCTCACTCATGCATACTGCTCTCCCTCCTCTGGCCAGGCCCAAAGATACTGTGGCAGCCATGAGGAAGCGGTTCACCAGTAACACCAAGAACTTTCACATCGTTAACCTAACCCTTACCGTAAGCTGCAGTGGAGCTAGTCACATGACCAGACCCTTCGTCTGTCCCCTCGAAAGGTGTGGAGGGTCTGGGCATGAGGAGCCTACCTTCAGTCACTTTTGCGTGCTCCAGAAAATCACATACATCATAAGCAATGTCCTTTTTGACAGGTTCTGGAGACAGCCGTTAAGAATTGTGGTCTTCGATTTCATGTTAAGATAGCACAGAAAGACTTTCTGACCGATCTAATGAAAGTGATCAACCCAAAGGTGTGTGCAGAGGAATGTGAAGTATATAGTGTGTGTTTTTGTGGTTCATTTAGTGCTATTTACTGGCAGTGGTATGGGCTCGAAAGCAGGCATGCCTAGTCAGTAAATATTATATACACTGATAATGTTAGCCATTGTTCACACTTTCAATTTCCTGATACTAGTGGGGAAGGGAAGGGTCCACAGCAAAGTGAGGCTCGGCTGCAGAGCTGTGTCTTCAGAGGTGATGGTTCATAACGAGCTCCTCTTTTCCTCTCAGAACAACCCTCCCACGATCGTCCGTGAGCGAGTGCTGGGGCTCGTCCAATACTGGGCAGATGCCTTCCAGGGGCGGCCTCAGCTGCAGGCTGTGAGAGAGCTGTACGAGCAGCTCAAGGCTGACGGGATGGAGTTCCCCCCCGTAGACCTGGACCAGATGGCTCCCGTCGACACACCAGAGAGGGTGAGTGTGTGCGTGGGAGGAGCCCTGTTCCTGATAGCCACACCACTGGCTGTCTCCTATGGAGCTGAGTGCCCTTATGGAAGCACAGTAAATACACAACACACTGCATCTTGGAGTC
The DNA here is from genome assembly GCA_963921505.1 of Phakellia ventilabrum. Taxonomy (NCBI): domain Eukaryota; kingdom Metazoa; phylum Porifera; class Demospongiae; order Axinellida; family Axinellidae; genus Phakellia; species Phakellia ventilabrum. The sequence continues at coordinate 119,548 of OY997392.1, forward strand.
CTGGTACGTACAGTGGCTACCTACCTCCTTAAACAGAGACAGGGGTACCTTGCCACGACCGTACTTGGTTCTAAAAGACGCTCGATTTTAACTCTTTAAATAGTTTCTATTCTTTTTGTATGTCATGTGACCTGAGAATCCTATACACTGCTGGTGTCATTCACCAGCTGTAGAGTGCCAAAGTGTTTGAGTGCAAGTTTCTTCTAACTACTTCAATAAAAATTGCGCCAGTTTACCTAGCTATTGAGGCCTCTACAGCTGTGTCCAGTTTACTAGCAATTGAGGCCTCTACAGCTGTGTCCAGTTTACTAGCAATTGAGGCCTTTCAACTGCTGACGTTGAGAAGTACTTGTGGCTGGTCACATGACACTAATAAGTTACTGTGAATTGAAGTTGTGTGTTGACACACAGCCCAGGTATGACCAGCAGCCGTGACTGCCTTTTTCTCTCTCCTGCAGAGCGTGCCTGCCAGACCACAGCAGGTAAACGTTCAGTTTCACTTTACTCTGGTTTGGCTACTGACTTTCTTTCTACCTCCTCCTCCTCCTCGTAGCCACAGTTGCAGCTGACGAGCCAGCCCCAGGCCCCTCCTCCTGCCCCCGCCCAACCCAGGAGTCGCGACTCCAGTGGTCCTCTGAAGCCAGAACAGGTCGCCAAGATGCTCTCGGAGCTGGACGTGGTCCGCAGGAACATCGACATCATGAATGAGATCATGATTGAGAATGAGCCTGGCAAGGAGACTGCCGATGACTTTCAGCTGCTAGAGGTAGGTGGGGCAGTGGGTGGGGCTTTCTGAGTTAGAACTTTTATGCATGATTGAGTGAGTTTTGCATTAAACCTTTCCTGGAAGTAAGCTAGATTGGTGGCTGTAACCCCTCCCCTCCTTGCCAGGACCTGAATCGCTCACTGCACACCATGCAGAGCAGAGTGTCTGACATTATCGGTCGTGTTACGGATGAGATTGTTCTGGGTTAGTGGAGGAGTGAGACTCCTGGTTCCACAGGGAGCTCTAGCGTTCCCTTGTCCTTCCCCTCCAGAAAGCACCCTGCAGATCAATGATGAGCTCAACTCTGTGTTTGTCCGATTTGAACGCTACCTTCGCAACCGAGAGGCAGCTCAGTCAGGCTCCACTGGGGAGACGGAGACCTCCACTGCTGCCACCGGAGGCATGACCACCACCTCTCTCACAGAGGTCTGTCCAAGGACTCATTAGTTTTATGTCCCGAGCCTCAGTCTCTTGGTAGAGGTAGCCATCAGCCTTCAAGGAGCTTTCTCCTCCTTAGCCCCTCAATGCCCCAAGCATCAGCTACCCGTCCTTGGATCCAGTGGAGCAGCCCCCAGCCTATGAAGAAAGTGGTGTGGGGACACTCATTGACTTGGGCTCTGAGGTTCAACAGCCACAGCAGCCACCACAGGCGGCCCCTGCCCCTGCAGGGGACATTGTATCCCAGCTGGCCGAGCTAGGGATCACATCTGAGCCCACTGCACAGGTGAGGGAAGAAGCTACCCATGTGAACTGCAGCATGTGTGCTGGCCTGGCACCTGTAGCATGGCCAGGCTATGATTCTTGATGCCCTCTCCTGTAGCAACCAGTGGGAGAGCAGAGACAACAGCCAGAAGACGAATTTGACATGTTTGCCAAGAGCAGGACAGCCTATGCCTCTCCAGGGTGAGGTGATAGAGTACATAACCCCTATGGCTGATGAAATATGTTTAGTCTAGATAGTGTGGAAGGTACAAGTTGACTGTAACATCAAACCTGCAAGATTTACACACACACACATACACACGCACTCTCCAGTGGCTCAACCTATGATGACAACAAGCAGCAACAGGATGCCTCCATCACTGCCAGGATCCATGGCAAGTTTCCGGAGCAGCAGCAGCAGCAGCAGGAGCACACGTGAGTCATGACTGGCCTTGTGCTGCCAGAGCCAGTGTCGCACTCACAGGCACTGCTGTCGGTGAATCTCAGGCATGCTGGGGTTTCTGACTTATGTGGCTTTTGTGGTTTCTGGTGGATGCCTGGCTGGGACTTTAGTGACAATGATCCTCCTTTCTTCGTTCAGGTATGCTAACTTATCACAGTGGCTCGCAGAGTCAGACTTGGTGAGCAAACATACATGTATAGCGATCATCTACATAGTACATGTAAGTTGTGTTTGAGTCTTCACCTTCTCCCCGCCTCCCCCCTCCCCCCTCCCCCAGGAAAATCCCCCCACACAGCCCCCTACCCAGGCCCCAGGAGAGTCTGCCACTAGTGCTGGTAAGTAGGAGGGGCCAGAGGCCATAGGTTTGCAGTTCTTCTAGCTATATAGTGAAATCCTCTTTCCTACAGAATTTGACCAGTTCCTAGCTCAGAGAGCGGAGAAAGGAGACAGCCTGCCGCCATCAAGACAGCGCCCACAGATGCAGAAGGCAGACGACCAATCGGACGAACTGTTTGCTCTCTGACACACCCACCAGTTTATAGTAGTAGCCGAGCTAGATCATACTTAATTCCCATGTTGCAATTGTACGCTTGAGAATGCCCTGAAATTGTTTGTCAATGTTGTGTTCAATAATCATTGCTGTATGTGGTGTCATAGTAGTCACGTGACTAGCACATGAGTATCACATCTTTGTGGGACTCCAATTATTAACTACTACTAGCTAATGTTAATATCTGCAGTACTTGTGGTGCTGCTGTCATTGCAGCAGTTGGGCCTCAGTGGTGGAGTAGGTGAGATTGCTGGAGCTTAGCTACAAGCATCTACTGTACCATAGAAGGAATTATTTCAGGGGTGTTTCCAATGTTGGTATCTCTCTCCCCAGCTCCACCCCAGCAGCCTCCCCCTTCCCTCCTCCCCTCTCTCACAGTAGATGGACAGATACCGCTGGAGTATTACTATGTCGATGACTCCAACAGAGGCCAGGGTCAGTGAGGAATCTCATCATTTGATGAGTGCAGGCACCACTCAACACACAAACAATCTTCACACATGCACACATACACACACATGCTCAGGTACCCACTACAAGTTCTCCCGCACTGACATCTCTGAGCTGGTCTCTCAGGCTGAAGGGTTTATAGCAGAGGTCCTCCCCCTCCCCCTTCCTCCCCCACCCCACACTATTGCACACAGCACATGGATGGTCCAGCTCTCCGATATCTGGCTTGTGCATGCACTCAGCAAGTACCCAGTGAAGGGGAAGGATGTGGTGAGGGAGGGATTAGGGAGGGGGTGGGAGGGATAGGGGTGGGGAATGAGGGATGGGAGATGGGGTATTGTGTAGTCTCGTTCCCAGCCGACTTTCACTCTCAGTCGGCTGGGAACGAGACTAGGTAATGTGGGGGTGGGAGGGATGGGGCAAGTACGTACAACCAGTCGGTTGGTTCCTTCTCTTCTGTAGGTTGTGTTTGGCTCTACAATGCCGTGGTACGAGAGCATTGGTAAGCAGAAAACAACCAGTGCGCCAGGAACTGTGTAAACATTTGTAATGCACCATTGTGCATAGTTTACAAAGTGGCATTGTGAGGGATACAACATACTGGATTAGAGTGTGTAATTGTGTAAGCAGTCTAAATGATATGAGAGGAACTATTGCATGTTTGTCTCTCCTGTAGTCCTTGCCCTGGGTGCCAGCACAGTGACAGTTGTGGAGGTGAGCCACTGTTGCTGGTCTCTAGCCTCACCCCCAGGGTCTCTCCTCGACAGGCCTGGGAATGAGGGTAGTTAGTCTCCACTCTTTCCCTCCCCAGTACAACCTTCTGACCTATGACCATCCTGCCATCTACACAGTACTGGTGGGAGATCTTCCTCGTCAAGAGCAGTTCGATGTTGCTCTCTCCCTCTCAAGGTGAGCAGTAGATACAATGCTTAACAGTTTACCACTCTAATGTGACCTTTCACTATATTATTGCAGTTTTGACCATGATGGTCTAGGTCGCTATGGTGACCCTCTCGACCCCAATGGTGATCTTGTTGCCATGGAGACAGTGGGTGCAGTCCTCAAAGAGGGAGGGTTGCTCTTCCTCACTGTGCCCATTGGTAAGTATACCTCATTGATCATGAGGTAACTTAGTTGAGCTGTTCTTCGATTACAGTACTGCCATTCATTTCCTCCAGGACCAGATGTGGTGGTGTGGAATCTACACCGTCGCTACGGCAACATCAGACTTCCCCTCCTACTGAAGGGGTGGGAGCAGGTGGAGTGCATGGGATGGGAGGAAGGACTTTTAACCAGCCCCGCCCCCTACACCATACAATATGAACCTGTATTTGTATTAAGAAAGTCAAACGAAGACTGAATGACATCATATACCATGTACCAGTCAGTGACAAGATACATCAAAATAGCTGCTATGCAACCACTGCGTGTTTGATGATGCAACAGTCATGTGACCTTGGCCCTCAGCCGCAGTATCCAGTCCAGGAGGGCAGGGTACAGCAGCTGGAGGTAGGTGGCAGCCCTGTGGAGGGGTGTGGCCAGGAGGAGCTCCCTCCGCTGGGTGGCCACCACATGCAGGATCTGCTGAGCAGCATGCTCTGGACTCATCCCTCGAGAGGTAGTGGCGTCTGTCACTGGGTGGGGGATATGGACTGAACACTTCTCCACAAACTGCTAATGCAAGTACTGGTGTTGTGGTGGTGATGGTTAGAATTCACTATAATTAAACGTAATGCAAATGTTTTGACAGCTGATATATACAGCTGCCACCATCAGTGGCGCATGGCGTGCTTTACATTAGGGTACGTACAAACAGGAAATACCACATATTTGAACCTAGCCACACAGAGTTTTACACCACGCGTTACCAAAGAGCTAATCCCGACCTGCTATAATGTACTGGAAGTACATAACATGTTCCTCACCACCTAGCCCCATTGTCTACTCACCACCATGCTTGCTGCCATCTCCCCTCACTGCATTGGCGGACAGCTGAGTGCTGATGTAGCCAGGGCTCACCACGGTAACAGCCACACCCCTTGGGGCGAGCTCCACCCTCAGGGAGTCAAAGTAGCCCTGGAGGGCATGCTTGGAGGCACAGTCTGCCGGGAGGGAGGGGTCAGAATGAGCCATGTCTGAAGCAGCTGCACTAGTTAGGCCTTTCCTGGCCCATGCATGGAGAAACAGCTATGAGATAAAATCTGGGAGTAGAGAGGCCTTGGAATGATATTGGGTGGGAGCCAGGGCCAGAAGTAGGGAATTGTAATACTGCAGATCTTACTTGGGAGTGTAGTCTAATGTGCTCTTTAAAGCACTGATCAACCACTCACATGAGGAACGGTTGGGCAGTCCAATCTTTCCCTGAAGGCTGCCGATGACAACAATGTGGCCACCTCCCTGCTCCAGCATGGAGGGAAGCAGAGCTGCGAAGTGGGCAGCAAAGGCCGATACCTTATTGACTCAGAGGTAAACGACTTTGAGCAAAACAGGTAGCAAAATGAATGCAAGTATTACTGAGTGTATATAATGGTCATAAGTTTCAGATGGTGCCAGCATTACAGTCAGGTCTCTGTAGCTATACATGGGCTGTAGCTGCATGCGGGTTAGGAGTACAGCAAGCCAGAACATAATAGGCAGTAGTAAGGGCACCCAGGCCCAGTTTAGTCCCCAGGCCCCTGTAGCTAGACAACAAGGGTAAGGCCTTATACGTACCTTTGGTGAGTGCCACTGTACCGAAGAAGTTGACCTCCATGACCCTGCGGTCCACTGCCATGTCAGTCTCCAGCACACTGCCTCGTGAGCTGATCCCAGCATTGTTGACCAGTATGTCCACCCGGCCAAAGGCCCCCAGGGCCTCCTGTACCCGCTGAGGGAGGGAGGCGGGGTCAGAGAGGTCCATGGGAACCACTTTGGGAGAATGGTGTGGAGGGGAGGATGGCTGGAGTGTAGGGTAGAGGGATGACCCTAGTTAGTTACTCAAGTGGTAGAGGGATGACCCTGTTAGTTACTCAAGTGGTAGAGGGATGACCCTAGTTAGTTACTCAAGTGGTAGAGGGATGACCCTGTTAGTTACTCAAGTGGTGACGGTATCAAATTCATGCACCATTGACATTAGAGAAAGCACTCGACATGTATGAGAAATAATATGCTGACCATTTCCCCCTTGCTGTTATATAATATGCATACACTGAAGCCCATTAGCTAGGAGGGCTTCCCACCCTGTAATGTGGCTGTACACTGCCCTGCTAGGGGGAGGGGCTCTACATGCCCTGTTAGGGACAGGATGACTATCAGGGGAAGAGGCTCTTAGCACTGATCCACCTTCAGTACGTGGTCACTGTCCAGCTGAAACTTGAGTCTCTGCAGCTGCTGTACATTGCGTGAGGCTAGCACCAGCTTGGCTCCAGCTGAGTGAAACACCCGGGCCAGTGCTGGGGACAGGAAGTGGGAGATCATAAGCCACACCCACAACCCACCAAGTCATTCTTAAATAATATTCCACTGAAGTTGCTTGCTAGTTAACTCCACCCACCCTCTCCAAGACCGGAGCTGGCCCCTGTGATGAGGACCACCTGTCCCGCCAGCTGCCTCAGTGCCCTTCGCAGCCTCCATTGCCGGTACAGTTGGTACACACCTGCTGCCACGCCCACCAACAACAGGATGCGACCCACGCTGTGCCTTGCCCAGTGAACAAGGTAGCCTGCCGCCTCCATACCTCGGACTTTATAGCTACATGTGCAAGTACTGTGACCTACTGCTCATCTTGAGGTGCTGCAGTCTGCAAAGGATAAATAAATTGGATGCTCATTCAGACTTCAATATTTATGACACACACCTATGAAACCATACAATCCCCTCTACGCGGTAACATACCTCTTGCTCTTGCGGAGAATAAATTGTGCTGAGTCGGCTGTTCTATTTTTCCGCATGAGAAATTTTATACAGCAGACTAGACCTAGAGAAGAAAGGGCTGTTGAAACGCTCTCTCCTGAGGGGCTTGGGTGAGTCTGGAGCTAGCGTCAGAGAGTAGTTTATGGGAATAACCTCCTCCCGTCCTCAACTTAGCAGTACTTCTCTCCTGTCCCCTAGGACCTTTCTGTGTCTCTGCATGATCTTTATGGCTACAATCTGCAGTTTAGGTATCAAGGGTCTATAGGCCTAAGACAGTCGTGACCCCAGGTCCTAGGTTTTGCTGTGTGTGTATGGAAGTTCTAGGCCCAGATTACTGGATTATATTATTATGATGAGACGTCGACCATGCCTTTAATCTCTACCTAGAACATTAAGACAAACCTACGTGCTAAACAGTCCATCTACCATCCACAGGCTTGCAGTGGACGTTTCATGAATAGTTAACAACTGGCCACACCCACCACTTCCTGCCACGGACGGCCCACAGGTGCCGGGACGGCCGTCCCCTGGTTTATACTGAACTGTTCTGTGTGTGCCCCGCCCCCTCAATTAATGGTGATGTCCCACCGCCCCCCGCCCCCACGGATCAGCCTGTCTGGCATCCTACGGAGACTCAAGATGTGTGGCTGGTACTGGGGGGACCTGTCCAGCCAGCAGGCCAACGACATCCTCAAGAACTCACAGAATGGCTCCTTCATCCTCAGGGACAGTACGGACGCCTGTCACCTCTTCACTCTATCACTTAAAGCGAATGATTTGGTGATTAGCGTGCGAGTGACATTTAGCCGGGGACAGTTTAAGCTCGACTCTTGTCACCAAGAAGACTGCCCCTCGTTTGACTCTGTGGTCGACCTGATCGATTTCTACCTTGCAGACGAGAGCAGGGAATTTCTCATAGCCGTGCCAGAGTTTGGGGAGTTCCCCGTCTCTCTGCAGCACCCCATCTGGAAGGAGGTTCCTTCGTTGCAGCACCTCTGCCGTAAGTGTGCAGTGAACTGCTGTAGAACTGCCCAGAACCTGCGCCAGCTGCCCCTGCCCCCACACCTGATTCGGTACTTGTTAGAGTTTGCTCCAGAGGATCATAACAGTCAGAATTCTCCTTCCTCAGATATCTAGCACTTCCTGCCACGCCCCTAGGCAAGGGGGTGCCAGGTATTGTACCGTGTCTTGTTGTTCATGAATGTTTCATGTCATCTATGGGTTCTATATATGTAATCTGCCTCCTTCGCAGTGACCTGCCTATGGTTTCTAATGTAGTTTGCGAGGTTGGCCTGCATGCCAGCGCCCATTACCAGCTCAGAAGCCTGTTGTGTAATAATTAACTACTGCCAGCTCTGCCATATCTGCTCCTAAGGACAGTGTCTGTGTGTGTGAGTCTAGAGTGTCCACCTGTTTCTCCCATCTAGAGGACTTGTCTTATAAGAGCCCACCATGTCTAAGTAGCTGTGGTTGGTAGTGCTCTTCAACATGATTATTGACATTTTTGAGAGTGGCGTGTAACATCACACACTTGGTAGGACAATCAGAGATAGAAACTTTATGCATCTGAATTTACACATTTACATGCAGGGATCATTAATGCCATTGTGCTTTCCATGGTGAAGTCTGTAAAGTCACATGGGCTAATCCAATAGGTACACACTCCAATGTCAATTTGGTGGGCAGGCCGCATGGTCCACTTATAAATACTTTCTTTCATGTCATCCTAATTAGCTAATCTAACATGGTGCAACAGCTACATGATGGCAGCCTGCCAGTTGCAGCCAGTAATTGCTGTCACTTCAGGTGCTCCTCCCATGAAGGTTACGGTCAAGGTGGTAGTCATGGCAACAGATGAAATTATAGCCTGTGGGCATGTAAGAGACAGTAGCCCTGCCCACTGTTGCCAGAAGGGCAGCCACTCAACGCTTAGGGTTCAGACGGCTTTAGTGGACAGGTGTTCTGGAAAATTGATAAGCTCATCTATGAATATTGGTGCCATAATTGCTACCTTGGGGGTGGTAGCCTGGTCTGTTTGAACATGAGCGAATAGTAATGTTGGAAACTTCCACCTGTTGTGGTCATGAATGTGCAGCACTGCATATGAATGCACAATGCTGCCTTATGAATGTAGAATATGTTGAGCTGGCCTTTGCATGCTTGGCAAATTATTAGCATCTTGGAATTGTTGGGGCAAATAACTTTGCCTGTTATCTGCATGTATCTACATGTCTAAGCAGCAAAGATCAATCTTGCTATGTTAGCAGAACCAGTGCAGGGAGGTTCATGTGACAGCAAGTACTTATCACAGCTTACACCCAAAGTCATAATACATTATCACAGCCAAAAAGAGGATGTTGTGACATCAACTCACCTTCTCAGCAGTAAACACAGCATACAGTCACTGTGTGTGTGTTTGTGAATTATTAATGCAAGTCGGGAGTCCAAATGGTTGCTCATTGTCTCTTGAACGCAGACATATACTCCAAGTCAAAGTAGCAGGCCTCATCCCTAGATCCACGTGCATGCCTCACTTCATCTGCTTGTGGCAAGTGAAACTGCTAAAGTAAAATGTGCACATGTGTTGTGGAATGGCCGAGGTTAGCAGTAGCTCTAGCCACAACGTAGAACTATAGAAATGAAGACCACGCCACCTGCCAATGAAAAACGTGCATCCTCAGCCAGCTCAAAACTAAAAATTTGCTATATGTCATTAGCAGCAGGCAGAGGCCAGAGCAAGTTCCTGCCTGGAGGAGATTGGCATGTCTATCCTGTTCATTCAGCTGGTAGCCCCACAGCACAAACACTGTGCAGCCATGGAAACATAAGCCAATTAGAGCATGTTTGGGGGCATTAGCATCAGCTGTTAGAACTTCAGGTGCAGTACCCATAACAAGTGCAACCCTCCCATGCATGCTGTTTGGTTTACATAGCCAGGGATACCATCACACACGGAGTAGCAGAATATTACCAGGTCCACCATCACAGTGAGTGCACACGGTACAGAGTTGGAGCTAATGTTTTGCTACACTTGTGTAGCATGTTCTTTGGTTGGTGAAGCCCGGCCATGCTTGGCTGCCAAGCTCCAAATGTGTATTGGAATGTGGTCATCAGCTGATTGTACAAATTGAGGCCATTTACTGGAAATTCCATTTTGGGCTTGTACCACTTGTCGACATGTTATTGTTCAGCGTGCTCTCAGCGTGCTGGCAGGGACTGCAGTTGCTATTATAGATATGCATGTTGTTTGAAGCTTCATGTTTGAGAACAGAGAGGCTTTATTGTAGCACTAGCACATCTACATGACCCCTCATATTACCACCCCATAAGGCTCTCCAACAAAATAATCATCAGTGCAGTAGTAGTCTTGCACTCCTGTTTGCTCTGAATGCCAGTACGTGACACACAGTGTGTTCCTGTAACAGTGGAGGCCAATCCCTATTCAAATCTCACACTTAAGGCCTCCAATGGAGTAAAGGCTTTGTAGTCAAGCATGCTGGCTCACGTTTCAAAGGAACACCACTTATGGACCAAACATCAGCTGTGCAGTAACCAAACCTGCATGCTAGCTTCAGAGATCAGCTGTATGAATGAAGACACCACTCCAGTTTCGTATTCCAGTAGTGAATATGTGGGTAATTATTGTCTAAATACCACCTTCACAGGAGTAGAATGGACACTTGATCTTGGCACTATACTCCACTGACCATGAGGATAAACAAGCCATCATATGGCTTCATATTTGAAATTTAAATCTGGAGCTTACAGTGTGTGTATAAATGCACACATCCCAAATAGCACACCCAATTAATGTTGTTACTTGGTTGGGGTACCCCTGGGATAATCCCCTCGCTATTATCGGGATTCATCGACTCACTATTATCGGGATTCATTGACAAGCTCAGCACATGCTCCTACATTAATTATCGCCACTGTGTTATGATGCAACAGGCATTGAGAGAGTGGTAATGAGCAAAGTTAATGGTGGCGGGTGTACACCCAGGGATAATGACAACAGTTGACTGTACACAAGACGTGATACCTCGAAACTCCTAGAAACGCAGGGCACACCAGCCCTACAGTGGACAGTGGTACACAACACAAAATGAACATCAGACCAGAGCAACAACACACACGGGACACCAAACCAACAGACACAAAGACACTAGTGCGGTGATGATAATATTCCAGGCTGATGTGAATGAATCTCTTGATACTTGGCGTGCTGACTAAAAAGAAAAAAGAAAACAACTGGTGGTAAGTCCAAGCTTTGAAGCTTGCGTGATAGTGGAAGACAGTAACAGACTAAAATGCTAGCGACCATGAGTATCAAAACATGAACGACAGTCACCCTAAGGCTATCCTAGTTGCCTGTGTCAATCTGCAAGGAATTTCTTGAGGAGCCGGAGCTTCTAGCATCTTCGCTGATGCTCGGCTCGTCTTCTTCTTCTTCATACAGAGGGAAGAGTTGCTCGTTGAAAAAGGGGTTTTGTGCCACGTAGCAGTCCGTGAGTCTCTTGGGCAGTCCCAGTTGGTCCAGCTTGTCTTTGGTCACTACCTTGTGGAGAGACTGGCGGCAGAGATACATGAGTGAATGCGACTGGCGGAGTCGGCAGACAGGTTTTGTAAGATACAGGTGAACATCTTGATTTTGACGGTGTCCGGAGAGAATGCACACAGGCAGTTTCTGCAGTACAGAGCGGTTGTAACAGTAGTCAATAAGGTCCATCATGGTACGAAAGAGGGGAAGTCCAGGGTCTTGCATTGAAAGGCTGAAGTAACCCTTGGCGTAATCTACTCTAACAGAACCAAAACGATTATGTATTTTAAAAGTGATCGTGAACAAATCAGTTCTATTCTGAGAGTCACTGGAGTCCCTGACCAAAAAAGAGCCATTAGGTTCATCTCTCAAAAGTCTCTCTGCTTCGTCCACAGTGATGTTGCCGTAATACCACCCACGTGAGGGCAGTGTCTCGATGGTCTCTAGCAGGCCACAGCGCTGGTGGGTGCAACATGCCATGATCTGAGGGTTGTGAAAATGGGAATTGCACAAGTGAATAATGAGACAGTGCTGTTGTAAAATTTTTGCCATCTGTTGTTGAAAAACACCAAATAAATACTTTGCACAAAAGTGTGTTTACACAGCATCAAGCCAGACAAATGTAGTTGTGGAACGTGATTGCAATCTGTTTACTGGGCACACACAAAGGCTGCCCTGACGTTCAAAACGCACAAATTTCAAAGTGTTCCATTACCTAACGGATTACTCTGCTCACTAATCCGCACGCGTTATGCCCTGCAGTAGTCATAAAAATTATATGCACAAGCGTGTTTCGATCGTGCTTACAGTACCCAAACATGGCTCAGCTAGCGCTTTAATCTGGTAGGCTATTTGTCAAATTTCGACACAGCTGATAGCAGGTAGCGCTAGCTACTACGCTATCTATGCTATTATGCGCACTCAGTAAGCTCATCCGTTCTTTTGATATAGTAGCTTTTGGATTTCAAAATTTAAATACCAGATACCAACTTATAGCACAGGTTGAATAGGGAGCCTTAATTTAAAAATAGTTAGGTGTTGAACAGTTCATTGGTACATGTATATTGCGATCAGCAACACAAAAATTGAATGCAGCTAGACTAGCTCACCTCTTGCAAGTACACAGATGTGCAGTCAGTTTTTGGTAGCAAATGATAGTCGATAGGCAGCGGGCTTGACAGGCTCCGGCAAACGGCAGACACCCACCTAGCTATAGACAACGTTACAGCTGGGGATCAGCTGTGCAAATGCGCCAGACGGGCCAGCTGAGAGCAAGGTCGCTAGGAGCCCGTTGCTCGTAGTTATACGAGGTTTCGCCCACGCCCTCCAGCTGTAATTATCACTTTAACACATCCTGATTAGGAGAGGGATTTCCCCCTTCCGTGACGCTAACCTGCAAATTTAGCGATACCAGCTGATAGCCCGTTCGATTTTTTGCCAATATCTGATAACTTTTTTAATTGCCAATAATATTATTTTTATTATGAAACAACTATAATTTATATACTTGGTGGATAAGTATGACTCAAAGAATATATAATACTGCGTGCTATGAACTGCTAGCAATTCTTGCAGTGTCCGACAGCTTTGCAAGCATCAGTCCAGCAGCCAGTCTGGCTCTGAGGTCCTCTGCCTCTACGTCATGCTGCCACTCCACTCGACCCCATCGAGAGGTCTGAGAGAGCAAGAGAAAGGGCAATATTTAAACTCACTCTTACCTACTAGTGTTACAGGCTGCAGTGAGATAATTATGGTACACACTAATAGCACCACAAAATTAACACATGTATAAGAGGATTTCACGTACAGGCGTGAAGGAATTTTTTGCACTTTGTAGCGTCTTGAAATTATATTCATTGCAGTTTGAGGAAGTTCCGGTCACGCCTCCTGGTGGGAATGTTCAGTACTACGCTCTATGGAGAACGGAGCGTTTTCGTGGCAGAACCAAGGATCCGTCAGCTATCTCGAGGATTACCTTTAGGTAGTTAATCGACTGCACTTTCGCATGCTGTGGTGAGCAGCATTCTCCAAATCGGTATCGCAGTGCCGGTCTAGAGCCATAAAGTAACGATTTTTCCATAGAGCGTAATAGTTAAGTTTCCCACCAAGGGGCGTGACAGGAAATTGGGTGGAGCTTCCTGAAAGTGCAATGAATATGATTAAAAGGTGGCCAACATTCCTTCACACCTCTGCGTGAAATCCTCCTATATAGGGTCAGTCTGCAGATGGTCTGAGCGGCCACAGCACCACAGGTAGCTCATTCTCAGGCTCCTGGCCTTGGAACAAGGCTGGGAAACAGGCTGTACTCATTGCGGAAACATAGCCACAAACTCAAGATAAAATAAGCCGCTCTTAGGCTAATGAATAACCAGTAAATGAATACTGACACGTTTGTACACGCCTGTTTGAGCAGTTTTAAGACTTCATGTGTACATTCCTACTGTAACACTAAACCATCTCAGTACTTCTGTAACAACCATTCTCACAATAGTACACATACACACCATGAGAAAACCAAGGCTGTGTACATGCCAGCCCAGTAGTACACACACACCAGGCACATCACCTGATGCCTTGATTCCAGCAGAGACAGGTCACAGGCTGTGTCGGCATCCACTCTGTCTTCAAACAGTGCACAAGACAGGATGAGGGACTTACACGACTCCACACTGTGTTGAAATGCTGTGGAGAGAAATGTGATATAGTGACTGTGCATGTCCGTGGCTTCAATCACTGCATGGCAGTACAGAGTGTAAAATAAACAATTGGCTAAAACTCAGCATCACTACAACAACCCATCAGTTTACATTCTCAGCAGTAGCCTTACAGACACCCCAGCCATGGCAGGTTGGGTGCTAAATGGCACACAGCGAGGCATCCTAATGACCTTGTTGTTTACAGTGTCAGACTAATGGAGTACATTAGCACAGGATGCAAGCTGAGTGCTGATAGCAGTGACAGCTAGCTGGAGATCAAAGGCATTTCCCTGACCCACACATCCTGGGTGGGTTTATAGGTTAAAGCAATAGCTTTCGTTTTACAGCAATCAACCTGTGTACTGTTGTCTCCAGCCCATAGTACTGCAGAAGAGGTTGACAATGGTGGCTTGAAGCTAAACTCTCATTTGCCATAATACACAACTCCAATCGCCATTACGATCCACAATCCCCCGCGTGTCATATTCTCCCCAGGGGAGACACATCTCCACAACCATTAAATTTAAGACATGAACCCAACCCAGGCGACTAACGACATAACATTCAGCAAAGAGCATTCCTTCCGGGCGATCCTCTCCCTCCCTCAATCCTCTATGGCAAATTCAAAAATTTAAACAAGCATACCCATGGGCCTCAACGGATGGCCTTCCCAGCTGTGGGCTCAGCTGTGCTCCCTCCTGCAGTCTAAACACCCCACAGGATGGTGTCGGTTGTCACAACAGCCCCTATCACAGAATGATATGCCCAGGCCCTCCCAGCTGATGTGGTAAACAGGGCATTACCAAGGCATACCACACTCGCCACAACAAGCAACCTCCCGGGGTGCAGGAATCGAGCCACTGGGCTCTCAAGCAAGGAGGACGGCATCGCTCCGTACTCACCCTTGAAGGCCCATCTGTCCAGCTGAGCCAGGTACCGTTGCAGAGGCTGCAGGGATTCTGGCGGCAGGGGTGGAGGGAGCAGACCCGTGCTGAGCTCCAATTGAAGAGAGTACCTGCAGGGGAGCAGTATAAGTAGCTAGAGTTAATAATACCTCAGCCTGCTAGCTGCACGTAGGCTTGTGCCCCGACGTCCACGCAGCACTCCCGACTCAATGATGCAGAACGGAACGAGGCTAACAAGAACGTTACACTGATTAGTTTCATCCGGAGTAACAGTATCCAGTGTCATCACAAATGTCATAAGAACTGCAAATCTGATTGGCACGTTCAATGAACTTCCATGCAATAAGATTTGCTGAAATGACCACACCTATTTTTAATATACTTACACGTCTGGGTACAATAAAATTGCAGCTACATTGCATACTACATTGCATACTTCTTTACATGGATTGGCTCTCAGTCTGCCCTATTTTTAAACACATCCCATAGTAACATAAACTGCTCAGTTAGGTTCACTAGATTGCTATAGTGTGCTGGAGCCACACTGACACACACACACAGGCACACACACCAGAGCCAGCCATGCAAACATAACCAGTTGTCCCATGTATTTGAAACACATCAGATAATATGCGCACAGGCCACAAAGGACCCAATAGATTGTAAGTAGTGGGTTGCCACAGTGTCTGCACTAGTGTCCTGGGCTGCTGTTTGTGGGCTGTGAAACTCACTTGTGGCTCCACACAAAGCCTTTGCATAATGACTGAGTTAATGGAGACTACACACTGTAGCAGTGGTGGTGTCTAATGGACCTTTGAAGGGCACATGGCATTGTCTGGCCAGGGACTTTCACCTGCAAACAAATTCGATTGCCCAGTGTCCAGCTGATGAACAGGAAGAGAGAGTGTGTATAATGAGTCCGAACACAAGGAGCAAATTGGAGAGGCACCCCAACAAATTCTAGGAATAATGTTCCCCATTCATGCTGGCTCGCTCCTATGAGAGGGCTGTCACCTCTGCAGTGAATGGGACAGGATATAGATGCTGGAGGCAGGGCGGTAACTTTACGAGGAACCATTTTCAGCAGGGCAACAGGCTGGGAGGGACGGATGCTCTTACCCACCTTTCAGTGCACAATGGCAGCACCTGTATGGCTAGTGTTCTCGGGCACAATGCTCTCAATGGGTTCAGGTGGCGCTTGGGCTGGCAGTGGGGGGCGGGACATAGAGACGGTACCAAAACTACCGCAGAATTACTCATTAGTAGCCATCTTGAGGAAGCACTCTTACTGTGATGGGAGCAACAGAAGCTGATAGTTGGATACCCCACATAGTCCACAGCAACACACCACTGTTACTAGGCTAAGGTGGTGGCTGACAACTGCCACTGTACACACCTCAGTGATCAGAACATGGTAGTCTGGGTGACAGTGCTAATGGTGTGGTAAAGACTAGTAGTATGTCTGCCACTAGTAATAGCTGTAACTTTATTGGATACTCCATTAGCATGTAGTCTTCACTGCCGCCCATGCATGCTGTTACAAGGTGCAGCTCAGCTTCAATTACAGGATACATCCCAATACCAGCCATGTCTGGACATGAGCCTCAAGTGTAAATTAGATTTACAGTTCATCAGCTGGACACTGGGCAATTGAATTTATTTGCAGGTGAAAGAACACAACCATCC
Source organism: Phakellia ventilabrum (assembly GCA_963921505.1). Taxonomy (NCBI): domain Eukaryota; kingdom Metazoa; phylum Porifera; class Demospongiae; order Axinellida; family Axinellidae; genus Phakellia; species Phakellia ventilabrum. The sequence continues at coordinate 136,197 of OY997392.1, forward strand.
AGTTATGGGACCTTTTCTCAGAAATAATCACTGCTCTGTGAGCAGGTAAGCCATCTGTGTAACCTACTGCTTCAAAAATCGCAGTCTTACCATTCGAGAATGAACTTCACAGCTTGTACAGTACCATTGCCATACTAAATGTAGCAGCTGCCGACCCTTCACTACTCAAACTTTGCTGCAAGCAATCAGATAGCTTGGTAAGTGAACGTATGGCAGGATTACCAAATAATCACGTAATACCTCTCGATTTGCCGTCTGGTTGCTTAGTATGCTATCACCCTTCACAGGAGTAACTTAGTCTCATGGCAATTAGTCATCAGCACAAATTATACTTCACGCAGCCAGACCAGAGCATGCAGTGTGAGAGTTGCCGTGTGCCTACGCAATAATCTACTGTATTGGTGACTACTGGTTAACCGCCAATCACTGCTGCCGCCAAACTATCATTTGTATAGCGGCGGATTGATACCCAATATTATGACTGTGGTGCACAGTGATTGATACAATACTGTATGAACCACAGCTGGTGCAGTGACTGTCCACACCAAAGTGATAGAAGAAATTAAATTTTATCACTGCCCACCTGTCGTTAAACCAGCTAATGATGGGGTCCCACTCTGTTCGCTGGAGGGCCACTAGTTCATCTGGTTCAGGGGCACGGAAGCTGCAAGAGAGGAGGAGTATTTCACTGTCATGTGTTATTGATCCAATGGTGATTACCTAATCCATGGCCTGGGTACAAGGCTAGTTTAAAACCTGCCAGGAGTCAGTGTACCTGTCGAACCATCTTCCTGTTAAAATCATTTACGAATTAAAGGGTGAGATTGACTGAGGTACATGGTGGGTGGCTGGGTGCACCACCTGGTAGTGAGGTACATGGTCAAAGGCTGTGTGCAGTGGAGGCTGGGTGCAGTGAGGTACATGGTGGGTGGCTGTGTGCAGTGAGGTACGTACATGCTGGGAGGCTAATTAGAGGCTAGGTGCAGCACCTGGCCTAATGGGCAGCAGAAGACACTACAGTCTTGAAAGCTGATGGCCTTGCAAGGTGCCACTTCCCTATTTACTTACAGCTGGCATTCCCTCCTCCACTGTCCATTGCCATGGTATTGGGCTGAGTACAACAACCTACTGTAGGAGTGCACCAAGCCAGTGAGGAAGCATGTGACCTACTGTAGGAGTGCACCAAGCCAGTGAGGAAGCATGTGACAAAAAATTCAAACACAACAGCTGGATTACTAATTTTAGGAACTACCAAATATGGACTTGTGCCGTATGTGTGCGCTGAGTCAGCACATGGAGAATGCCACTAAAGCAGTAGAGAACAATCGACGCTGGCTGAAGACACGGCGAGAGCTAGTATCTTTATGGAGCAACTAGGAACATGGCCGCCATGTACTGCATGTGTGTCAGTTACATGTTCCCTCACTGGCTCGATGTGCTCCTGGCTCTATGTCGTTAGAGCTGTTGTAGCATACCAGAGGGTGTCTGTGGAGAGGTAGCGCAGGAGTTCTGAGACGGCCTCCTCCCTCCCCTGCTGTTGGTGGTCATCCAGCACTGTGTTGCAGAGGGCAGTCTGGAAAGCAGAACCAGGAGTTACCAGAGCTAGTGCACACCTGGCCTGTTAGCAGGCCTCCTGTACGTGCACGTGATATACTAGGCTCCAGTTTTCCTAGCCTCATTCCCAGGCCCTCTACTCCCCAGCTTCTATCGCATGGTCTACAATAAAGGCTGGGGAGTAGAGCCTGGGAACTATTCCCTCAGAGTTAGAGAGTGGCGTTGGAGAGTGTAAATTTGCTACAAACCAGCAGTGGTATATGGTAAGCTGTTGCCATGGGCTAAGTGGCTGCGTCAATGCTTGGCAAAAGCATGTGTGAACCATTCACTGCAAATGCCTAATGTGTAACAGCCTTAGACTGCAAGGCGTTCCCCAACTCCCCCACACCACAGTAGCTAAGGCTGGCGACTGTAAACACGAACTGATTTGCTCTCATGGCAACCTGATACTTTGAATATACAATTCCCCTTGTAGGTACACACAGGCAGGAGGAACAAAGCAATCAGTCGTACTAAAACACCTTTTCAATCAGGTAATTAGTTTTGAGACGCTACATACAATCAAAAAACATTATTAAGGAAATGACTACCTCATTCTCTGCCCATTCCACCTGATATTGAGGTGGGTGTGGCTACTCCACCCATGCTGCCAAGCTAAGCTCACCAGGTGCATGAGCGTTGGCTGCACGAAGCTACCCTGGCCATTCCATTCTTGTGCCACGGCAAGAGCCAGGGGTTCCGTGGGTACAGTGAACACCCTCCGCTGGGGAGTTCGGAGGTGCCGATGGTCCAACTGCACACCATAGCCACCTGAGGAGGGGGGGGGGCAATATATGGAGTTGCATGTCTGCACGTTGCACATAGCCACCATAATACCAGCGCACCTTCAGCTTGGTACACAGAAACCTCCTTGTAGAATTTCTTCTTTTCTGCAGGAACACGACGTAATTAAGAGCAGATATCGTCACGCCCTCCTCATGTATAACACTCCTCACCCCATCCTCTCGTCACAAGGCCGAGCCAACGCCGGTTCTCTGCCTTGATTGCACTCCTGGCCTTCAGCCTCCACGCGAGCCGGATACTACTGCATCTGGCCAACATAATCCGCCTAGAAGACACGCTACCAAATAAATTGGGTAAGACCCTGTTAATTATGTGCATCCCGCACAAGCAAAAACTACAGAATTACAAAATAAAAAACAACAACTAGAGTACACACACAACTGCACCCTCAGAGGGTCAGAAACATCGACTGCTCTATGTGCTGTAGTGCTAAATACAACCACACTACACAGAGCTAAGATTGGGTCACTTCTCCTCCGGCCAGCATCCAGCTTTGGCCTTCTCTGATTCAATCGGAAAACACTGCAGAGAAGAACGTAAACATAAGAACACGTCAACTACGGCTTAACTACGGCTTAACTATGACAGCCAAGTACAATGATATCATGCAATGCCTTTGATGACCTCAGTCGTATATTTAGCATGCCAATCAGCGCAGTATGATACACACCTTTTCCTCCTCCTCCATCTCCTTGGTGACGGGCACGCAGTCGCCCTGGTGCCATACCTGCTTGCAGCTCAGGCAGTAGTGGATGTCGCACTGGCTACAGGAGGTACGCCGGCGGGTCTTGGGCGGAGGTGGCTTCGGCTGGGACTTGAAAAACAGCTTCTGGTACCACCTAGGGAATAGGACCAATAGAATTAGGGCACAAGAGGGGCTTGGACACACAAAAGTATCTGTGACTGGATGGACACCATAAGAGTAGTTGCTAATACTGTGTAGTACAAACAGTTGGTACCTGAGGCCAGATACTGTTGCCTCAGGCTGTGCCGGCTCCACAGGGACGTCTCTGCCGTGAGACATGTCAATCTCGGTCTTGCACTTGCAGAGGATGTTGTCACCACTTGGGACGTAGGTCTCAATGGCCATCTCATTGAACTTCTTATACTGATAAGCAAAAAAGGAAGGTGGGGAGTGGGGGGAAGGGCAAATTTGAGGCAGGGGGGAGAGGGGGGCGAGGGGGTGGGGGATTGGGAAGCAGGGAGAACAGTGGGGGGCAAGGGGGGATGGGGGGAGAGGGAAATAGGAATCAGGGGAGAAGAAGGTGAATATTAGCACACATCTACAGTTTGACCGATGTTTCTACTAACCAAGGGAACCTCCAAAGAACAATAATGTGTACATGGAGAAAATACTTACAAAGTCTTCCCCAACAATTCGGAAGTGGTGGGGGTCGAGCACGGGAGAGTCCCTACAATCAGCCCCTAATTGAAGACAACCTCCCCTCAATGGTCATGATCAGGGCATGCATAAGCTCTGCCTACCTGGCCCAGGGCAGTGGATGGAGAAGCCGAGGCCTGGGAACTGTTGGAAGTTGCCCACACCGAGCTGCTGCTTGCACATGTTGCTAAAGCACTCTTGACATATACAGTGGCCACTGCTGCAGGGGAACCTCAGCATCAGGTCTCTATGGTGGACAGGTGGGTGGACGGTGGGATGGTAAGTGTGTGTGCTCTCAGAGGTTGATACCAACCAATTAGGTTTTGAGCTAGCTTCATGAGTTAATGAGTGGCACTAACATTCTGAGGCCACACTTCATACAGGGCACAGTATGGATGTTGTCTCTGATCAGTCTGAGAGGAGCCACTGGTCGGTTGTCACACGCAGTGCACTCAAACATCAGGGAAGGCTGGAGGGAGGGACAAGTGGGCTCTTAGGGAAGCCAGCAGGTTTGGAAGGAGAGCTCATGGGCACTCTACCTGAAGTTGCTCCCCTTTGCAGCCGTTGCAGCTCCCTTCCAAGAGGTACGCAGGGATTTTCTGCGCATGATGGTCGATTGGTTCCAGGGAATGGCGCTGGAACTTGCCCTCCTGGAGAGGGAGGGAAGAGGCAGGGGAGGAGGTAGGGACGGCCCAATGACAGTTTAGCATCAGTGGTGTAGATGGAACTCACACTTTTGCAATTTCTGCAATGGAAGATAGGTCTGGCTGCTACCAGACCCTTACAATCCTTGCACCATGCATACAGCTTCTCTGCAAGGGAAGGAAAACACAGCAATTAGTCAAAAGCTGCCACTACAGCAGAAACTGAGCACACACCACTACAGCAGAAACTGAGACCTCACCACTACAGAGACCTCACCACTACAGCAGAAACTGAGACCTCACCACTACAGAGACCTCACCACTGCAGCAGAAACTGAGACCTCACCACTACAGAGACCTCACCACTGCAGCAGAAACTGAGACCTCACCACTGCAGCTGTTGCTTCGTTGCAGGAGCTGCATTACGGTAGTCCTTGGTTTCTCAGTCTTCCTCACCAGGTGGATCACGGTGACACTCTTCTGCATGGCATCCTAGGGAGACAGAGTGAGCATTACCTCACGGCTGGCTAGCTTTGATATTTTGGCTACAAGGCTCTATTGAGGTATAGATTTCATATAATGGTATTATTCAAAACGGCTATTTGTCACACTGCAGAACAACATTATTTGATATCGCCTTTACACCATCCTTTCAAGCATGGGCCCTACGGCCAACATAATTCCGGCCTTGGCTACTATATTGGAACCCCTCTTTAGCGAACACCTAGATATTAATTTTATCCAGGTGTCCATATCTCAGGGGTTCTCATAGTACTAAAATGACACAGCTAGTCTTGTGCCCAGACGCTCATGCAAAAGAACATCTGGTGTCCAGAATGAAATTTCTTGTCATAGACACTATTCAGCACAAGTTTCAATCAGATGGCAGCTTTACCGTTGTTATGACGTTTAGTTTAATAAATCTTTAATACTATAGATGAATTAGAAGAAAGGTTTTTAACATTTATTATAATTCAGCAAGTATGGAGTCTGACAATAATTTTATTTGGGACACTGGATGTTCTTTTGCACAGGATAATACACTCTTGTGTACACCTATAAAGCTGCACTGTTACACACAATTACAGTGCTACATTCATGCTTATAACGTTTCTTCAATTCCAACCAGAATTTTACATCAAAAATATCATCAAACTGCCGACGTTTCGACTACAGTGCTGTAGTTTTCTTCAGGGCACATCAATGAATCAATGAAGAAGACTACAGCACTGTAGTCGAAATGTCGGCAATTTGATGATATTTTTTGATGTGAAATTCTGGTTGGAATTGAAGAACCTTCATAAGCATTGCTACATGCTGATAGTATTAAACTGGGTTTGCTGAATTAGCAAATTATTTGGGAGGGGCATCATATTTATACAAATTGCATTAGAATTTGCCCACAGGCTGTGCTTGGCAACTCCACCAGCCACACTGCACGCTACGAGGCCCACCTGGATGGTTGCATTGTCTGGGATTTCTAATCCCTGGTATAAAATGGATAGCCCTCCAGGCTCCTCTTTCAGTAATTTCGCTGCTTCTTTGATCACTGTGGAAACTTTATCATCTTTGGAAAATCGGACAGTAACTCGCTGATTCTCAAAGCGTACCGTCAGAGTGACTTGTGGAGCTAAAGCGGTGGCCATTTTCGTTTCTTTTATAATGCTGGGTTTGCCCTATTTTGGCTAGGGCGGGGCTTTTCCCGTGCAAAAACTATATAGTACGCATGCGCAGCCGAGCTCCTCCCATAATCATGTGACATATATTGGTATGCAGAAAGATGTATGCATACGCCGTGCTCCTGTTACTGCCCTGCCTCGCTCTGGGGCTCAACAACGGGCTGGGGAGAACCCCTCAGATGGGATGGAACTCCTGGAATCACTTCCACTGCAACATCAATGAGGTCGACCCTGTTAATAATTTTTCAAGTTAATTACTAATTTTTTTTTATTTTTCTTCCTCCAGACAACAGTCAAGGAAACAGCTGACGCCTTCATTTCCTCCGGGATCAACAAGTTTGGTTACAAGTATGTGAATATTGACGACTGCTGGGCCAAGAGTCGAGACTCGCAGGGCACGGTGCACCCTGACCCTACCACCTTCCCAGACATGCCCGGGCTAGTGGACTACGTCCACTCCAAAGAGCTACTGTTTGGGCTGTACAGTGATGCAGGCACCGAGACATGCGCTAGGAGACCAGGCTCGCTCAATTATGAGACCAACGACGCTAATACCTATGCTAGCTGGAAGGTATAACATCATCTGCTCTTTGAGCTCTTTTGCTTTGTATCATTGCCACGTCTTCCCTTCCCCTCCCAGGTGGACTACCTCAAGTATGACAACTGCCACAGTGGGTCCCTCCCTCCAGAGAAGCGCTACCCCATCATGCGAGATGCCCTCAACAAGACAGGACGTCCGATCTTCTTCTCCATGTGTGAGTGGGGTGTAGATGACCCGGCCAAGTGGGCGGGTCCCGTGGGAAACAGCTGGAGGACCACCGGAGACATAAGGGACAACTGGACAAGCATGACCAGCCGTGCAGACATGAATAACGCCTGGTGGCAGTACGCAAAGCCTGGTGGCTGGAACGACCCTGACATGCTGGAAGTAGGCAATGGAGGAATGACTACAACTGAATATGAAACTCACTTCAGTCTCTGGTGCCTCATGAAGGCACCGCTTCTCATTGGCTGTGACGTGCGCAGCATGAACAGTGATACAGTCCGCATCCTGACCAACAGTGAGGTGATTGCTGTCAACCAGGACCCATTGGGTATCCAAGGCAACAAGTCCAGGGTGGATGGAGACAAAGAGGTATGGCAGGGCCCCCTCGCACATAACTCTTATGCAGTACTTCTGCTGAATCGGGGGAGTTCCTCCACCACCATCACTGCCCAATGGGGGGATTTTGGCGTGGACCCCTCCAAGAAGGCCAGTGTTCGTGACCTCTGGCAGCATAAGGACCTTGGGACCTTCACTGGTAATATCACGGCCATGGTACCTAGCCATGGTGTTGTGATGTACAACATCACACTGGCCTGAGACATTTTTAGCCTTCATCGTTAAATTGTGTGCTGGAAAAATATTTATTTTTATGGTCTGATGACATTATTTTTCTCTGATGTCCGGTAGTGAACTCTTTGTGAATGGTCTGGGATCCGGGAATGAGATCGAGACTACACCATACGTGATGATGTAATGTCTATAGAGCATGTCAACAGACAAGTTTTAGGCCTGGGGTGAAGATGGAGCAGGAATCGCCCAGCCTGGGCAGCCACCCGCTGTTGGACGAACTGAGAGGTGGGTGGCGTTGTGCTGAGCCTCGCATAGGGAGGCAGCCTTGCCGCATATATGGCTGCTTGGCTTTGGCATGCTGCAGTACAGTTTCCTAGCGAGCCCGAGGCCATCCCAGCCTGGAGGATGATTCTCCGGGATGGATCTTTACTGCCTATTGTTGAAATTTATACTAGAGGAACTGGTTTTGTGAGTGCACTCATACAACCAGCTGATGACTGGTCTCCAACATTTAATAGTAGCTAATGAAATTGAGATTCCACTGCAGTCTTTGATTTTCAAAGACTTTCTCCTCTGTCCTGCAGGCGTGCTGCACCGACTGAAGTGCACCCCCCAGCCCATCCGAGACGGCCATGACCATCTGGTACCCTTCTGTGAGTGCCTGGAGGCAGTGTTCAGGAGTGGGCTTAAGAGTAAGTGCACACAACACTGCAGATTTTGAGCAACAGACTGACCTAGCCTCATTCCCAGGATTCATTCCTAGTTATTGTTTTTTGCATGAGAATGAAGACTCCTGTTCCCAGCGTGTGTGTGTGTGTGTGTGTGTGTAGAGCTCATTAAATCGAAGGAAGAGGATGCAACGACAATGAAAATATATTGTAGATAGTTTCTGCTGTAGCTTATTGGTTTGCTGGTATTGTCTATGAACAGTAGTTCAAAAAATTTGTATTTTACACTGATATTGGAGAAGCTTTAAGGCATCCACTGTGATGGTCTTGTTCCCAGACCTGGCAGGAGTCGAGCAGAGGTCTGGGAATGAGATTGGTACTATGCTTTTTTTCCTCCTCCCAGACCCCAACTCCTGGTTTGGTCTGAACAAGCAGGACTACTGGGCTTGGATCGAGCCCCTCCAGGATTACTACTTCAACGAAAAGTGAGCTCACAATGAAACCCTAGCGGCCATAGGTCTCATCTGGTCATCTGCCATCACAGGCAGAACCCCCTTCTGAGAGACGTCGTCACTGCAGTGGCCTCCTCACCAAAGGTCTGTCTGTGTAGACAATAGTGTGACTGCACAATTGTGAATTGTCTCCCAAACGGAAACAGAATACACCTCTGTGGTGCAGGGGAGCTCTATGAATATTAGCTCAACTCTAAATGTCATTATAGCAGATTATGTTATAGTACACACTACTCTATACAATATAGTTTGTTTTACATGCAGATAAGTAAATTGTTTATGCCTTTAATGTATGTGTGGGGCATGTTTCATAGGCCAGGCCTGCATGGCACACTGAGTGGTCATCTTGCTCCCTGCAGCTACGCACCCTCCAGGCCAAGGGCCGGTGCTTCCTCAGAATAGCACTCTGCCAGAAACTGCTATCAGTTCCCATTGACCACTTAGCGAAAAACAAAAGATTAACAAATGTAAGTGTCTAATTCCCATACTCTGTTCCATGTGGCCCTTCACTGCCTGTTCACCCCCTACCACAGTACTGGTATCGCAGTCATTCCGTCATCAGCAACCCTGCGCTGAGAGGTAAGATCATAGCCACTTTACCCTCACTCTTTCTGTGGAGGTAGCCTCACTCTCAGTTGCTGCATCAGATCAGAACTGCAGAGTGGAGACAGGGAGTGGGTACATTTACCACCAGACTCCCCTCCTCACAGAGGTACTGATGGCTCTCCTGTTTGAGGCCACGGAGTTGGACTTTGAGCTGGAGGTGGACAATTCCAGCTTCCTGGACGAGACCTGGGTTATCCCTGTGAGCATGTGGCATGACACAGGCCACCACACGAGTATATGTAGTGTTTGAGTGCTGTCTTCCTTTGCAGGTGTTCATGCCTGTGAAGCTGCCCCCGATCAAAATACTGGACTTGAAAGTTGGGTGAGTGGTGGTCACGGCCAGCTCTGCTAGGGAGGAAGTGACCAGTGTATGTGTGTGCGCGCGCTAAGCTGCTGCCTGGCATGTTGACACGTGCTTACCTTTTATTTATCAGTCTGCATCTGGCCTTCTGCACACCTTGTTCCTCTTGTATGTGTGCACTTGGTTAGCTGTTTGCGCTAACCTGTTCGCACAACTTGTTTTACTGCTGACTCTGTGCTGAGTCCTTGTTCACTTGTTGATTGCTTGTTCCGTCCATGTTTCTGGATACTTCCTGTACCTCTTGTTGGTTGGTACTTGGTGAATTCTGTGCTCAGGTATGCAGACAGCAGGGCTGTGATTGTATTGGTGGAAAGAGGCTCTCTGGCTGATAAGGTACCAGAATAAGTTCCAGGATATTTCTCTCTGGTTTCCAGCCTAACCTCCCCACACCATGCTACAGGCGGGGGTGGAAGTAGGAGACATTCTGGATGAGCTCTGTGGGGAGCCAGTGTATGACTCCACACAAGGGAAGGTACGGCAGTGTGGGGCTCTACTCGAGGCTGCCACTAACCCCACCTCTTCAACACCCAGCTGAAGCAGATCCTGACGACTAAGACAGTGGACGCAACAGAGCTAACTGTAGTCAAAGTAAGCAACACATGGTCATTCAACTTGGGGTCGTTGTACAGCCACTGATAGTTAGCCCCAAGTTTGCTTCAAAGACATAAAAGTTAGGAGCTGATTATTCTCTGATCATTCAGAAGCACCTTCCTGATGGCTCTCCGTTCTATCCCATTCTGCGGCGAGAACTACAGCTCCAGTGTAACAATGAATCGCGATCCGCCTCCCCTGAGAACCCTCTGCTGTTGCACAGGAGGCCCTCTCTCGTGGTGCAAACCCATGGAGAGTGGTGAGTCACCTGCAGCTGCTGCATAGCCGTAATCATGTACAGTACACTCAACTCAGTAGCAACACTACACTATAGCAGCATTGGTTATTTCTTATTCACCCTCCTTTTGACAGCTGATACTCTGTCTTGTTCCCCACAGTACAGACTACAGTATTGTGTACTTGGGCAAGGTGGAGGGAATCAGGAAAGAGGTATGTTAGGCAGCTGGTGTAGCCATTGTGCACCCCTGTTAACAGGCATGCCCTCTCCCTCTCACAGCCCACTGAGGATGTCATTGATGCGGCTGTATCTTGGGTTCTTAACAGTACAGAGACACCTCAGGTAAGAGCAACCCTCCTCCCCCTCCCATTCCACAGTGGCCCTACCAGTTACTAAGATGCACACATCCACTGTTGTATAACACTGTGCTTCATTCTTACCGTTCAGGAGATCGTTGTGAGGGTCAATCAATCAGAGGTTTCCCTATCCCCGCCTCAAAAAGCGGTAAGACCTTCACTGCTGCACAGCCTACCAGCCATTATGCCTGCCCCTCCCCCTACCCCTTCCTGTTCCTCAGCCGCTACTCCAGTTCCCCTATAGTGTGTTGTGTGGGTGTGGTCGGGGGGTCATGCACCAGACCTGTCTGGCACTAATGACAGTCGGCGGAGCAGCCTCAGAAGAGAAGCAATTCAGTGCCTACGTCTGTGAGACTCCCTCAGCTGAACTGGTAAGGTGGCATTACGCTGTCTCACTGTGTGTATAGCACACCCCATCCACCCATTCCCATTCACACCCACTGCACCCCGTGCATGGGTCCCATTCCCATTCACACCCACCGCACCCGTGCATGGGTGGCATAAAGTCTGCTGTGTACTCATCTTATTGGGACTGTTGATGACATAGTGACAAGTAACCTGGTCTGCAGTAATTATTATAATGGTTGTGGACACCATTATTAGAGCCATTATAGTGCTGTAGACATACTGGGTAGTGAAAGCGAAGTGCCAGACAAAACTATGAATTAACCCTCACTACATTAGCCTGTGTTCATGTGTCTAGATGTGTACTTAGATTGCTATACACTACAAGGCCACGTCAATGTACTGACTTTTCAACCAAAATGTTGTCAAAAATTCTAACATCATGTAAAGCCCAAAACGGCCTACATATACGTTTTCTCTTCCCCCTTGGGATGCAGTTTGTTGTAATAGAAATGACAACAATATGTTTTGTGAAAATAATAACTTTCTTCGCCACCTTACTAGCCAGTCATCATGCCTTCCAGCTGACATGGCATTTCCTCGCCTGTTTACTGCTGTATCTTTCTTTTGCAGGCACAAGCAATATGTACCCACATAGGTGAGCCTGCAGTGTGTACAGTAGTCATGTACCCACATAGGTGAGCCTGCAGTGTGTACAGTAGTCGCGTACCCACATAGGTGAGCCTGCAGTGTGTACAGTAGTCGCGTACCCACATAGGTGAGCCTGCAGTGCGTACAGTAGTCGCGTACCCACATAGGTGAGCCTGCAGTGCGTACAGTAGTCGCGTACCCACATAGGTGAGCCTGCAGTGCGTACAGTAGTCGCGTACCCACATAGGTGAGCCTGCAGTGCGTACAGTAGTCGCGTACCCACATAGGTGAGCCTGCAGTGCGTACAGTAGTCGCGTACCCACATAGGTGAGCCTGCAGTGCGTACAGTAGTCGCGTACCCACATAGGTGAGCCTGCAGTGCGTACAGTAGTCGCGTACCCACATAGGTGAGCCTGCAGTGCGTACAGTAGTCGCGTACCCACATAGGTGAGCCTGCAGTGCGTACAGTAGTCGTGTACCCACATAGGTGAGCCTGCAGTGCGTACAGTAGTCGCGTACCCACATAGGTGAGCCTGCAGTGCGTACAGTAGTCGCGTACCCACATAGGTGAGCCTGCAGTGCGTACAGTAGTCGCGTACCCACATAGGTGAGCCTGCAGTGCGTACAGTAGTCGCGTACCCACATAGGTGAGCCTGCAGTGCGTACAGTAGTCGCGTACCCACATAGGTGATCCTGCAGTGCGTACAGTAGTCGCGTACTGCCACGTAAAGGATTTCTTTCTACATTAGCCTAGTGCAGCACTAAAGTAATATGCACCCTTGTATATAGGCACCCACCCTCTTTCGAAATTTTATTCTCAATTCACTGATTGTCCCATGCAGCGGAAGGCTTCAACCACACAGTGAGGCTAAAAGACAAGAACTCCTAACCATATACAACAAATCCTGTATAATGTATACATGATCGAATATTATTATATTCTACAGTCAATAAATTGCTGCATTAACAGATTGTTAGTATCTTGAGTGCTGACTCGCATCGGGTTGGACAAGTACCCATACACTGAACGAAGGTTTATACTGAATACCAAAAGGTTGCATTAAACAAATACTATGAGTTCTGCATGCTCTAGCAAGCACATATCTTGGGCCAGGACAGTGAGGCAAAGACCACGTCTCTCTGCACAAAACTCTTTTCCATATTATGTATCGCTACAAACATGTACCAGACTCATACAAAAAGTACAAAACAGACCACATCATCAGTTGATCTTAGTTCCATGTCAAACAGAAGCAAAGCCAAGTATATAAATTGACGTGACTGTGTCACAGCTGGTCCAGTAATTTGACAACTGATTCTTCAAATCATCGGGAGTAATGTGTTCCTTCCTCCTGTCACTGACTGATCCACACTCTCCAGCTATCTTCAGCATTAGCAGCCATATGTCAGTTACTCAATCTGGATCAACAGGACATAATATTATTTTAAAAACTTTACTGCTTTGGCATAAGGTAATTGATAATGGGAAGAAAAAGCTTAATCGTTTGCACCGGTTTGTCAGTAATAGAAATATCAGTACCGTTGCAAGGAGATTATTGTTAGTCTCAGTACTTCGTCCTACTTTAGAATACGGTAGTGAAGTGTGGGCTTGTAATAAACGGCAGACAGCTTCCTTAGAATCCATTCAGCTAGGAGCAGCTAAGAAGATACTTGGCTGCTCTTCCAAAACGTGTAATGAAGCGGTAAGGGGAGATATGGGGTTAGAGTCCTTGAAAGGGAGGAGGGATAGAAGCAAACTTAAGTGGTGGTATAAAGTCAATAAGTTGGATATTGAGCGGTATCCTAGAGTACTATTAGATGCTGAGTGGGAAGTGAAACCATGTAGAGGTAGGCAAAGGAAAACTTGGATGAAAGTAATTAATGAATTGCTGCTGCAGTTAGATTTAGATAGCCAAGAGGTATTAGCTGCAGATAATATTAATTTGTTTTTAGATACGGTAGACGAAGCGTTGAGGGATAGAGAATACAAGGACTTTAATGACAGCTTGAATACTAAAGTTAAGTTGAATCTGTACAAGTCTTTCTGTAAGGAAATAGAATTCAAGAATTATTTGCAGGGGGTAGGTGATCCGGGTACAAGATTATTGTTTAAGTTTCGGTCAGGTACGAACGGTCTGAATGAAGAGTTAGGAAGACATAGGGGTAAAAATGATGATAGGCAGTGTAAATTATGCAGGGGTGAATGTGAGAGTGTGGTACATGTTCTCTGGGAGTGTCCAGCATATGACAGCATTAGAAATAATTTCATGGTAGAATTAGAAAATCTATTGGGGGGGAGGTTTGGGGAGTTTAGTACACTTGATAATTTTAATAAGGCAAGTTTTATTTTAGGATTTGAGAATTGGAACAGGGATGATTTTAAAGCATTATTAAAGCTAGTTAAGAGCTTTGTATTATTGATATGGGAGACTAGGAAGAAGGAATTGTATGGTGATCAGGATTGTGTGGTCTCTGGTTATTCTTGCTCTTGTCCTCTGACTGGAGGTCTTACAAGCTCCGCCTGCGTCTGTGGGTGCGTGGTCAATGGCGTAAGCGCTACGGCAGCAACATGAGTATATTACTGCTTTGGCACTTTGCAGCAGCTGTAAGGCAAATGAAGCCCTGCTTACTCTTTGGGGTAGGACAGTAGCTCATCACAGCAGGGGTAGCTCAGAAGTCGACATGGTAGCTTGGACATCAACCAGCCTCTCGCACCAAGACGTCAGCAGGACTTCCTCAAATATTAACTGCAAAGGAGAGACCCTGGGGATGAGTAGAGAACAGAAGGCCTCCTTCCACTCTCTATTAACATGAAAGAGAGCTGAGAAATATTATGCAATAATTATCCCTAGAAGGCCTCAAAAGGTCATAGGTTGACTAGAGCCTTCCCACCAAAGCAACTCCTATATATGTTTTGCTAGAGGTCAAAGGTCGTCATCTAGAGCCATGAAAGGTCAAGCTTCACCTAAGTCATTCCACCTTTCCCTAGGTCAAAGGTCACTATAACTCACCACAACTATATTTAATGTTCCTATGCTAGGTCAATAGTGCACTATAGCTCGGGCCTACAACACTTCTAGCTCTAGCGATAGTAGTAATGCCAGAGATTTAAATGGGTGATAGTTGAGGAGAATGATGTGAACGATGAGGATGATGATGGAATGATGTAATGAGGATGATGTGAATGATGTGAATGATGAGGATGATGATGAGAACGATGTAATGAGGATGATGTGAATGATGTGAATGATGAGGATGATGATGATAATGAGGATGATGCAATGCGAATGAATGAGGAGGACGATGTAATGAGAATGAATGATATGGAAATGAGGATGAAAGGGTGAGACGATGGTGATACATGACGGTGACGATGAAATGACGATGAATGACGATATGAACAAATGGGTACTAGTTTAGCAGTGAAGTTCTACATGCTCATCCTGGAGTTAGATGTCTACAGCGCTGAGAACAGGTTACCTATGTGATGCTCAGTGAAATACTTAGTGGAGGCTCTATAATGCTTGGCAGAGGCTCTACAGCACCTTCTACAGTGTTCAGCCAAGTGTTAGCACCTATTAGGCAGCTAGGGGGGAAGCTCACACCACTATTAGGTGGGAGAAGACCACTAACAGACCCTTAAGATAAACCCAAGCTTAAAACAAAAAATGTGCATGCAGGAACTCATCGTAGTAGGGGTAGACGTTGGCTCATCACGGGCAGACGAGGGAGCTCTTCGAAGGGGTAGAGGGTAGAGTTCACTGAAGTGCGGGGGTTGTGATTTGAAGGGGTAGAGCCACGGTAGAACGTCAGGTAGCTACTATAGTGATAAAGTAAGGGGCTTACAACAGAAACAGGACACAGTTGGGAGCTCACCACAGAGTAGTTTGACCAGTTGTAGATGGATGAGGGAGCTCTTCGAAGGGGTAGAGCTGAAGTGGATAGTATATCAGAGGCTACAGAGCTGAATAATGGAAACTCACGGCAGAACTTAGACCAATGTGGATGCGGGGGTGAAGGGGTAGAGCCCCGGTAGAACATCAGGTAGCTACTACAGTGATAAAGTAAGGGGCTTACAACAGAAACAGGACACAGTGGGGAGCTCACCACAGAGTAGTTTGACCAGTTGTAGATGGATGAGGGAGCTCTTCGAAGGGTTAGAGCTGAAGTGGATAGTATATCAGAGGGTTTACTACAGAGCTGAATAATGGAAACTCACGGCAGAAGTTAGACCAATGTGGATGCGGGGGTGAAGGGGTAGAGCCCCGGTAGAACATCAGGTAGCTACTACAGTGATAAAGTAAGGGGCTTACAACAGAAACAGGACACAGTGGGGAGCTCACCACAGAGTAAATTGACCAGTTGTGGATGGATGAGGGAGCTCTTCGAAGGGGTAGAGCTGAAGTGGATAGTATATCAGAGGGTTTACTACAGAGCTGAATAATGGAAACTCACGGCAGAACTTAGACCAATGTGGATGCGGGGGTGAAGGGGTAGAGCCCCGGTAGAACATCAGGTAGCTACTACAGTGATAAAGTAAGGGGCTTACAACAGAAATAGGACACAGTGGGGAGCTCACCACAGAGTAGATTGACCAGTTGTGGATGGATGAGGGAGCTCTTCGAAGGGGTAGAGCTGAAGTGGATAGCAAATCAGAGGGTTTACTACAGAGCTGAATAATGGAAACTCACGGCAGAACTTAGACCAATGTGGACGCGGGGGTTGTGATTTGAAGGGGTAGAGCCCCGGTAGAACATCAGGTAGCTACTACAGTGATAAAGTAAGGGGCTTACAACAGAAATAGGACACAGTGGGGAGCTCACCACAGAGTAGATTGACCAGTTGTGGATGGATGAGGGAGCTCTTCGAAGGGGTAGAGCTGAAGTGGATAGCAAATCAGAGGGTTTACTACAGAGCTGAATAATGGAAACTCACGGCAGAACTTAGACCAATGTGGACACAGGGGTTGTGATTTGAAGGGGTAGAGCCCCGGTAGAACATCAGGTAGCTACTACAGTGATAAAGTAAGGGGCTTACAACAGAAACAGGACACATTGGGGAGCTCACCACAGAGTAGTTTGACCAGTTGTAGATGGATGAGGGAACTCTTCGAAGGGGTAGAGCTGAAGTGGATAGTATATCAGAGGGTTTACTACAGAGCTGAATAATGGAAACTCACGGCAGAACTTAGACCAATGTGGACGCGGGGGTTGTGATTTGAAGGGGTAGAGCCCCGGTAGAACATCAGGTAGCTACTACAGTGATAAAGTAAGGGGCTTACAACAGAAACAGGACACAGTGGGGAGCTCACCACAGAATAGTTTGACCAGTTGTAGATGGATGAGGGAGCTCTTCGAAGGGGTAGAGCTGAAGTGGATAGTAAATCAGAGGGTTTACTACAGAGCTGAATAATGGAAACTCACGGCAGAAGTTAGACTGATGTGGATGCGGGGGTTGTGATTTGAAGGGGTAGAGCCCCGGTAGAACATCAGGTAGCTACTACAGTGATAAAGTAAGGGGCTTACAACAGAAACAGGACACAGTGGGGAGCTCACCACAGAATAGTTTGACCAGTTGTAGATGGATGAGGGAGCTCTTCGAAGGGGTAGAGCTGAAGTGGATAGTAAATCAGAGGGTTTACTACAGAGCTGAATAATGGAAACTCACGGCAGAAGTTAGACTGATGTGGATGCGGGGGTTGTGATTTGAAGGGGTAGAGCCCCGGTAGAACATCAGGTAGCTACTGCAGAAAGGGTAAAGCAAGGGGCTTACAACATAGCTGAACACAGTGAGGAGCTCACCACAGCAGTCAGACTGCACGAAATGATGTGGGTAGATAAGGGAGCTCTTCGAAGGGGTAGAGATAGTAGCACCTGGACCTCATCACATAGCTTTCCCGGCAGCTTCACCTTTATCACCTCCTGTGCAGGGAGGGAAGATGTGACTGAAGGTCCATAGGTGCAGGCTATGGTATGCTAAGTAGCTCAGGAACTCACTGCGGGGACTCAGGGCCAGCACATTCATCTCAAAGTGTGCCTCTTCAAGCCGTTGCTTGTTGATTCAAAATAAGTGATTTAGCATGACCTTGCCTCTGTCATTATGGCTTGCCTTTTTGTACATGACCTTAATTGCCTCTTTGTATTCTAGGTCATTATGCCCTTAATTGCCTCTTTGTATTCTAGCCTTGCCTTTTTGTACACGACCTTGCCTTGCCTTGCCTTTTTGTACACACCCTTGTCTCTGTATTCTAGGTCATTATGCCTTGCCTTTTTGTACACGACCTTGCCTTGCCTTGGCTCTGTACATGACTTTGTTTTGTAAGTCATTATGCCTTGCCTTTTTGTACACGACCTTGCCTTGGCTTTGTACATGACCTTGCTTCTTTGTTTTGTAGGTCATTATGCATTGCCTTTTTGTACACGACCTTGCCTTTGTATATGACCTTTCTTCTTTGTATTCTAGGTCATGAATGAAGTCTTGTGCATTTGATTCGCAACTTTGGCTTTGATATTAATTGCCTTAGCTTCAGGTGCACCTTTCATTGTTACATTGTGGTCGACCAAGGGGTACTCTTGATGACTTTTGCTGATATTCACGTTGGTTATTTTGGCATTTGCAAGGTCATGAAGGTATTTCATTGTTGAAGACATTTGCATTGCTTTCTCAGTTCAGACTTGTGGCTGTTTCTATCATATCTCAATGTCTGTGTCCACAGAGTTTGTTGTTGTTGCTTTTCCAGCTGAATTCAGCACTGAAGAACTGTAAAATATGAGTCAATGAAACTTCTTTTAGTCTTTTATCACGGTAGACAGCAACTATAGCGAGGTCACTGCTACTTTCAAACTCAAGAGCGATATCTGTGCAGCTGCAGGCTGTAGAATTTTAAAAAATAACGCAGGTGGGGTAGAGCTGAGCTGCAGCACGCATGGGGCGCGCGCGGCAGAGCACGTGGCGAGTGGCTGGCCCGCGCCCGCGAGCCCGCGAGACCGAGGGGAGTCGTAAACTAAAGCCAAACCTTCATTAAAAAAATTAGTGATAATTGCAGATAGAAAAGGAAAGCAGACTAATGGAGAAAGATAACAAGATGAGAAAAAGGAAAATAAAAAAAAATAAAAAAATAGTGGCAGCGGTGGGATTCGAACCCACGCCATCGAAATGACTGGTGCCTTAAACCAGCGCCTTAGACCGCTCGGCCACGCTACCGTCTGGTGAAGCGTTCCAAAATATTGCAATTTATGATGGAATACAATGACGTCGTCTCGGCTCTATCAGTTGTGTTCTGGTATCTTGCGGCCACTGCTGCGCCACAGATCTTTCTTGATACGTGAAGTGCACAGAGATACCCCTAAGGCAAGTATCACTCAATAGTGCAATAAGGGGGTGGAGCATGAGGGAGTTTCAATTTCAATGGTTGGCCCAACAGTTCTGCACCACAGCCACTGAGGAAAACTGTGAAGAACTGGAGACATTCGAAGGTCCCATTCCAACAGGTACTCATATTATGCACCTAGTCTTGCATAGCCAGACCATACGTTAAACACATACCCTAACAAATTTGTACACAACATTGTGTTTAATAAGGCCATGGCCAGAGGGCCGACAGGAAGTGCATACATCCACTCACCCCACCCCTGACCCTATTATATGCACTCCTTGCTGGTCCTTCAGCTTAAACGCACCATACACTAATTTTCAGACAAATTGACGGTGAAGTTTTCTAAGAGCAGCGGGCCTGGAGGACAGAACGTGAACAAGTGTACGTGCAGCGTCTAATTCTTATGCAACCAGTGTGGATTAACCCCTTAACCCCCCACTAGTGAACACAAAGGCGGAGGTGAGGTTCCATGTGGACTCTGCTGACTGGCTGCCTCTGAGGGTCAAGACTCGGCTCAGGGCACTGGTAGGTAGAGCCACCTGTGAGATTCCTCGCTACATTTGCTTGATTTCCCCACGGTTTTGATCCAAGATGGATTGAGGCTCTTGGTTTGAGAGGCACAGATTATACTACTGGTAAAGCGTTTGAAACTGCTTCCTGTTAGTGCTAGAGAATAGTCTCATTAATGTTCCTAGGCTCGACTTTGCAAGTGACGAAACTGCGGTAGAGGCCAGGGAGTGAGACTAGAAAAAAAAGAGCTTATGTTGATCTGACAGGAAGGAGAAAAAATTGCTACCAATTTTGAATCAGTACATGTACAAGCCCTAGACCCTTCAATTAGTGCCACATACTGTTTCCATGTAAATTAAAAGGACTGAGGTGACTGTTGATCCACCAGAACCTGACCCATCACCCATGCATGCTCCCTCCTCTGTGTCAAGGCGCGGTTCACAAAGGATGGTGAGCTGGTGGTGACATCACAGGAGCACCGCACCCAGCAGCGCAACCTGGCTGCTGCTGTGGACAAATTGGCTAGACTGGTGCAGGAGGCATCGGAGATCCCCAGGGGACCCTCCCAACTCACCCGTGCCAGGGTCACACTGCTGTGAGTCCTCGTTACAAAATAGGAATAATGGCCGGGACTAGCTTGTTCCTATGTCTTCCCACTTATCCTCCCTTGCTCATTTGGTGCAGTGTGTCCCCCCCCCTCCCACATACATGTACACACAATCCTTTGGCATAAAACTGCAGTAATTTGTGTCATTGTATGCTACATACGATATTCTCTCTGTTTACATTATATAGGAAACGAAAGACAGAGCGAAGGAGGTTGATGGAGAAGAAATATCACTCTCAGAAGAAAGCAGACAGAAGAACAGATGGTGTATAGTTCAGTTGCACACCTGTAATATCATCATAGCTATATCATAAGGTTCATGGTTCTCTCATATCATGTCAGGGCGGGCGTACATGGGCAGGTGGTAGGAGTTGTAGTGGAGGAAGCGGAACAGCCTCTTCTGGATGGTGGTCTTGACAGAAGAGGTGCTAAAGTCCGCAGCCAGCCTTGCACGATGCTTCATGAGCGACGGCTATGGTCGGGCATGGAGGGGAGTTTGAAAGTAATGGACTGTAGACCAACAGCCAATTAACTTACAGTTGACTCATCCTCAACCAGCTTCCGTACTTTCTCTTCAAAGGACTCCACTTCGCCTTCCTACAGCAGCAGAGAACAAAACATCTATTACATCAGTTTGACAGATTAAGCTGGAGACGGTGGCAACCTGCATTACTGAGTTACCACAGTATTTTCAATCCCAAGTCAACGCTACCAACAGTCCCAGTTCCATTCTCACCAGTGGTGCTGCCAGGTGCTCCCGCACTTCATCAATGAAGTCTGGAAACCGGTCATGGAAAACAGCACATGCCCACGGCTCACGAAAGTAGCTGAGAACAAAAACAGAGCGTGTGTATATTAGCACAGCTTCTTGTAATATGTACTACGACTACTATTCTGGCTTACTTGAAGAAGTCTGGGATGAGCTTCTCATCGTATCTTGCCAGCATGTTGTTGAGGTACTTCTCATGCATGTCATACAGACACAGGTAGTTGGTCGCCTCGAAGGCCTGCACACACACACATACACACACACACACACACACACACACAGTGAGAGGGTAAGGGGGTAACACAGCAGAGCAGACTGGGCTCCTACCTGCTTACTGAGCACCGTAATGGTCTGTATCCTGCCATACTGGTTCACGTGGAGCCTGAAGTAGCCATTGTCACTGTCTGTAACCAGCTCTTGTCCCTGTGTATGGGTCCACATGGTCAATAACATACTGTAGCCTGTGTACTGTGGAGGCAATGGAGAGTACGCACATAGTGTGCGTCCTCCATGAGTGTCTGCAGACTTTCCCCAAGGTTCGGCTTCTCAACATGGAGGTAGTGTAGCCCTCCTGCAGGCAAAGAGCACCACAAGCTGGCTTATAATTAGTCCCACCTCTTCACTGCACCCAGCTAGCTCAGGCCGGGGCTGACCTGGCAGTGTTGCAGTGGTGGCCTTGGGCTGGGAGTAGGTGGGCAGGAGATCAGGGTCCTCACTGGCCGGGGGAGAGCCTTCAGCCGTGGGGTCCAGCAGGGTGAGCAGAGTGCTGGCAAGCTGGGAGAGGGGTCGAATGATGGTCTAGTGGATCTGGGTATCAATAGGTAGTCTTATCCCCAGACTTTGGCCCCTCCCCCTCATTTCGTACTCAAACCTTGGCTCTCGGGGGAGGAGCCAATGTCTGTGCATGCACTAGACTTAACGTGCGGTCACCTAGAGCCAGTAAGGCTTGGCTAACTTCTAATTTCCAAGCAGTTAATGAGGATTACCTTTTGTCCAACTTCTTTGGAGTTAAAGTTGGCATGTGTCCTGTGGTGAGAGAGCACAGGTCACTTCCTCTACACAGCCACACTTCTGAGTAGCTGCCTGGTCCTTACCACTGGTCTGCCCTGTATCTCCTGGAGTACTTGGTGATGGGACCCGCTGCGAAAATGAGAGGGTCATTGGTGTGGTGGTCTGCGTCAATCACCAGCCAGTGGTCAAACACCAGGCAGGCATCGTTCATGGCTGTGGAGAGCAAGCAGACAGAGTCACACCACCTGCAGAGGGCTACTACTGCAAGGGACCCACCTCTGAAGGCCTGGCTATCCACGTGCTCCTCATCCAGGCAAACCAGACCCTGAGGGAGACATAGTGCAGCATGGAACAATGGCTAGTGCACCTGAATACTGTACCACAGCCGTCTGTCTGTCACGGCTTACTGTTCATCAGCCACTGAGGCCTTACTGGAATTACTGCTAAGTTAGTGTAGTGTATACACTACCACTGGCATCTCATACAAACACCTGCAGTACTCAGTATTCAAAACTGTTGTAATAGTATAGCCTTGTTCCCAGTCTCCACTCCCAGCTTTTTTTCGCATGGAGTAAAAAAAAACAGGAGGGGAGAGTGGGAACGAGGCTATAGCTAGTAATAGCATTGAATGGGCTATCTAATTATAAAGAGTGTTCTTCAAAATGCTACTAGCTACTGTGACACCTCACTTCTATTTATAAGCATGCACCTAACATGCTACAATATTGTTAAATCATCCATCAATGTATTGGGGGCATTAGCCCCATATCCAGTTTTCTGAGCAACACATGACAAGTACCATCACTGAAGATCACCTTGCACTCCACGTTCAGCTCCGGCTCTCCATCCACACCCACAAACCGTGTACCAGGCCTCACCCCCTCATCTCCACTGCTCAATCCCTGCAGCACGAACCCCACGTGGGTAGCCACGCCTTCCTCCTGCAGTGCCCTGCCCACCCTCTCCTCCAGGGAGGGGATACTGAAGCAGCTGTGAGCCCTGGGCCGCACCAGGACCAGCCTGGAGGAAGACAGCCCCGCCCCCAGAACTGCAGCAATAACGGAATAGGCAGCCAAACTGGAGCCATACACGACCAATTTGCCTAGAAGAGAGAGAATCACATAATGAGGTTAGGTCGGTCAACATCCAGTGAGAAAGTACATATGCTGGATAACATAAAGTTCTAATAGCTTAGTGGGCAGCTCACCAGTGTCTTCAGAAAGGAGGTTCTTCTTGACCCAGGCCAGCAGGGCCGCCATCCCCTGCTCATCGCTGGGGGAGAACACCTCAGGAAACTGCTTGTCACTTTGTGGGATGGGAAGCCCCACCCCAGCTGGCAGCTGGAACTGTGTGCCCATGCAGAGCACCAGGTAGTCGTAGCAAAGGAGCTCCCGAGAGCCAGCCCTGCCTTCCACCACAACCTGCTGCTCCGGCCTGACAGAGGAGGAAGGGAGAAAGGAGAGATGAGGGCAGCTACATGCACCACTGAGTCATGAAGGGACCGTTCCCACGGGCCCTTGGTCAGCCTAGAGTTGGGGGATGGAGTACATGAGATGAAACCACAGAACTGGGACAGAGGAATGCCACAATACAGCAATAGCAAATGGTGTGCGTGTGAGTGTGGGTGTGTGTAATGAGTGTATATAGCAAATAATGGCAGAAGTCCTAGAAGCCGTGCTGTTTACCTGTCAATAGCGACAACCTTTCCCTTGACGGTGTTGACCCAAGTCCTCAGCCCTAGTAGTGGGTGGGACTCTGGCCAGTGGCAGCAGCTGCATGGGGAGAAGGAAGAAGCTCGTGCATGCGACAGCCATGGACGCTTGGCAAGGGCATATCTGCTGACCTGTGAGGTAGGTGCCTCTCTTTGATGTGGCCATGGTGGGGCAGGCCGTGGGGGGAGACCAGCATGAGGTTGTTGAACCTCAGGTGGGGGCTGCACAGGTAGGGAGGGAGTGGCCAGCGGTCATGTGAGTGCCATAGGTGGGGTCAGTGACATGTTCAGTATTCTAACCTGTACACCAGCTTCTCTAGGAATGCAATGGCTGTATCTGAGGCCCCAACCACCAGCACACGAGAGTTGACTGCAATCTGTGTGAAGATCAGAGATGCCAGTAAATTTCACGGTAGACCACCTCCCGCCACCCAGTGGCTGACCTTTGGCTCCAGAGTGAGCTTCCTGTTAGTGTGGTAGAGGGCAAAGGGTTGCCTGGCCACACCCACCTCGGCCAGGGGGGCGTTGATGCCCAGGGAGGACTGGGGGTATACCACCTGACGTCTCGAGCTACGGGGTTGATGGTTTCAAAACATGCCAATGGCACTACAGACTGCAAGCAGTCATGGCAGGTTAATTGTTCTCACAAAGCCAGTACTCCAACTAGCCTAGCTTACACACACAATGACAATGCTGCTAAGACTAGCATGTCCAAGGAATTTCAGTCTCCGAGGAGTGGGTTCAGAAGGATGGCTGACCTGATGGGGACGAGGTCCCCCAGAGCTGAGGTGACAGTGTGGGGTTTGAGGTGCTGGAGGGAGGTGGGATCACGGATTGGATAGTAGAGACAGCTCTTGTGAGAGAGGCGAAGCAGCTCCTACAGGGAGGGAGAAACTCACGGCTGACTCACCACAGACACTGGCTACCTGATCCCACCCATATGCTCAGAGGCGGAGCTGCTGCAGTTTAACGCCAAGAGCAGTGAAGGCTACCCCGCTCCCAAAAGGCTCCAGACAATGACAATCACTCTTCCACACCACATTAGCATAGCCCAGATATTTTGCATGACCAGCCCTACACTGATAAGGAGCTACATCACAAGGCTTGTGCTGGCATCAGTGGCCAGTGGTACCTTGAGGAAGTGCTTGGTGTGGGAGGCAAAGACTGGGTTGAGCAGCAGGTGGTGCAGGTGGCCATGCTCCTCAGGACGGTGGTAGGCAAAGTAGACAAAGTCTTCCAGGTTGTAGTGGGAGCGGATGTAGCCCAGCTCCTGAAGGGGGGGAGGATTGTTGGGAACAGCATAGGGAACAATGGTTGATTAGTACTATATAAAATAGTGACCAGAAGATATATGTCCACTTACCCCCCCCCCCACCACCACATTATTACCCCCACACTCACCTCTTCCTGCCTGAGGACGGCCACACCCACTATCTGGTTGGCACACTCAGCTACGGCAGCAAACAGGGGGGTGGCTCCCTCCCCCAAGGGGTCCCTCCTTGCCTCCACAAACCTCCTCACCCCCTCCACCACCCCCTCTCCTCCCTTCAGCTCAGCAACCAGCGTCTCTACGCCCGCTAGGTCTGGCTGCTCAGCCCGCCGAACTGAGAAGGAGCTGGAGAGAAAGACACCAGCCAAGGATCAGCTGGGCTGCTGCACACTGGAGTAGCAGCCACAGTTGAAGGTGCGTGTGTCTGTATGCGTGACTCACTGCAGGAGGGCACACTTGTGGAAGACATAGAGCTCCTGATGGAGTGTGGTGCCCACTCGAGGGTTGACTCTCTGGAAGGAGAAACAGCATGCATGACTCTGTGTCACTCATGGCAGTCTGTGTGTGTCTGAGGGCTCACCATGAAGTGACTGAGCAGGGGGAACTCGGGCACGCTGTGGGGCTGGGTGAGGACGCAGAAGTCATGGTCCTGGGAGGAAGACCCAGAATGTGTCAACTACTGAGATTCCTTGAATAAATGTCCAAGCTATTAATGATGGCAGCACGGCACTCACTGGGAATTGCTGGAACACAGCTGGCAGGAGATCAATCGACCTGCATGCATGCCAAAGTCAAACTGAGGAAGGGTTCCAATACCGCAGTGGAGCACTCTCACCTCATTTCGTATCTCTCATCAATAACAAACAGCTGGACGGCCACTGTGCTGCATTTTCCCTCCAGTCGCTTCCTGCGGATACTAGCTGCAGTGGGCTCATCTGGGACAGGGGTCTCCCCCTCATCTTGTGGGGGCAGGGCCTCCTCATCTGTGGCCTCACCCTGCTGGGAGGCAGAGCTGGAGGGAGGGAGGGAGAGAGGGAGGGAGGGAGGGAGAGAGGGAGAGAGGGAGGGCGGGAGGTAGAGAGGGAGAGAGGGAGGGAGAGAGGGAGAGAGGGAGAGAGGGAGGGAGGGAGGGAGGGAGGGAGGGAGAGAGGGAGGGAGCTAGGAGTGATGAGTGTTATGGTGTTTTCTCCAGCCTTGTGCAAAGACTAACCTCTTCAGTAAGCCAGACTGAGTGAGTTTGGTGTGAGAGTGAGTGAGCCTAGTCCTAGATGTGGTAAGTTTAACTTGAGAATCAGTCATTTTGGCCTTGGATGGAGAAAGCTTAGCCTGAGAGTCAGTCATCTTTGTCTTAGAAAGCTTGGCCTGAGAGTCAGTCATCTTCGTCTTAGAAAGCTTTGACTGAGAGTCAGTCATCTTCGTCTTAGAAAGCTTGGACTGAGAGTCAGTCATCTTTGTCTTAGAAAGCTTGGACTGAGAGTCAGTCATCTTCGTCTTAGAAAGCTTGGACTGGGAATCCGTGATCTTGGTCTTAGATGGAGTAAGCTTGGCCTGAGAAAGAGTAGCCTTTGCTGCAGACAGTGTGCTCTTGCTCTGTGATGCTGTGATACTGGTCTTTGACTGAGTGATCTGGGCCTGGGACTGTGAAGCCTTGGGGTCAGCCATGGGGTCAGCCAAGGGGTCAGCCATGGCTGCCATGCTGGGCTGCTGACTGAGAGCTACAGAGGTGAGGAGCAGTCGCATGAGGAGTCAGTAAAGAGACCAGTGGACAGCCTGTGGCATACCTTGGATGCTCTGTGTGCTGGTCTGGCCAGGCTGCTGCTTCAACTCTGATGGACTTGCTATGGGGCTGCAGGCACCATCAACGTGGTGTAATTCACCAATATTGGTAGCCCCACCCACTCATTAACAGCCCCGCCTACCTTTTAGGCACCCCAGCAGGGGAGGACTTGTGTACGCTGGCCTCAGACACAGCCACACTCTTCTGGGACTCTGATAGCAGAGTGGATAAAGGTTGGCTGCCTGAGGGGAGAGTGGCCGGGGTGAGGTGGTTGGGAGAAGTACCTTTCACTGTTGGCAGTATTGTCTAACTTTCACTCGTTGAGAGCTTCTGGTCAGTCTCAGAGGGATATCTGAGGCCCTGGAAGGGCCCCAGCTGGTAGCAGGAGTTCAGCAGGTCAGCATCCACCTCCGTGGTTAGACTGATGAACCCCACCGCTCGACCATTGACCTGAGACAAAGGAGAGGCTTTCTCGGTAGCAATACCAAACAGTCAATCTGCAGCCCTCCTTCTCTCACCTCAGCTACAATCGTCTTGTGGTCCTCGTCCTGTGACTCTATCAATTCTGCCAGGAAGTGCTCCCCTACAGGCAGGGAAGCAGGCCACATAAACAGCAGCTCTCCACATTGATACGTTTCCTCAAATGTTTCTGAACAAAGACTGGGTGGGGAAAGCTTCACTTGTCCCATGAAGGCTAGAGTTCGCTTACGGCAGCCTATGATCCTTAGCCATGATGAGGGTTTGGAGGAATGCGTTAAACTGACATACCATACTCGCTATTCATGTCAGTGGTATACTCCCTGAATACAGGCATCAGATCGTCAGCATCCTCCACCCTGGAGGGAGGGAGGGGAGCATTTTGGATATTATGCGAATCACCAATATTATACAGAATAAAAAACATCAGAGAGTAAAATCAGAGCCCAGCTGGGGATTGAACCCAGGACCTTCAGATTAGCCAGCCACTGAGCTACTGGAGCTCCTGAGCAGAGGAGCACTAGGCAAGCTTTGTATAGATACTAACCCCAGTAGGAGCTAGCCAATTCCAACCGTAATTACTCTCTTGAGATGGTATTCATCACTCTTAAACATGCTACACCCAATGTACACTGCTGGTGGTAGTGCCGTGGCTCACCTGGCAGTCCGGACATACAACTGCAGGAAGTGCTGGTGACGGCAGGTGAGGTAGAGCTGGAGCTCTGGGCTGGCCCCCTCCCTCGGGGCCACAGGGGAGAATTGGGCCTCCAGGGTAGGGCCTGGGAGGGGGGAGGGAAGAAGGGGTGAGGGGGGAGGAAGGAGGAGAGGGAGTCAATAAGGTGAGTGAGGGACAGGCTACATACTGAGGCCTATACTGTCACTCGTCTGTAAATCTGTGGGTCCCATCAAACCTCACCTAGATTTGTTCCAGGGGCCACAGCGAGGAAGACATACTGCAAAAGAGGGACTGCCATGAAGGCGGTGCTGGCGTATGGGTGTGCGGGAGGGGGAGGAGAAAGGGGGAGATGGTGTGTGTGTGTGGGGGAGGGGGGGAGGGAGGGGATGGTAATACATAAATGAGTAGTTCTTAATTAAGGAAAGATGACAGCGTACTGCAGGATCTCTGTACTTGCTCCCTGTTGAAATCCTTCCTTCGCCACAAACAGGTGTAGGAACAGGGTATTCAGTGGCTGAGGGGAGAATTGAGACTCTTAACATAGTGAGCCATTGCTGGTCTCATTCTAAGAGTAGAATACGTCCACCTGGAAATCAGACTAAGTAAACTATGGAGCACTGACTGAAGCTTTAGAGTTGAAGTTCTCCTGCAACCATTCCTCCCAAGACGCTGGGTCGACTGAGGGTAGATTGGGGTAGTCAAAGAGAGCCATGTGGCCCAGGACCTCACTGCTGGTTGTGCTAGCCAGGGTGATGGCCAGGTTGGCCTTCTCACTGCAATGCAAAATTTATGTGCAGTGCATCACAAACACCCACACAAAATTATATGAGCAATCGATCTACGAAGCTGCTGTGCATGATAGCTTACATAATGTGCTCAACATCGATCCTCCCAAAAATGGATTCTGTTGCTTTCTTTACGAGTTTGTAGATGTTCTGTGCATCTAGAGACTCGGTTCTCCTAGCAGTAAAGCTCTCAGTCTCCATTTTCGTTTCGTAGTAACCATAGTAACTGTCTGTTCTAAATAAAGCACAGCCGTCAAAGTTTCAATTAGAGCACCCACGGCCACATCGACGATAAGATGTTCAGCTTGGGAGCACTACCGTTACTACAAACCATTAGGGCTCGTCATATTATAAGAGGTAAGCCCTTAAAATGAATGATTCAAATATGCTGAGATGCTCTTGTATACAATACGATGCCCTAGCTACAATATTAACTTTGGGCCCTCTTAGTGCCTTCATTGTCACAGCTGGGTGTGGTGAGGTGGGCTAGCAAGAAGGCAGGAGGGAGCACTCGCAATGGAAGAAAGACAGCTGGGAAGAGGCTTGGACTCAAGTGTGGCGATGGTAATTTACTAACTGTTTTGTTGAATTGGATCCTAGCTATTATACCAGTCTCTCTTGTTGCATTTAATTTAAGCTGGGGTTAGCTAACTCTTACAGGCAGTAGAAGTGCTTAAAAATAAAAGTTTTTCTATCCCTTCGTTCAAGTTCTGTACAGAATGGTATTTTATACTAGATACTTTCAACAGTAATGTGGATTGGAGATTTTTGTCACTGTACGTAGGTGAACATGTCATCCCTGGAAACATTATTGTGAGGCAGAGAGGAACCGTCTTCTACCCTGGAGCAAATGTACGCCTGACCATGCATGCATATTAAAATAGATCTGGTATGTATCAAGCCAGCGAAAGTCTACTACATGTAGCCTTGTTCCCAGGCTCCCCTCCCACACACTTTCTTTTGGGAGGGGAGCCTGGGAACGAGCCTATACTAATGTACAGCCAACTGAGATTATTTTCTGTCTCCAAGGTTGGCATGAGCAGAGACCACACCCTCCATTCATTGGTGGAGGGTCATGTCAAGTTTACCAAGGTGGCTAGGAAGCCCCTCCCTCCACAGAAGGGGAGGAAATGGATTAAGAAACCCTGGAGAAAGTTTGTGAATGTTGTGGAGATTCCTGTTACTCAGAACTTTGTGTTGACTGAAGTTTTAAAGCCTCAGCTTGTGCAATCAATATAGTGTTCTTTATCATTGATTTATTCATGTCCAACTCACTCACTACCACCTTGTATATATACAGTGCTTGTATTAAGTGTGTACTGCAATGTAACATACCAACACTGACCCAGGGAAAAAAGCCTAGCACCCAATAGCATATCTATTAAATGTTATAAAATTCAAATTAAATTTGTAAAATTATTTTTGTAGCATTTCTATAAAGAAAAAAGGAGGAAAAAAAGAAACTTCGAGGAAAAAAAAAGAAACTTGAAAAGAAAAAGAAAAAAAGCCTAGGGAGCCTCCCATCCCTCCTGGAGTGTCAGACACCCGGAGCGCTGGATAGGCGATGGCTGGGAATCACAGGAGGCCTTGTAACGTACCCAGTCATCCTTTTAGTTTCGGAGTTCCCGAAGGAAAGTTACCGACATATTGGCTATAGGCTTAGAAAGCCAAGAATCAGATTGCACGCGTGCGCCTCGAACACGCGACCCGATTATTGGGGAGGCCACGTTCCGACCCCAGTCTGTAACCGAACGCGCCACCTTGACTTCCCGTCAGATGTGGGAAAAAATTCGCCTTATAAACCCGTAACGGTGATGTGCGTTAAATGGAATTGTTCCTAGAACGTCTGAATGAGCACAACTGCATGTCAGCAGCAGGATGGCTAGAGCGTCCCGCTATAGTACAAGCACTGGGGATAAAGGTTAGGTAGCTATAGATACCGCTATGATTTCGAACCTAGCTACCGGGCTAGCCCCACCCCTCGCAGGGGTGGGGCTAGCCCGGCCTTTTTGTTCTATGCATGTAGATCTCTGTGAACGGTTGATAATAACAGTACAGGCTGTTTTCTTGGTTTAATTTGCTGAGCTTCTTCAAGTAGCACATCAATAGAAGGGATCTCTTGACTTGACCGCTTTCGAGAGGACGCCATACTCTCCCACGGGCTTAGAGGGCAACCGAAGGTTATCGCGCATGCGCGTAAATGTTTGTTTTTAAAGAGGAAGGCGCCGTCACATGAACAGCATTGAACGCGATGGCCAGTGCAGAAGTAACAGGTGTGCCTACAGAAGAGAATTATCCTGAGGACGGCAGACCGATAGATGAAGGTGCCCTATACACTGTGGAGGAACGCTTGGAAACGTTTCGGGTACCCTACTGCCACTGGCCCTTCGATTCTGGCCCTTGCACTCCACTCAAGGTAAGTCAAATGCCACAATAAAGTTCTTACAATTACACTATCGGTATTTGTCCTCCCTTCCATGCACAACAGATGGCAGAGGCGGGATTTTACTACTGTGGCACTGAGTCTAGCCCTGACTGGGTCCGATGCATCGTATGCCACCACAACATGGAAGGATGGGAGGCTGAGGATAGCCCCGTGTAAGTGAAAGCGACAGAAGATGTATGACTTGAAGCCTTAGCCTAGTCTTTTCCAGCCCATTTTTTTTGTAAGCCTGACCTCTCTATCAAATAGTATGGCTGGCTGGTGAGACTATGACCTGTATTATCTCATGATCACAGTCCAGCTCATTCGAGGAGAAGAATGAACTGCTCTGTGAGACCTTGGGAGACTACAAGTACTCTCTACCATAGATAATACTGCTCATGGAACATTCTGTGAGCAATATTACCTATGTCTCCACCTTTGATAAAATTAACCCCTCTCTGTATCAAAGGGTATAGAATGCCTTACTCTCAGCTCAGCCTCATGGAGGGTCTGGGTACCTGTACATACATGTCTTTATCACTCCACAGTGATGAACACAAGAGACACAGTAAAGACTGTCCCTTCTTGAAGCTGAAGAACCCCTACACCATCACAGTGGGTGACATACTGGATCTGGAAAGGAAGGCACTGGAGTATTACATTGTAAGTTAACTTTGTGCCCCATCAATTAAGCCAAGGGATGACCTGGATGATGATTGGACCCTTTGTCATTATCATCTTGTTCCAGAAAATTGAAAGCCACAAGTTGGAGCAAGAGCTGAATGCCATCGCAGCAGGACTGAAGGCGAAGCTCGTGGAAGCAGCTGAAAACAAGAGCGAGTAGTTGTCAGACCTACTATAGGATTTTTCATCTTCTCTGGGCTATATTCTATCATCGTACTTTCAAATCATGCCATTGCTTGTCTGCCAGTATTCGGTTCTGTGTGTTTATATAACATGAGTAAAGTTATAATGTTTTCCATCGGTGATTACATGTGAGGTTGCATTGTTCTAGTTTGTTCAATCTTCTTCCTGAGACCATCACAGAGAACAGTCAGTTCAGAGTGTCTTTGCTGAAGGGACTCCAGCTTGGCTCGTAGCTCCTCACTCTGGGGGGAAATGCACAGAACAGAGCCATGAATGGAGGGGGGAAAATGCTATAACTTAGAAAATCAACAGGGTACAAAAGTGAAAGACTATTATAGCTATATAGCTGCAGATTATCAGTAAACAGTCATCAAAATCTGATATTACTGATGATGTCTAGTCACAAAAAATTAATTGGTGCCAACTTTTCATTCAATGAAATACAAAGCTCAGCTGCTTGCCTGGTCCCTCCTCTCCTCAAAGTCCCTCAGCAATGCAGAGTGGCAGACTAGTCCTCCCTTCTGTCTCAGTCTGATGTTGTCAATCCTCAGAGCATCCCGTGCCTGCTTCATGCGGGTCAGGTGGTCTCGTTCCTAAGGGAAAAGCAGTACAAAGCTATCTACAGGCACCACAGGTACAGGATAAGTAATATCATGCACTTACTTTTCCAACTACTGCCTCAATTCTTTGCAGCTTTGTTCTCTTGCCACTGTTCTCAGCCTGGAAGAGGAAGATAATTTGTTAACTGTAGTGCAGTCAATCAGCACCGGGTCAAATATATGTGGCGGCAAGGTGGTAGTGCATGACTGTATTAAATTATGGAGGACCATTTTACCATGTATTCGATAAGGGGAGGACTGCAAGGTGATATCATAAGGTAGCAGTGCTCTTACCTGTAAGAACTGAAGCTTCTCCTTGACATGTGTCAGTACCTGGACAGTGGCTGTCACCTTCTTCTTGAGTTTCATGATATCCTCATTTCTCTCCTCAATTTTCTCGTTCAGGTCTACATTGGTGATCTTCAGTTGCTCGAAGTCAATCATGTGTAGCCCCTCAGCAAGCTGCTCCTGTGTGTACGTGGAGGCATACCCTCAAAGCAATGGCTATGCTGCAGAGTGGATGTGGTATGTGGAGGAGTGCTTACCTTCTGCTTTATGAGTGCCTCTTGCTTCTGGATCTTATTCTGGAGTTTTATGTTCTCCAGTCGAACCTGTGCATACATAAACATTCTCATAGCACATCACAAAACCTTAAGGCATTCTAGCAGCCACTCCACCTGTGTGACCTCCACTTCTTTCTTGTCCTGTGCAGCCTGGTACTGGTCCAGTTCCTACCAAATGTAGTTACTTCAGTATAGGGCATGCACAAGTCAGTCTGCCGACAGACATTAGTAAACCCACCTCTGGGGTCAGCTTCTTG
The DNA here is from genome assembly GCA_963921505.1 of Phakellia ventilabrum. NCBI lineage: Eukaryota > Metazoa > Porifera > Demospongiae > Axinellida > Axinellidae > Phakellia > Phakellia ventilabrum. Next base: position 169,641 of record OY997392.1, read on the forward strand.
CCAGACCTACTGTGCACAGCAGTCAGGGCCCTCTCTTTCTGATAGGCCTTGAAGCCAGCACTGCACAAAACAGATGAATTAAGGTAGTCATCAAAGCAAAATACACGGCAAGTGGCCTAAAGCTCAGACTAGCTCAGGTCCACTCACACTGCCTCCTCCACTTGAGCCAGCCTATCATCCCTGCAGGCCTTCAGTTCCTGCTCCTGCCACTCAGTGCTCCTCTGCTTGGCCAGGAGCTCCTCCTGCAGGTGTTCCAGTGCACCTACACAGGGAGGGAGGTAGGTAGTAGCCTGTGGGGCAACGGACGCTTGCACCAAGGGGAAGTCCCTACCCATGCACTGGACATAGCGTTTCTCCTGGTCAGTGACACTTCTGCTAGGATCTGGTCGTTCCTCTGTCTAAAGGAGAAAAGTAGACCTCTACTGAGTAAGGTGAGTAAGCCTCTAACCCACTATCCCTGGTCAGGCGTCCTGCACGGTGTACATGTACATCAGAGGTATTGAATTCAAATACCTTTTTTCTGGCTAGGTATTCGGCTATCTTGTGCTGAAGTTGTGCGTTGGCACTGTGCAGCCTCTCCTGCTCGGCCAGAACCTCCTGCAGAGAACATAGGGTAAGCAGAGGGTGAGCAGACAGTCAGTGCCGTTAGAGCCCAGCCATGCAGGAAGAAAGGGAAAGGAGGACGAGACCTTCAACTGCTCGATGACAGCTTCCCTATCAATCTCCTCCTCTTCCACAATATCCTCCAAGGGAGTGGGCTGCAATGATGGCTTGCTGGGGGACTGCAGCAGAGAGTGGTCCACTGCCAAGGGAAGACAGAAAAAGAGAGGGTGAAAGGATACCCAATATCTGTAGTTGATAGTATATGTACTAGAGACTGCACGGCAAGCTGATGATTATACCAAAGGGAGCTAGGAGTGAACTATAACTACTGGTATGGGATGGGATAAAGTTGGTCACCTGCAGACTGGTCGTCTTCAAATGCCACCCCACTGCCAGCAGCCTTCAGCACCTGTTCTTCATGGCCTCCTTCCATGGTAGGTGACTGTGTGGACCACAGTAAGGATATGAGAATGGAAGGAACTACAAGCTCAGTAGAGATATACCTCGTCTCCTTCAGCTGTGATATCAATATTGACTTCAGACTCCTGCTTCAGACTACCCTCCGCGCTATCTCCTTCCTCCCCCTGGGCCACCACCTCTCCATCCTCCTGCTCAGCCTCATCACTCTTCTCCCGCTCCCTCTTATCCTCATCTTCCACTTCCTCTCCCTCGCCGGGTGCAATTTCTCCTACGATGGGCTCCTCATCAGCTTCTCCCTGCTCCTCCTGCAGTTGTCAGCAGATCATAGTGATGGCGCTGAAAGTGAATACATAGTCCACTCTAGCTCATGCCCATCACCTGCTGGTCGGCAGCCTCCTGGCTGGGCTGTTCTCCCTCTGGCTGACTCTCTCCCTCTCCTGGAGCACTCTCCACTCTCTCTTCTCTACCAGCATCTTCAGGGCCTCCATTATCTTTTTTCTGCTGCTCCCCTTCAGGCTCATTATCGGCTTGGTCAGCTGCTTCTGTCTCCTGATCTATATTTTCCAATGCTGTATAATATAGTTACAGGAATAATTTACTTACAATATAATGTTGAAAATAATTATTACAACAGCGCATGAAAAAAATTCCCCGCCGCGGGGAAAATTTATTTTATACGCTCTTGATTGTTATTATACCGTTTTCTTGCGACTCTACTGGCACTTGCTCTTTACTCTCTGGCTGCTCAGTAGCAGTACTGGAGGATGCTTCAGCTACGGCTCCGTTATCGGCCATTGTTTATTGTGCACTATTTGGAATCTTGTTAGGAAACTACATTGCCATAGAAACATTGATTTCATTGGTCAAGCGAAACCCGCTCAAAAAGGCGCGGGAGTACTGTCGTCAAAGCTGAAGGAAAGCGCTAAACTGTTCCGGCCCATCTTTTCATTTTTGATCTCCTTACTGGGTTGACAGAATTTGAAAATGTCGTGCGTATCAGCTGGTCCATGCATGTCTGCTGTTAGAAGAGGCCACATTCAAGTAAGCAACTCTACAGCTGAAGTTGGTATCGATTTTGCTCTATAATTAGAAACACTGAGTCATTGAATTATCTCTCCCTTGCAGCTCATCCTGGGCCCAATGTTTTCTGGAAAGACGTAAGTGGCTTTCTCAGAACTGAAGAACTGGAAATAGTTTACAACTATTTTATACCAGTGATTGAACCTGTTACAGGACTGAATTGATACGTCGGATGAAGCGATTCGAGATTGCTAACCACTCCTGTCTCATAATCAAGTACTCCAAGGATGACAGATATACCAAAATTGGACTCTCCACTCACGACAGGTAGGCTGTTCTTCTGATCTTAATGTGTGCTACAGCCATTGCTATGCCTCCAAATGACGCTGTGTTTTGCCTCCAGGCAAATTACGTCAGCATCTGCAACCACAGAACTCTCCTCTGTCAAGCAGTCTGCCAGGAAGTATGGAGTCATAGGAATTGACGAGGGACAGTTTGTAAGTTTCAATACATTTTAATTCATAATGCCTCTTATTATCCTTGTTTCTTTCCCCACCAACCAGTTCCCTGACATCGTAGAGTTTTGTGAGGAGATGGCTAACGACGGAAAGATGGTCATCGTAGCAGCTCTTGACGGGACCTTCCAGAGAAAGGTACCTACTTTAGTGGTCACATACCTGCTTGTATCAGTTCAGCAACACCAACTTGCCACTCCTCCCATTTGCCGATACAGCCCTTTGGCCCCATCCTCAACCTGGTTCCCCTGGCAGAGAGCGTGGTGAAGCTAAAGGCAGTGTGTATGATCTGCTTCAAGGATGCCGCCTTCACAAAGAGACTAGGGAATGAGACAGAGGTACAGCTGCCGGATACTTGGTTTGCTCCAGTGCTTAGATTACCCTCAACCATGTATTGAGCATTAAATTTTACTTATAGGTTAGGCCAAAGCTTCTGTAGAATGAAGGTAATGATGTGAGTACTTGTGTGTGTTCATTCTTCTCAGATCGAAGTGATTGGTGGGACTGAAAAGTACATGGCTGTGTGTAGGACCTGCTTCAACCTGCCAAACAAGCCCCAACTCACGGCTGTCACACCCATCAGGGGAGGGGAAATCTCGACTGGACGCCAACTATTTCCAAACGAGCCCGTTTCATGAGTTTCTTCAACTCTTATTTTTAATTTCTGTTATTTGTATTTTCAGTAGTACCACCTGCTACTGGTATGGCTTCCTTCTGTTTGTACAGCTGTTGTGTATCTTATTGTATTTGTTCCAATTATTGAGGAACAGAACTTCTCTGAGTAGGACCAGTACTGAACCTTGGGGAGGGTGGTCTAATCATGCAATACAATTAATTTTATTACAAGTTGAACACCCTTGTAACATTCACAAAAAGTTGTATGTACACAAACACAGTGATCTTAAAAAGGAATCCATTACTGATGAAAAGATTGAATGGCAGTCCTGTCTGATGCTACCAGCTGAAGGCTGGCTACAGCTATTCAGAAGTGGTGAGGCAGGGAGGTATATCACAAGTCACTGCACGGCTGTAGTTGATGGTGTCTCTTGGGTGGGAGTGTGGGTGGCACTGGAGGGGGGCTATTGGGTGGAGTTAACTGGGGAGAAGAGCAGTGATTGGGTGTTAACTACAAAATAGTCATCCAAGTAGTTCCAAATAGTGCCCACTCTCACCCTAAGTTCAGTGTAGTGATGTGGCATGTGTATCTGCTGGCCAGAATGCTCTACGATGAGGTAGCCTCTCTTCTGAGACCGCCCCAGGACATACACTTCATCTCCAACCTTAAGCAGAGTCTGCCCAGAATCTAACGGGAGAGACAAGCAACCCTCATCACCAATGAAGAAACGGGCGGCTAGCAGTGTTCCAACTCACCAGGGTAATGGCACTTCATGACCCTCCACTGGGGGAAGCCAACCTTGTAGTTTCCAACAATGGTGTAGTTCCTAACAGTATAGGCCTTCTCTCCATTCTGGGCATTGAGTGTCTGGCTGGTGTCCACACTGGGAGGGAGGAGAGGCGGTTAGGGGGGTTCCTGAGGTACTCCGTAGCTACCACTCGGGTGTACCTGAGCTGGGTCTGTGCCTCGCCCTGGAGGCGAGCCTGTCTCAGTGAGAACTTCAGCTGTGGCCAGTGCTTGCGACAGAGGTAGGTTCGTATATTTGCCTGAATCTTTACAGCTGCTCTGTGCAAGATTCGGTCTCGTAACCGCTCCAGACATTGCCGGAACTCCTCACTGTGGCCAGTGTGAAAAGGTACCAGCATGAACTCCTAGTATAGTTCTGAAGGTATACAAAGAAGGGGCCTACTTGAGGAAGACCTTGGTCTTGCCAAAGGCATAACTCTCCTCAGTGACATCGCAGTCCACCATCTTAGCCAGCCCCAACACCAGGTCCTGCAGAGAAGAACAGACTCTCAGCCTTCACTCTCAACAGAGTCTCTATTACATTACTGACTATAGATACCTAGGTAGCTAGAAAAATTCTCTAACTCAACACAACTAGACCTTCTCCATGGCTACAAACTAGAGTGGATAAAAAAATTCTCAAGCTCAGGTAAATTTTTGCTTGCCATGAAGACCACACCCATCGAGCTTACCTCTGCCATCTCTCGGGCTCTGCTGCGTAGCCTGGTGAGGGAATCTGGAGCAATCACCCTATACCGCTGAACAAACTGGTCATAGGGCAGCCAGTTGGTGAACCCTAGAGAGAGGGAGGAGGGAGACAGCTGTAACTCACTAGCTGAAGTCAAGTGCTTCTGTAGTCTGATGTACGCTACCTGTCTGAATGAAGTCCACTGTTTCAAAGATGGCCATGTGCTGGATCTGCTGTCCAATCACCTCACGATCGAAGTGACCTGGCATCTGGGAGGAGTTGGTCTGAAGGAGAAAGAAATAGTTACTGTGAGAGGCTTGCTAGTTCGGCATAGCAACTTCAACAACACCAGCTGTATAGACAAACATTCAGGCTTTATCAACACCACAAAAGACGGCTACACATAAACTGATTCTCGAGTCTAGTGGCTGGTCACAACACTTTTGGTAAACCTGATTAGCCAGATACGAAGAAAGCCCGGACAACGTACTTTTAAACAGCGCACAAAGTAAGGCTTTGACTTCTTCAGTACCGACAACACGTCAGTCAAGTTGGACTGGAAGTCCTGCACATATGTGGTAGGCTGTCTGCTGTCTGAGTGGCTGTGGAGAGAGAGCATGGGTCGCAGCAGGACGGAATTGGAACACAGGTCATGTTTAATGAGGTAATGAACTTACGAAGCATGCTGTAGATATGCCGGTGTTATTCTGCACATTTGACCATGTGGGACACCATCTGTATTGTGTGAGTGTGTGTGTGCAAGCATACGTGATTGAATGACTAGGCAGGTAAATGAACAGTGTGTAGCTTCAGCGTAGCAGCCACCCCAGCTTTTACTCCACCACACAAGCTGGGATAGAGATGGCTGTAATCTAGTTTAGCTTCGGTGTACTCCCTCTCACCATGTAGGTCTCTGTTCAGCTCCACAGCAAACAGGTGAGCCACAAAGCCAAACTTGCAGTCCTAGGGACACAGAGAGGGCAGCAATGGCTACAGGTTAGGAGGAAAACTCATGAAGCCAAGCCAGCTACCTTGCTGTTGAAGGTAGCAATGATGTCATCGGCGACTGTGTCGGCATTGGCATTGAGCAGGTTGTAGATGTCGTAGACCACCTCCCCACAGTAGTGCCGGATGGCAAAGGTGGAGGAGGAGCCAACAGGAGGAACGAAGCTGGGAGGAGAGGAGGAAGCACGAGCATGCTGGCGATATTTGCACCTCTAGGGAAGCTGGAGATCTCACCATCTGTTGGATTGGAATTTGTCCCTGAGGCGAACTCTGATGTCCTCCGAGGTCACCCTGCAGCGGAGGGGAGTGGCAGAAAGGGGTTGAGGAGGCTGGGGGAAAGGGGGCATGTGTCTAGACTGTCAGGCCGAGCACCACGTTACCTTGGCGACAGTGTCTCCTTGTTCAGCAGCTGTACTATTCCGTTTCGCTGAGGAAATATCAAAGGACAGCCACCATCACCACTCACCTCCTCCCAGCAACTAGCAAAGCACTCACCTGCCCTCCAATCAGCTCAAGACAAGGGGAGCAGTCGTAGAGGCTGCTCTCAAACAAAGGGTCCACTCCCTCCTCACTGCAGCAGTGGAACCACACAAGATCATGTGCAGATCAAATTACTACCATTCCTAGCACCCTTTGCCACCCATTGAACTAGCCTCGTGCCCAGGCCTCTATTTGCCACCATCGACTGATTAGCTGTAGAAGCAGTACAGAACCTCTGCCACAGCAGAACAGAGAATCACAAGTGGTCATTTGTATTACATCATTTTGGTCACGCCCCTCAAAGGTTGGGCAGTGCGTTCTACTGTCCTCAGACTGTTCTTTGGCAGCGAGTGAATAGAGGTCTGGGTGCGAGATTACCCACTGACCAGTTATTCCATTTACACCCCACCCACTGCCTACCGTACACTAGTCTGCTGTCACGTGACTATCCAACGGGAGTTAAAAAAGGTCTGGGCATGAGGCTACCTGCTGGGCAGGCTGCTACGTAGCTTGCTGACCTGCACTCTTGCATGGTGTTGGCAAACAGCGCCTGGGAATAGTAGTGCTGCATCCTCTCCGCAGCCAAGTTGACACACAGATGCTCCAGGGAGTTGACCTGCGGGAGAAGGAAGGTAGTTCTCTTTTGATCCAAGCCAGTGGCCTCTCCAGCCTCCGTAGCCGCCACCTACCTCATTGGCCTCAAAACCAAAGAGGTCGATAATGTGTATCGACTGTTCTCTGGTGCCCTGAGGGCGTGTCGGGGTGAGCATTCCAGGTTGGCTCCGTTGTGAAGCTCCCCGCAGGAGTGTGTTAATTCGACGCATGATGGCCACCACAGTACGAATGTAGAGCGACTTGGCTAATGCATCACGGGCCCCATTAGCCTGGCAGGGGAGGGGGGGGAGGGATGCAAATAGGCTGACTATTACTCCTAGAAATGATCTACAATGTGTTTTATTGTTACAACCTAAACTTTGCGTACAACTCTAGCCTCATTCCCAGGTTCTTGCATGCACTCCCCTCCACTAGTTGGGAACGAGGCTAGTACAACTCATGCTTATATTCCGCCACTTGAGCTCCTGGCAACTGGGAGCCCCCACTCACAGCAGCAGCAGAGCAGGGGGAGTGCACAGCCTGCCCCCTCCCCGAGCGGTAGGTCCTGAGGGTGAGGCCCTTCTGGAGCAGGAGGGGCTGGACACCGAGGAGGGAGGCAACTGCTCGAAGGTCTAGGAGGGAACAAGGACAAAAGGGAAGGGGGGGAAGACCAATGGAGTAGATCAGTGAGAGGTTTGGGAGGAGCCAAAAAGGGTCAGCCGAGAGCATTCTAATGACCCAGTGCATGGTTGGAATTCTACTACATTAGGTTTGTTTGTAAACATCTCATTTGTAACAATAATAAACTAATGAGGCATGAACTGTCCAAACTGACCGAGCCCAGCCCTCTCTCCTCACCTTCAGCTCCCTGCATGGAGAGCTCCTGGTTTTTTGCCTCGTAGAAGAGTACGTTGCCTAGCAACATAGTCGCTATAAGCACCTTTATGACATCATTTAGGGGAATCCCCAGTTGGGCCAAGCTTGACTGGAAGGAGAGAGAACCAAATCCGCCTAACTCCGCAATAGTCGCTGGGTCTCCCATGGCTAAAATAAATTCATTATAAGTGGTTGATAAATTAGTGCCAAACTGGAAGAGATGGCATGGGTGGGTGCACTCACTACAGGCACACAGAGGTTAGGGCAGGAAGACAAAGGTAGCCAGGGGCTGTGGTTTGGCAGGGACCTGTGGGAGAGCTAGCCTTGTGGTGTCTGGGCCATTCTCTAGGAGGGTGTAGCCTGGGGGCTAATGAAGGTGGCTCTCTTGTGTGGGCCCCTAGCAACAGGTCAGTTTACTCCCTGTTGTCAAGCAGTGGGCAGCCCATGAATTTCCCCTGCCTTTCTCTAGTGGGCATGATCTCACCCCAGGCACACAGCCAAACAAACATTTGGGATTGCTTACAAACACACACAGACAAACAAAGTCACCCATAGCTTCCTTGTAAGGAGTGTTTGTCAAACCGACTTCTAAGGGTCTTGTGTTTGCTGTTTTGACGATTCTATTTCTTGTGTCAGCACGGTATGAAAGGCCACACTACTACTGCAGCAGGCCCTCATGCCACCACACACTATATACTACTGCAGCAGGCCCTCATGCCACCACACACTTCCTTTGGAGTCACAAGCTACTCACCTTCCAAGCCTCAAAGTGGTTCTGCAGCTGCTGGGGTGACTCCCTTGGCTCCACCCCCTGGGAGAGGTAGTGCAGGGTCCGGAGGTCATGGTAACTCATGAAGTACTTGCCTGAGACAGAGAGAGGGAGAGAGAGAGAAGGAGAGAGAGAGACAGGGGAAGGAGGGGACTAAGGTATGACATTGTACACACACTCCGACCAGCTTCGCCAAAATATTGCATAATCAAACCTTTTGGTACCATCACAAACACTAGCTAAAGAAAGGCCCAATACCATAGGCCGCACATCGCTAGAGTCTGGGAATGGGACCACAATAAATTGGGAATGAAACCATACGACACCAAACAGGTGGTCAAGAAAATCCCGCTAAGGATTCCCCCCCCACTGAACATTACTTTCACGACCAATTGTGCAACCAAACAACATGCGGCCACAACAGTTGGTAGCCCTTTGTGGACATGGGTGGACACTAAGGGAGGCATGCTGCTTCCCCAGGACCACACACCGATCACCAGCTGCAACACGCACACATTCCACAAGCTGCAGCACACACACATTCCATCATCTGCCCAGCTAGCCTTGCTAAAGAAACGTTCGGGCCATTAGGCAATCATTAATCTTTCCAGCAACACTTTCATCTGTGCTGCATATCTTCCCAGTGACCTGTGCACATTAGGAAGTGAACCTTACTCTCTTCATGGCAGTGATGTCATTACTGTAAGATGATCACACGATGTTGAGGTGTAGCAATACAGGATGTGGCATCCGAGACCAGATGCAGGGTTAGGGTTAGGGTTAGGGACCAGATGCAGGGGACGACGACTGACAGCTGAGCCGATAACAGTCTTGGCGCTTCTCATTCAGCCTGGCCCCCCGAGCTTTCCCCTCGACCACGGGGGAGAGCCTGGTGTCTTTTCTCAGGTAATGTAATTACGCAAAAAAGTATACCTGCGGTACTCATTCATGCTTACCATTTACTTCAGTCACTCGACTAGTAGCGGCAAGCAACTTAAGTGTAGGTACTTATCACTAAAACCAATAATATACCCCACCCACCTCTCTCCATGCCCCACCCACCTCTCTTCATGCCCCACCCACCTCTCTTCATGCCCCACCTACCTCTCTCCTCTGGAGACAGTCCAGCCAACAGCTGATAGAATATATGGTAGTTCTGCTCATTCGGGCTGGCACTCACCAGCCGTGTCTAAAGAGCATCAATAGAGATGATGTCATCTCTCACATAGACTCACTGTGCCGACAGCTCTGCATTACGTAACACAGTTGGCTCACCTGGTCTAAGAAGTAGCAGTTGATCTTAACCTTGGTTATCTGCAGACCATTGAAGTAAAAGTCCACCATCCTACCCTGCAAGCAGATGGCAGACAGACGTCAGTGAGTACTCAGACACTGCCAAATGCACAGGGGGGAACTCACAATTCTGCTGGAGTCCTTGTTGCTCACAATGCTGGCCGTGCCCAGTGCTTTCAAGACTACCGAAGACACTTGCCAGTACTTTTGAGAGAGAGAGAGAGCAGAGACATGTGGGCTGTTAGACTGCTACCACACAGGGAATAAAGTGCAGTGTCCAAACCTGGTTCTCCACCTTCTCACCCCTCACCTTCCCCTATCCCCAACTCTCACCTTCCCCTCCCCCACCCCTCACCCTTCCCTACCCCAACTCCTCACCCGTCTAAGGTCTTGCAGCCAGTCCGTTTTATGTGCAAAGTGGAACATCTTTGCAAGAAGCTGGTTGGCAGTGAAGGTCTTGCCACTCCCACTCACACCACTGGAGAGAGAGGAGCAGCTGTTCAAACCAAATATCTCACAGTCTCTTTATTGTGGCCTAGGTATGTGAGTACTACTGTGGATGAGTACTCATGTTGTCTTTTCCATTGCTTTTATGTATGCATATTTCCCTCATTGCTGTGATACAGGCTGGCTTCAGCAAAGGATTCATGTCTCAGTGCCCCCCCTTCCCATTGTATCTTGTGTGTACTAAACTTCTTGCATTGTGTGTACATAGAAACCTACACAATCATGGTCAGCTGTGCATGTAGAGGGCAAGGCTGCTACTGATTTTCATTGATGAGTTATTGCACTACTTTAGCCACTTGAGCCCCAGAGATAAATGACATCACGGCACAGGCTGTGAAGACGGCCATATAGGTGGTTTTCCAACGCAGGTGTGAAACGTTCAATGATATTCAAAGTGGTTACAGTGGAAGTGCATGCCCCTTGGTGGGCAAGAACTGTATAGTGCTCTATGGGAATACGGGGAGCTTGCTGCAGAAACCAAAGACCTGGTGGCTATCTCAGGAAATTCTTTCAGCTAGCTAGTTTACAATCCCGTAGCACATTGATGCAAATGTCGTTTTCCGAATTGACACTCTCCACGCCTTCCAGAGCCAATGAAGTTCTAACCCTCAAAGGAGCACACACTTCCATTAAAATTCCACTTGCACCATTTATCTACCATTTAACATTCGATGGAAAACCACCTATCGCTATAGCTTCCTATCAAAGAGTAACATCAATAGAACCCACAGACATCAGGACTATCCTCCTGCAGAGAGAGCTGTGAAGCAGCTAGGAGCTATCCTGTGTGCCCACCTCAACACTAGAGTCCTGGATTGCTCGCTGTCCGAGAGGTCAGACATCAGCATGTCCACCAGCTTCTTGAGCACGGCATGCATGGCTGTGCTGGGAGGCTCGTAGGGGTTGGTGCAGAGGAGAATGGGACCGATCCATGACTGCACAGACAGGAAGAGAGAGGTAACCAATGGTTGCATGTGGAAGAGCAGACAAGTCTGCCACTGAATCAAACACTCATGCTATATGGAGCACAGAGAGTGGCTGCTGTTGTTGTAGCCTCGTTCCCAGGCTCTTGCGTGGGCGGAGTAAAAAGACTTTCCCCTAAACTAGAGCCTGGGAACGAGGCTACTGTTGTTGTAGCCTTTCAGTATTGTTGTGGATTCTAAAAGCTGGTGCCCTACCCAGGCGATGAGGTAAGCCCTCCAGCTTTGGCTAAGTTCCTAATAGCACCATCCCCTCCCTCAGCAACTCACTATCCCTACTCAGTAGCTTGGTAACCCGACACCACACCCACCAATCACTCGCAGCCTCACTGGGGCCACTGGTGTTACATGTTTATTCTCAAATCAGGCTTCTTCAGATATCCAAATGCCTCTCTGTAACCCGCAGACCCAGGCAACACTTTAACAGCCATTGGGTATCTGTGTAGCGAATAGTCTACTTACGTAGCAATTTCCCTCAATGAATCTCTGCTGAAGTGACTTGAGGATTGCCTCCACTGTCAGAGGCCCATTCAACTGGATCAGATCAAAGCTACAGTCCTCCTCTTCAGCCATGGTCTGGCACAGAACACACAGCTACAGTCGTTTATAGCCCTGTCCGATCCACTCGTGAAACCTAGATATTATCCAACCCAGTACGGCTGTCCCACAATTATCGTCACGGACACTTTCTAAATAGAGCCCGTGTCATTTAATAGTCTGCGGCCAGCGTTCAACAAGTGAATGATTTCGGCTCTGAGTCCAAGGTACTTTATTTGTATGACTACAGTGGTAATACAGCTAGCTAGCTATCTGTATCATTTGCTACGCTTACCAGATATTGCAGAATACCGAAGGACTGTCTATTTTTTTTTCTTCACAGCTCTATGGCTGATGTTTTTATCACGTGATTAACTTATTAACGTTAACCGCGCCTAGAAGTCGACATGTATATGTACGTGTGTATGTACGCTAACGCGTTAACGTACGTACCGACTTTGGTGCGGTAATACCTATTAATTTTCTCATATTAAAAAAAAATATTGAATCACAGAAAAGAAGAGTAGAGGTGTGCATAGGATTGGTGGGGATCAGGAATTGATTGGGTATAAAAATGAAATAAGGCTAGAGTCCACTGATCGTTCCCTTCGGGTGATGGAAGGATCGGATCCTCGGGTGGGGTGGCTGGGCGCTGCTCTTGCAGCCAGGCTGCATGATGCTAACACCCATGACAAATTAAAAACATGCAGTTTAATAGTCTGCAAAATATTAAAATTCTACGCTAGAAGGCTGTCTATGGAGAATCTTTTGCAATTGTCACTGAGTTCTGTTGGGCTCGGGCTTGGTGTCTGATGCATCATCGGTACAACGATCCCCTCGATGAACACTGCGTCGTTAGGACTGGAGGGCGGAGTTAGCAGGACAGAGCGTATCAAAGAGTCTTGGCTTGCGGTCTTGTGCAGCGTGGGGGGTTGCAGCATTTGCGCGGTCTGCACGACCGAGACCTCGTCTTTCTTCTCCTTTTGTGACTTGCTTCGGTTCCTCTTTCTTTTATTCAGTTTAACGCACGCCTCTGGACTCGCATCCATAAACCCTGGCGCCAGCGTCCAGTAATTTCCTTTTCCTGGAGGGTCGTCTTTCTCGCGAGCCACTTTTACGAAGCACTCGTTGAGCGAAAGATTGTGCCTAATAGAGTTCTGCCAGCCTCTACGGTTCTCCCTATAGAAAGGGAAACTGTCCATGATGTAGTTGTATATTTCATTCAGGGTGAGTTTCTTCTTTAGGCAGCTCTTGATGGCCATGGAAATGAGGGTAATGTACGAGAAGGGCGGTCTCTGGTGCACCTCAACGACCCTCTCTCCATCGCACACTACTCTTGCGAGCAGTGAAAGCGCCATGGAGCTGGAGTTATCGATTGCGTGTAGCAGGGGCTTGCCAATCTCGATTGGACTGTGAATGCGAGGTAGAAGCATCGGAGAGTACGGCTTGCAGAACTCCATCTTGATTGCAATTCGCAGTCTGTAGCTCAATACCAGAAAAGCGATTTGTATCCAAGAAACTGGGAAATACGCTCGCAGCTGCAGCAGCACAGATTTATATCCCTGGGGACCACACAAAACACCCTTAAGGATTCATGAGCCAGCTGAATGTATGCGTTGTTTATTTTTCGAGTGGGAAATCCGACTTACGTCTGAACATGCATTCCAGATAATTACCAGTTGTGTGGTCTGCATAAATAAAATATTTAGCGGATGATGCTATTGCTGGTTGCCCCGCAACCCCACCGCAGACTACTGTTTATGTAAAGTATATTTATGAGGTTAGCGCACCAATTGTTTTCATAAAGCGAACTCACGCCGAATGCGTGGGCGGGCTGCTGTGAATGACGCACGTCCAGCAATGTTTGTGTGGCTTCTGTAATCGGATAGGCCTAGGCCACACACACTACTGCCTAATCTGTAGCTCATATCCGCTGGACTGACTGTCCCAAACAAGATATTGTATTTTGGCTGGAGATGATTAGCTATGCTTTCATTTCCTGCTGGCAGAGCACATAATGGATGACCCCATGGCCACAGCCCTAGAGCAGGCTGACACTCTTCCTGTGTTCCTGGACCTGGCTCAAGTTCCTCAGTACGTTAGCTAAGTTACTCGAGGCTGCGTCTGAGATACCTTCATGCTGCACTGAGTGTACCCTTGTGACTGATAGCTGCTCTCGAAGCTAACCGATGATTTTTCCCCCTGAATTTTTCAGGTCTTTGATTGGCCAGAAACAGCAGCGGATACTCCCCAGGGGGTCCAGTGAAAAACTCCTCACACTTGAGGGAACCGAGGATGAAACCCGGAGACTGGAGGGCTTTCTTTCAGAGGAACTGACTGCTTTGTCCGCACAGAGGGTTGTGGCAGAGTGAGCGGGTTGCGCCTGTTTCCAAGCATTCACTGCAGCTGTGACTATGGACTGGGGCCATAGACCGGTGTTGATGTTGGAGCAGACATCACTCTGGCTTTGAAGTTTCCTAGACTGCCCTGCAGTGGTGTCTTGTTAGGCACACAGCGTGTCTGTACTGTTGCCTAACAATGCACAGTTCTTGCATTCCTACATGCCTTTCCCATACCCCAGCCGGTCCAACCATACGCAATTTCTAGAATTTGCTACATGTATGGGTTCTATTTTATGCTAAATGGAGTGAGCATGCTATATTCTGTTGGGTTATGCCATCTGGGTGAGGTCCGCGCCTGCAGCTTCGCATGACTAGGAGTCAGTATCCCATGGCTCCACTGCAGAATATGGCTGGGTGCATGCTATCTTTGAGAGGTAATGCATTCTTGTCTGTGAACAAGGAATGCGTTGTGCATAAAAGTGGTGATGGTTGCTTCAATATAATTAAAAACACAATCGGTAATAGTATGTGTATGGAAGGTCCCGAGATTGATGTCGTAAAGAACTTTATCCAAATTTGGGAAGGTTGTTATGATGGAGCTGGTGTTTACACTCGTGTTGCCTTGTTTTTGTTTGTTTGCAAGTGGGCTTGTTTTTGTGGAGGGGACAGAGGCGCTATGATGTCATAATGGGATCATTCAAACACAAGCCGCTCCCTAAAGTGGATACAGAAATATTCACAGGAAATAGTGACGACTGATCCACCCCCAAATGAAATTCACCTGTGCCGATATTATGGCGCTGTTACCTAGCGACCACCCATGAATCTTTTGTTGAATTCAGTAACCTTTCCTTCCAACTGACCTCCCCTCTAGGAAGTCTCTGTCACGGGGAGCATGGAGAGAAGAGCTGAGATTGGTCGAGGTGACAACGAAGAAGGTAGAGACCTCAGGAAGATGGAGGGGGGGGGGGGGGTAGGCAATTGCATGTCATGGATGCTTGGATCATCTATGCTTTGATATGACATCTTGGTATGCCTAAAATATAAAATTACAATCTGTGACATCATCACAGTAATTGGATGCCGGCACTCTACTGCACCCATACTTGAGGTTATTAGCAGGCCATTAGTCTCCCTGCCAATGAATATCATGCCCCAACATGATCTCACTACAGTCCTTTGTTTACAGAGCTGGTATAATTTATTCCGTATCTAGGAGACCAGCTGTGTCATAAAGAGGGTCCACTGTACCTTACCACTTAAGTATTCACTGAGACTTTCAATACAACATGTTTACTTGGTTCACTGAGGCTTCAATACTGGGAATGACCCTAAATGGCCACCCAAGCTGATTATGTTGATTTGAACTTAGAACCCTTGGAAGAATCAGGGGTGGATGACCTTGTTAGAGAAATGTATTTTTTTTGGTGTAATGGATTTTTCCCAGAATTGAGATAAGATCAGTACCACTCTTCACCTGTGCCTGTGGCATCATGGAAGTGAAAAAGAAAGTACTGAGAGATTACAGGTGCACAAACAACAACATTGTCCCAAGAATTTTGATTGTGTGAAGGCCTTGAACAGCAGCTTTCTGCTTGCAGGCTGTGCAATTTCATGAAAACTGTTGTGGACATGCTTTGAACCCCTCCCTGCCCTCCCTCCCTCCCTCCTCTCCCCCTTCTCCCTTGTTCCCAGGGCAGTCATTGGACCACCCACGGACACACCCACTCTGGCAGGCTAGTGCTGCTTCCAGAGGAAGCCCTGTTTCTCATGGAGTGTGTAAGGAAGACCTCCCCATCCAGTCTGAAAACTTCCTTGTTTATCTCACTGCTGTGTATCCACACACACCACTCTCATGCAGGGAAGCCTGGAGGTGCAGGCAGCTGGACTGCCCCTTAGCCTACAGCAGGTACCCAGTTGTTTGTGCAGGACACTTCAAAGGAAGCCTGAGTGCTCTTGCCACACATGCACACACTTGCACATGCACACACTTGCACATGCACACACTTGCATAACACACACTTGCACATGCACACACTTGCATAACACACACACACACAATTGCACAACATGCATACACAGACACACATGTATAACATGCATACATACACACACACACACACACACATGTATAGCATGACACACACACATGCACAACATGACACACACACACACTTGAACACACTCTCTCTCTCCCTATTAGGCCTACCACACACTGCTTCCTGAGTCCCCCCTACTTCATTACCAGGTGGGTTTCCAGTTCCAATATTAGGAGACAGTTTTATAGCAGAAGTCGAATGCTGTAATTGTAAATTGTAATAGGAGAAAGGGCCCGCTAACTTCCTGTATGCACTCTCACAGGTGTATGCATCTCTGAAGCGCCTGGGATATATCGTGCGCCGAGTCATTTTGAGGTTAGTTCACACTACAGCTCCTTCATAGTATAATTGCACGGCAGAAAGCTTTTAAGCCAGTCGCTCCACTTAAAACACGACCCCTAGAGGGGGGGGTGCTTTGGAGGGGCCAGGTGCTCCTCATTTTCCAGACCACTGAGCCAGAGAGAAGGCAGGGCAATGGCTCCTGACCTGCTCAGCTCTGTGGGTAATGGTTGGCAGGGTAACACCAGATGGCCAACTGGAAGTGGGTAGCTGGCAAGCTCCATTGCTCAGGTGTTGTACAATTCACAAGCAGGCAGTGTGTTTGTAATATCATGCTGTGTAATGGATCACGTGGTAAACAACATACGTGTCCCAGCAGCCTCTGCAATGATCTTGGAAACATATTTCTTTGACAGTGGAAGATACCTCCAGAAATTTAATTAGTCGTTGGTTATAGCTTCAGAACCTGAGGTTTACAAAACTTATTGTAGTGTTGACAATCCTCCATTGTGTCAGGCGGTACCAGGCACAAAATAATAAAAAAACAGATAAAAACTCCCCAACAATGAAAGTGTAAGTGCTGGTTTGGTTTAGTCTCCATGGTAATCCCAAAGGTGGTCTGGCTGACTAACAATTGCCTGTTTTGATATGGATGTTTTCACTAGTGGGATACTAAATTTGTAACTCTAACACTGTGTAGTGGTAGATCTACAGATTGTCAGTTGGAGGGATGAATTTCACCAAGACTGCAGTATAGGATTATTAAGGACACCCAAGGGGTGTGTGCTGTGGATTCTAACCCTTAAGCAAACAGTGGAGCATATCTTTGTTTGGGGAGGCATGAATACCAACCACACAGTGGCCATACATGCATCAATGATTGTGCTTATCAGGCTCCACATGTGAGGAATTTCATCCTATAGTTCTGATTGGATCACACACAGGCTGTTAGTCTGCTGTGCCATGGGTGCCATGGTCTCTAGCACCACTGGCTGCATTGCCACTAGCAACTGTAGCCATTCACACGCTGTAGCCCAGCTACACACTTACAGCTGCATGGTTACAGGAATTACATAACATGAGATGCGTTGCTATGTAATGGTGGCTGAGGCAATACAGCTGACATTGGTGCTATGGGCATAGTAACCAAGGCTCTAGGTCAGTAGTCATGTTATTGCTGGAGTCTAGACCTCACATTGGCTCTGTTGACAGCACTGGCACGTCACCCCATGCCATTTCCTGCACCAGTGCTGTACCAAGAACGTCCACCTTGGCCAGACTAAACGACACCAGCTTGTGTTGTCTTCTCCCCTCCAGCTCAGATGCCCAGGGAGGAGGGCTCTCAGGCAGTGAGAGGAAGGCAGTACTGGAAGGTAAAGAGCCCGGCAGAGAGCATGGTGTTGCAAGATTGTGTAGCTAACTACACACACACACACTCAGGAGAATGTGTCAAGACCGTCAGCTGCTGTCCCCTCTGTACCTCACCACACCCACCTCCAGAGTAAGAGCACACTACTACCATATTGAGCTTGCCCACATCAGGCAGCTTGCAGTCTGTTAATTACCAGTGGTTTATGTCCCTAGACAGGAAAGGTATTGGAGGTTGTGGTGGGCAAAACCCTCATACCCTGTATACAATTCCTGGAATTGCAACTTTAAACCCACCATGTCCTTTTGATGTTGCTCACACTGCACACCCCAGCCAACAGCACTTCCCTACCCCCTCCCCTCCCTCCCCTCCCTGCCTTGCTGGCTAGGAATGACCACCCAACACTCCAGCCTCAGTCCCAGGCTACCACCTGCTGTATTCATTCATGGTAACATAACACCCCTACCATGTATGTGTTTGGATCGAGAACACCTGGCTGAAGTGCTAGTTGGGGATATGGCTCCTAGATAGAGGTTAATAAGCTGGTTAGGGGGTATGATGAGTTTACCATTGCCAGCCATTCACACAAAGTGTGTTTTGCCCTGGGGGCACATAGTACTACACTGTTTGTATGAGATTAACCTGACCTAGCACCTGGAAAATAAACTGACATTCCATCAGCAATATTAATTAGAGCAGTAGCATACAGAGCCTAGGCAGTCCACCTGCTCCAGTTACACCTGTCTGTGTAATCTACCCAGGTTTGCTTATGATTGGGCAAATAAGCTGAAGCCAGACCCCATGAAGTAGTTTATTTAGAATTTCATGGTGGTAATGTGACCACTTGGCCTTCTGACGCCCCATTGATCTGGAATGCAAAAAGCCTTTGTTTTCAGGCAGGCGTTTTATGTCGTTAGGACATGCAGAACATTTGTGTTTTGTCTGCCAAACAAATCCTCAGCAAACGAGACATCGTTATGGAGATCTCGCCCTTGAGCACTGCCATTCTTCACGGGTGATGTCACCCAATATGTGTAGGAAAGGGCCTAGAGCAAGTCCTCAAATGGCCTGGAAAACTACCTCTGCCATGGCAGCTCTGTGGTGTAAACTGAGACACAGCAGCCTGCATAGTGTAAGGGAGCCCTGGCAAGTGTAAGTGCCATATGGAGGGTCATACAGTCCCTGAAGAAGATAGCCCACCCAGAGTCCCCCTGACCCTGAGTACAAGTCCACCATGAGTATAAACCAACCCCTTAGTTGTGTATGTCCACCCTGGTACATTCAAGTCCACCCTGGTTCATTCAAGTCCACCCTGTGTATAAGCCCACCCCATATAAAACTGTATTCAATTACTATAATCAGGCTGTTTGGAAGACCTACACTGGCACTGTTGTGTACTGTGGACAAATGCTGAATGCTGTAGGCAGGGCAAGTACAACCAATCACAACACCACAATTCAAATACCTACAAGCACCTGTATGAACCCCTGGGACTTGTGGCCAGCATGACGAGGGAAAAAACCTCAGTGAGGAGAAAAACAAATTATAAGTACATACAACACAGGTGGGGTCTTTGCCCACTCCAGATCTCAAGCAGTGACCAGCTCACAGATCTCAGGTCCTCCCAGCAGTGACCAGCTCACAGATGAATGTGGATGAACAAAGAGAAGGGTATAACACAATGCCCACCACTGGCAGAGCTAATTTTTGCCTTGCCTGAAGCTATCGTTGCTTGAGAATGACTACCCTCCGCACTGTATCCCCTTAAATACTTCAGGCATTACAGCAACTCAGTTGCCATGCAGCCCTGCACGTGCACCAGGCATAGTGTGCATGTTCCATCTACCAGCGAGAGCTTGTTTTCTATCTATTTTGCTGTGCTCAAACGAAATAAACTTAGTTTACATATGTACCTGGCAACTTGTGGCTCATTCTTTCTATTGTAATGCTATTGCTGGTATTCTTCCTGTTGTAATGCTATTGCTGGTATTTGCAAAAGGCAAGCACCTCATCGTTGGTTAGGGTAACGAATAGCTAGGCAATTTGTAACATCAGATGGTCTGTTGATGTTGTGGTGCTACAGATACTCAGCTCTTGTTTCAAAGAGGGTGTTATGAAAAACTGTCTTCCCCTCCAATTGGAGGGTAACGGGATCCTAATAATGCTTGCGTCACCTTTTGAACCCAGCCTCGTCTTGAATCACTGTAGTCCCAGTCTCAAGGCTGTTTGCAGCATGGGAATGGGACACCTCAGTAGAAGCCATTTTTGCCCACCAGCTAGTGGCTAGTTTAGTAGTCATGTCTGCCCAGGGGCTCCAGGAGTTAGAACCTCAGACATGGAGACAGCACTCCAGTAGTAGTAGACACAAGATCAGAGGAGTTGTTTACGTGTATAACATGAATCTGTAAGTTAGTATCCAAAATGTTGACCACACAGTATCGTATTCTATATTTAGTACTGCACGTAATGTTATCTGCAGAGCTATAGTTTAGCTAACAGAAACCAGAGACTGCTCTTGAGCATAACGGGGCTGAAACCAGCTAGGACAACGCTGGCTTTGTTCCCAGGCCTTCCTTGCAGGTTTTCATCCCTTTCCGTTGGGGAGTCTGGGGATGCGGCTAGGACAACACCACGTCTCAAACCAGACCATTCATTTCCTGTGCCTCCACCCCCAGATCACACCAGCTGCTGGAGGTGTACCAGCCAAGGACGGGCTTCCAGAAGAGCAACCCTGGTGCTCCAGCATTCCGAGTCATGGCTGCAAGGTGAGGGAGCTAGCTACCATCTACTGCAGTAGGAATACATGGTGTGGGGGACCACACACTCAGGACACGTTTAGTTCGCACAGAAACTGTTACTTGCAACATGTACACACACTCACACACAGCCCAAAGGATTCTTTCCCAGGGGTTGGGTTGCTAGGATACTTGGAAAAGCTCCACCCACCAGCACCTCTCAAGTTCTGTGTAGTGGACAGTAATGGTACTGCATACTACAGCATTGCAACCTGCCAGACTCCTTCACTCATCAGTCAACACAACTCAGCCTCAACTCTCAGTATTTCTAAACCACCATAACAGTTTGTCAAACAACTCCTGTGACATTGGTTGGGTATATAGTAAACTGCAAGTGTGTATATAAACTCTTTCAGAAAGCTATGGTAACAGGTGCATTTGGGACTAACTCAGAGATGATATAGAAGGCCTGGGAGGCTATAGGGCGGTAGTAGTATTGTTACTAGGCCTCCATTACCTAGGAATAAACTAAGATATAATCGTTGAAGAGTGGTCTCTCAAACGTATACATACAGCATCCATCCATCCATACATACATACATATGGGCAGACATACATACACATCCTATGTCATACCAGGAACACATGGACAAACTGTATGCACTCCTGGTCATACATAGTATGCAAATGTCATGTTTTCTTAGGCCTGGCCATTTTGGGGGGCTTTCCCACACTGCCAGCTGTGTCAGCCACTGTGGTGTTCCTGCCTGGCCCTCTCCTCCCTCCCTGGCTCCTACTGCTGGAGGGGCCTCCATGGCTGTCTCCCTGTCTCCTGCTGCTGAAGGAGCCTCCATGGCTGCCTCCCTGGGAGCCTCCCTGGCTCCTGTGGCTGGAGGAGCCTCCATGGCTGTCTCCCTGGCTGTCTCCCTGGCTCCTACCTCCCTGGTTCCTGCCTCTCTGGCTCCTGCTGAAGGAGCCTCCCTGGCTCCTGTGGCTGGAGGGGCCTCCATGACTGTCCCTATTGGTCCTGCTGCTCCTGCTTGAGGAGCTAACGGTGGAGGTCATCTTCTCCTGCCTCTGTCGCCATATCTGCTGCCCTCTCCTGCAACGTGAAGAACAACAGTCGCTCAATGTGGCACACAAAATACATATTTCATGTAAAAAGCAACTTCCCCTCACAACAGCAGTATTTCGTATACTCACTGCTCAGAAGTGGTGGTCCTGGTCCCCTCAACCAGTCCCCTGCTCCCTCCAGCTGCCTCCTGCTGCCTCCTCCGTTCTATGGCCTTCATGGTGGCCGTCGAAAGCCTTCCTCTGACCACGCCTTCACCTCGCTGTCTAGCCACATCCCCAGCAGGAGTGGGGCCAGTGAGGTATGGCTGCTGATGGAACAGAGAGAAGACAGGACATGTAATCTGCCTAGAGGGACAGAGAAGACAAGCAGAGGGCAGAGACTTCCAGTAAGGGGGTACTGGCAGGTGTGTGTGTGGGTCTGTGACCTGTATGTCTGTAGCCCGGTGCCACTGCGCCCTGTACTGGTGGCGGGAGTGGGCAATGTACGCCATCTGCTCCTCCACTGGCAGAGTGAAGAGGATCTCGTGCAGTGTCTGCCTTGCCACCTGCAGCTGAAGGGCGGGGCCAGGGATGGAAACACAGGCAGCTCATCGTTCTATCAAGGAACTCATTTCTCATGAACCCATTCATGCAGTTTGCACAGTCCTATGTTGCATTAGTAATCACTGTCTTGCTGTGCAAGTGGAGTCCCTCTATTACCAACACCCTTTACAGGCTTAGGACCAGCTCCAAGTAAGGTGAGGTGGGGCAGGGCCTTTTTATTCTGGGATCAAAAATGTACAACTAATGTGAAAGTACCAATTCATGCACACGTACACACACACCTGAATGGAGACCCTCTCCTTGAGAGCTTCATCTTGTTGGGAGATGGGTGTGGCCATGGGTGTGGCCAGGGAACTGAGAACACTACTGGCTTCCTGGGGGAGGAAGGTAGTACATCACTGCAGCTGGTGCAACACACCAGGCAGTGGTGGACCCACCTTGATAGTCTTGATGAGGTCCCTGACCTTCTGTGCCCCGAGCAGCCTCCTGGTGAGAAACCCACGTGCCATGGCCGTCACCTGGGCATAGGGGTCCTTGGGCAGGAGGGAGAAAGGGAGTCCTTACACACTTTCCTCATGTCCAAGCACTTTGTACTTTCAAGCTCTTAACTTTAAATTATTAACTCCTATGTAGCTATTCTGCATGCCGTCCTCACCTGTTTTTTTGCTCTAGTATGGGATTCTCTGCTGTTCGGAGCAAAGAGTTTCCTTCGTGGGGATATGAAGGAGCTGTGGGTGGAGGGAGGAGGCAATGTGGAGGGGAGGGGCTGCTGAGTGGTTGTGAACCAGTCTGGTTTCTGTGTGGCTGGTAGAGGTAGCTGTGTGGTGGGGAGGGGCTGCTGTGTGGAGGGGAGGGGCTTCTGTGTTGAGGGGAGGGGCTGCTGTGTTGAAGGGAGGGGC
Source organism: Phakellia ventilabrum (assembly GCA_963921505.1). Taxonomy (NCBI): domain Eukaryota; kingdom Metazoa; phylum Porifera; class Demospongiae; order Axinellida; family Axinellidae; genus Phakellia; species Phakellia ventilabrum. The sequence continues at coordinate 192,670 of OY997392.1, forward strand.
TGCTGGGTGGAGGGGAGGGGGTGGTGGGTGGAGATGGGGCAGGGGGGAGGGCTGACAGCAAAGGGGAAGTCCCTAGTGGGGATGTCGTATGGTGGGTCACTGTCACTCTCAGTTGCCGGGGCAGCCTTCAGCTGTTCCTTGACCTGCAGGAAAGTGTGGCAGGAGATCAACTCGATTAGCTAGGAGGTTAGCACTCTGCCTCACTACACGGTCTACTGCCTGGGGCTGGTTTGGCTTCCCTCTGCAGCCTGGTAAGGCTGTGCAGTGCTGAGCTGAAATGTTGGCAGAACCAAGGAATCTAGCTCTGATATCTACAGCTAAGAATATTGTAATGAAGCTAGTCCATTTTTCCCACTCTCTGAGCATCACTACCATAAATGGCACTCCTCACTTGAGGTGTAGCCTGCCTCAATCTCAGGTGAGGCCGCCCGCCCCTGGGTAATAAATATTCCAAACTCAGGCCATCCCATAACAGTGTTCACACCCATCTCCTGATCCTGACATAACTAAGTCATACCATATACATAGCATGTTTTTCTAATGCCCATTGTTTTACGGAGAAGCCAGAAAAGATGAAGGGGAGAATTGGCTGTCAGCAGATACCAGAAACATCACTAGTTCTCAGGTAAGTACAGCACCATGCCCGGGTGGTGTGTAGCCGTGATAAAGAGAGTGCAATCATTTGAGATTCAGGTACTTCATTATCCAGCATGGGTAGAGAGTTGGGAGTCTAGTGCACAAGTCTACCACATGCATACATACATGCAGGGTACAGCACTTTCTTGCACAGACTCAAGGGTGAAAAAACAATGAATAGCCTTTCATTCACCCGAGTGTCATTTAGGATCAGGCAACATATCTCATGAAGTCTTATTGTGCTGCTACAGGTGCTAGGCAACCATGTCTTCATGCTGCCTTACTCTGGCCGCACTACTGGCCTACTTCACAGTATTGAGCAGCAGCACAGGCTCAGGTGAGAGGGTTGCAAATACTGCAGCAATCTTTTGATGAACCCCTCCCCCTCCCCCTCCCCCTCCCCTTCCCAGCCCAGTCCCAGTGCATTACGGGCCTCCCCACCCTGGACACCATCCACTCCCACGCAGTGTTCATTGGCGACATCATCAGCCGAGACATCTACCAAACACTCGTCCCCGCCATCTCCTTCACCTGCAGTGGAACCCTCACGAAGTGGACCATCGTGGCCAGCACAGTGGGTGGTGGCTCGCGATTCCCCGAGCTACAAATCTGGAGGAATGACGCAGGGAATACCTATGACATATCAGCCACCAGTGAGATCACCGAGAGCCACAGCACTTCCACTCCTCACGTGTACGAGTTCAGCCCAGACCCACCATTGCAGTTCCAAGCCGGTGATGTCCTGGGAGTGTTCACACCTCCAGTGCCGAGGCTCACCTTTAAGTTCCAGCACCATGGCGGCCCGAAGAACTATTACATTGGTGGCATTGCTAACCCTAGAGAGAGCTTCTCTTTAGACGGGATAACCGTTCTGGACAGCCGCAATGACTACCCTCTAGTGTCTGTTGAAGTAGACCCTCCCACCTGCGCAAGTGGATTCATAGACAAGGCCACTCTGCTCATGAAAGCCGGGATACTGAATGACAACACCTCTGACGTGGTGTACCGCGAGGCCACACAGAGGATCGTCCCAGGCATCTCCTTCCTGTGCCGCGGGGCTGTGCTCAACTTCACCCTGGCTGCTCTGAAGTACGGCACTTCCCTGACCAGGATGAACTACCCCGAGCTGCAGATCTGGAGACGAGTGGACGACGTTGAGTGGACCAAGGTGGCAGCCGTGAGCAGAGAGGCTGCAGTAGTGACCACGGAGTACCTCAATGTGTACAACTACGTCCCGATCCCGCCACTTCCCTTCCAGCCGGGAGACATCCTGGGGTTCTACCAGCCTTACAGCACTGCCACTCTGCTAAAGGTTTACCTGGAAGCCAACACAGGCCCAGAGAACTTCTACTACCGTGACCAGGACGCACCCTTCGACCACTTCAGGACAAACGGTGTTCTTGTGTACACAGAGCAGCACCTCCCACTGGTGGCGGTAGACATCAGTAAGCAGTAGAGCCTTCAAGAATCATAAATACTGCTTGACAGCTACGTAACTATATCAGTACCTGGAAGCTAAATCTGTTTGGTAGTTAATTAACTTGACTCACTGATTCTTTTTCACATATCAAGAGCCACTTTTATGCACAACAAAAGTAAATTTTTATGTACTCTTGCGCACATACAGGCAGTTCCACCAGTCCAGTACCGCCCACTCCCGTCCCCATCCCCGACAGCAGTGTGTCCCCAGCCGTGGTCGGGCCACGGGTAGGGGGAGTTACCGGCTACGTGGCAGGGGTCGTGGTGTGTCTGCTGCTCCTGGTGGTGACGCTCACAGCCATCACCATGCTAGTCTTTCGGAAGTGGAGAGGCCAGCGGGATAAGGCGCCAAAAGCCACAAGTGTCATCAACACAGGTGGTAGCGGTGAGTGAGAAGCAATGTATTTTGTGCTGGCCAGATAGGAGAACAGCTCAGGCAATTCATAGGAACTAGTCATTCAGAAAGCTCCCACATACTGGCAACAAAAGTCACTCACCATACATCTGCTTACCCTGTTGCTAAGCTAGTTGCTTGTAGCTAAACTTCAACATGATTCTGCAAAAGCAGTAATATGGTGCAAATGGTTGAACGAGTAGAGAAGTGCTATTCTCCTAAGCTGCAGTCTTGCAGTGCTTAATCTCTCCCCTCCTCCCTCCTGCCCTCAGCTGACACCGCACATGACAGCAGCATGGAGTACAACCCCATGTACCGGTCAGGGAACCCCACCCAAAGTAAGAGTCCATGCAAGCCCATTCCTTACATAGTCATAGCTAGACATGGTTAACTGTTCGCTGGAAACTAACTTAGTCTAGCAGGCCACATAGCCTCGTACCCAGGCCTTCCCCACTCAATGATTGTGAGAAACATCTCGATGGAAGGCTTGCTTAAGAGGCTACCAGAAACATAGGTAGGGTAGGGTGTTGCTTTCCAAAACAGACTTGTAGCATTGCCATTTGAGTGAAGACTTGAGGGCTATATACAACATTGCCATGAGTGCATCGAGACAGCAAAGCCAGCTAGTGAGCATGTAACTACACACGCAGTACACAGACAGACATGGCAGCCGTATTCCAAATAAGGTTATGGTAGTGCCATACTTTCCCCAAACTCACTCCTGGAGCTCCAGCCGTCATTGATCGTTGTGTACAGCATTAGTAACATTCACCTCACGCATGCATAGGTGCATATTTAGTGTCTATCACCTCCTCCAACTTTCCTCCCCTCCCCTCCCCTCCCTTCCCAGTCATCAGCAAGGGCCAGCGCTACATGCTCAAAATCAAGACTAATGCCGCCTATGGCAACAGTGCTAGCAGCCAGAACCCAGCTGAGGGGCGGGGCCAGGGGTGTGGCAGGGAAGAGCTGGACCACACCTATGAGAGCATCACTTAACCACCACATCCTACATGTACATGTACATGTACATGCATGTGTTCAGTATCCATGGCAGTGTTGGATCAATGGCACCTGACCACCATCCATGCACTATTTCACTCTGTAGTCAATATTCTGTGGTTATAAGTGTATGTTCCCCAAATTTAACCCAATTGCTAGCACACAGCCCACCTTGCTAGCACACAGCCCACCTTGCTAGCACACAGCCCACCTTGCTAGCACACAGCCCACCTTGATTTCTTCCAGTCTCTGCCGCACATAGTCTTGGAGTTCCTGCAACCTGGCCTGCCTGCGTCGAGCCAGATCCCCCTCCCTCTCCATGGCTGCCTTCTTCCACTGCAGGATGGCAGGACGCCAGCTGTCTGGGAACTAGGAGTTGGAGGGAGAGAGGCAGTACTGAGCTACCATAGTGGACTCATGGGGGCCAAAAGTGTATTCTTCACTCCCAATACAGAGCGTATTACTAGGAGTAGCTACAATGAAGGGGACAGTGTTTGAGTACTAGTGGGCTCACTAGGTTCCAGTCTGCTGTGGAGCCGTATTGAAATCACTCCACAACTTGTAGTGGTTAATCTTACAAACCTAGCTTGCAAGATTATGTGGCAGCATACTAATTATCATGAACACTGATGATTAAATTAACGTGGAAAATCCTAGATTCTCGTGCCATTTGGGAACAATTGCACCACGTTTACATGTCTATAATATCCATGATTGCACTTGTAATGTCAAAAATAGCTTGCTTTGCTTGTACAATTATTTTGCCAGATGCTTATGCCAATGTCAAATCCATGCAATTTTCCAAATTAGCAAGGATTGTTAACCTCTTGACATTCATCAGAGTCATTATTGCCTCACCAAGAAGGGTAAGGAGTCAAAAGAAGCCTCGATCTGAGGCGGTTGGATTTTCTCCATCGGGCTGACCATAGCAAGCTAGTAGTCTCGAGAGGGGGCTGGCTTGAATTGCGAATCGAAGTAAAAGCTGCCTGCAGCTTGCAGCTAGCTACTTTCTTTTTAATTTTACCTTCTTTGCATGTATTTAGAAACTAGGCGCGGACAATTAGAGCAATATGCGGTAAGTCTCCCCCTGGTTAAATTTCGGCAGCAGTCGTAAAGCACGAGAAGGCAGGCGAGAAGCACCGTGTAGCTGTCGCTTTGGAAAGCCAAAATGGACTCAGGGATTATCTTAACGCAGAACCAATACGATGGTGAGTTGGTGGGAGTTCGCGCATGCAGAAATAGCGAGGTCATAACATGTGAAGACGAACGACAGGGTTTCAGGCGTGGCTTTGGTGGAAAGCAGCCAAAATAACTGCCTGTGGTGTTTATGACGGTTCACTGTGATGCTGGCAAACTAGTGGGGAGGGGTACCACTGAATTCAGTGGCTTATAAACATTAGTTCTTCAAGACCAGGCTTTGTATTAAAGATGCATCTCTAGTGGTGTGCGCACACACGTCGCACAGCTACAGTTTAGCAGTTGTCTAGCTGAACCAATGTTTGCCCTAATTTTGGGTATGACAGCCGTCTTAGTTTGCAGTATGTTATGGAGCGGTCGCAACTACGTCATGAGGACACGTGTGGCAAAAAGAGCGTTGTATTCAATGGCAGCTGAATGGAGTTGCTGTGATACTCACTGTAGTTGGCAGATTCATCCTGCACGATAACTGCCACAGCGATAGTTGACATACTAAAAATGTAAGTTCCAAGCTCCTCTATTTTCTGGGTTCACTATAGAACCTGCCACGCTTTTTGCCACACAGAAGTAACCAATAAATGGAAGATAACAGAAACTGTAGCGGTAGTTTCCGTCCCTGTTAATAACTCCTGTTAATAACCCCTGTTAATAACCCCTACTTCTGTTCATCAGTGATTGCCAAGGTGTTCCGGGCGGCAGACACGGAGGAGTCAGGGGCGGTGGACACCAGTCTGGTGCCCGGCCTCGCAGGAAAGGTCCTGGGGCCAGGAGTGAAGGAGAGCGACATGCAGCTCATTCGATATAAGGCGGAGGTCAAAGGAGGTTAGTCGTGGGAGGGATCTCGAGATGTAGTGTATTGTGTGGGTGGTGGGCGTGATTAAAACCATAGCTTGATTTGTAATATTGTGTTTGTGTGTTTCTGGAAGTGTGGGGGTGTGACATTCCATTTCTAGTAGAGGGAAATGGCTCCCTGTACCCGATGGAGTGAATCATTCCCGTATGTATTGTACACATGCTGAAGTATATACTGGGTTTTCTGCTGATGTGATCAGCTTCCCACAAGGAAATGTTGTCTCTACTGCACAACATTTAACAGCAGTCCACCCCATTGCACATGTACACGCACACTCATACACGCACGCGCACACACACGCCCACGCACAGAGGAAGGAGTACTGAGCTTCGCAGACTTCCTAGAAATGATGTCGGAGGTGATGGGACAGACCACGCGCTGGGGGAACCTGGGCACCAAGCTGGAGGGCTACGTGGGGTTTGACACTGTGCAGGAGCAGATCCGCAAGAAGTCCCTTAAGAGAGGCTTCGAGTTCAACCTCATGGTGGTTGGTGAGTCCAGTGGCTGTATGTGGGCTCCTTGTGCGTGTGCATGCAATGGTCTACATGTACTATGGACCATACCCGAGTGAGTGGTGTAAAGATACTGATAGCCTATAGCAATTTTTCACTGATTCTGCTACAGTGTTGTAAGTTGAAAAAATGACTCCTGCATGGTTTTGAAATATAAAAATATACTTTAGGCTATTGCTAGGAGCAGACTGTTTGGTGTATAAGCTGGATGTCAGTTGTCTCTGCCAGGGAAGTGATGCTGTACAGCACTGTGCAATGGGCAAGTGATCTAGTAAATCAAATGCTTTCAGCTTGTAGCCAACTCATAGGCACATCAGCGAAAATGTCTGTAGGCATAGGACTTGTCTGCATACCACTCACCACTGGCATTGGCTGAGGCCTCAAGCTCCACTGGCTTGCTGGATCCAGGCCATGAATATCAGTATGTGTTGGCAGCGAGTTTCATAGGTGGCATTAACTCCTCATTAAGGTAGTGAATGTCTGTGGTGGACCAAGCACTGGGGTCTGAATACTGTAACCCTGCTCTATTCATAGCTCAGTGTTTCTACTACCCCCTGATGGTTATCTGATGAGACTTCAATCATACAGTAGCGGTGGGTGTACCAGTGGGTTGCATGTCGACTATTATTATACTGGACAATAGTTCAATAATATCAAAATATTTGTGATGCTTGATGATCGTGATAATCAAATCAAATTATTGTCCAGGCAATATCATCAAGGTACACGTAATCTCACAAGCAATTCATTGCACTATAAACTTCTGAATGTAGTGTAGTGAGCACATGCTTTTCTAATATCACCCAGCACTGGTACTGTCTGTTTTCTCCTCTCTCTCTCCCTTCCAGGTGAGAGCGGCCTTGGCAAGTCCACGTTGGTGAACACCCTCTTCAAGTCCAAGATCTCCCGCTCCAGCTGCACCCCCGGCCCCCATATCACCCCCAAGACCACCGAGGTCAACTCTGTCAGTCATGGTATGCCTGACACACATACACACACACACACACACACACACACTCCTGTGTTCAGTACTAATAGTTGTACCATGAATCATGAGCTGTGCAGGCTATGAATATGCCCCTGCCATCGAGCCCCCAGTGCTGGGATAGATGCCGTGTACACATGTAGTATTCAGAAGGGGTATGTAGCAATAGTATGCAGAAATTTGAGTTCATTCCAGCATTTTTTTACTCTCTCCTTATTGCGTAATTAGACCAACTTGAGTCGTGTACTGGCAATATTGTGCATGTGTTGATCCTAGAGTAGTGAGTAGCCTGACTCCTGAGTAGGACGTATAGATGTATGCATGAGTGGCCAGGTTGTGGTTGGGAGGGTTAGAGGTGGGAGTCTGGAGCCACAGCTGGAATGTCAATCTCTGTTCTGAAGAATGTGACTGTAGTACGTGTTGCTATTGGCAATAGCAACACAAATACAGAAGTGAGCAGCACCTGGAAGTTCATTACTAGGCACTTAGAGGGTGCTTAGAAGCCCCCAGTGTGGTATGAATGCAATGTAGTTGGTGTTTGGAGTGAATGCACATCCTTATATGCCCTGCTGCACCACCGACTGAACAGTTATCTACTTACTAGTGCAGGCTACACCTAGTGTACCACCAGTAGTTACAAAGAACGTCATCAAATTCTGATTGCTGTTTATCTTGGGAATGGTCAGGGGTTCATTTTGGAAAATCCCCAAGGGGGGGTGGAGGGCAAATGTTCATCAGAAGACATTTTGCAGGGGCGTGTGTATAGTGAACAGTATTCAATTTTGAAGGGTTAAACTTCCCAAGGGGGGAGGGGGGCACACTTTTTCCAAGGGAGGGCGAATACCCCCTCTCGCCCCCCGTTAAATGAAGCCCTGATGGTAGTGCCTGGAGCGCTTGTTACTGTGTTAATTATGTGTGGGCAGGGAGCGATTGAGAGATGGCTCAACCTTTACTGCACTCAGTCTGTGGCGTAAACAGACTTGAACGAGCTACACAGCTTCCTTTAACTGCCCTTTCCCATGCAAAATCACTCATAGTAACCCACAGCAGTAGCCAGGGCCTGTGTGTCGTGTGTTGGCACACCTGGGTCTGCCCGTTTCACGGCTGCTACCATCCTCCTCTGCAGTGATCGAGGAGCACGGCGTCCGCTTGAAGCTGACAGTCACAGACACCCCCGGCTTTGGAGACCAGATCAACAACGACAAGTGGTCAGTCACCTCTTGCCCACACACACACACACACACACACACACACATACGTACACACACACATGAAGTAGCAACGTAATATTATTCTACCTTGTGTTTCCTCCTCATGCAGCTGGACTCCAATTGTGGAGTACGTCAGTGAACAGTTTGATAGGTACTTGAATGAGGAAGTGAGCATTGATAGGAAAAAGGTGATTCCTGACACGAGGGTCCACACCTGCCTCTACTTCATCCCACCCACCGGACACAGGTCAGTCGGAAGGAAGAGGGGCAAGTGGCATAGGTGAAGGTTTTGTGATGACTGTATAGCCACTAGAATTTGATGTACCAGCATAAAACGATATAATGTGATAGTTGTTGATACGTATGGTGTTGCATTGAAGCGGCCATACATGTAGTATTCATCTCCTTCCCCCCTCCCCCATAGCCTGAGGCCAATTGATGTTGAGTTCATGAAGCGCCTGCACCACTGTGTGAACATCGTCCCAGTCATTGCCAAAGCTGACACTCTGACCATTGAGGAGAGGGATGCCTTCAAGTCCAGGGTGAGGAGAAGTCCTTCTCAGACATGTAACCTGCTGCCTAGCAACTGTGTGGACAGCTGTAGAGCTTACAGAATTGTGGCAGTTCTGGGTAGAAAATGGACATAATTTTATCATATATTTTAATCACGCCACTGCATTCAAAGCGCAGTATCTCTGAACTTCCATTAAGGGTGGGGCTTATGTGCTGCGTAGTAGCATCAATATGTGAGGCTTCTACTCAGCATGTATGAGCCCTGCCCTTAGTGGAAGTTCAGAGATGCTGAATGCTGTGACATGATTAAAATTTGTGATGCAATAGTGTTTGTTTTATACCCGAGACTGTCACATTAATTTTGTATTTTGCAATTGTAGGGTTTCAAAATAGCCTAAGTTCTGCTAGTGTGGATGTTCAGTAATAATGAGTTAGTCTTTCCCAGTTTATGTTGCGTGTCCTCACTGCCGCAGATTCGTGAGGACATCCGCTATCATGGCATCAACATCTACCCCTCGGCCTACGGGGCAGAGGACGATGAAGACGCTGCAGCCAACGGCAAGATTGAGGTCAGAATGGCCGCCTGTACGGCAGTAGCTGGACTAGTGCTACTCTATGACGTCTTTGGAAAGACCTATACTAATATTACTTAATAGAACAAGATGATATAGTTATCTAATAGCCAAAGGCTATGCTCAGTAACAGGCAACAAGCTAAGTGCAGGTAGTTTGGTTAGGCTGGTGACCTGAACGTGCAGTAATAATACTGACTCGGCAATTTCATGTTAACTCTTTCCCAGCCTAATTTTAATATATCCATAAGGCTTATGTGAATTTATATGGGCTTTTTATACTAGACGTTAATATAAAGTACATAGTTTTCTCTATTTTATAGAGGCACATAAATGTGCCCATGGCGTGCAAAGAGTTACCTGCCAAAACTTGCAATCATCCTCACTACCTACCACTTCTTACACTGCCTGGGTAACACAAACTAAGCTAGCTTGATGTACCTGGCCTGTAAACCTTAAGTAGTTTCCACTGACGTGTGCTTATGACCATCGTGATATAGTACTGGATTACAATGTTGTATCCTATAAGTGTGGACACACAAATAAACAAAACATAAAGCAGTCTTGGTACCTGCCAGGTGCACACTTGTAAAGTGCTAATGCTAGTTTCCAGTTCCCAGGTAGTCCTAATCATACTGAATTTCTATCCAGACTGTAAGGACTACAACACTAAATATTTCCCTCTAGCAATTCATCCCATTTGCTGTGATTGGCAGTGACCGTGAGGTGACTGTGGGAGGGAAGCGGCTGCTTGGCCGGCAGACCAAGTGGGGCTTCATTGAAGTGGAGAACAAGAAGCACTGCGAGTTTTCTCAGCTCAGGGACATGCTCATCAGGTGAGGGGGTGTGGCTATGTACCAGTGCTTAAATGAAAAAGCATTGTTGTTTTAGCCTTGGTAGCTAAAGTGGCCATCTAGGGACCTATGGATAAAGACATGCTACCCTGGCAACCAAGTCACACAATGACCTCACACTGTGTCTCCCTCCTCCCTCCCCCTTCACTTTCCTCCCTCCTCCCTCCTCTCCCGTCCTCCATGGTGCTCAGGAGTCACATGCAAGACCTGAAGGAGACCACAGATAAGGTCCATTACGAGTCCTTCCGACACCAACGACTGCAACAGTCACACAATCAGAGCTACCTCGGAGAAAGCAACATCTGAGGACCAACTGCCTCCATTTCGCTCGTTCTATATCCCTAGGTTTTTTAATTACCATACAATTATTGTGTTGGCCATGCGATGCAAAGACTAATAATATTTTTTGGTAGACCATCAGCATAAGTTTTACCTCACACTCCTAGTAACCTATTACTTATTCTAGTGAGAACTAGCACCAATTCTGTAGGCTAGTGTATATTCAGGATGGCAAACTGACGAATTTGTGTGCTGCCCTTCACATTATTATTCTGTATTTCTCCTTGCAAAATTTTAGATCAATTTTTTTTGTGGATGTGCATGTGAAAGCAATGGGTAGCTATGCAGGGCTTCTGATCTGAAGTCTACAAAGATGACACTATCACTGCATGAATATAGAGCAGGACCTATAGCTTTGTAGCTATTCTTTACAAGTTGTACTGTGGATTATATTAGTTCATCGTAAATAAAGTTGTCTGCACTGGAAGCTTGTGGCTGAGGTTCACTGTACACCAGCTGATTGATGACGTACCTTTCATCAACAGAATCAGGTACTATTTCGGTGTACGGCTGCTCATATAACCCATTTTCCACCATGTCATAGTCCCTGTCATCTGTGGGCTCTCTGCTGGCTGTTGGCGAGGGATTCTCGTACACAAGCTGGTCGACTATATAAGCAGACTCACTTCTGTCTACTAAATTATATGCCAGATTAAACGTGGTGGGGATGTCTACTTCAGCCGACGCATATCCTCCCCTTTCCTCTGCTCTTCCTACGGGTTTCTGTGGGCTATCTCTTTGAGGGCTCTCTTTAACCATGGCTTGTAGTTGCTTCACTTTGTGCCTCCTGACTAGGAAAATGGTCACTGCTGTCCCTAGCACCACCGTAGCCAGGAGCACCACTACTCCTGTAACACTACCGACAATAATAGGAACTTTGTTCGGTGTGCCTGCTGCCGTGGAATTTTGGCTTTCTGTTGGCTGTGTACTCGATGGAGTTGGTGTTGGTACTGACGCAGTGACGGCATCAACAGGCTGAAGATTTAGGGGTGATAAACCTGAAACCAAGAAAGAATGAAAGAATAAGCTACTGTCTATAGCTACAGAATGAACTGTGAAGTGCATAACACTTACCCATGACTGGAGCAACAAGTGGAATATGTCTATTGTCTGCTGTGATTTCAACAATTGAGTCATGGATCCTAAAGTTTCTGCAGCTCATTGGGGCATTTCCCTCTCCCGCATCCAGCATCTCCAGCTGCAGGCTCTCTGTGCCATTGTTGGGAAACTGAATCACAAGAAATGCATTTCCTCGCACCTCAATAGGGTCCTGGAGGACATACTCGTAGACTGGGCCTTGGCCTCTCAGCTCTCCAGCACCACTGAAGGTTGAGCCAATAGAAATGTTGAGACTCGTGATTCCAAACTGGGGCATCCCGCTGGGTAGAGCAAGGTTCTCTGTTGCTCGGAATATCCAGCTGGTGATATTTCCAGTACATTGAATGGTCATCGCTTCAAACTGCCAGCTGTTTGCTGGGAAGAATATTTCTTCTGTCAGTGCTTCCATGATGGGTCTTGTGTCCAACGTTGGGTTTAGAATCTCACTCAGGGGCAGGAAACCAGAAGTAGAATTACCAGCAACTGCAAAAACAGTAATTTGCTATAACTTCCTCCATAGTGAGAGAACATGCAACTCTTACAATAATCTTATGTCAATTTTACCTTCTTCCAACAGAGGGCCAGATATGACCAAGAGAGCCTGTAGCACTAGTAATTTCATGGCTACTTGCTTTAGCTGCTCCTGTCTCGGTCTTTCTCTTGAAAATTCATTGATAATGTTGACATGCATTGATTATGAAGTCGACCATGAGGATGAGCGATCATGTACACAGGATATTATTGTTGTGCAAATTCAATTGGGTGTGGTGTATACAGTGCATTCATATAGGTATATTAGCTATTATTTCTATGACCTCATTTCCTTGCAGGTCACCCTGTAAAGATGTAGTTTCATTCATGCAGCTTCAAAGCCTTGTTCCAGCTGCAGGCTCCACTCCCGAGCTTTTATCACAGTGCGTGTAGATCAGAGAAGCTAGCTTAGGGAATGATGTATGGCCTGTGTGTGCAGGCATGGGTGTGGACAAATTTCTGGCCTTGAATTGATAGCTATATACTGATTCTCTCACTTGTGCATATAGCTAATGTAATATTATAGTAATAATTATTATACAGGCTAAAAAAATATTCATGATACTGTGTATTTAGTGATAAAATGATGTTACTATGCATGACTCAACAGCGTCACAGGAAATAGAGAGTGGTCTATGTGAGTGTCTTGAAAGCTTCCGTCCTGTCTTCATACAGCTGGTAAAATTGTTCTGCCAGGTAAAGGAAAGGCTTCTCTATATCGTCTGGCTGTTTCTGTGGAGAAGAGAAGGTATCATAATATAGATTGCCTTGCACTGACGTCATTATCATGTGCTCAAATTTTGGCTACAGGATACATGTAGTAAAATGATAGCTCAAATTTGACTGCAATCGCTTGTTCCTCTGCTGTTTATCAATTTCTAGAGGGACAAATTAAGGGGGAGTTTCCTCTCGTAAACGATTGGCAATCAAAATTGACACACCACTTAGCTTATATAACCAGCACATGGCTATGACAGCAGCAGAAAAGGGTCCATTAGGTAGAAGCAATAAGAGGGTCTGTGGCTTACAGCGGAGCACTCGAAGAATTGTAGGTCTTTGCTCTGTGCAAAGCTCCTCCCCTCTGCCACGCCCACCACCCTCCTCTCTTTTAGATCAGCCTTGTTCGCCACGAGGGCACCTAAACACACCAGATGGGTTGGTCCAACTGTGATAAGAGCTCTTCCATTCCTCACCAACTCCACTCCACTTCTTACCTGGCAAGGGGACCTCTGCACCCGGTCTCTGAGCCTTCACCCTCTCCAGCCACTTGGCACAGCTAGCAAAGGACTGCTCATTGGTGACATCATACACCACCATCACCACACTGGGGTGGTCCCACTGTACCAACGGAGGAAGGAGACAGGAAGTAATGAGGCTGAGGGGGTCGCACCCTGTGACCCTAGCCTCATTCCCGGGCCATGCACACCCACCTACGACGCTGGTAGCACCCCTGTGCCTAGCACTGAATGTGTAGATTTGGACACACTGATCCACAGTACCCTTTCCCTGGTGAGCAAGGAGAAGGGTTCTGGAACACAGACTAGTCTAGGCCTCTTGCTGGCATACACTGAAAGAAATCTACATGCATAGCTAGCGTGATAAACTACAGTACACAGTGATAATATGGCTGGCCTCATGAGCCAATCACTGGGCTCAAACTAACCTCGTACCCAGGCCTCCCACACCCAGATTTTATCTTGCAGCTGTGGAGAAAAATGGGAGTCCACGGTTGTGAGATAAAATCTGGGTGTGGGTGGCCTGGGTACAAGGGTAGCTAGGACTACTAACTTAGTACTGCAATGGTTTTGAAATTCAGGGGCAGGGGCACTCACAAACTGTGGCACAAAGTCTGAGAACACTTCTTTTCCGGCAGAGTCATGGATGTACAGCTCCTGCAGTGGAAGTGTATCATGATTGGGGCCACCCCCTCCTCCAGGTTCACCCCCCTCAAGTGAACTCCATATCATGCACCCTCACTTATCAGAGTTGCCACACAACACTGTATTGTTACAGTAAGCTATAGATTGCAGTACAATAATGTACAGGTACATAGCCCTTACCACTGTGACGTCTGTATCAGGAAGGTGTACAGCCTTCACACAGACGTCCACCCCAGTAGTCTGAAATAAACAGAGATCTGAAACATACATTTTGCGAATGCGGTGTGCATACATGCCTACCATGGTGTATGACTTGGCAAAGTGGGTGCCATCGCTGGCAAAGCTCTGTGTGAGGGCGCTCTTACCAACTGTAGAGTCTCCTGCAATGAAAACATGTAAATTGTCAGTCCATGCACTCAGCTAAGCTCCAGGCAGGGATGCAAACTGACATCTGATAATTACCTGCAACTCACGAATTATCTAGCTTACCTACAACGATGCACTTAGCCCGCAGTACCAGTGGCATACTTGTTTTTGCAGCTAGCTAACCCGTTCGGTTTTTAGTTTATTGGACTCCATAGAAACAGAGGGCAATAATTAGAGAAAAAATAGTAATGAAAAAGCATTATGAATATCCACATATGCATGCCACAAACGAACTTCAGTCCACCAGGTTAACTATCCTGTGAGATTTCCTTGGAATGATTAGAGGTTCTGAATTCTCAATAGTGACTTCGTGAGGAGTCCCTCGAAATTCGTACCTTACTCTTAGGTACTTCTTCTCCCCAACGCAGGGGTTGTAGAAGCCAGGAATGTTAGCCTTAGTGTTCTCTCGCAGGATCAACTTGGAGTCCACTACCAGGCACTGAAGGGGTATGTGAACATCAATCACCTTCGGAGAGCTAAAATGTGAGCTGTCATCTTCGGTACCGAACAGCTTACCATAGCTGGCCTCAAGAATCAGCAGCCCCTGTCTTGCACGCTCGCTATTGATCACTCGTTCTACCGTCTCTTTCATGAGTTCGATGGCTGATTCAGCTTCTTTCTTCTTCTTCATCACCTCTTTTTCCTTCTCTGCCTTCTTGTCTTCAAATTCCTTCTGTCGCTGTCTCTGCAGCAAGGGGGCTACAGCGAAGGCCTTGAAGCAGCCATAGAGAACCAAAGGAACCATGCTGGCATAAAACACCGCAGGAATACTCACGACGTGTGAGATGTGGATCCTGACAGTAAAAGTCATCAATGCTCGAATAAATCTCAGCTTCAAAACCACTCCTTCGTCTGTTCCCATCAGCACCATTCCTCCAATTCGTGTAAGCACAGCAACCTCTTGCTCCGCCCCATAGAAGGCCGTCAGACCCTCAGTGCCGGCCAGCGCACCAGCCTTGAGGGAATATTTACTCTCCGGATGATAGTGAACCATTCCCTTAACAAAGGACTTGGTGTAGCCGACCTGGGTTTCTCCAACCAGGTCGGTAGTGCTGGAGAGCCTGTGCACCGCTTGCGCTGCGACAACATTTCCGGTCTCCTTCAAAGAGAGACTTGCGGATGTGCTGTCGTTCAGTCTCCGTGTCACAGTCCCATTTGCAGAGACCATAAACCCATAGGGGGTGAGGCTACAGAGGCTGTTGCTGGTGAGATACATGCGGCTGCTGAGGTTGTGGTAGGTTTCAAATCCCAGTGCCGGTTGGCTACCGACCATGGCGGAAACCTTTACCCAGTTCTGATTCGAAAGCAGATGCCTTAGGGAGAACTGTAGGCCGCCAAAGAGTGATTGTTGGGTGGTAGATACGGTACCAGCGACATTGCCAAAGGCGGATTTAGTCAGCTGTGCATCAACAGACTGAGTGACAGTGACTTTCTGGATCGAGATAGAGGACTTGTCTTGCAGGTGGATCTCATCGACGAGGGGTGTGGCATCAACGTCCATCTGGAACATGCCGTGGGGGTTGACCTGCTGGATGTAAGTCCTCTCCTCCCATAGGCTCTTCAGCTTCTCATACTCCTCCAGCAGCTCACTGGGAAGGGAAGTCCGCTCAATGATGACCATGTCTCTCTCCACTCCCTCCTTTCCGCTACGGTCATAGATTGCTCGCATTCGGGGGTCACTGAGGACACGGTAGGCCTCCTGGATCCGATGGAAGAAGTCGCTGGCACTCTCCTGCCGCTGAATGTCATGGTGGCGGTCAGGGTGGTAGATTCGGCAAAGACGACGGTATGCACTTCTCACCTAGAAGGGTAATCAATACATGATTAAACATGCCTACTGCTGTAATATTATGCACGTGGCATTGTCATAATTATATGTCCCTGTCCAGGTGCCATATATGGCTACACACACCTCCTCCTGCGTGGCATTCCTGTCTAGGTTGAGAAGTGTATAGTATTCTAAGTCATCCTCATCCTCAAACCGCTGCAGAAGCTCCTCCTCAGACCCAGCAGCCATTCACCTTCGCTTCAGTTCTAGTAGTGCGTTTTAATTGGAAAGACATTGGTGTGCTTTTTTTAGAGTTTTTGAAACGCGTACCAGTACTCAGGACTTTCGACGCCTACCGATTGCAAAGCATCGACAAAGCGGTATTTTTTTAAATTACTGAGGGCCTAAAATCAATTATAGGGGATTCAGACGAATAGCTACCAAGTACCTAGCAATAGTAGGTTAAGTTGGTTGCCAGGGGGCATTAATTAGATAAATAACACTTGATCACTAGGTGCTGCCGCGATGAACCGACTATGACAGACTCCAGCAGGTACAGGAAGCTCTGGAGCAAGAGCCAGGCTCCCATACAGCTGCCTGCTGCAGTTGAAAGGAAGGTATGCGATGCATGGCCTCAATCAAGTTCCGATAACATGGATAATTATATCAGACGTACATTAATTTGCATCATGATATGAAGCATCTGGTTATTATTATTATCAGATTGCACTTTCAATCCTATACAATGGTGCTATAGCATTCAATGAATTGGAGACAGATACATGACATTACGTTTCAATCCCCAGCTGGGCTCCGATTTTTTTCCGAGTTTCTTTATTCTCTCCATGCCATTCTCTTCCATGCCATTCTCTCCATGCCATTCTCTTCCATATTTGTGAATAGCAAATGCAATAACAAAACAGCTACAGTATACAAGACTAAAATTGATCACTGGCAAGCAGCCACTGACTTAATTTGTTTATATCATGATTTAGGTAAAGTCCAGAGCAGTAAAGGAATATGACCATTACCTGACGATGCTGCAGCAGAGAAACAGGTATGTCTGCAGTATTCATTGGTATCTTCTTATGAAGCTTAATCTCACCCTCACCACCTTAATCCTACGATCACCTCCTTAATCCCACCCTCACCTCGACCCCACCCTCACCTCCTTAATCCCACCCTCACCTCGACCCCACCCTCAACTCCTTAATCCCACCCTCTCCTCCTTAATCCCACCCTCTCCTCGACCCCACCCTCTCCTCCCAGGCTTGTGAGACGGCTGCAGCGGAAGAGTAACCAGGAGGTGGAGCTGGAGAAGAGGGAGCAAGGCTTTGCCCTCTACCTCAATGGAGCCAACATCTCCTCCCAATCCCACCACAGCCGGGCCCCGCCCGACACAAAGGACAGGGAGCAGAGGACAAAGCCGAGGGAAAGGAAGAGAGACAGCAAGACTGCAGGTGGGGAGTACACTGTAGCACTCCTGTGTATAGCATACCACAGAGCGGGAATATTTTGGGCGAGAATATCATCACAAATTGCATGGTTGAGTTGGTATGTGTGAGATTATTATTTGCCAATTTTTTATTACTCATGCATGATGTGGCTTATCATCAGCTGTACCGCTAAATGTTTTTTTGTGTTTCAAAATTTCATGTGAGCTTACATGTACATGTAGGTGATTAGTAAAAAAATTCTTCCTTGAACTATATTGTATGTATTGCAAACCTCCCTGATTGTTTCGTATGCCATGTACATGTACATGCAGACGCCAGTCGTGCTGAGAGGGATAGCAGTGAGGATGAGGACAGGTTAGTTTGCCACTTGATTTGCTTATGGTAACACTGTAGTGAAGCCAGGCCCAACTCCTTCCTCTGTCCAGTCCCTTGCGGGCCAAGACTGCTCCTTCCAAGAGGAAGGGGTGGGGTCATGATGTGGTGGAGCTGAGGACAGAGCAGGGGGACCCACTGCACATCCAGGCTCCAGGTGTGTGCACATGCAGCCCCTCCCCCTAGTATACTGCACATCCATGTGTGCACATGCAGCCCCTCCCCCTAGTAGACTGCACATCCATGTGTGCACATGCAGCCCCTCCCCCTAGTAGACTGCACATCCATGTGTGCACATGCAGCCCCTCCCTCTAGTATATTGCACATCCAAGCTCCAGGTGTGTGTGCACTTGTAGCCCCTCCCCCCTTTCCTAACAATGTAATCCCTGATTGTATATGTAGACAATGGTTGCTTGCAAACACAACCTCAAATTCCATACTGTAACCTGGCCAGGAAGCATTTATGCAAAAGTATCACAAGCTATATATACTGAAATGGCATGTCATCAAATACAGTCTAGCTGTCAGATGGTTGGCCTTGTTTAGACTGTGGGGTACATGTATACCAGCACATAGCTACCTTTCAGAACTATATACATGCTATATTATAATAGCCGGGTTATGCCTTCCACCACCCACAGGAATTTTGAGTGGTAACTATGAGGACGACTTTGAGTCAACAGTGGAAGAAGTGGATGCTCAGCAGGTAGGGGCTACGTTCTGGATACCAATTGCCTTTTCCTACCACAGTAGCCTTCTGTAACTGCCCTAGTACTGACACCACCAGTTTCCTACTGTAACCACTGCATGGCAACCTCCTGATGTAAATGCCCTTGTGCATATCTAGGAGAGAGATGAGTTGGCAGTTAGCTTTGATGACATTGCTATTCTTCGGAGCAGTCTTGAGGGAGATGATGTCATTCGAAGCAGCCTTGATAGGACAAGGATGGAGGTGGGCCGTGTGTGTGTGTAGTTATCGCTAACAGGTATTGATATGGAGATGCTTGTGGAAGACTGTTCATAGCTAGTGCTCTGATTTTACATGCACAGAGACAAGATTCCCTGGAATCTCTGGCCAGCAGTGGGAGCTGCTCTGAGGAACTGGAGGAGGAGGGAGAGGAAGAGAAAGGCTCAGACCAGGCGTCCCTTGGCACTGAAGGCCCTCCATGTGACGGCATCGTGCTGGAGTTTGCCTCCCTACCATCCAGCAGGTATGTGTAGTGGTAAGCAATTAGCTGAGCTTGTAAACCGAATAATTTGAAACTCACTTGGAATATATTAGCTTAAATGAGTATTCAAGGCTTGTGCAGCGACAGGTCATGATGCCATACTCTAATGTGGAACAGAAGCTTTTGCAATTTGGTTGTTTTTATAGCTATTGCTTTCTTGCACAACTGACACTTTCAACAAATGTGGTAATTTGGCATTCAGTATTCAGCTCGATCATACATGCATTTAGCACCCACCCCTCCTTCTACGTCCACTTACTGCAGAAGTATGAAGTATCTGTACCCAAGTTGGGGCCTTGGTAAGAGGTACACAAGAGGTCTATAGTGAGTCTGGAGAGCTGTTTTAAGAAACAAGTAATACATCGGTAATCGCATGGATTTGAGTGCAACTCGAAATAATGTGCATGAGCAATAGGTCAATTGCGTGAGTGTGATTATTCCCAAATACAGCTCTGACTGTTACATTTTTGATTATCATATATTATAAAACAATGATATAAACCATGCAGAGTAAATCTCTTAGCATCTGTCCGTTACGTTATCTGCTATGCGTACAGGTATATGCATGATAGCCTTAAGTAACTCTTTGTGACAGTCTGACTGCTGGCGCCGGCATAGCTACAAACCAGAGGGTCGATGGATATATGTGTATTCATTCTCAGGCTGATCATCACCTCTTTCATAGATTAGCTGGTTGACTACATAATCTTCCTTGTCATCCGACTGTAGTGATTCAGTCTTGTCCTTTGCATCTGTAGCACCTGCAGCATTCTTTTCATTGCCAGCTACCTGGAAAGTATTACTGGTGATATAGGCTTCATTTCTTGAAGTAGTAATGGCCTCATCGTATATGATCGTGTTATACTCGGCCAGTTCTGTACCCCCGAAGTTGAGGGTGTGCTGACTGAATGCGTTAGCTTGGAGCCCAAGACCAACATCAGTCATGGCCATTCTTTGATTCCGTCTTCTCCTTAGAATTATAGCTAATGTGATCCCCACGGTAACCAGCACTCCTAACATGAACCCTCCTACCGCTCCACCAATGGTTGGACCCAAGTTCTCCAACTGAGTATTTGCATCAGAGTTTAGTGGAGCTGCACATGTTGGGGCTGCTCCTGACCAGGCTCCATTCGCCTGACAGGTGCGGCTCTGACTGCCCGACAGAGTAAAGCCTTCATTGCAGCAATATTCAGCAGTGGATTCAAATGTAGTTGCTGTCACATTAAAATGCCCGTTATCAACAGGAGGGGGTACACCACAGTCAACCACTGTTGCCAACACAGAGGAAAATAGAAGGTGATTATTTGATAATCCAAGTCTAACCTTTGCACTCACCTTGACAGGTTGGCTCTTGTCCTGAAAACTGACCATCTGGCTGGCAAGTGCGTGTTGCCACTCCCACCACTGTATATCCCACATCACAGGTGTACACTGCTGTTATTACCTCTCCAGGACTTGTGATTGCAACATTGCCCATCTCAGGGGCAGTTATTGAGCTAGTATTACAGCCTGAATGGGTACAATCAAACAAATGATGAATGGGCCGTACATATACATTCTACTGTGTATCTTACGTATGCATTCCGGTACCATTCCTGACCACTGCCCGCTGTCCTGACATGTACGTGTGACAGTTCCTACCAGTATGTACCCAGCACTGGTATTGCAGGTGTAGGTTGCAGTAGCACTGAATCCGGTCACTGTTATTAGACCAGGAATGATTGCAACTTGACCATTTCCAGGATTCACGAGACCACCACAGTCAATCACTGCATAAAGCATATAATTATATGTACCCTCAAGTAAAGTGTGTGATTATGGCGCTTACATGTGCAGATTGGTTCAACTCCATCCCATTGGCTATTTGCCTGACAAGTGCGCATTGGAATACCAACCAGGTCATATCCCTCATTGCAAGTGTAGGTTGCTGTTGCATTCAAACCAGTATCTATTGTTGCTACCAGTCCAGGACTGGTGGTAACTTGACCATTATTAGGTTCGGTTAGATTACCACAGTTAATTGCTACACAGAGAGAGAGTATTTTAATATGGTTGACATGATACAGACCAAAAAGAAACTACTTACCTATGCATGTTGGCTCTGCTCCAAACCATTGGCTACCTTCCAGGCAAACACGTGATGCGTTACCAACCAGGTCATATCCCTCATTGCAAGTGTAGATTGCTGTTGCATTCAAACCGGTATTGGTGGTTGCTAATACACCAGGGGTGATGGTAACTTGACCATCATCAGGACCATCAAGACCTCCACAGTCAATCACTGCAAAAAAAGCACTGAGTTAAATTATAATCAGGCAAAGTAGCTATATAAATACGTTAAGGCACTTACACATGCAGGTTGGCTCAGCTCCACTCCACAGTCCATTTCCCTGACATGTACGCAGCTCATCACCAACCAGGTCATATCCGTCATTACAAACGTAGGTTGCTACTGCATCCAAGCCAGTATCTATAGTTGCCACCACACCAGGATTGAATGTGACTCGACCTTCCTCGGGATCACTGAGACCACCACAGTCAATCACTGCAAAATAAGGTACTGAGTTAAATAATACTATCAGGTGAAGTATTAATAAGACACTCACACATGCATGTTGGTGCTACTCCATTCCACTGGCCATCCACCTGGCAAGCAAGCACTGCAGTACCAGCCGGTTCATAGCCCTCATTGCAGGTGTATGTTGCTTCCATAGTTCCACCAGGGGTAACTGTGATAGACTCAATGCCATTGTCAGGATTTCCAAGAGGGAGACAGTTGATTCCTATGGCAGTGTGTAAAGAGATACTTTACTGGCCAAATAATGCATGTACATATACATGTATGTAACTTACTAATTTCAACAGAGACGAGAGGGAAGTTTGTCGCTGCCCCGTCAGCAGAAGCAGTTGAGAAACTGGTACTTGGTGGTTGCTGTGCCTGGCGAGTGTCTATGAAGTAGTTGATTGGTCCAAAATTTTGTTCATAGTACACAAAGAGTCGACTGTCTTCTTCCCTGGGCTGAAATATCCCCAGGACATCTCCAGCTTGAAACTCCAGTGCAGGGCTTGGAATGAAGTCGTAGGTTTTATTGGGATTCTCAACTGTTGCACTGAGGACAGTACTGCCTACCAAGGTGTATGAATCTGGCAGCGTGTTCCTCCAAATTTGTAAATGTGGAAACTGGGGTGATTCCATGAAGCAGTTGCCACACCAGCCTGCTCCAACTGTCCACTTGGTTATGGCACCGTTGCAAGTGAACTGCATGTCAGGGATAAGGCGTTGTCGGGAATATCTTGGCTGTAGTGTTTCGGGTGTTTGTAGCGTGGCAATCAAATCATTAAGATCAGCAAAGCCACTGACACACATCTGCCCTAAGTATAGAATGCAACTGTAGATGTAAATTCTCTGTTCATATATCACACGGGACATTCCCATGCAGTGCAGTGCAGCCTAGCCTCTTACCTCTGCTTGTGTCAAAGGAGAGTACCCAAACGGCCAGCAGCAGGAGAGAGCTAGCTTCAGCAGCCATTTCATACCACAGTCATATCACAGATAAAACTCTGTCACTGTATCTGTATATTATATGCAGGTCCTGTGACAGTCACATGTAACTTACACCACTAGTATAATTAATTGCACTGAAATACAAACCTTGGAGGGGCACATATAAACATGTAAACATTAATTATAAATTATTATGGATACTTAAAGTGTATGGGATGTACATCCGGAAATACAATACTTTGTAAGATGACGCAAATGTTCAACCAGCTAAACCAGTTCCTTGCTCTGTCTATATATCCCTTTGTATTCAACTTCATCTCTCTTCCCCATGCAGACATGGGTCTGGCAGGCCTTCGATGGCAACCCGATCACTTTCAGACACCAGTAGGAAGGCTCATCAGCCAGGTGGGTCTGCACCCAGTGAGGTGCTGGAAGCTATCCAGTGGGAGAATGCAACACTGGGAGAGAGAACCAACCACCAGCAGGGGCAACCAGTGCAGAGGAAGTTCCATTTGGAAGGAACACAACCTGGACCAACTGAGGTTTTGCCCCTGTCTATGGCTCGGGCAGTGAGGAACAGCTCCAACTACCCAACTGAATCAAGGCTCTCCCCCCAACCTGTGAGCAATGCTAGTGGACCTGAGACACCCCAGAGGAGACCAGCTTTAGGTCAGGAAGACCAGCAGCAGACATTACCCACTGCCCGTGACTCACTGACAGAAGAGACCCTGAAGGTCATCACTGAAAAAGTGAGGAAGATGGATGCCAGGTGAGGCTGCTATATCACCACTGTCTCTGAGTCTTCTAATTCCATGTTCTTTCCCCACAAGCAGGAAGCAGCACAGGCTCCTGTATCTGCTAAGCCGGCTGGACCAGCCATCCTCACCCCTGCCCCCCACAGACGGGGACATAAAACCAGAACTTTCCCTCCCAGGAGATAGTCATTCTCCTGGATCAGCCTCCTCCCTGAATCCTGTTTCACCTGAGGCTCCTGCAGTGACACAACGCTGTAACCTGGAGTCTAGTCCAGATGGCGGAAAGAGCCCACCAGCTGACGCTACTATGGAACAAGCACAGAAAGTCAGTGTGAGAGTACATGCAGTCTCCCAGCCCACTGAGACACTGAGGACTTCCGAGCCAAGCGAGAACCAGGAGAACAGCAACACTGTGATCCCACCATCACCAACCCAACTTCAAACTATCTCCCCATCCGTCACTACTCAAGTTAATACCCATCTTAATCCTGCCACTACTGCTGCGATTGCCCAGTCTTCTGCTAGTCTTGCAGTGTGTGCTCACTCCGACAGTGTGGAGATCCAGCTGTGTATCCTGTCCAATTGGGGCCACCCTACACTAGTGGGACTGACAGAGGTAGGGGTGTGCCACAGAGCTAGCAGTTCTGGATACTAGTTGTCCCCCGTTAGCTTTTCCTGAGCACAAGACTAGGTTGTGTAGGCACTGAACTCTTACCCTAACTGTGTTCTGTGTCTAAAACAGCAATAATGGATGAGACTTACACTGTATCTCTTATCCTTACATTTAGGTGGAGTTTTTCTCTTCACTTGATGGAAAGAGGGTGTGGCTGTCCAGTGACCGGGTGTGTGTGGGGCCACCCTCGGGGGAGGGAGGGGACCCTGGAAGGCTCGTCAATGGCAAGATGAAGGTACTTGGAGATCAATCTTCTTTGAAGCCTGCAATGTATTTTAATGGGTCAATGAATTCTCTACCCAGACCACCAGCTCCAGGCACATGTGGACCCATCCCTATTACCCTGGGCAGCCCCTAACTCTCACCTTCAGCCTCCCTCCTCACATGGCCACAGACAATCCTCTAAAGGCGGTTTCCAAGATACGCCTTTGGAACTACAACAGAAACATCCATGTATGTATAGAACAGGCCTTGCACCCAATCTGTCTTCAGTTATGATACCACTGCTTGGCCGTCCTGCATAGGAGCTGGATGTTGGGGTGAAGAGGGCACAGATCCTGGTGAATGGGGTGTTGCTATGGGAGGGCACTGTCAACAAGGTGAGCAACCAAATTACTGTTTGGAGAGTGAAGCCCTGACCTCCACGTCTGATACATGCAGGGCTGTGGCTCCCAGGTGTTTGACTACTGCACAGATGTCAGTCTGGACAGAGAGGAGGGCAGTGTGGTGCCAGTCTGGCTGGCAACAGAGACAAGAAGTACATACAATCTTAGAAACACACTTTATAGCCTAGTACAAAGTCATGTAGTCTGGAGGTCACTAGAGTTCAAAAGTCATATCTCATTCCTTAGATCATTCTGGTGTGGAGCTGGACTCTGATTTCCTAGCCCCACCCCCTACTCGACCTTCGAGTGGCAGAGTGAGTGGACTGAGGGGACAGCTGTTGAGTCGGCAGAGTGAGACAGCCACACCCCTTGCCACACCCCTCCAGTCCATCAGTGATCCCCACCTTCCAACTTTCCTGGACGATCCACAACTGCCACGACTCAAGACTGCTGTGAGTAGGCACCCATCACATCGTAATGACTAGTCCTCACTATGGCGTTTGTATTGCCATGGTTGGAAATGGATCAGGGACATGGGATTTTTGATATGAATAACTCGCTGATGATGCAGAATTCATCTGGAAGCTGTTGTGTATTCCTCCACATTGGATTATGTGCACCTGTGCTCTGGTTGTTGTCTCATTCCCGCCTTCCAAGGCTGGGTCGTTCTTTCACTCTTACCTCGCTGGCCTTCCCTGCAGGTTCTGGCTCATGGTCGGCGGTGGTTTCGGGTGAACTCCAGTGGATCAGAAACCTGTCTCTTGCCCTGTGTGGGTGCCAGCTGGGAGGGGAAGGAAGGGGAGGGGCAAAGGGAGGGGAGACTTTCAAACCTGGAGCAAAGAGCCACTGTGAGTCTCATCATGTTACAGCTAATAGAGTCAACAGACTGGTGTAATGCCATCAAACTACCTCCTCATCTAAGCACACTGCATACACCCCCCCCCCACACACACACACAGCTTCCCAACACCTCTCCTCTAGCCACACCCTCCTTCTCTTCCTGCGAGCCTGAAGTCTCCACTCACCAGCCCCGCCCACCCTCAGACCTGGACCAAACCCTGGCCTCCATAACTAAATTTGACCACACCCACCTTGGGCAGTTAGGGCAGGACCCTCAAGGTGAGTAGACTACAGACTACACTGTCTGTTACTGAAATATCTCAATTCCTGTCAGTGACTGCTATTGATATCCACTCCTCTCCAGATGACATCCTGGAGTCATTTTTGTCAGAGTATCGACAGAGGAAGCAGCGAACAGGCGGTGGTTCCCTCCCCCCTTCCACTGAGGAGCCTGGTGAGGGTGTGCCAGGTGGGGAGGAGGAGGAGGAGGAGGAGGGATGGTTTCCAATTCCAGAGCTACCCTCGGGGCACGAACTGGTGCTGAACATCCTGTCAACGTGGGGAGACCACTACTACGTGGGGCTCAGTGGGATGGAGGTGTTCACTGCACAAGGGGAGAGGGCCTGGGTGGAGGAGGTGGGTGTGGCAGTCTCAGCTGATGCTGATCAGCAGTTGTTATCGTCTTTAGAATGTGCAGTAGCATTGTCCTTACTATTCAAGGAATTTGAGCTACCCCATTTCAGAAGGCAATTGTATTTGATCTCATATCAAGTATAACTGGTCTACGTTCTGTTGTATACTCCCTCCAGATCTCGGCTGACCTAGCCGACATCAATGTCCTTCCCCAGTACTCTGGAGACCCTAGGGTGGTGGGGAACTTGCTAGACGGGATGAACAGGACTAGGGACGATACTCACATGTGGCTGGCTCCCTTTACTCCGGGACACAGTCATCTTGTTAGGCTGAAGTTCTCAGAGAGGGCCACCATTGCCATGATCAGGATATGGGTGAGTTTGCATGTAGTAGTGTCTGCTTCACTGTATTGTCCTGTGCTTTGGTGAAGATATGGGTGGTGGTGTATGCAGTAGTGGCTGCTTCCATGTCAGTGGTGGCACTATTCTATTACCTTAGCAATGTAGCAGTCCAGTGGCTTCATTGCTAATGACTAGGAAAATGGCTTACTATTCAAAGAATGTAATTATTATACTTCACTAAAGTAATTTGAATGCTATTCACCCCTCCTGCTAGCCCCATTCCCATTCTCTTGTGGCCTTGGAATGAGGCTAACCCGTATACAACATTGACTGTTATCTGTAGAGTCAATAATATTCTCTATTACCTCCTCCCTCCCTCCCTTCCTCCCTCCCTCCCTCCCTCCCTCCCCCCTCCCAGAACTACAACAAGTCTCGCATTCACTCCTCTCGAGGGGCCAGGGAGGTGGAACTTCACCTGGATGGCAAGCTCATATTCAGGGGAGAAATTGCCAGGTACTAGGTATTTAACATTACATCACCACCTGTACACCGAATGATTCATGGAGCTATCTCTTGACTGGCTCTTATCCCTCCCAAAGGGCCTGTGGTGGCCTGCAGGGAGGAACAGAAGCTTTTGGAGAGGTATGAACCCAACTCCATTGCATGAGCTCCGAGGCAATCACCTTTCAGTACATTATCTTTTACATTTGGGGTACCAAAGGCTGGGGGTGGAGGCGTGTTCTAATACAGACTCACTTCTGTTTCTGTTTCCCCTTCCAGACTATTCTCTTTACAACGGATGAGGACATTCTCTTGGCAGTCGCTGAACATGACGACGCATTCCAGGGGGAAATATCCTGTTACCATGGTGATGAGGAGGTGGAGCCTGAGCCCCTGCGGCCTCGTACAACTGATGTTGGGTGTGGGAACAGTGAGGTAGGTGTGGCATAATGCTAGCTCACCTTCTTCACCTTCTTCACCAATTGCTAATCTGTTCGTAGGAGTTAGGGGATGAGCGTCCCTTCACTTCAGCCTGCCTCCCTCCCCAGCATAGCACTGCTATAGCACAACTGACTGGACAAGGTAGGTGAAGGCTAGAGCATCATTCTCCAGCCTCAGCTTAACATTGCTTCTTGTACATGTGAAATACTACAGTTCTCTCGAGATCTAGAAATCCGTTAGCCAGCAGAGAAATTGCACATATATAGCCATCATAGCTAAAGTACAGTGACATCAACTAATCTGCTCTCCTTTCTCTCCAGTGCTGTCGGTGGTACTAGCTGCAACGTGGGGTGACCCCCAGTACCTGGGGCTGACGGGAGTGGAAGTGGTCGACGCCAGTGGCCAGCCTCTCTCCCTCACACCCGAGCAGATTGAAGTAAAGGTGGAGGGAGGGGGGAGGGTAGAGCGTGATTAACTTAGCAACAGATCCTTTACTACCATGGCTCTTGGTCTCTCTCCCGTGTAGGTTACTCCTGGACTAGCAGAGGGTGGGGAGAACTGTGGGGGAGCAGACAGGTAGGACCAGTGCATGGTGTAGGGCAGTTCCAATGTGGGACACTTTAGAATGCTAGTGCTTAATATTTGATGTGTTGGGTAGGAAACGCTGATTGGGGTTATCACTGCCCTCAGGCTCATTGATGGAGTGAATGTCACCACTGATGACCAGCACATGTGGCTAGCTACCCTCACCCCAAGCACACGGCACACCCTCACTCTCACACTGGCCACACCCACTGCCCTCTCTGCCCTCAGGGTGTGGAACTACAACAAGTCTGCAGAAGACACCTACAGAGGGGTAAGTTGTCAACTATTAATTATATATTGCTCTAGACCATGTAAGTTCTTTCTCGATCTCTCTCTCTCAGGTTAAGGTCATCCACGTGTTCCTGGACGGCAGGGAGATTTCACCTGATGGGGGCTTTCTACTCAGAAGAGGTCAGTTCAACCACTCACCACTTCCTCCCTGCTTGCCACAGTGACCGGCCTTCCCCTCTCCCTCTGCCCCCAGCTCCAGGCAATGTCCACTACAACTTCGCCCAGCTTCTGCCATTCCAACCTAGTACTTCTGAGACTACAGACGAGGCAGCCAGCCAGTCAGCACCTGGTACACTGCCAAGAGGATGTATCCATCCCTACTAACTCATTCATCAAACTTGCTGGCGTTGTGTTCTATCTAGACAATGGAGAGATGGGGATTGTAATAATAAACGGTTTTCAGTAGAACTGTATTTATGTAGTTGCCTTGACAGCTGTCCTCAGTTGTGTACCAGTTGCAGCTGCTGAGCACATGGGGAGACCCCTACTATATTGGACTTACTGGACTGGAGTTCTGCAATGCCAGTGGCAACTTGCATCCCACTCACTGAAGACCGTATCCTCAGTCAATCATAGCTGCCAACAGAATCACATCTGCTGCAGTGCAGTCTTGATCTAAATGCCAGAGTACTAGTAAGAATCGTGCATATAGTTTGTACCATATATACAGGCTTCTAACAGGTTTGAGGGTTAGCAAAAGGGACACATAGTACTATACAGTGATGATGACCCTATAGACTCAATTTCAGTCTTAAATGCAAATGTCTGTACACGCTCTTGAGCTAATGACAATCCTTTGCAGTAATGGGTGGGAGCTGAAAGAGTATTTCTGGCAGCCCCTAACAACCTCCCTAGATATTGCTGCCTTCCCTGAAAGTGTGAATGTGTTGCCAGAGGTGAAGGGGGATGTGAGAACCCCAGATAAGCTGGTGGACGGCTCATGTGATACGGATGATGGCCGGCACATGTGGCTGGCTCCCCTCCTCCCAGGTGGGGCAGGGAGTGCTGGGAGAGAATGCGTGCTTAACAGTAGTATAGCGCAGTCTTATTTTAGCAGTAATTACGACATCTGTTGTACCGGTTTCCCATATTCGTTACTGTTCAAGCATCTGCTCTTCCACCTCTTGTGTAGGAATCATCAACAGTGTGTATGTGGTGTTTGATAAGCCCCAGATTGTGAGTGGGGTCAGACTGTGGAATTATGCCAAGACCCCCAGTAGGGGTGTCAAGGAATTTACAGTGAGTCCCTTGTGTAAAACTAACGAGAAAATAGCCAATAGGTTGGGGAATGCTTGGTAAAAGACTAAATTGTAAAAGCTGTATTCCTGCCTGTACAAGAGCTATTTTAATTGGAGTCAAACTTAGACTGTATAGATAGGGTATTAATGCAGGTGCTGCAGTGGGCAGGCCCCTTTTCCATGGGTCGGAAGGGAGGGCTGGGACCCAGAGCTATGTCTGGGGGGTGGGGCCATGATACTGATTACTTCCTAGGGCCCGGCATTGCTGTCTTGAATTGGCAGGTGGTAGTGGAGTTAGATGTATCATGTGTTTCTAGAGCTATTTTAATCAAGTGTGAACCTACACAGAGTAATAGTACATTACTACAGGTATCTAAACAAAACAGCTTAAATAACTATCTTAAAGTACCGGTTTCCCATATTCGTTACTGTTCAAGCATCTGCTCTTCCACCTCTTGTGTAGGAATCATCAACAGTGTGTATGTGGTGTTTGATAAGCCCCAGATTGTGAGTGGGGTCAGACTGTGGAATTATGCCAAGACCCCCAGTAGGGGTGTCAAGGAATTTACAGTGAGTCCCTTGTGTAAAACTAACGAGAAAATAGCCAATAGGTTGGGGAACGCTTGGTAAAAGACTAAATTGTAAAAGCTGTGTTCCTGCCTGTACTAGAGCTATTTTAATTGGAGTCAAACTTAGACTGTATAGATAGGGTATTAATGCAGGTGCTGCAGTGGGCAGGCCCCTTTTCGATGGGTCGGAAGGGAGGGCTGGGACCCAGAGCTATGTCTGGGGGGTGGGGCCATGATACTGATTACTTCCTAGGGCCCGGCATTGCTGTCTTGAATTG
This sequence comes from Phakellia ventilabrum, assembly GCA_963921505.1. Lineage (NCBI taxonomy): Eukaryota > Metazoa > Porifera > Demospongiae > Axinellida > Axinellidae > Phakellia > Phakellia ventilabrum. The sequence goes on from OY997392.1 coordinate 223,229, forward strand.
GCAGGTGGTAGTGGAGTTAGATGTATGTGTTTCCAGAGCTATTTTAATCAAGTGTGAACCTACACAGAGTAATAGTACATTACTACAGGTATCTAAACAAAACAGCTTAAATAACTATCTTAAAGTTAACCGCCAATTAAGTTAAACTAATGAGAAAATAGCCAATAGGTTGGGGAACGCTTGGTAAAAGACTAAATTGTAAAAGCTGTGTTCCTGCCTGTACTTAGAGCTATTTTAATTGGAGTCAAACTTAGACTGTATAGATAGGGTATTAATGCAGGTGCCGCAGTGGGCAGGCCCCATTCCCATGGGTCGGAGGGCCGGGCCGGGACCCAGAGCTATGTCCAGGGGATGGGGCCATGGTACTGATTACTTCCTAGGGCCCGGAATTCCTGTCTTGAATTGGCAGGTGGTAGTGGAGTTAAATGTATGTGTTTCTAGAGCTATTTTAATCAAGTGTGAACCTACACAGAGTAATAGTACGTTACTACAGGTATCTAAACAAAACAGCTTAAATAACTATCTTAACGTTAACCGCCAGTTAAGTTAAACTAATGAGAAAATAGCCAATTGGTTGGGGAACACTTGGAAAAAGACTAAATTGTAAAAGCTGCGTTCCTGCCTGTACTAGAGCTATTTTAATTGGAGTCAAACTTAGACTGTATAGATAGGGTATTAATGCAGGTGCCGCAGTGGGTAGGCCCCATTCCCATGGGTCGGAGGGGCGGGCCGGGACCCAGAGCTATGTCCAGGGGATGGGGCCATGGTACTGATTACTTCCTAGGGACAGGAATTCCTGTCTTGAATTGGCAGGTGGTAGTGGAGTTAAATGTATGTGTTTCTAGAGCTATTGTGAACCTACACAGAGTAATAGGTATCTAAACAAAATAGCTTAAATAACTATCTGAAAGGTAACTGCCAATTAAGTTAAACTAACGAGAAAATAGCCATTAGGTTGGGGAGCGCTTGGAAAAAGACTAAATTGTAAAAGCTGCGTTCCTGCCTGTGCTAGAGCTATTTTAATTGGAGTCAAACTTAGACTATATAGGTAGGGTATTAATGCATGTGCCGCAGGGGGTAGGCATGTCTCATGCCGAATAATTTCCTTAGAATGGCTGATCGAGGGTACAAGACTTTTTAGGCTTTGTCATGATAATAATATTCACAAACACACACACACACACACACACACACACAAATGCAGATCCTGGTTGACGACCTGCTGGTCCACTCTGGGACAATGCCCCCTGTCCCCTCCCATGCCCGAGGAATTCTACCCACCCTTTACCCTCCAGTAGACCCACATATAGTTTCATTTGGGGGACTGGACCTTTGGGGTGCTGGGGAGCAAGCTTGTAGGTATGCCAAGGCTCTACCTCTAATGGTTACTTGGAGCCTGTTGAGTGTTAGTTTTTACATTGTGTAACTTGACTGTTATGCCAAGAACATGAGGGAGTAGAGCCTAGGAAGGAGATATTGAAGGCAGTATTGAGTGTGTTTTGGTCTACCCCTCGCAGCTCTGTTGATGTACAGCTAACCAATGACCACCAAACCCTTACTGCAAGACAGCAACCCCAGAGACCAGTGGCCAGTGAAGGTTAGTCAGCTCCCCATCTGATTCTCATTATGCCTGTGTTTTGATTCAGTCTGATTGAGAATCATACAGCATGCCTGCCATAGCTCATATGCACTCTATTCCACCTTTCCTTGCTGAAGACCTGAGGCCCCTCACCAGCCTGACCGGTGCCAGTACCAGGCAGCAGAGGTGGTGGTGATGGCTTGGGAAAGAAGTTCATACAGAGCCTATAACTGTGATGTGAGTTTCATGCGGAACTGCTCTTCCCAATTATTGTTTTTTGGAAGTTCGTGGATTTTTTTGCTATACTATATTCATTGCTCCCAAACACAATATTTATACAAATCATCAAATATACTTTATACAAAGTTCTACTCATGTGTGTACTTGCCAGACTGATCAGGGCTATCCACTTGTACATAGTCATACTGAGCTGAAAGTCGAGCACCGACTTCTTCATAGTCTAGCTGGTTAATCACATAGCCATAATCATCCGATCGTGAGTCCCTGCCACCTGGTTGTAGTGAGCCATAGGCCTCATTCTGGGAAGTGATGATAGCTACGGTACTTGTGTTGTAGGCCTCATTACAAGGTGTTGCGATACTGGTGACAAGGTGTTGCGATACTGGTGCCATAGGCTTCATTTCTGGAGGTCTCAATAGCATCAGCCAATTCCGTATGTTGAAAGTGGGTGAGGGCAGCCTGATCACCACTCCTCTGATTGGATTGGAGGTCCATGATGGTACCCTTATTTCGAATCCGTTGCCTTCTGACAATTGTAGCCAGAAAGCAAGCAGTGATGAGTGCTGCTACTGTAAACCCTCCCAGTGCTCCACCAATGATTGGACCCAATTTCTCCAGCTGACTCTTTCCTCCAGAGATTGTTAGAGGTACGCACACTGGGTCTACTCCTGACCAGGTTCCATCAGCCTGACAGGTGCGGCTCTGATTGCCTGACAGAGTGAACCCTTCATTACAACCATATTCAGCAATTGATTCAAATGTCACATCTGTAACATTGATATTTCCATCGTCAACAGGAGGGGGGCTACCACAGTCGATTGCTGCCAGGAAATTAAAATTAATGTTGGTATTTAATCATGGCTCAAGATACACTGTCAAGTAGAAAGATTTAAGGGAAAATAAAACGTATGCCTCCTTTAGATGACAATGGTTCTCCACTTTCAGTATAGCCTAGCAACAAACTTAACAGCATTCATCAGCTATCTGAGTGACTCCAAAAAAATTTTCATACACAAATGATGCTACGTACCCTATACCTTGAGCCAGTCAATTGAATTGGCTCGACACGGAAAATACTTTCACCCACAAAATTGAACTGTGTAATTAGCTGCTAGTCAAGAGTTGTGCTGCAACTCTTACATAACGTTTATTACCAGCTGTAGGTCACATGCAAACCTGAATATGTGAACAGGTTCAAACAAATTGGACATTAAATGGAGTAGCTACGACCTCACAGATTTATACACATTTTATATGGGCCCATATGAGGGTTTGGCACCTCCAGTGTAAATGCCTCATATTGGGCCGTATAAAATGTGTATAAGTTTGTGAGGTCTTATCTACTCCATGTCTAATTTTATACTTCAAATTATCGGATGACCGTTTTGTGTGATGAACATTACATGCAAAGAACATCTGTTGCAAAACTGCCCAAAGTCATCTTAACCGAATGTGGTGTATTGCATATCCCTCCCTAGAGCTATAATTTTGAATTCCATTAGTATCAGTTGCGATACTAACGGCCCCATTTATGGTGGGCTGCAGTCAATCCCTGTAATAGTGTGCTAATGTAACAAAATGAAGCTATCGAGGGAACTCACTGATTTCAATAGCAAGAAGAGGCTGGCTATTTTCAGACAGCACTGTGTCGTCAGTGGTCGTAAAGGTATTGATTTGTGGCTCAAGTGTGCCAGTGTCTGTTGGTACATAGTAGCTGAGTGAGCTGGTAGCTCCAGGTAAACTGATCAGCCGGACATGCCTCCTTTGTCGATTGGGTTGAAATATTCCAAGAATATCTCCATCTTGAAACCTCAGCGGAGGGTCTACAGTGTCTTTGAATACATACTTTCCTTCAGAACGCTCAGTGTCACCAGGTACAGTCAGCTCAAGGCTAGTTATTAACACGTATGTGTCCACTCCAGCATTTCTCCATATCTGCAGGTGTGGGTACTGGCCACTGTTGGCACTGATGTTATCCCAGCGTGCTCCAATTATCCAAGAAGTTATAGAGCCATTACAGCCAACGAAGTTAATTTCAGGAAAAATACGTTGCCCTCTGGTATAGCTTACAGATGCAGCTAGTAGGCTCTGCACATCACTTTCATTAGCGAATCCATTTGCGCAAGCTGCAGGGAATGGTCAACTAATCAGGATTATATTCCCTCCCACCCATACACAACAGGATCACGTCACACACACGCACCCTACTGCATCCCATTGCACTAGCTCACGCACACTCCATCACCTACCGACACTTGTGTCAAAGGAGTAGAGCAGCAACCATGGCAGCACCACAGCTATCACGACAGCTTTAGCCATTTTGAGAACGAGTGTGATTATGGCACCACATATATAGCAGCAATATCTAGTTACGCCTACGCTGGAGCCCCTCCCACCTGCCCACCAGCTGCGATTTATGCGCTCGTGATATTCTGAGTACCTAATATACATAATGTATTGTGTACAAAATTTTGAGCCCGCTGGCTTCGCTAGATACTTCTGCGTCAGTGTCTCATGTATTATGATAACAAATGCCTCTGTATTAAAGTGACTGCTCAATTATTACTACTACTACAATGACATTAACTTTTGATCTCCTATAGCTAATATAGTTGGTCAATTGCCCACACAGTCATATTCACTGTTGATCACACAGTCATAAGTTTTGTTATGCATGTGCATGGTTGGCCACCTGACTAATTCTAAGACAATACTCAGCCCTACGTACAGAATTGAGATCCTTCACTAGCCTAGCCAGTGCCAACACTCTAGGCAGTAGAGGTGACAGTGTTGCCACATGATCTCCATTTAACCAAGCAGAAACTTGCAGCAGTGATTAATAGCATAACACAATAAAGTATAATATATGTATCTGTCCACTAATGTACAATATCACAAGCTATACATACAGATTCTGCAATGAACGTGACGAGTAATACATTTCTAATGCTAGTTACTTCTGTCTGTCCACACACCATCCTATAGGTTAACGTTAACTCTGTCTTACATAGTCATACTGATCACCTGCTTCTTCGTAGTCTAGTTGGTTGATCACGTAGCCTTTATCATCTGAGTCCCTGCCACCTGGCTGCAGTGAGCCATAGGCCTCATTCTGGGAAGTGATAATAGCTGCAGGATTTGTGATGGCGTAGGCCTCATTATGAGAAGTGGTAATAGCTACTGGATTTGTGATGGCGTAGGCCTCATTATGAGATGCCGGAATAGCATCAGCACTAGTGACATAGGCTGCATTTCTTGAGGTTTCAATATCCAGTTCAGTCTGCTGGAAGTGGGTGAGGGCAGTCTGATCACTTGCTCGATTGGATACCTTGGATTGGAGCTCCAAACTGATATTTGCTGCAGCCATTCTTCGTCTTCTTGTGAGGATTGCAGCCAAGATGATCCCCAAGGTAACCAGAGCTACCACTAGAAACCCTCCAACTGCTCCACCAACAATTGGACCAAGATTGTCTACTTGAGTGTTTGCATTAAGGTTTGGTGGCACCACACACACTGGGTCTGCTCCTGACCAGGTCCCATCAGCCTGACAGGTGCGGCTCTGACTGCCTGACAGTATAAATCCTTCATTACAGCCATATTCAGCAACAGATTGAAATATTGTCCCAGTGGTGTTGAAGTCTCCATTCTCAACAGGAGGGGGGTCACCACAGTCAGCCACTAAATGTTAGGGGAACAAGGCGTTGTTAAGTAATGGTGACTCAGCGACTTGTGACCTTAATTTACACTCAGTAGCTATAAGTATAAATAAAGGTAGTTCTTACGTATACATGTTGGTTCCATTCCAGACCATTGGTCATTGCCCTGGCAGGTCCGCATGGCAGTTCCCACCGGCATGTACCCAGCACTGGCATTGCAGGAGTAGGTTGCTACTGCATCCAAACCAGTTTCTATAGTCATCACCACACCAGGAGAGAATGTAACATGACCACCCTCAGGATCAGGGAGACCACCACAGTCAATTACTACAGGAAATAAAAGTATAACAAACTTTATCAAAAACTAATTTTGCCCCATGTTTCATTCGAATTGCACATGGTATTATGAAATTAATGCCAGCAATGTTTACCAAAGAGCAAGGATACCTCTATTTTGGAAATGAACAGTCATCAGAGATAGTTAACAACATTGATTCCCTTATAAGTACTTTTGTTCTGCTTTAAGCTATCTCAGATTTGCCGGCACCTAGCAATTAATTTACTAATGAGCAGTACCATATCAGCCTGCTACTGCTGTCCCAATTCCTCTGTTTGAGGTCCTTGTCTCCTGTAAATCCCCCCCTCTCGGTCCCACACCCTCCTCCCAATGGTCACTGAGCTAGCTGCACAATCTTATCACTCCAAACTTGCTTGCTCTAGCCCTGTATCTGTATCTCAAGCCAGCTCACCTAGCACACACCTAGCAGGGTCCCTTCAAATAAAGAACCTAGTAATAGAAGTGAAGCTGGCAGGTTTCTTAGTGGCAGGTCAGTGAGTATCACATAGATACTGAGGCATAAATAGAACATAAAAACTTACACATGCAGTTGACGTTGTTTGACTACTTTTTAGGGATTTCCATCGCTATACCTGTTTTTACATTTTTCAAAGAGTGTTTATTGCACTTGTTCTGGTATGATTGACACAACTGAGAAGGCATGCGGCCACTCCCGACATTCTACATGTAGTTATATTCATGCAGTACTCACGCCTGCACTCTGGTGGTGCTGGTGAATATGCTGCAGAGTTCACATCCACTTGTGTACATGTTGCGGACGCACTTCCGATCAGCTCAAAGCCCGGGTTACAGGTGTAGGTAGCAGTGTCACTGACTGAGTTTCCAGTGAACGTCATTACACCATTCATAAGGTCAGTTGGATTAGGACACAGTGCTGCACAGCAAGAAGTATGTCAATAATGTACTCCAATAATAAAACCTGACGTAATGCGTGCGTATACATTATCGTGTACCCATGCATGTATATATTATCTACAATACACGTCTTACCCGGTACTATTATCATGGCACTGTACAAGTATTTCAAGGTGGGAGATACTTCTCGAAGCTTCTAGATCGAAAGATAACCGAATCAACACCGAGAAGGCTTACGTATGTCGTTAACTAAGGCACAATCATTACGTCATAAGCTTACACCAGTTAAAATCGGCAAATTTAAATTTCGCCAATATTAAAACCTAGCCATTTTTAGTCATTTCGCCAACTTCGATGCTTGCCAAATTTTCCCGCTATACGGTATATAGAAACCACAAAAATCCATCAATACTTAAATGCACTCACATACATAATATGGTTTTCTTTGAACTGTCATTCTAGTAGTGATTGACACAATAGAGAAGGTATGAGCTATTCCAGACAGTTCTAGTTACATGTAGTTATATTCATGCGGTACTCACGCCTGCACTCTGGTGGTGCTGGTGAATATGCTGCAGAGTTCACATCTACTTCTGTACATGTTGTGGACGCACTTCCGATCAGCTCAAAGCCCGAGTTACAGGTGTAGGTAGCAGTGTCACCGACTGAGGTTCCAGTAAATGTGACCATACCATTCACAGGGTCAGCTGGATCAGGACATAGTGCTGCACAGCAAGAAGTATGCAAGAAGTATGTACTTGTTAGTGGTAATGTAAATGTTAGTTATTAAAGATCCTGCCATATTCACCAAGAACCTATCACCTAAACTGTCTACCTAATAAACTAGTACTCATGCTGGCACTGCACAAGCACACACACCAAGAAACAACAATCATTTAGCTAGGCCCAAGTGCATTCCTGAGTGGTGTTGCAAGTAAAAATAAATAGGGATGGAATCTCTAAATAATACTCAAACAAGGTTGGGGTAACAGCATAATGCTCTTTAGGATTGTTATCCCTAGCTACATCATTTTACATGTTTCTACAGCTGCCTATACTCTTCTTCTTCTGAACATGGACTCACTCACCCTCACCCTAGCCTCGTCCCCGGGCTCTCATGTGCATTTCATTTTGCTACTGGAGAGCCTGGTACTTTTCTCACCGGATTTAACTTTAACTTATATATGGGCAAGGACCGCTCAAAAGATGGTTACACTGCTCTGCCTTTGCTGGTGACAGTGTTTCAGCACTCAGTCTCTGGTAGAAATGAGCTTTGAAGAGTAGCTATGACAAGTATCGCTTAGATTCTCTACATAGATAGAGCCCGAACTCACCCATGCAGGTCGGTGCCGTTCCTGTCCACAGACCACCTGTGTCTTGACAATTACAATCACGAACCGCCTCACCAACCAACTCATATCCAGTATTGCAGTTATATGTTGCTGTCAGACTGTCTGTGGTGATGGTCGTAATTTCAACTACACCATTCTCAGGGTTTGCGAGTGGGTCACAATCAATTGCTACAGTAACAGAATTGAGTAAGAGAAGAAGTTTGTGTTATGAACCAGACAATACATGGCCATTGACAAGAACTTGTTTAATAGCCAGCAGAGCATGTAATCTCCCAAAAGTACACTCATGGGATGTTAAACTTAACTGACTCCTCAAAGAGGGGGATGGGCTTATTTTTGAGTGTTTTTATATGCAGTCTCATGTCACGTGTCAGTACACAAATGATTACACAATGGCAGATAACAATATGTGAAGCCAGCCTTCATTTGCTAATCCACCTCTTTCACAGTAGTTCTCTCAGAGCTTACTCTAGACTAAGTATTCTCCTGTTTGCTGATACAACATATAAATAGGTGGGCATAGTTTCAAGCAGTAATGATCCTACACAATAACTTTTCGCAAAAGAGGGGGGTGGGCTTATTTTCGGGAGATTACAGTATATTTTGATGTTAGCTATATATATAGCTAGGTTTGACGAGCGCTAGCTGATGTGTTCACTGAGCACACAGAGCCATTAGCCAATGGAGCAAACCATTCACTGAGAAAAAGGCATATGTCATGTATTGTGACTGTATCTTGTTAGTGAAACTGAAATCAACAATGTGGGCCCAAATATAATGTTGTGCCTATACACCTCAAGGGCTTTGAGTTCTCTCCCTAAAACTGGTAGTATATTCACAAAAATCGTTCCCTTCATTAGGAGAGTAAAATCCCTTCTGGGAGTATAACTTACCAATCTCCACAGCAAGTAGGGGCAAACCATTCTCTATTCCATCAGCATTACAAATTACAAAATCCTCCTGGTCCTGGATCAGTGGCGGCTCCTCAGCATTACCAATGTCAATGTAGTAGTTGGGTGGGCCAGTACTGGTATCATAGTACACTCTGACACGGCTCCTTGATTCACGGGGTTGGAATAGCCCCAGGATATCCCCTGCTTGGAATTGTAACACAGGGTTTGGAGTACCAGTAAATACATAGTCAGTCTCTCTTACAAGTCCAGCACTATCAACAGAAAGTTCAGTGTCTCCTACTAAGAAGTAGGTGGAGCCATCCCCACAACTTCTCCATACTTGCAGATGTGGGAAGAAGTTGCGATCCCTCTCATCTGTCCATTCTGCTCCAATTGTCCAGGAAGTTATGGTACCACTGCAGTTCAAGGGTATTCCAGGAATGATACGCTGCTGTTCATATGGAATTGTCAGTGAGGTGGACTGCAATGCAGTAGTTACTTCACTTTCAGTCAAAATCTCTGTTGGCTCTGATATCGATGATGGTCCTGCAAATCATAATATAACAAGCAGCAATAATATGTTTTTGTTTTAGTAACCATGGCCATCACTAATGATCATACTGAATCACCACTCTGCCCACCAAGTGACAGTGGTGGTATAGGTGAGTTAACGTTCATAAGAACTACCTGTACATTTTTTATTAACTATAGGTAGCTATACACAGCAAACTATTTGGAGTGGAGGCTAGAAAAACTCGAAGCCTTTGTACATGTTAGCTAAAAACCAGCTTCACTAATAGTTATGAGCTGGCTCTTCCACCTGTTCAAAACGAAAAAGTTCATTCAATATAGGTGGTTGAGCTAGCTCATGATATGCTAGTTTGTATACGATAGTATAAGCGTAATGCTCTGCATGCATGTCCAAGTGATAATGGCTGCATAACTGGGTTATATAACCGGCATCTGGTTACACGTACAATAGCGTTAATTAGGCTAACTGATGCATAGGCGTAGGAACTGAGGGGCACCCATTGGTGTTGGTCCCGGCCCCCAATATTTCACACTTGAGAGCGAATGATTGAACTGCGTAATAGCTGTTCCGGGCATAGATGATAAATGGGAAGATTGTAAGTTTAACATGAAGCCAATTCTCTAGTTTTCCAGCTGCTAACAATTCTGCAGGTAAAGATAATTTTTTTTGTGAAAGTTGCGGCAAATATTGCTGTGACAATTATAACAGATCTAATATGATATTCTGACTGGAGGCATCTGTTACTGGGTCGTAGCTCCCAATATGATATTCTGACTGGAGGCATCTGTTACTGGGTCGTAGCACCCAATATGATATTCTGAGTGGAGGCATCTGTTACTGGGTCGTAGCTCCCAATATGATATTCTGAGTGGAGGCATCTGTTACTGGGTCGTAGCTCCCAATATGATATTCTGACTGGAGGCATCTGTTACTGGGTCGTAGCGCCCAATATGATATTCTGAGTGGAGGCATCTGTTACTGGGTCGTAGCTCCCAATATGATATTCTGAGTGGAGGCATCTGTTACTGGGTCGTAGCTCCCAATATGATATTCTGACTGGAGGCATCTGTTACTGGGTCGTAGCTCCCAATATGATATTCTGACTGGAGGCATCTGTTACTGGGTCGTAGCTCCCAATATGATATTCTGACTGGAGGCATCTGTTACTGGGTCGTAGCTCCCAATATGATATTCTGACTGGAGGCATCTGTTACTGGGTCGTAGCTCCCAATATGATATTCTGACTGGAGGCATCTGTTACTGGGTCGTAGCTCCCAATCACTAAACACAAATATGTTCCTGGTTAGTCAGGTCCCCAAATCAGCTTCATCACAGCAAAACGTTTCTGGGGGGAGGGCAGGCCCCCAGACTCCTCTAGATGTCTTGGTCAGTCCCCCCCCACCCCCAATCAAAATCATGTTCTTACGCCTATGTGATGAAAAACCTATTCCAGCTGCTTTAATATGGGGTATCAACTGTTTCACAGCCTCATATATGAACCATTCTTCTCTCTATGTAGCTCATCTGCCCTAAGTGAGTTAGCCCAAGAGATTACTCTATCTATGCATGTGGACACGACAGACTATTCAAACTTACCAATCTCTACAGTGACCAGGGGCAAGTGATCTGCACTTCCATCAGCATTAGTAATCACAAAACTGGTCAGCGATGGCTGATCCGCAGTATCAGCTATGTAGTAGTTAGCGCGCCCGGGATCGCTTGCACGTATCCGCCCGCTGGCGGGCGGATACGTGCAAGCGAGTGGGTATAAAAAGTCGCGGCCTAGCTAGCAATAGTAACATTATTCCCGATGCTGCTATGGTCCAGAGATAATGTTATAAGCAGTCCTCAGGCCTACCCTTCCCTCACCCCATGCACACCCCCACAGACCTACCACTGCTTACTGAGAGCACATGGAGCAGCCAGATGCAGACCAGCAGATGCAGGGACTTAGCAGTCTCAGCACTCATTTTGTGTTTCAACTGGAGTGTGATTGGAATGTGAAACTGTAATTTATATGATATGGCAAATTGGTCATAGCTTCACCACATTCCACGGGGCTCGACCGCCTGCCTCCTGACGGTCGAGCCCCACCCACCACGTATTCTAATGGAAGCCCACCGTCTATGCCGATGGCGATCACGAACTATGTAAACACAACCGCCTCACCTCGTTCCCAGGCCTCAGGATGGAAAATAGAGCTCAGAATGTGCTTGAGAGACGAGAGGGCCTCCTCCTCTGGGCGGCTGTTGGTTTAGTCTTTGTGTCTTTTCAACTCTACAGGTACCAGTTGATAATTGACAGTAAGAGACATGTTCTACCTCTAGTCATCTATGGCTCTCCCAACCGCATGATAGGAAAATGCATGAGGAATAGCTATTAGCAATAATTAAATCTTCCAATACTTTTTCCACAAATTATGCGAAAAATGCTGGGCAGTGGAACGATTATTAAAGAAAAGAGCATATTGCATGAAATTATGTCATAGCATGCATATAAACAATCTAGGATCAAAGTAAGGATCCTCCATCACCCATCCCCCCCCTTATTTAAGTTGAGAACTCAAGTGCAGACAGAGGTATACCAAAAACGTAACAGAAATTCTAGTAGGCACTGTCATCAATTTCTGGTGGGTTCTTGTTCTTTTGAATTAAAATTTTCCGTGGCTAGCATTATAGCCCTTTTCTACACAGCTTGCTTTTTGTCTTTACTTAAGTCAGGCAGTAGCCATTAGTAAATACTGGATGGCAAGTTTAAAGAATTACTTTCTCCATTGTAAAACTGAAATAATTAGATGATGACTTGCTGATTTTCATATAATTGCTATCTACTGTCATCTCACAAAGTTTGACAGTGACTAATTGACCTACAATGGCTGTTGGTATATTTTTTCAAGGGGGGGGGGGTCCAAATATTACACCATAAAAAATACTTGTTCCAGGGGAAACATTTTTTACAGGGGTCCAAATTCAACATGGCATCACAAGTTATAAAGAACCTCTTCCAGTTGTGAAAAGACTGCAGTGGTAAGAGAACATCTCTCTGCACACACCTCAACAGTTGGCCTCGCTTGTTGCTGCTGGTCTGGGCTTTCGGTGCTGGAGTTGTATTTGCATACCTTCTGTTCAGGTAGGCTGCCATGCAACCATGTGGTTGACTCCAGTTTGATCGGTGTGTATCAGCAATCTGTTCCCCACTGGCTGCAGGATGATCCATACAGTTCCCAATATCCTACTACATCTCAAGAGAAGAAAGGTCTGTCCTTTTCACTGCCGAGTCTGTCCTGACACACCCCTCATGGTCTTCCTGCTCCTCTGGCCAGCAGTCGTCGCTCCGGAGGCCGTCACCAGCGGCCTGCTCCATCTGTGGGCAGCAGGACTGCCAGAGGCATGAGTGTGCAGCTAACAGGGAGTTCCTTCAGGTACGACTACCACACACCTCCTCTCTCAAACAGCCATTTACTCCTCTTCCCCACCTGCTGCAGCCCTGGGATGGGCTGACTGTTCCAGCCACTGTGGACAGTGCACTCTCAGAGGTGAGGAACGGATCGGAGACAGAGCCAGTCCTGGAGGGGGAGCAGAGATACTAGCTATGAGCTCAACTGTTTCTCTTGTTACAGTTTCTTGAGGAAGTGCTGGATAGGTTTGTGTACACGTGGCAGAGGTGAGCCCTTGGTACTGACCCTAGTGCAGGTAACACTACCTACTGCCTCTGTCCTCTACTGCAGGCAGCTGAGCCCGGGAAATGAGGCGGTTGTAGATGAGATCCGCACCACCATTCGCTATGCAGCAGCTGCCCTCCTCCGGAGAGCAAAGAAAGTAAGAGTCACTAACTGAGGAAATGGTTGTTTGAACTGCCAGGTGGCAAGGAAATTGTAAATACCTGAGTCAGGTCCGGTAAAATATTCCAATAACAATATTTTAGCTGGTGCCATTCTACAAAACATACATTTTTGTACTGTAAAGTACGTACATACATTCTAGAATAAGGCAACACAGGCGGTAAGTTTCAGGCAAGCACCACTTTACCTTAACACCTGGATGCTGCAGTGAGTCTACCGATAGCCCACACTGTAGAGTCTGATCCCTAGGTGAGTTACTCTCTCTCCCTCCTCCCTCCAGGTGGACATCCCTGCCCTGGTGACAGGGAAGATTCTCAGAGCAGCTGCTGCCCACTTGCATGTCTACATATTGGCCAGAGAGAACTGTGAGCCATGCTCTAGCCCAGAGATGGGGCCAGCCTCATACCCATGTTGGGTGGGGCCAGCCTCATATCCAAATCCTCCTTTCTGAATCTGTTACACACACGCACACACACACACACACACACACAGTACCAGATGATGCTAGCCTAGAAACCATTCAAGAAACTGTACAGCTTCTGTATGGTAGCCACACCCACAAGGCCATGCGGGGCTCCACGGCCAACCTTCGCTACTTCCGTCACCTCATATCTGCCGTGACCCCATTCCTGGTCTCCAGTGACACTGCAAACTCAAAGTAAGCAAGCTGCAGCTAACAGCTAGCTAGCTTATTCTTGGTGACTTTGACAGTAGTAATATTTTAACAGTGCTTTGACTGTCTGCAAGAATATCAAAGTCAGGCCAGTAGAGTCATGGCTAGCTTGGTTAGTGGGGAGCTATTGTGTGAGGAACAAGTGGTCTTTATCAGACATCTTTATCACTGGCATCACTTTCACATCCCTGAGTAAACAATGATGATAGCCTTTGAGCTAGACTCTCGCTATGAGAGGGTCTACTCGGGGGAGGGGTTGGGGGGTGGGGGGGGTCATGAAAGGGTAGCTCAATAGACTACTGGTGATGAGTTCTCTGTGTTCCTCTGCTGACCTTCCCCAGGGTAGTCAAGAGCTTCCTGCAGGAGATCTTTGCTAACGACATCTTCGTACCAGCTATGGACTTTGTCTCAAATCCTGTGAGTCAGTCTATAACCATTGCTCTACTGCGTGCACATGCACGGAAATTGCCAATCTTTCTTATGATTAACACGCGCACAAACACACACACACACACTCATATGTTTTACACATATCAGGACTTCAGTAACAAGATACTTCAGATGGTCTTTGACCCATACTCTGTAAGCCTTTGCCTATGTACCTTAGCAACAACAACAAAAAAATGTTTCCTTTTACAAAGAAAGCTGTAGAGTGGAGTCAGACTAATATGGTTTGCATTTTGTACTCCTGGTTACCGCAGACAAGCTACTTCACCCCTCATCTGTAATGTGGTGGGATTGATTCATCAGTTGGGAAGTTAGAACCACATGGTTGTTTCAATCCTTCCCCTCTCAGCATGGTTCCTCTCTGCTTGGTTTCATCTAATGTGTGAAAGTGCATCTGCAGATTTGTTAGTCTTGGAAGTCAAATAGTTCCACTGGAGTAAATTTGCTACCTCTGTCTGCCTAGCTTAGCACTTTTAGTTCTTAAAAGTAGTGACTAATTAGCCAGTTGAGACCCACTACATTATAACTCAGGGACAAAAGAAGTATAAAATGTACTTTCCAATGGCATGTGTAATCATTTCCTCTCGACTCAATCTCCACCCTCAGCGACTCATGCGAATTTTTGGTCCTCCATCAAAAGATGTCCCCCTGTTGGCTGCATTCGCTCGCCCTCGGAACCCCGCCCCCTCCACCCCCGCCCTCCATATCCCCCTGTCGAAACTGGTGCAGTCGCAAGAGTTCCTCTACCCGTTCCTCCAGTTCATGAAGAGCAGAGGAGCCATAGACGTGCTCCAGGTCTACCTCACCCTCAGTGAGTGGGTGGGAACGTTTGTAGCGTGATCTCCATGGTAACGGCACTTTGACAAGTAGCCATATACGTGTGAGACTTTCTCTGCTCACAGATGAGCTGCGTGCTGCCCTGGATACACTAGACAGAGATTCAGCCCAGAAGATGGCGTCACTAGTAGGCCGGGTATGCCACAGCAGCACCAGCCACTACTAGCTGCCTGGTTCTGGTGTATGGCTGTCCGCATGCTCACCTGACATTCCTGGCTCCCAGGTTGAAGTCCTTCTCTCCTCCTACCTGGAGCCAACAGCTCCCAGCCACGTTCCTCTGGACCCAGGTCTTGTGGAGCAGATATCCTCAGGTGAGCTAGTCTTTCCCCAGGATCCCCTCCTCTGCTTTGCCTGGTAGTGCCAGCTGCCATTGGGGCATCAGGTGGAGCCTATAGCCTCTCTTCCATGTGCCTGTCAGCATAGCTGCTGTTCTCCATGTAGTACTCTCCTCTGATGAAACTCCACTGGAGAAGTGGGGCAGATTCAGACAGCTATGGCTCATTCACAGGTTGGTAACTAGGTTGTGGTGTTACGTCGCCAGTGAACAGGCTCTCAGTTGCATCACCTGATACCCTCAGGGCCCACAAACAGATCTACTCTCTGCTGGAAGAGGTATACTGCCCACGATTCCACCAGAGCCATGAGGTTAGCGGCATCTTTGCCCACTTGATTGTGTGCTACTACGACTGAATACCTACTGCCATATGCTCCATTGCTCAGTAACTTGTAGTACTCACCTTCACCACTTACGTTATAGACCAGTCGGTGTTGCTGTGGTTCAAATGGTCTAATAGCCTATTCTCAGTGTATGCGTAAGTGTGTATAATTTAGGTCGAATTTTTGGAGCTGCAGGCTTTCCATGCCCAAACTTTATCTCGCAGCCGTGGAGAAAGCCTGGAGCTGCAGGCTTTCCATGCCCAAACTTTATCTCGCAGCCGTGGAGAAAGCCTGGGTACGACCGGGTACGAGGCTATCTCCGAATAGATGTCTTGTCTTCCAGCTGTAACAGTTATGCACAGAATATGCAATAGTGAATAGCAGCTACTAAAATTTATATCTCAGGAGCTGTTGAACCTTGCCCTCCAGTTCTACCAGATCTACATCAAAGAGAAGCCCAAGGAGATGACAGACAAGCCGGCTGGCCCCAGTCCGTCCGTCTCCCGGAAGAGGGACAGGATACGTCGAACCCGCCTGCTGGCCACCGCCCCCTCCATGGAATCTGTGGATGCTCTGGGACTGACTGAGGTGGGAAAGGGTTAATTAATTAATTAATTAATGACAGGCATTGGGGATAATCGAGCCTTATGAACATTTTATTGTAGTGACTTACACCGCATGTGAAATATTGCCCCACCCATTACCCCACCCATTACTCCGCCCATTACTCCACCCATTACTCCACCCGTTCATCTTTTCTTGGAAGTAGTCGACTATAACTTTAACGTTTTAACTTTGCGATGTAGCTAAAGTTCCTGTTAATGGTGTTAGCAAGAGGAGTGGATTTGGGTCATGTATGAGTTCTGCAGTCTCCACCCACCCACATGCCCACCCACACACCCACTCACATACCCACTCACACCCACCCACCCACGCAGGCCTCTGACCTGGACACAGGTCGTGAGAGCCCAGTTGTTTCTGACCCCGCCCCCCTCCCCGCTCCCACTTCCTCTCTTCCCCCGTACCAAGTAAGGATCATTGACTGGGAAACGGTGCGGTCGGACAGCATCAAGCCCTACACTCTCTACCACATCTTCACTACCAAAGACAGCACTGCTGAAGGTAGCCATAGAACTGTGGAATAGATACTCTGCATCGGTCCTGGTTCCCAAACATGCCAGTCCTGATTCCCAAACACACTGGTCCTGGTTCCCAAACACACCAGTCCTGATTCCCAAACACATCAGTCCTGATTCCCAAACACTCTAGCTGAATCTTACAATCACATCCTTGACTACATTTAATGGTTGCTGGATGAAGTAGCCTTTCATTGGTATATCTTCTATCCTCCCTCAGGTGACAGTAAGACGTCTGTGACAGTCAAAAGGTGATGGCTGCTGACAATTCTAACAGAAAATTAAATCTGTGTATCATTGTGGTCTGCTTGTGCTGCACACACACACACACAGGAGGTACAAGGAGTTTGTTGGGCTGGACAAAAAGCTGAGGCAATTCTATGGTACGTCATTGATTCCTCGAGAGAAGTACCAGCCCCCGAGTCTCCTTCTCCTCCCACCACTCTCCTCGCTTCCCTCCGCACTTGCTCCCTTATCTAGGTGAGGACATAGGAGTCAAGCTGCCGGCCAAAAAGCCATTGCGAAACATGGACCACACCTTCGTTGAGACCAGGAGCAAGGGCCTGGAAAGCTACCTCCAGGTGAGGGTGTGAGGATGTGTGGTGGTGTGTGTTGAGGGGGGGTATAGTGCTATATACCCAAACCAGCTGACTGGTCTAGACTGTAACCTATGGACATTCAGCACTCCACAATTCTGCCCACATACCCAGACACTCATCAAGATGCCACAGATACAAGATAGCCAGCTGATTATCAGTTTCCTTGGCGACACTGCTGACCACGCCCTCTTCATGCCAGACACTGTTGCCGGTGAGAATGACGTAACGCTGCCAATATGTTTGTGCTAAGCAGTTTATTGCAGACTGTGTAAGGCTATGGCAACACTAGGCTTATATAGGTAGGCAGGGGTAATGATCGTAATTGCAGCTCCTAGTAGCTAATCACCACTTGGACACAGTTTATGAACTAGTAGTCAACACTGGTTTCAATGGCAACTCCCATACACTGCAGGCAAGATGAAATCCATGCCAAGCAAGTTGGGTCTGAAGAGAGAGGTCAGCGACTCATGTGTCTGCCATGGCTACTACAGCCTGCCTACATAACTGTTGGGTAGTGCCTTTGCGTGGCATTAAGTATATGCAAATGTTGGCATAGCTACTACTGGTGTTAAGGCTCTGTTAGCTTCTCTCCTCTGTTAGTTTAATGTCAGGCCCAGATCTCGAGTTTGAAGATCTAATTTCAGAGGTCTGGGATGGGACCACTGCAGGGGCTAATATCGGGGGAGGGAGGTGGAGGGAGGGGGAGGATAGGGTGGGAAGCCACATACCTCCTGTTTGAAAAATGTGCCTTTGAAAACACACACTTGACCCTATTGAGAGCACCCACTCCTCTCATGAAAATCTTGGACCAGCCCCTGCACTGTTGGTGGTATCATAGCAGCACACACTGAATATGGTGGGAAAACTTCGAAGAGTTATTCCTCCTTTCTAATATCAATAGCTAGCACCATCAGTGCTAGCATAATGAAGGCTAACAATGTGCCCTCCATGCTCTAGTGTGATCCCAGTACTCCTCCCCTCCTCCCCTCGTCCCCTCCTCCCCTCCTCCCCTCGTCCCCTCCTCCCCTCCTCCCCTCCTCCTCCCCTCCTCCCCTCCTCCCCTCCTTCTCTCCTCCCCTCCTCCCCTCCGCCCCTCCTCCCCTCCTCCCCTTTACAGAAGGGACAGCTGCTGGAGGAGCAGCTGCAGTCTGTGATGACGTCACTGCTGGACCCTCCCCCTCAGGCAAGGTACACCACTCTAACTCACTCACTGTTCTGGAGTAGCAGCTCCTTCCTTGTCTTACAGCCCTCAGACGGTTGCTGAAGTCACCAAGATGGTTGAGAGCAACAGAGAACTGACAGAGAGATACTTGGAGGTGTGCTGTGCGTAGACCACCGTGCCAGTCTCATTCCGATGCCTTAGAAACTCCGGTCTCCAATCTTCAGTAGTTTAGCATGAGGTGGTCATAGGCCTGGGAATGAGAATACTGCAGTAGTCTGGGAACGAGGCTACTGCAGCTGTCTGGGACTGAGGCTACTGCAGTGTCACCAATGTGTAGTTGAATCTCAGTTTTTCTCCTTTTAGGATGTGGCGATGGACCAATCTGGATCTGAGTCCGAAGGGTCAGTATGGAATGGGGACCTTGTATATCCTGTCCATTAAAGTTGTTTTTCACCTGATTGCACAGATTTAAACCATGGCTCCACCCGGCCTCACTCGGCAGTAAGTCTCGATGCAATTCCAGCCTCAGGACCACAACGTGAGAATCCCCTCCCACCCTCCCCTCACAGGTCCCCTGGAGCTGAAGGCTGTCATGGACCTTGTGGTATACATTGGTAGGTCACTATGTTGTAGCTACTGGTTGGCAGCTGTAAATATTTGAATGCTTAATGACACTCTCCCTCCCAACTGTCTCCATGCAGCAGTGAAGGTTTATAAACTTCCGCTTTGCCAGATGACTGCACTGATGCTAGTAAAGCTGTTGGGGCAGAACTCAATAGAAGCCTTCCTTTACCAGTAAGCAACAACCTAGTCCCCCGGGCCCGGCAGCAACAACCTGGCTGTTTGATGCCACAATTGTTAGTTTCCATGACAGGAAGTAACTCTGAGATGCTCTTCGACCTCTGTAGTTTCATTGGCAATAAAATATCACTTATGGAGCAGGAGAACGAGGTCGTGGATTTGATTCACTTACTAAGACGTGAGTAGATGATGTAATATAGAATTGGAAACACAATGAGCCCAGCCATATATTTAAATGATGAGGTAATCCCTTTGATTTTCCCCCACAGATAACCTATTCCATGATGACGACCCTCCCAGGTAGGTGTATGTTGCATAGATAACTAGGGGAATATCTATTGCTCTGTGTGTTTGCCACAAAATTCAGGAAAATGAAATTGATGGACAGATAGATAAGTTTTCAGAATTGTCCCATCAGCCTCAAGACTTAGCCGTATTCCTAGTGAGCCTGGTACATGGCTACTAAGGACTGGTCTGCCGGGGAGCCCTGTATAAGTACATTCTCTAATTCGGCAGCTGTTCCTCTAATGTCCTAGAAAATATTGGAACCACTGCCTGTCTGTGTACAGCCTAGAATATTAACTAAAGCCCACTAAGTTGAATCTCTTTGTAGGACACCAGAGGACATTGAGTCCCGTCGCCAAGAGGCCCTGACCCTCCTCCTGGCCTACCCCCCTCCCCTGTTGGTGAGGGTGGTGGGGGAGGAGAGGATGAGAGCCGGCACCTCGCAGCTCTTCCAGGGTCTGCAGTGCCAAGAACTGAACAAACAGGTGGGAGGAGTCGGATGGTCGCTCACCATTAATGGTCACATAATATGCTTTTGCCCCCCCCCCCCCCCCCCACTCACACACACCACACACACACTGCTACCACAGCTATTGTTTACTCTGTTGGACGTCATAGTCCTGGAACTATTCCCTGAGCTGGCCTCGGGAGAGGAATGGAATCAGGACCGCCGTGTTACAATCTGAGTGTCTCATCCTCATTTGCACAATACAATGAATGATAGTATAGACTACAGGAGTGAATACTATTTATGAGATCGTGTGCAGCTGGAATGTACTTGTCTTTGTTGTGATGTTTTTACGACTGCGTGGCATGCGCGCAGACATTGATTAATTAAACGCTAATGGCATTTTTTTGCGTGCATTCGACGTGACGGTTACACCCTCAAGTGTATATGCGCCGCGTAGGCGAACGTGAGAGACCTCAGTTTGTAAATATTAGCTACGAGTATACTAAGGCGTGGGGCGAAGAGAAGTGAGTTAGGGAAGAAAAGAAGAGCCGCTGTTGTCACATATATCGAAGGAGGATATTCTATCAGCCATGGAGGGGGCTTGGCACTGGGTCTCGTGTCTGGAGAAGAAGTGAGTTCGATCAGTAGTGCTGCGATATTCAGGAAGGAAACCGCCTGTCCCGGCCCCTAGGCCCTGTAGCTGTGGCGTGGGCAGCAGGGGCTTGGACAGTAAACCACGTATACTAGTATCACATACTAGTGTGCGTTAGCATAGATAATATAGGGAAGCTATATTATCTATGGCCACGCGTGAAGAAAATACGGTATGTGTGATGAAGATGTAAATTACCCCCTTGTGCAGACCCGAGAAACGGAAGGCTGAGGACCTGGACATTATCTTTGCAAAGCTGAAGGTAAGTGTGGGACTGCTGGATTGCAAATTCACACTATTAAATGTATAACATGACACTATTAAAACAAATCCACTTAGTTGGTTTACTCCCAGTACACTCAGTGTGCACACACACACACACACTGAGAGATAGTGCTAGGTAAGGTGAAGTAAGGGAGGGGGGTTGTGGGCAGTGCCCAAACACTTGTTGCTGTCTCTGCAGAAGAGGCTAAGTGTGAACAGTGATTAATGGATCGAAACAACTGAGGGTTTTACTCACATTATTACCCCAGTAGCATTCTGGATTGTTGAGAAGAGTTAGCCCCCTCCCATTAATTTTATAGTACGTACCGTATAAGGATCTTACCCACCCTAGGATGGGCACATGCAAGGCTGCCTTCGTTTCCTTCATTTCTTTCTTTCATTTTCTCTGTCCCTCTCTCTTCCTCCCCCAGACCATGAAGGCATTCGAGGGCTACCCGGAAAAAGTGCTGCATGAGCTGAGCCAGTGCTCTCTCTACGATTCATTCCTGAAGGACGTGACATGTGAGTAACTCCATTTGTAAAGGAAACACGTTTACGCTTCTCAACAGCTGACAGCTGTACAGAAGGCAGTGATTTATCCGACACGCCAGGGTCACTCATTAAGCAGTGCTACATTTGCCTGCACAAGGGGTCGTTAGAGTTATGTGGCGGAAATTCTACTGCAAGTATTCTAATGCCTAAAACAAAGTACTGGTATTCATCTATACATAATTATACTAGGGGTATCATGGGATACAAGGGGCGAGCGTGAGCTTGGATGAGTGAAAGTGAAGTGATTTGTGTCCGTAGCTTCAACCATTTGATCAGATACCGTTAGCCTCGTACGAGGCTACAGATACCCTAAGTTGTCGCAGATCTCGGCGACGCTCCAGCCGCCCCTCCCTAGCTTCTGCCATCTCACCATATACCCTAAGCCGTTGCAGTTCTCGGTGACGCTCCAGCCTTCTCAATATTACTTTCGGCCTCATGCATTCAGTCGCGGCGCGCGCATGCAGGTGAAATAGGAAAGTCAGCATATTTGCGGTATGGGGCAGCCCCGGTCGGTCCACCCGTCGTCCGTCGTCCACGACAAAAATTGGCAACTGACTACACTAAAGGGCTCGCTCACGCTCGCCAATTACTGCAAGACTGAGCTGTTAGGAGTAATGGATGTGCTGGAGTCTCATGCTGAGTAGCCTGCTATTATAAATTAGCTGTTGACAAACAGGCAAGTTGCAAAACATACCCTAAAAAGCGGATTGTCACATTTACCATGCCATGTGTGTCGACAGTGTCGCTGTACGGCAGTAGCTGCATTAGCGCACATCAAAGCTAGCCGGTCTGTTTCGCAGCTTGCTGTTTTGCAGCGTAAAATATGCACAATATTGTAAGCACATCACCAACGGTTACTAACCATGCACACACACACACATACATGCACACACATATACAATGCAGTGTTTCGCCCAGGAGACGAGGGTCTGTTCTGGTACGCTGTGATTTCAGGGAGTCTGGAAATGTTGGACAGTGACCCCAACAACAGCTCAAAGGTAGAGGATGGTGACTGCATGAGCTGTGATTGTATTATGGTATGGACGTCCATGCCAGTTCACCGCTGCAGTCAATCCCTAGCCAGGACCAGGTGGAGGCAGCAGGGAAGCATGTGTCGACATGCGTATGTTTATACCGGCCAGCATTGCCACAATATTGAACCCTCTCCACACTGACTCCAATTGTTTACAGTACATGTATGTGAATCCAGCCGTATTAGGTATTACTAATTATTAGCGTTTGCTAGTACTAATTATTAGCATTTGACCACCATATTTGCAGTTTTCGAGCTAATTAGCATATGCAGTGCTTGCTTTGCTGACTCAGCATGCTCCTGAGTATTGCGTAATAGCCTGCAAAGACGCCCTTTCGTTGCTGTCATGCCCTGCTATGGGCTGGGTATTAAGGAAAGCTTAATTCAGTCAGTAACCTGAGACACATACCTGACACTTCTGCACACCAAACATTGACCACCACTGTCCACCAGAAGCTAATAAAGACATTGAGGTCTGTAAATAATAACTCCATTGTCCTATTAGAGTTAACCCCCCATGGATTTTTCTCCTAACAAGAGCACCAGCTTTTCTGGTGCCACCTTTGCGCCGGTGCCACCTTTGCGCCGGCCCCTGTACTAAACTAGACCTCCCTTTCTCCCACTCCCCCCGTACTAAATTGGATTTCCTCCCCCCATACTAAATTGGATTTCCTCCCCCCCCATACTAAACTGGACCTCCTCCCCCCCCCCCCCCCCCCCCCCCCCCACCCCCACAGACCACCAGCATCTGCCAGTTGCAAGAAGGAGACTCTTTTGGGGAGAATGTCATCTTTGGTGCCAGCAGGTGAGTAGAACCTAACACCTCTGAAAGGCCTTGGCGACGTGCTTCTTGAGATGCTTCACTTACAATGCATCTCTTCCGCCTCTAATGAGAGATTGAGACACACATTGAGACACATGGCACCATTATGATAATTTGGTGCATGTCCTGTACGTACTATTTTAGATTCCTGTATGTGCGTGTGTGCCGTGAGCTTACAAGGCTTCGTGGCTACAGTGGAGTGAGGGCTGAAGGGACTGACTTGCGCTGGCAGCCATGGCAGGGCCATTCAATTCATGCTAGGATTAGGTGTGCTCTGACAGCTGTTGTCCAGTCTCGGGCCTTGTTGTCAGCCCTTGCTTTTCTCCTGAGCTATTACCACTTGTAGTACATGTGTGGATACCAGCATTAGAGAAGTGGAGCAAATTGGGAGACAGTTTGGGGTGTGTGCTTACGACAGCAATGCTTAATGGCAAGGGCCCCCCACACCAATAAACCACCATAGCTTGAGGTTATATAGCTCTGCTGGTGTGCCATGTTGCTGAGGAAGTGGGGAAGAACCTTTGCATACCATTGTTGTGTTGAAAGGCTTGGCTCATGGTGTGTTGTGGTCTTACGGTTCTGAGAGCTGTACAGCAAGCTCCACAGCAAGCTCCAGGAAGCTGTGCACAAAAGGAGTGGTGGTTACTCACAGAGGTACAGCTGGCCATTCATGTGGCCAAGGGCTTGACCCAGCTAATGAGAGCTGCTTGTCCCTCCAACTAGAGGAACTTGTTGTCTGACATTCTGTGGCCAAACATGTACAGCTACTGATTAGCAAAAATGTAAACTACAGTTTCATTTTCCGCTTGTGGTGTCCCTCCCTTTCTCACAGGCAAACTATGATCGTCACCACCAGCTACTGTGAGCTGCTCTACGTTGAGTCGGCACATATTAGGAGGATTTACGAGGTCAGAGACTTCAGACTTCACTGCAACATCCGATATTAAGGCTAGCGTTAAAATGATGTTTTTAATTAACCGTGCTCTTTCTGTCCTCAGGCACACAAAGGTGCGATGGAAAGGCTGCTCCAACTGCACAGCACTGAGGGGGAGCCAAGCCAAGGTTAGCCTCGATCCCAGCCCTCCCCCAGTGTTTGTCGTTTGTGGTATGAAGCACGGATTCCTTCTTTGGTGCAGGAGGTGGAGGGGGAGGGTGGGGGAGGGAGGGAGAGAGAGAGAGATAAAGCTTGTATCCACTTTACAGTTTGTGAGAGAGTCATGGAGGCTTCTTTAATAGTGAAAACTAACTGTGGAGTGGAAACTAAGTCTCAGCAATATCCGTTTTTTTTGGGTGACATGCCAGGCAGTAATTGAGCTGGTCCTCCTTCCTCCGCTAGCCCTCTGCTCCCAGCTGCCGGAGGACGTGGATGGGGGTGACAGGAGCTCGTGCGTCCTTGAGTCGGAGCTGGCACTGGCCGGCATCACTCTCTCCCAGCTCATCTCCGACCACTTTCCTGACCTCTTCGGGTGAGCCTACAGCAACGCCACACATGTAGCACCCCACTGTAGTCACTATCAAGCTTTCATTCACTGTAGTCGGTAAATGTAGTACTTGAGCAATTCCCTGGAGGCAAGGGGCTGCACAGTTGTGTGACTTGCTTACTAAACAAACTTGAGAACAAGCTAATGTAGGGTGTGTGATGTTAGCACATGATGTAATCTTACCACTTCACAGAGATTGAAGTGTGCACACTGTTAGTGTAGTCTAAACAAGATTGTGCTAACTAATAAAGCAGTTGTAACATAGTAGCCCCTTCAACCTGATCCTCAGCTCTTCCCCCCCCCTGCCCCGCCCCCTCTCCCTTCAGTGACCACCGGGTGAACCTGTACACCTATCACAAGTGCTGCAGTGGGCGTCGGCTAGTGGACTGGGTGATGAGCCAGTCCAGTGTGACCCGTACCCGGCCACAGGTGGTGCAGATGTGGCAGGCACTCCTTGCCGAGGGGATACTGCAGCATGGTGAGGGGTGGAGTCACTGCTGTTTCCATAGTAACATGGTGTTATAGGGTTTCCTCCCCCACAGTTCACAAGGAGCACCCGTTCCGGGATGACACTCAGCTGTTCTACCAGTTCACTGAGAAGAAGTCTCGTCCACGCTCTGATAGCGTACCTGCCTATGCTTTCAAACTTTTAGGTGGCATCTCCTCCCACTTCCTGGGGGTGGGGCCTTCTCCAACAGTCCTTGGGGGAGACGGGGAGGTGGGATCTCGGCTGGCCAACGGGCGGCCACGCTCTGCCTCCTCCGTTGCCTCCAGCCCCCGCAGCTCTCGTAGCTCCCTCAGTTCCATCTTGGACGAGTGCTTCGATACCATTGCCCAGCTGGGCCCCGAGGTTCTCATCTATGCCACTCTGAATAAGGAGCCCTCTGAGCGGACAGAGGAGGACATTGAGCTGGTCTACGAGGAACTGTTGAACGTGAGGGCCTTCAGGCACCTCTCAAATGCCGTGAAGAGAGAGCTGGCTGCGTGTGTGAGGCTGGAGCACTACAAGAAGGCGGGGAAATTCTGTGAGCAGTTTATTGCTTGTCGTTACAAAGAGAATGTTGTCAATGTACTCGATTCTAGCAAAGTCTTTGTCAATGTTGTAGAGGAAATTCCTGGAACAGCAGATACTACTTAACCCAACTTCTCTCCCTATCTCTCAGTGTTCCACCAGGGGGATAAAGGAGACAGCTGGTATATCATTCTGAGAGGATCTATTAATGTCATCATTCGAGGAAAGGTAGGTTCTCTGGCTAGCTCATTCTGAAAATGGCTTCACGAACTAATCCTCGGCCCAGTTGACCAAGATAGTTCCGGCAAACACCTGCATGTCTGATAATTGCTTTACTGGCTGTTGTGTAGAATTGATAATTAGGAAAAATTGCAGCTGCTGTGTTCTCTCTGTTGGTACCCAGGGTGTGGTCTGCACCCTACATGAGGGAGACGAGTTCGGGAAGCTAGCCGTGGTCAACGAGGGAGTCAGGTGGGACAAATCTCGAATGAATGTTTGAGTGTTTCCATCCCAGCCACTCTCCCCACCCCCTCCACTACCATCTCTCTCCTCCTCCAGGAGCGCCTCCACCCAGACTCGCGAGCCCAACTGCTACTTCCTGTGTGTGGAACGTGACGACTTCCGTCGCATCCTGTTCTCCGTGGAGTCTACAACCATGAAGCTGACGGAACATGGCAAAGAGGTACGTACCCACTCTCTCTCTTTCTTATTGAGTACCTACAATCCGGTTATCAGGAATACATCAGAGAAAAAAAATTTTGTTCCCCCCTCCGAATTAAATATGGTATTTTGGGGGGTGTTCATAAACCTGTGCTTCATGCATTTGTATGTTAACTACATAGTTTTCAGCTCTGTGTTTAGATTTCTGTGCTAGAAATGACAATTTTGGTGTAGCAAGCCCACAGATGTGGTGGTCAGGTGCA
The DNA here is from genome assembly GCA_963921505.1 of Phakellia ventilabrum. Classification (NCBI taxonomy): domain Eukaryota; kingdom Metazoa; phylum Porifera; class Demospongiae; order Axinellida; family Axinellidae; genus Phakellia; species Phakellia ventilabrum. The sequence goes on from OY997392.1 coordinate 250,323, forward strand.
TCTTGCGACTTGCAACAAAGCCTCAATCCTGAATCTTGTCCCTCACCAGGTGCTGCTGCTGGAGAAGGGCAGCTGGGGGCGGTACTCGGTGGTGAAGGGAACACCAGATAAGATGCTTGATCATCTATTGGAGTCGGAGATTGAAGAAGAGGGGACAGAGGGTGAGTGGGGAGGGGGTGGAGGGTGAGTGGGGAGGATGACTGAGGGAGAAGTATGGAGAAGGGGGTGTTAGGAATGTTAAACCTTCACTGTAGTGGGAGTAAGATTCAGATTAGAGCTGAGAGGTGTTTCCGTGGGTTGAACAATCCATTCTGCTGAAACTCCTGTTACAGCACACATCCCTTTCGTTCCCCAGACTCTTTTGCCGAAGCCTTCTTCCTAACCTACCCTGCCTTCATGTCCGTCTCTGAGCTGTGTGATGGACTGCTGCACCGCTACCGCAGCCAGCCAGACAAGTAAGGGCGTGGGGCTAACAGAGACCAGTAAGGGGGTGGGGCTAACAAGAGTTTTGAGACCCTTTGCACATGAAACTAGGTAACTAACATTACTCCCCGACAAAGGCTAACAGCTGTCAATCATCTCCTTCGTCCTAGGAATGGTTCCATTGAGCCGTCCGACTCTGGGGAACAGGAACAGGCCAGGAAGAAGAGGTGGGCGGGGCCACTGGGACCGCTATGGGTACCTGAGTAATGTCTCACTTTCCAACCAGTGCTTGCTCTATGAATCAAACAGACTTTCGTGAAATGGTAGCCAATGTTTCGACAGCTGCTATAACTCAGTGAACTTCTCATCTTGTGGTAGCCTAGCGCCCGTACATCGGGTGCTATAGCTCATGTGATACTGGAGAGGGTGTAGGCTGGAGTAATGGCTGATCACGCAAGCAGCCCACTGCTGCACTCACTGTGTCAGGTTTCAGAGAAGCCTTTTCGTTAGTAGCATTAGCACATTTGGTGATGCCAGTACAGCCAAAGTGAGGCATGCTGGACCAGAAACCAGGCAGATGGGCATTCCTGAATACCACTGGGGTGCTACCTCCATTTGTGTAGGCTAGCATTAGTGTGAGCATCCTGGTTGGCTCGTAGCAGCTCATCACAGCTTCGCGCTTCGTCATTAGTGGAGCATGCCTGGAAGCCAGTGTGTGAGCTGTCTTGGATCTTAGGGCCATGTTCGTGAGGCCGCTGTGCCTGATATGTGTGAGGGGTTATCGAATTACTGGGAAACTTGGATGGTTATGGTCTGGTATGGTAACCTTATTCCAATTTCTGGAGGTGATATTAGCACCATTAGGCGCTCGTTGCAGTTGAGAGTGGACTTGTAAGCCAATACACACACCCCCACACATGCAACCCTCACACCCTCACACACATGCAACCCTCACACCCCCACACACATACAACCCTCACAGGGTAGCACAGGCGGTGTCTCTGTGGATTCGTGTGGCTCGGGCAGAGCTCATAAAAGATGCGACGTTTCTGAAACTGCTGACTCAACTTCAGGACACCCTCTCGCGGGACAACTTCTTGTATGAGCTGAAGGCCATCAACACCTCGCTCTCTGAGAGCATCCGGGGGACCGGGTTCAACTCCCCGAACCCCGGGCTGCTTGCACAGCTCAGGGTGAGGGGGACTGGGAGCGGGAAGAAATTTAAACTCTGGGACCCCTGTTAGGGGGTTTGGTTAGCCTTGTCCCCAGGCTCTCATGCGTGTTTCACTTCCTACTGGAGAGCGTGACTTTATTATGCGGGGGTTGGGACTGATAAAAGACAGCTGCACTTTTGCTGGGGACGTGCTTTAGCACTCGGTAAAAACAGGGTTGTTAGGGGGGTTGGTTAGCCTTGTCCCCAGGCTTGTCCTTTCTGGAGAGCGTGACTTTATTATGCGGGGGTTGGGACTGATAAAAGACAGCTGCACTTCTCCACCTTTTGCTGGGGACGTGCTTTAGCACTCGGTAAAAACAGGGTTGTTAGGGGGTTGGTTAGCCTTGTCCCCAGGCTTGTCCTTTCTTGCTGGGGACGTGCTTTAGCACTCGGTAAAAAAAAGGAAGTATAGATTGTGGATTTGTTGCCTTTGCTGTCTGAGAACATGCAAAAAAAATTCCCTTCTACTCGACTTGTGCATGTGAGAAAAAATACCAGGCCCACTAAAGTGAATCGTGTGTGTGGGGCTGGGAATGAGGTTAGGGTTTGGTAATGACTTCTCAATTCCATGGAAACTCTCAGCCCCATGCCTCATTAGTCATGACGTAATTGCTATATGTCATCAGTCAGGAACCTGCTAGAATGTTCATCATCTAAATTGCTTGTTTGCAGTCACTAATGCTAATTGATTACATTTGCAGGTAGCCTAATTATAGAAGCCAACTATAACCCACATATACACATACATGTGCATGTAGGCGTATTTATACATGTAGCAACTAGAAAAAGAAACCCAGTGCCTTAATTAGTAGTGAGTTTGGGGACAGCTGGTAAACTGGAATTCAAGTTATGCAGCAGCTGTACTTCCCCCAGCACCACTGTGAGAACTGATATAGCTTCAAGACTGTCCCTCTCTCTCTCCTCTCCCTCTCTCCTTCCCTCCCTCCCTCCCTCCCTCCCTTCAGCATCGCAAGAACACATCCTCCCAGGACCCGGAGATAAAGATGGGGATCTCCATGGTGCCTCCCCGCCAGCCACAGGACAAGGTCCCCGTCAGGGTACACACGGTGGACCACACCTGCTGCCGACTGCAAGTGAGCATGTGACCTAGTCATGTGACTTAGTCCTTCACGTTTTGGCTCATTCATATTACATGTAGTGTAGTGGGCTTTTGTTCAGGGTATACAATCTTTGGGAATTTCCCCACCTCCTCACAGATTCGTCACGACATGACACCCCGAGACATTGTGAACGAGGCGTGTGGCAAGCTCGAGCTGGACCCCACCCACTATGACCTGTGCGAGGTACAGTCGTCGGGGGAGAAGGTCCTGCTGAAGGACTCCGACATCTCCGTCCACAGCGAGATGAGTGTCAACGGCAGGCTCTACATCGTGCCAAAGGGCCACTCTGCCAGGACACTGGTGAGGCTTAGAGCTGAGACACAGCCATTAGCTGGGTCTTGTGTTTCAGATCTAAGAACTGGGTCTTGTGGTTCAGATCTTAGGAACTGGGTATTGGGATTCAGATCTTGGGAACTGGGTCTTGTGGTTCAGATCTTGGGAACTGGGTCTTGTGGTTCAGATCTTGGGAACTGGGTCATGTGGGCAGCTAGGTCTTGAGCTCTTAGAAGCTGAGTCGTCTGCCTCAGGATCTGGATTTTTTTATCCGAGACATATTCTCTTGTAATCCAAAAGGGAATGTCTGCACTGGATTATCCACACACACACACACACAGCCTCCCCTTTCAGACCAGAACCAGAAGCCGGTGTCATTGTTCCCAGAGAAGGATGGGTCACGTGACATTGCCGCCCACCTCACTCTCCACGACTGGAACCTCTTCACCAACATCCAGCAGATGGAGTTCATCTACTCTGTCTTCGGGAGGCACAAGTTCGGGAAGATTACCACCAACTTGGACATGCTCATTCGCAGGTTTAATGAGGTGGGTGGCATTAATTGGAATACAGAAGCATTACTTGGAAAATGAACAGAAGCACTTATTAAGTGTTGCAAGTTGGCAAACTCTAGTCCTCTCGGACAGTGAAAGGGTCAACCTTACCACTGCCCTTTGTGTTCTACACAGGTACAGTTCTGGGTGGTGACAGAGGTGTGCAAGGAGCCCGACACCATCAAGAGAATCAACCTCATCAAGAAATTCATCAAGATTGCTGGATAGTGAGTACCTCCCTCCATCACGACATGTTCCTCACCAGATCTCTCTTGTGTAGTCTGCTAGCTCACTTGCCTCCCTCCCTCCCTCCCTCCCTCTCCAGCTGCAAGTCCTTCAACAATCTCAACTCCTTCTTTGCCATTGTTATTGGCCTCACCAATGGAGCGGTCTCCCGGCTCCGACAAACCTGGAAGGTATGCATGTGTGCAGCAAATGGTGTGTACACAGTCATCATTGTATGTTCTAATTACAGGAACTTCCCCCAAAGTTCAAGAGAAGATTAGACTCATTTGAGGCATTGACAGTGAGTCCACCACCTCTGAACTCTGACCTTTGACCCAGCCTACATCCTGTCAATCAACAGACTCACTTTCATTTCTTTCTCCCACCACGAACACACACTCATACTCACCCTCTATCCAGGACCCATCTCGTAACCACAAGGTCCTCAGAGCCTACCAGAGCAAGCTACCTCCTCCTGTTGTCCCATTCATGCCTCTGGTTGTTAAAGGTGAGCTGGTCACCACCAGTGTCTGTCACGACTCCTCACTGGCCATCGACAGTGGCCATCAGACTCCTCACTGGCCATCGACAGTGGCCATCAGACTCCTCACTGGCCATCACCAGTGGCAGTCAGACTCCTCACTGGCCATCCCTTACTATATCCCTTTACTTCTCTACACAGACATGTACTTCCTCCATGAGGCCAACGACACATTTCTGGATGGATTGGTAAACTTTGAGAAGATGGTAGGTCCACGTACCTAGTTACAATGCATCATGTGATTCTCATGTGAAAATCATGTGCTCTTGACTCCTACTCCCTGCAGAAACTTGTGGCCTCTAAGGTCCGAATCCTGAATGGGTTCAGAACAGGAGTATTGTCCGCTGACGTCAGACTGCTGGCCAATCGGAACCCATCACTGCAGCAATATATCAGGTGTGCAGACTGTGCAGTGAATAGGGCTTATGTGATGGGCGGGGCCTTGTAGTGGGAGGGGCTCTAGGCATGTTATACCTTCAGCCTCAGTGTGGGCAGGGCTCAATAGGCATGCTAATCCTTATGTGATGGGCGGGGCCTTGTAGTGGGCGTGGCTGTAGGCATGTTATACCTTCAGCCTCAGTGTGGGCAGGGCTCAATAGGCAGGCTAATCCTGTGTCAGCATTAATTTTTGGCATTATGCTAAGAATGGTTTGGCTCGATCACATTCACATCCATCACCAGGACGATGCCCTTCAAGACTGTTGAATCATCATCAGTAACTACTTAATACAGCAGATGTTAATTGAGTGGTATGCTTGTTCTAGTGGAATTTACTGATATGAATAGTGTAGTTCATAAAATTTAAGGAATTTTGTCATTATCATACACACTAGTAGCATAGCATCATCACAACTGCCAAAGCATCCCTAGTGACATAAATATTAGCATGTCTTGACGGCCAGTATAAGCTAACCACCAACTATTTGTACCAATCCACCAACGGATATGGATAATAAAAGACTGGATATGACATTATAAAACTGCTTTATTTGTGACCGTTGTGCCATGTAGTCAATACCCACTTTGGTCTGCTTGTGTCCAAGCTCTCTCAATCCTGCCATCTCTTCCAGAACCCTGAGAGTGATCGACAACCACCACATGCTGACACAGATGTCTCACAAGATTGAGCCCAGCAGTAGGCCCTCCAGCTCCGCCTCCTAGCAACAGGACACAACACAACAGCTGTACCACCCTCATTACATCATCATTGCCTCATTTCACTCTGTCTGACCTCATCTTAATTCTCGTCACAGGTATAAATCTATGCCGTATTATCCGTTACTTCAGCAGTGCAGATAAATCTTTTATATATGGACATATTCTGTGCTATTATCACAATTTTTTTGACAAATACCGAAATACACCTAAAGGGAACGTACAATTGATGAGCATGAGTGTGAAAGGAGGAATGAAAGGCTTCTGTCCTTTGGTGGGTGGAGGCCTGGGAATGAGACTATCATGTTCAGGTCCTCATTCTGTAATTATTATGCGCCAGAACTAAACGCACAGGGTTGGATTGGGATCCCGAGACATCAGAATGTAAATAATGCAGGCTATACGGTTTCTGGTGCCCAGACTGCCTGGCAATTTTCTGGCGGGCTTACATTCACTTTTCATTGGTCAGAGTTGCAGATTTGAACAGCGTTTTACGCGCGAATTTCGGTGCGTACAAAAACCAGAGCATTTTACTTCAGTACTGAGTTTCTTGGCTGTGTGGAATGTAAGTGTTTTGCTGGTGCAGTTTGGCATTGTAACTTTGCATTGTGTGTGGCAACCAAGCTAACATGGGTAGGAGCATGTATTCTGCCTGGTCCGCAGAACGCTAGCCGCCTCGCCGCGCCGACTGCGTGGCCTGGGAACGAGGAGGCTATGCAGAAACTAGACCTAATGCTGCATCTTGTGTTACTATTTTTTATTTTTGTGCCTGCTTCTCTCACCCCCATCCAGTCATTGCAAGACTGCAAGAGTTTCCACAGCCGCCGCCCTACCGAGCACAGGTTTATCCCAGCAGCCACAAGTACAGCTCATCCCTCATCCCAGCCACAACCACAGCCACCATCCTACCAAGCACAGCTCAACACAACAGGAAAATGTGAGACGCTATACTAGAATGTGTATGACTTTAAAGTAAGTACAGGTGCGCAGGTATGGTCGCGTTCCAAAAATGGAAGGTTTGTGGCGCCTACAAATCATCCAAAACTGGAAGATTATTGAGAACAAACAAACATCATCCAATTTTGGATGAAATTTGATTGATTTCTCCTCTAGAGAGACTGAAAGAACAAACGGCATCCAGAAATGGAAGAGTTTTGTCTTCCATTATTGGAAGTGAATTCAAATCTTCCATTATTGGAAGGTTTGCATCATCCAATTTTTGAACTTTATCTAAATTATCATGTATAATGGTATTAAAATTACAATATGATCTTGGTGAGTGGTCACAATGCTATATGTAGTTGTATGCATGAACTGCATGTGTATGTTTTTATGTATTGTCTGTGCACGTGTTTGTGTGTATGTGTGTGTGTACATGTTTGTGCAAGCCTCAACACTCAGTAGCTGAGCATAACTTCATACACTACAACAATCTAACAAAAATGAGGCCAGTTTTGCTTTCGTTGCCTAAACGAACAGAAGGGAACAGCTGCATACCCTAGCTTGGAGTGTGGACAGAACTAGCAGTCCATGTTCCAAGCACTTGTGTTAGTGTCAAGGGAATGCAGTTGTTGCAGCAATGGGGAAAAGATGTCCTGGTTTATATATGCATGTACCGGGCTCTATTGCTGTGGGGATATGATGGATAGGCTGGCCATACACTGCGACATTACACAATTGAACAAAATGCGGCCAGTTTTGTTTTTCCAAACAGACAGGAACAGCTGCATACCCGGCCCTAACATCGTACCCAGGCCTTGATTTTATCTCGCAGCCGTGGAGAAACTTACTCCCCGATTTTTCTCCACGGCTGCGAGATAAAATCTGGGCGTGGAAGGCCTGGGTACGAGGTTAGTATACACAACTAGCAGTCCATATTCCAACACATGTGTTAGGTATTATGAAAATGGGGTAAGACCTAGCTACAGCGACAGGCTCACTATACAAGACTAGCTAACTGTACAATATACTGAAAATAATGGCAGTCTCGTGGTTACCAAAAAATTCTTTCACAGTGAAACACACTGTGAAAGAATTTTTTTGGTAACCACGAGACTGCCATTACATGTGTTAGGTAGTTTCAAGGGAATGCAGTTGTTGCAGCAATATAGGGAAAGATACCCTGGCATACGCATAATATAGCTACTGGGCTCTATTGCTGTGGGTATATGATGGATGGGCTGGATCGACAGTACTTCCATGCACTGCGACAATTGAACAAAAATGCGGCCAATTTGTTTTCCTTGCCTAAACGAACAGACGGGAACAGCTGCATACTCTAGCCTGGAGTATGGACAGATCTAGCACTCCATGTTCCAAGCACTTGTGTCAAATTGGGTCAAGGGAATGCAGGTGTTGCATGCGCAGCACTAGAGAAAAGATGCCCCGGTAGCTATATCATGTGCTAGGTTCTATTGCTGTGGGTATATCACCTCCATGCACAAGGAAAATCAAACAAAAACGCGGCCCGATTTTTTTTGTTACCTGAACAAACACAAGAGATTAGGCTGCATACCCTAGCCTGGAGTATGGTCAGAACTAGCAGTCCATGTTCCAAGCACTTGTGTTAAATTGTGTCAAGGGAATGCAGTTATTGCAGCAATGGGAAAAAGATGTCCTGGTATACGCATATTCCGGGCTCTATTGCTGTGGGTATATGATGGATGGGCTGGATTGACAGTACCTCCATGCACTGCGACAATTGAACAAAAATGCGGCCAGTTTGTTTTCCTTGCCTAAACGAATTGAAGGGAACAGCTAGTTTGGAGTATGGACAGAACTAGCAGTCCATGTTCCGTGTTAAATTGTGTCAAGGGAATGCAGTTGTTGCAGCAATAGGGAAAAGATGTCCTGGTGTATAGTACGCATGTGCCGGGTTCTATTGCTGTGAGTATAATTATGATGGATGGGCTAGATCGACAGTACCTCCATGCACAATTGAACAAAAATTGCCACACCTCCATTACAAAATTCATGCCTGGAAGATTGGTTGCATGACATTAAAGGTGCAAGACTTTACAGGTTATGGAAAAAGTTGCTCTATACTCACAAGAAACCGATATGATATACAAATGATTGCTAAGAAAATTGTTAAAATACTTATTCCACCTAAAGCCAGTAGACTGATGCTGGGCTCATAGCTCTGTGTGGTCGGGAAGCCCCTCCTCCTCCTCCTCCTCCTCCTCCTCTCCCTCGTCACCCTTCCCCTCCACCTGAGCCTCCACCCACTGGATCAGTTCATCCAGTGTCCGTCCACCGTTGTAGTCCACGATCTGAGTTGGATGGCAAACGCAATACTTATGACCATACAATAATTATTATAGTTACCTGCTAATTAACTGGCAATTGTGAGTCATGAAATAATCAAATTGGTTATGTGATAAACCTACAGAGATTTGTGTCTCTGCAGATGTCAGATGGTAACTGAATCTCACACAGCAGTCATACAATTTTATTGTCTAAATTACACTATGGTAGATACCTCAATACGGAGAAGTTATGTAGCTGAAAAACGGTCAACAGGAACTACATCCAGTTGGTCCCACTTTTTATTATCAAAAAAAAAACGGTCTCCTTACCTCATTTGTCTCACGTCGGAAGAACTTGAGCGTCGGGAAGCCCTGAATGGAGACCTCCTCCACCTCATTCTTGGTGGAGTCCATCTTGGCAATCACCACATTCTCATCCTCCTGAAAGTGCTCTCCCAGCTGGTCCCAGATGGGAGCCAGCTGTTTGCAATGGCCGCACCATGGGGCATCTGTGTGTGTGTGTGTACACGTGCATGTGTGTGAAGAAAAGCAGAGCTTCAAGCATAGGTTTATCAGATATAGGTTGTCGCCAACCCCTTTTTACATCCCATAGCTCAATAATCAGCTGTCATGGTATTAGGACACAGTGCAGCAGCTATCACTCACAGAACTCCACAAAGACGTCCTTGTCTGCGTCCAGGGCCACCTCCTGGAAGTTCTTGCCCACCAATATCTTCACTGCCGCCTTGTTCCAGCCTTCAGGGATCTCCTCAGAGTTGAGGTGGAGCTGCAGGGAGGAGGGGGAAGTGGGGAGGTAGTCTTTGCCCAGATGTCTCCCACAATGAGAGCACTAGGCACAAAGTAGGGGAAGCCACTTTATGTTCCTTATCAGCAGGAAGCCACACACTGGAACAGTTCCCTTCCTGTGGGCAAGTGGATTCCCACAATGAGTGTGGAGTTCGCTGATTGGCTGACTCCTGCCTCTCCTAATTTCTCCCCTCCCTATGCACCCTCCATCCTCTCCTCCATTCCCTACCCTCCCTCCATCCTCTCCTCCATTCCCTACCCTCCCTCCATCCTCTCCCTCGTCCCCTCTCCTCCCTCCCTATGCTCCCTCCGTCCCCTCTCCTACCTTCCCTATGCTCTCTCTCTCTCTCACCTTCAGCTTGCCATCCAGGTAGTCCTGTGCCCAGGACCGGATGTTGTCTGCTGTGAGTTCTGTAAACTCGGGCAAGTACTTCTTCATGTCCTCATCGAGGTTGATGAGCCGTACGGCGGGCACATTGTCGTCGGTGATCTGGAAGAACTCTGTGATCCTCTCCGACTCCGCATCACCAGTATCGACTTGCACAAAGAGAATCTGAGAACGGTAAATAAGGGAAGAGGGTGGAGAAAGGGGAGGGGAAGGGGGCGGGGAAAGGAAGTCAGACTACATAACAGTAAAGGTGGCAGACAATAGCACCCGTTATTGCTAGTTCACTATGGCTGCTGGTGTCTCTGTTGGCACACGGGTGGGTCATGTCGCGTCTGCTGGCCCACTGTTTGGGTGTCAGCCATTATTTGTATACATACATTTGGCTACCTTCCTGTGAAACATAGCTGGATCAATCTGATTGGTCCACATACAGAGATATTTGAAAAGCACTTATTTAATGCGGGAGTGGCTCAATCTGATTGGTCAAATGGTCACTCTTGCACAAACTCTGGTTTACAAGAGCCTACCAATAAGGTCAGACAGACCCCAGTGCCATGACTTACTGGACCTTCACCTTTAAGGTGACCCCAAAAGAGCAGTTCTTATCTGCCCTAGCAACTTACTCCACCCTGCAGACATCAATCCCAATCCCATCCCAGGACTGGTATCAAATCAGTTGCTTCTCCCCTCACCTTTCCCTTGAACTCTGCGGCCACAGTCTTGAGGGTAGCGGTGAGGGTCTCGGCTTCTTCAGACTCACTGGAGTAGAAGGCCAGCAGGTGTGTGCGCTGGCTGCCTCCAAAGATTTTGGGAGCCGTCTGTGTGTGTGTGTGTGTATTACAACTTAAGGCTCTTAATAACAAAACCCTTTTTCCCTCCCAACACATGTCCCTCTTGCAACTGACAGACACACCAATGGCTTCCAGCTTCCACCAGCTCACCTCATCTGAGAAAATGGTCAACAGAGGCAGCTGCTCTCCATAGACAAAAGTCAGAATATCCTCTACGGTGTAGTCCCCTGAGAACACTGCCCTACCCTCGTCAAACTGGGGATGGCGAGGGGAAAAGAGGACAGGAGCAGTAATTAAGTGGGCCGGCCACACATCACCCTACGCCCACATTCTACAAATAGCCTTCATTGGAGTCAACACACACAGTTGTAAGTGGGCTTGGGGGTTGGTAGACAAAGACAGAACTGTCAAATTTTAGTGTATACCTGCTAGCAACCAGTCATAACACAGTATTGGAACAGTATACACCCACCCACCTTCTTGAGCACCACGATGCTGTCGAATGTGGCTTCCAGAGCTTCCGCAACCTCTTTCGAAGTAGTGATACCGAAATACACCGTGTCTTCAGAGTCGGCTGCGGCAATGTATGCCTTAGCGGCCTCAGACTCTGCGTCTTCGAAAAATCCAATCACAACCACCTCATCTTTCTCAATGAAGGCGGTGGCGTCGTCTGGAGTTGGCAGGTCCTGGGCAGGTGGTCCGGTCTTCTTCTTCAACCAGACAATGATCTCGTCACTGGTACGGCCACCTGGGACGAGGGAAGGAAGGTGACACCTTGAGAGCTGCAAGCTATGCACTTCATACGTGACCGAGGTACAGGCAATGAAGATAACTCGTATCTGCAGCTTCTCATGGCGACAGTTGCCAATGTAAATGATGTCACTCATGGCAAACAGAGTAAATGCAAGTGCAATCCCCACACGCACCACAGTTAGCCAACACAGAAACAGAACCCGATTGACATGAACACAGAATCATCGTAGTGTGGGTGGCATTAAACCAAGAGGGTAGTATGCAATACATGTGCAGAGATACAAGCATGTTATTCCCCAGCAGGCAGTACGAGCACACTAGTGAGAAGTTGCACAGGCGCTTACCGCCGTATTCTATTGGCTTCCCATTCTTGAAGAACTTGATCGTCGGGTACCCCCTCACTTCAAACTGTTGGGCCAGCTCGCTCTCCTCGGTCGCATCCACCTTGCCAAGCTTGATCTCCGATTCTTCCTCCGCTAGGGTTGTGGCTGCCGTGGCGTACTGCGGTGCCAGTGCCTTGCAGTGTCCACACCAGGGAGCATCTAGCAGGTGGGATCAAAAATATGGTCAGAGTATATCGAACACAGTTTCAGGTTACATGACGTTAGTACCCATACACGACACGTGCGCGTACTTGCTTATTAAAAAATAAAAATTAGCCGAAAATGTATATTTTGCAATCCATTAACGCTACAAATTATAGGCAACTGTCACTTACAGAACTCGACAAGCAGGTACTGGTTCTCTTCGAGCGCCTGCTGGAAATTCTCACTGGTTAATACCAGGACGTTCTCCTCCGTTTCGATCTCCGCCGCAAGGGCGAGCCCGCACAGGGCAAGAAGCAACACCGTCGTATGCATTTTTCAGTCGGGATCTCGCAAGCAGTTCTACCAGGCGTGTCGGATCACTCCACTTTTGTCTGCAAGGTCGGTTCCTGGAGCTCTTGGATGTTCTTTGTTATACATGTGGCACGGACAATGTGGTTCAAGCTGATTGGTCACTTTCACTGGTGGGCCTACACGTCATTCTACTGTACGTCAGAAATGATGTAAGGGGGATTCCCAAGGTCTAAAGCACACCGTATACGCGTAAACACCGTGCCCCGTGTGGTTAACGCCCCCTACTTTCACACAGACTTTGTTTACAGCATAGATTATAGCGCTCGCATTGAGCAAGGGGCAAAGCGAAAGATACCGCAGCTGCATCATAATAATTTGGAGTCAAATTTGAAGTAGATAGCAGGCACTCTGCGTGCCAGGTAAATACTAGCTACCTTCACTTTGACACCTGAAACCGTGTCTACCATTCAAGAGCCATGTCTCTGAAGTACCATCGGGTCTCCCAAAGCGAGAACTCTGAGGATGAGATAACCCTCTATGACCTGGGCTCTGATAGGAACTTTGGGACAGGGATGTACGACATGTCTCTAGACTTGGACCTGCCACCCATCCCCAGGCGCCCACCCTCCCGCTCCAAACACAGGTTGAAGAATCCATCCCGACTGCACTCACTGATGGCTGTGTGCCTGTTTGTGGTGCTCCTCTGTGCAGTGCTGGCGGTGGTGGTGGGTGTGGTTGCCTACAGTAGCTACTTACAACGGGGAACTCCAACTGAAGGTCCGGATACGCAGACCTCTGAAACCCCACCCACTGTGATTGAAACCACACCTAAAACTGAGAGTACATCCTTTGAAACTGCGACCTCACACCCTGAAACTGCAACCACACCTCCTAAAACAGAGACCTCACCTATTGAAATTGAAAGTACAACTGTGACTGTGCCCCCTGAAACTGTACCTCCTGCCACCCTCCCTGGGTCTGAAACCATTCCTCCCGATGGGGTCACCCAGCCACCATCTAGCGGTAACGACACAGCCACACCCACCTCTGGAAATGAACCTTCTCAACACCCCACCACTGAAGGACTTCCAACTCTGGCTTCTCCTGATACCAACACCAGTTTACCAGCCACACCCGAGGATGAGGCAACTGATACACCCTCTCCCGAAGATGTCACGCCTTCTCTTTCTCCAGATCATGTGACTTCCTCACTGGCTGACGCTGTTTCAGTAACTCCCACTCCTCCTCCACTTCAGGCTAAAGTTGATATCCCTGCGGCTAATCCTGGAGAGCCAACTGCCGAGCCCAGGGTGAGCATTTCTTGGGAACGGGAGTTCTACCCTGCAGTAACAGAGTGCACCTTGCAGCTGTATGATATGAACCGTGACGGCACTCTAGATGTGTTAGCGGTGGATGCTTACAGCCAGTGCAGTGTTCGGATTGTCGTCATGGATGGCAAGAGTGGGGAGACGATTTGGACGACAGACGTCCCCTTTGAGGCATTTGCAGTGAAGTGTGAGCTGGATATGAACTCAGATGGTGTGATGGATTGCCTGGCCTGCGGACGATACAGCGCATTTGCTGCTCTCAATGGAATTGATGGCAGCGTGCTGTGGCACAGAGACCCTAGCGTCGCTTACCACCGCTACAATTTCTATTTCCCACTGATTGTGCAGGACTTGGATGGAGATGGCACCTCAGATCTCATCAACATGCACGGGGGAGATGCAACGTATGGCTCGCATGACATCGAGCGGTCCCCAGCCAAAGTAGTTGTTGTTTCGGGACGAACCGGGCAGAGGTTGCTGCCGGAGACTGTGCTAGTTCCCGATGGTCGCGAGAGCTACATGTCTCCCGAACTGTATTCCTTTGCCGATGGCACGGAGGTGGTGCTCTTTGGCAGTGGAGGGGAGACCATCCCTGGGTCGCTGTGGGCCATCACCCTCAGTAGTATCCAAGAAAGAGTCCTGGAGTATACAAATACCAGCGTTGATTACGCAAACTATACCGCATTTACAGACTATATCAACCATCCCTGCACACAAGACATGACGTATGAGGAACTGGAAGCGTTGCGTCCAGTCTTTGATAAGTCTGCTTACAACTTCAGTGAAATTGCCTCAGGCTGCCCACAGTGGGGGGAGCCCCAGCCCATTTGGAACAAGTATGGCCTGTGTGTGTATGAGGTGGTTCGTACCGAGAGCAAGGGAATGATCCAACCACCTGTGATTGTTGATGTGACGGGTGACGGCCATGAGGACCTGGTGATATCACTGTTTGATGGACACACACTCCTCCTGGACAGCAGGGGTGGGACAGTCGTGTGGGACACCTTTGTCCCAGGGAGCGAGTCCTACAGGTGGGTGGCTGGGGCTATTGTTGAAATAACCCCCACGGTTTATGTTAATATGAATCCTACTTTTGTTCACCTCTTCCTCACACACACACACACACACACACACAACAGCCTCCCTGCTCCTCTCTTCTACAACGAGGACGATACTCCAGACCTGCTGGTGCGGGTCAACGTGGGTTCCTGGATGTGGTACAACTACTCCTACATAGCCATTCTAAACGGTAGTGACGGCCATATCCTCTGGAGTCTCAACTCGTCCTTTACTGTGATGATGTCGGGAATCTCACTGATTTCAGACCAGCATGGCTATGACGGAGCTCTCTTTATTTCTGTTGGGACTGCCCCTACTAAACCGGAGAATGGAGATACTGGAGCTTCTGAGCTGGAAAACAATAGAATGGGATCTCAGGTGACAGAGGAACAGAATGGAACCCGGCTGGCAAGGTCTGCTGGCATCAGCAGTAGGCTTACCGCCAGCAAAAGTGTCTTGCTGCCTTATGAGAGCGTTGGAGATTCAAGTGCTCCTAGCGATGGTCATGCAACAGTGTCCCGTGAGCACTCCCGATGCACTCATGGCTACCTTGAGGGTCCAGGGTCTCAAGACTGCCGTTGGTACGAGTGGTTTTCCGTAGGAGGGGAAGCTTACATCAGAGAAAAGAGGCATGGTACAGACGTGGGAGACGAGGACCAAGACAAGGACGGGCAGGAGGGGAGTGGACCACAGGATGATCAGGGGAGAGGTAGGTGGTTGTTCTCTTGTTGACTGCTCAAGATGCATGTACATGTACTACTCACCCCACAAAGCTGACATGCAGCAGCCGTGGAGAGAAAAATAGGCACCTATTTCTCCATGGCTATACATGACAAACTCTAGTCGAGGTACAAAGTGATCTGGGGGAATTCTATTGCCACCTACTGTCCCCTCTCCTCTGGTACCCTCCACCTGCAGTGGACTACGACGAGGACGCCATCCTCGCGTCATTGAAGGCAAGAGACCCGGAGGGACTGTGGGAGCAACGTGAAGGGGAGACATTTCCCGACCCCCGCACTCACCAGGAGGAGTTCATGGTATACTGCGGACATTCCATTGAACAAATGACTGCCTACCTCTACCTTGTGACCCGAGGACTGGCCGAGGGAGGGGACATTAGACCACTGGCTCAGCACAAGCCCTACGTCTACAGTGAGTCAGCAGAACATTCCTAGTCATGTGACTCTAGTATCAGAAGTCACATGACTCACACGCCTATAAGCACAAGAGTGGGTGTGTCTAGGAGGCAACAAAGGCCATTCAATATTCTATGAGTTAGAGCAAGATTGACCAATCATGTATAACATACACATCTTGTGAGCATGGTAATTTATCTGGTGAGCATGGTTAACTAACTGGAAGGTCTTTCATGAAAATATTAAATCATGCCCATTTAGATGTCTCATGCATAGCAATTTGAGCTGATGGTTAATTAGGAAGTAATATTGAAAACCACCTCCTTCATTTCTCCTCATACACATAATACAACACATACACAGTCCCCCCCTCCACCGTAAAGCGCCATGGTGGCGGCTCTCACATGTCACACGATGACACCCCTGAGGCACGAAAGGCTCTCCGCTGCGCACACATTGCAGCACCTGTCATGATACCAGTAACGCCAGGTGAGCAGTAAGACATGAGTTCTGTTCATAGTACTACAACTCAGTGGTGAGGTGCATACATATGGGGTTGGTACAATATTCCACTAATACAGACTGCTCTCCTATTAATAGAGGAGAAAATTAGTAGAACTGCGACTCATATCACAGGAGAGTAGCCCGTGATACTGGAGAATTGCACCAATCCCATGTAGGTATGCTTCTTAGCATTAGTCTCGACTCCAGACCCTCCCCGCACGCCCCATCAGAAAAGTAGGCGCGCGGGGAGGGTCTGGAGTCGAGACTTATCTTAGCATATAGTGCTGGACAGTATTACTAGCCTCGAACCCAGGCCTTCCTCGCCCAGACTTTATTTCGCAGCTGTGGAGAAAAATCGGGGAGTTACGCCTACTCCCCGATTTTTCACTACGGCTGTGAGGTAAAATCTGGGCAAGGAAGGCCTGGGATCAAGGCTACAGTATTAGCCCACTGATGTGAACAGTATTATATTTGTGGCATTGTTTACAATGAAGTACAGATCACAGATCAAAGGTGATGACCTTCGTATTATCAGGATCTTGATAATATACTATTGAAATGCTGCCAGCACTACTCTACTTTACAATCATGCATCGGAAGATTGAGTCTCTTACACAGTATTTTCCTTCCCTCCAGCCATTGGCGACCTTGATGGAGATGGCAGTCTAGAGGTGGCCTATGCGGTGGTGTGGGGAGGTGCCCCAGGCACAGGGGTTGATGTTCCCCCGAGGTTGGTGTTCATGGCATTCACCCTCGAGGATCGGTTTACGGAGGTGTATGGAGAGAAGAAGTTGGAGTTCTCCCGGTTCCTCCCTTCGGACCAACAGCCCTGGACTCACTACATGGGGGCAACTGGGGACGGAGTTTTCAGGCTGCATCACTGAGATTTGAGGCGCCATTCACTTATTACTTTATATTGTTTGTGCATGTGATGCACGTGAAATGTCCATGTATGTATTAGAAAACGCGACAAGGAACCGACATCTAAGGAATTACCGGAATCGCGGACAGTAATTAATGCGTGGGCGAATCACGTGTGACCCGTTGCGCATGTACGTGTGCCGGCGCCGGGCGACCAGTTGTGGCCCAGACATTTGAAACCATAATAATTCTTGCATGACATGCGGTCTGGAAATGATCAGGTGCCCTTTGCGATCGACTCCGTGCAGTATACCCGCGAGACTACTGGTTGTACACGTGTGTGTAGTCTGCGTGTTTACTGATGTTGACATAATACTTGATCGCGAGCCAGCCCCTCGCACGAAAAAATCCACTGTTACACTGCATAGCTATATAATATCAAAAAGGATACGGAATCGTAAAATGGATCTTATGACTTATGAATTTGTTTTGTTTTTCCGATTGGTCACTTTCTAGCTGGTACGCGTCATTCTACTGTACGTCAGAAATGATGTAAGGGGATTCCCAAGGTCTAAAGCGCACCGTGTGGTTAACGCCCCCTATTTTCAGTATGATGACACAGACTTGTTTACAGCCAGCATAGAGAGATATCACGAGGCTCGCTTTGAGCAAGGGGCGAAGCGAATGATACCGCAGCTGCATCATAATTTGGAGTCAAATTTGAAGTAGATAGCAGGCACTCTGCGTGCCAGGTAAATACTAGCTACCTTCACTTTGACACCTGAAACCGTGTCTACCATTCAAGAGCCATGTCTCTGAAGTACCATCGGGTCTCCCAACGCGAGAACTCTGAGGATGAGATAACCCTCTATGAGCTGGGCTCTGATAGGAACTTTGGGACAGGGATGTACGACATGTCTCTAGACTTGGACCTGCCACCCATCCCCAGGCGCCCACCCTCCCGCTCCAAACACAGGTCAAAGAATCCGTCCCGACTGCACTCACTGATGGCTGTGTGCCTGTTTGTGGTGCTCCTCTGTGCAGTGCTGGCGGTGGTGGTGGGTGTAGTTGCCTACAGTAGCTACTTACAACGGGGAACTCCAACTGAAGGTCCGGATACGCAGACCTCTGAAACCCCACCCACTGTGACTGAAACCACACCTCTTAAAACAGAGACCTTACCTATTGAAAGTGAAAGTACAACTGTGACTGTAACCACACCTCCTAAAACAGAGACCTCACCTATTGAAATTGAAAGTACAACTGTGACTGTGCCCCCTGAAACTGTACCTCCTGCCACCCTCCCTGGGTCTGAAACCATTCCTCCCGATGGGGTCACCCAGCCACCATCTAGCGGTAATGACACAGCCACACCCACCTCTGGAAATGAACCTTCTCAACACCCCACCACTGAAGGACTTCCAACTCTGGCTTCTCCTGATACCAACACCAGTTTACCAGCCACACCCGAGGATGAGGCAACTGATACACCCTCTCCCGAAGATGTCATGCCTTCTCTTTCTCCAGATCATGTGACTTCCTCACTGGCTGACGCTGTTTCAGTAACTCCCACTCCTCCTCCACTTCAGGCTAAAGTTGATATCCCTGCGACTAATCCTGGAGAGCCAACTGCCGAGCCCAGGGCGAGCATTTCTTGGGAACGGGAGTTCTACCCTGCAGCAACCGAGAGCACCGTGCAGCTGTACGATATGAACCGTGACGGCACTCTGGATGTGTTAGTGGTGGATGCTTACAGCCAGTGCAGTGTTCGGATTGTCGTCATGGATGGCAAGAGTGGGGAGACGATTTGGACTGCAGATGTCCCCTTTGAGGCATTTGCAGTGAAGTGTGAGCTGGATATGAACTCAGATGGTGTGATGGATTGCCTGGCTTGCGGACGATACAGCGCCTTTGCTGCTCTCAATGGAATTGATGGCAGCGTGCTGTGGCACAGAGACCCTAGCGTCGCTTACCACCGCTACAATTTCTATTTCCCACTGATTGTGCAGGACCTGGATGGAGATGGCACCTCAGATCTCATCAACATGCACGGGGGAGATTCAACGTATGGCTCGCATGACATTGAGCGGTCCCCAGCCAAACTAGTTGTTGTTTCAGGACGAACCGGGCAGAGGTTGCTGCCGGAGACGGTGCTAGTTCCCGATGGTCGTGAGAGCTACATGTCTCCTGAACTGTATTCCTTTGCCGATGGCACGGAGGTGGTGCTCTTTGGCAGTGGAGGGGAGACCGTCCCTGGGTCACTGTGGGCCATCACCCTCAGTAGTATCCAAGAAAGAGTCCTGGAGTATACAAATACGAGCACTGATTACGCAAACTATACCGCATTTACAGACTATATCAACCATCCCTGCACACAAGACTTGACGTATGAGGAACTGGAAGCGTTGCGTCCAGTCTTTGATAAGTCTGCTTACAACTTCAGTGAAATTGCCTCAGGCTGCCCACAGTGGGGGGAGCCCCAGCCCATTTGGAACAAGTATGACCTGTGTGTGTATGAGGTGGTTCGTACTGAGAGTAAGGGAGTGATCCTGCCACCTGTGATTGTTGATGTGACGGGTGACGGCCATGACGACCTGGTGGTATCACTGTTTGATGGACACACACTCCTCCTGGACGGCAGGGATGGGACAGTCGTGTGGGACATCTTCATCCCAGGGAGTGAGTCCTACAGGTTGGTAGCTGGGGCTATTTTCGAAATAACCCCCACGGTTTATGTTAATGTAAATTCTATTTTTGTTCACCTCTTCCTCACACACACACACGCAACAGCATTCCTGCTCCTCTCTTCTACAACGAGGACGATACTCCAGACCTGCTGGTGCGGGTCAACTTGGGTTCCTGGATGTGGTACAACTACTCCTACATAGCCATCCTAAACGGTAGCGATGGCCATACCCTCTGGAGCCTCAACTCGTCCTTTACTGGGATGATGTCGGGAGTCTCACTGATTTCAGACCAGCATGGCTATGACGGAGCTCTCTTTATTTCTGTTGGGACTGCCCCTACTCGTCTCAGTGAATCACAGGTGGCAAGCCTTGAGGCAGTTCTGAAAACAGGGCTTTTTGACGAAGAAGCCCAGAAGGAGACCACTAAACCGGAGAATGGAGATACTGGAGCTTCTGAGCTGGAAAACAACAAAATGGGATCTCAGGTGACAGAGGAACAGAATGGAACCCGGCCGGCAAGGTCTGCTGGCATCAGCAGTAGGCTTACCGCCAGCAAAAGAGTCTTGCTGCCTTATGAGAGCGTTGGAGATTCAAGTGCTCCTAGCGATGGTCATGCAGCAGTGTCCCGTGAGCACTCCACGTGCACTCATGGCTACCTTGAGGGTCCAGGGTCTCAAGACTGCCGTTGGTACGAGTGGTTTTCCGTAGGAGGGGAAGCTTACATCAGAGAAAAGCGGCATGGTACAGAGGACGAAGACGAGGACGGGGAGGAGGGGCAGGAGGAGAGTGGACAACAGGAGGACGATCACGATCAGGGGAGAGGTAGGTGATTGTTTGCTTGTTGACTGCTCAAGATGCATGTACATGTACTACTCGTCCCACAAAGCTGACATGCAGCAGCCGTGGAGAGAAATAATAGGCACCTATTTCTCCATGGCTATACATGCAAAAATCTAGTCAAGGTACAAGGTGGTCTGGGGGAATTCTATAGCCGCTTACTGTCCCCTCTCGTCTGGTACCCTCCACCTGCAGTGGACTACAACGAGGACGTCATCCTCGAGTCATTGAAGGCAAGAGACCCGGAGGGACTGTGGGAGCAACGTGAAGGGGAGACATTTCCCGACCCCCGCACTCACCAGGAGGAGTTCATGGTTTACTGCGGACACTCCATTGAACAAATGACTGCCTACCTCTACCTTGTGACCCGAGGACTGGCCGAGGGAGGGGACATCAGACCACTGGCCCAGCACAAGCCCTACGTCTACAGTGAGTCAGCAGAACATTCCTAGTCATGTGACCCTAGTATCAGAAGTCACATGACTGTCACACGGTACTATACTATAAACACAAGAGTGGGTGTGTCTAGGAGGCATCAAAGTCCATTCAATATTCCATGGGTTAGAGCAAGATTGACCAATCAACTATAGCATGCATCTCGTGAGCATGGTAGTGTATCTGGTGAGCATGGTTAACTAACTGGAAGGTCTTTCATGAAATAATGCCCATTTAGATGTCTCATGCATAGCGATTTGAGCTGATGGTTAATTAGGAAGTAATATTGAAAACCACCTCATTTATTTCTCCTCATACACATAATACACTACACGCATGCACACATACACAGTCCCCCCCTCCACTGTAAAGCGCCATGGTGCCGGCTCTCACATGTCACACGAGGAGAAAAGGAAAAACACCACTGAGGGGCGAAAGGATCTCCGCTGCGCACACATTGCAGCTCCTGTCATGATACCAGCAACGCCAGGTGAGCAGTGAGACGTGACAGGATAGGGACCACTACTCCTGTTCATATTACTATAACTCAGTGGTGAGGTACATACAGATGGGGTTGGTACAATATTCCACTAATACAGACTGCTCTCCTATTAATAGAGGAGAAAAATAGTTGAACTGCCACTCATATCACAGGAGAGTAGCCCGTGATACTGGAGAATTGCACCAATTTCGTGTGGGTATGCTTCTTAGCATATAGTGCTGGACAGTATCAGTAGCCTCGAACCCAGGCCTTCCTCGCCCAGATTTTATTTCACAGCTGTGGACAAAAATCGGAGATTTACGCCTACTTCCCGATTTTTCTCCACGGCTGCGAGATAAAATCTGGGCAAGGAAGGCCTATGTTCGTATTAGCCCACTGATATTACATTTGTGGCATTGTTTAGAATTCCACAATGAAGTGTAGATCACAGATCAAAGGTGATGACCTTCGTATTATCAGGATCGTGATAATATATTATTGAAATGCTGCCAGCACTACTCTACTTTACAATCATGCATCGGAAGATTGAGTCTCTTACACAGTATTTTCCCTTCCCTCCAGCCATTGGCGACCTTGATGGAGATGGCAATCTAGAGGTGGCCTATGCGGTGGTGTGGGGAGGTGCCGATACAAACACATATTTTGCTATCCCCCCGAGGTTGGTGGTCAGGGCATTCACCCTCGAGGATCGGTTTACGGAGGTGTATGGAGAGAAGAAGTTGGAGTTCTCCCGGTTCCTCCCTTCGGACCAACAGCCCTGGACCCACTACATGGGGGCAACTGGGGACGGAGTCTTCAGACTGCATCGCTGAGATTTGAGGGAGATATATCACCATTCACTTATTATCCTTTTGTTTTTGTGTTAGTGCATGTGATGCACCGTGAAATGCTACCGTTTACCGTTTCGAATTTCAGGGCCACAGTTTGAAGCCACAATAATTCGTGCATGACGTGCGGTCGGGAAACTTGAATGCGTATAATCAGCTGCCCTTTGCGATCGAGTCTGACCTGTGACACTTCAGTGAACTGCGTGCATGTATGTTAGTACAGTTGTTGTCAGGTGTCAGGTAAGACCATAAACGTCTGCTGTATATGTACATGTAGTAGTACCGGTTGTACGCGTGTACGTACGTGTGTGTAGTCTGCGTGTTTACTGACGTTGACATAAATTATACTTCATCGCGAGCCAGCCCCTCGCGCGAAAAAATCCACTGTTGCACTGCATAGCTATATCATTTAAACTTCTGAAAAGGATACCAAATCGCGAAATGGATCTGTGGAATATAACTTATGATTAATTTGTTTTGATTCTCTGGCCATGTGGCAATAAATAAACACAAGTTCAAAGTTCACCATAACAACTTTAGGCCCTAACCAGCAGGGCTGTGCGTGTAATGTTGTGGTTTATCGCAAATAATGAGTTGTCGTTTTACGGATTGAAATACGTACATGTATTTAAAATTATACCACCCTTCCTTTCTTTGTTTTTGCTTGAGAAACAAAAAAATTGCTTAATTCCCATGGCCTAAAACACAGTGTATTTAATAATAGCCTTTGTGGTCACAAACCGAACAGATCACAATTGAGTTGGTAGAATACTGCTTTGTGCAATTACCTACTCACTTGCATGCCCAATTGCATATATGTCTTCTCACATATCAGCTGGGAATCAATGCTAGAAATTTTATTGTCCAACTATCTGTGTGTTTGTTCTCTCCTCCTGGCTCAGCCCACCGGTAAAGGTTTGTAGCACATTTGGCAGAGCAGAGAGAAAGACGCGAGGCAATGTTCACCTCTCGACCGTACAGCCAGGTTGCACAGCACACCGACTCTGATTCCGATGGAGAGGTGTCCATATTTGAGCGGGAGGGAGAGCTGACGGGAGGAGGACTAAAGATCCGGGGGCCGGCTTCCAGACGGGGACATTCTAGGTTGTGGTGTCTTGCAATGGCATGTCTGGCGGCAGTCGTGTTGTGTGTACTCGTAGCCATAGTTGTAGTGGTCGGCATGATGTATCAGTACGGTCACTTGCAGCTGGGGCAGCATGTGGGCGGTGAGCCTTCCCCATCTCTGGCTGTGACTGAACCCACAGCAACTCCGGTACCGGGAGGAGTGGGTGGTGCACAGGTGGCCCCTGTGAACCCTGTGACCTCTGTGACCCCTGGGCTGGATGAAGGAGTCGACACTGTGATGAGTTCACCTACTGTGCAGACGTCCAAAGAACCTCCTAGTCACATTATACCTCAATCTCCCACTGCTAGTTTGGCAGCTGGAACAGACACCACAGAGATACCCTCTCACTCTCACAAAGAAACTGCCACATTAGCAACGGAATCGCAAAAACATTCCGACACTACTTCTCCTTCGCCAAAGGAACCTCCAACACCCCCGGAGCCTACTGAGAGCCCAAGCTTATTGCCCAGGCAGAACCTGACCTGGGAACGTGTCTTCAACCCTGCAGCCTCCGAGTCCAGCGTACAGTTGTATGACATGAATGGAGATGGGACGCTGGACGTGGTGATGGTTAACGCAGGTAGTCCGTGTATTGTCAAGATCCTGGCTCTTGATGGGAGGAATGGGGAAACGATTTGGGAGAGCCTCATATTCTTCAAGGTAATTGCGATTAGATGTGAGCTGGACGTCAATTCTGATGGTGTGGTAGACTGCCTAGCAGCTGGGAGATTTGCTGGCTTCATGGCTCTCAGTGGAGTTGATGGCAAAGTCATCTGGTCCGTAGATCCAAGCATCACCTTCCCCCGCTACAACTTCTTTTTTCCACTGATTGTTGGAGACCTGGATGGAGACGGCACTCCAGACCTCCTCAACGTGCACGGGGGAGACACCACATACCTGAGTGATCAGAAGGAAAGATCCCCGGGGTATCTCGTCGCTGTTTCGGGACGAACTGGGCAGAGGTTGCTGCCGGAGACGGTGCTAGTTCCCGATGGTCGTGAGAGCTACATGTCTCCCGAACTGTATTCCTTTGCCGATGGCACGGAGGTGGTGCTCTTTGGCAGTGGAGGGGAGACCATCCCTGGGTCGCTGTGGGCCATCACCCTCAGTAGTATCCAAGAAAGAGTCCTGGAGTTCACAAAGACTAGTTCTGATTATGCAACTTATGAGATAGTCACCGATTATGTGAACCACCTCTGCATGAAAGACATGTCTTCCGAAGAGATGGAAGCTGTCAGGCCAGTGTTTGGCCATGGTACATACAACTTGGAACATACCGCTGCCATTACTCCTTCCATTTCCCATTGCCCACAGTGGGGGGAGCCCCAGCCTATTTGGAACAAGTATGACCTGTGCGTGTATGAGGTGGTTCGTACCAAGAGTAAGGGAGTGATCCTGCCACCTGTGATTGTTGATGTGACGGGTGACGGCCATGAGGACCTGGTGGTATCACTGTTTGATGGACACACACTCCTCCTGGACGGCAGGGGTGGGGCAGTCGTGTGGGACACCTTCGTCCCAGGGAGTGAGTCCTACAGGTGGGTGGTGACCAGGGCTGTAGTGCTTCACTCTTCCTGGTCCGATTTGTAGAAGGAAGTTACACGTTGATATTCTATACCAGTGCAGTTCAGAATCTGATTTGCTAAACGCTGCAGAATTCTCATTGTACTACTGCTATCGTCTCTCACACACACATACACACACACACATACACACACATACACACACACATACACATACACACCCACACACGCACACGCACACAACAGCCTCCCTGCCCCTCTCTTCTACAACGAGGACGACACTCCAGACCTGCTGGTGCGGGTCAACATGGGAATGTGGCAGGACTACAACTATTCCTATATGGCAGTGTTGGATGGAAAGGACGGGAAGATGCTTTGGACTCTCAACTCTACCTACGCTGGAATGATGTCAGGGTTGTCTGTGATCTCAGACACTCGTGGACAGGACGCTGCTCTCTTCCTGGTTTCTGGACAGCAGGAGTCTGAGCCCGATCCCAACTTAGGAGGAAGAGGAGATACTCAAACTGATTCTGGATTCCGATTCCAAAGCAATGACCAATTTGATTCCAGATTACAGTATCAAAACGACTACCAGACTGATCCCAATTCCAGGTGGCCTGACTATCGTGACCAACAAGTTGACCCCAGTTCCAGAAGGCCTGGCTACAAAGACAGTACCCAAACAGATTCCAGATACCAGTTTCACACAAATCAGCAAGCAGATCCCGGTTCCAGGTGGTCTGACTACCACGGTAATTCTCAATCTGATACCAGATTCCAAAGTAGTCCTCCTGCCACTGACCGCACAGACCCTCTTGGAATGGAGGGTGACACACCTCCTGCCACTAAATGGCCTCAGCACACGGACCCTCTTGGAATGGAGGGTGACACGCCACGACATTGGCAAGAGCAGAGCCACAAGGAGCCAAGATCTCTCAAACTTCATTTTCCTCTCCCTCGTGAGCACCCCCAGTGTACCCACATGTTCTTCGAGGGCCCAGGGTCTCCAGTCTGCCGCTGGTACGAGTGGTTTTCCGATGGACAAGAGACTTACATCCGAGAGAAGAGGCACGGTGGGATGGGTGACGGGCCTGGCTCTTTCAACACTGCAGCCGAACCTCCGGTCGTGTGGAGTCAGATGCCGGGGGTTGAATTCCCCGATCCAGACGCTGACCTGGATGCATTCTTGCATTACTGTGGGCACTCTCTCAAGCAACTGACTGCCTACCTCTACCTCATGACCCGAGGACTGGCCGAGGGAGGGGACATTAACCCGTTGGCCCAGCATGAGCCCTACGTCTACAGTGAGTTACAGAGCCACTCGGTAGTCCTATCTTCCCAAATATTATGTTACTCTGTGAGTGGCTATAGATGGATTGCAAGTAGGCGTGGCGAATGACGTAATCCCACTTTTTGGAGGGCAAACGTGCGAGTTTGCAGGTGCATAAGTACATAGCTGCAACTGTAAAAGACTACCTCAGATGTCAATCAATCTTGGTAAGTCATGTCTCTGCTTCGGCTGCAATGAAAACGTGCTGTTGCCGAATTCATTTGCCCTCCGGAAGTGATCTTACGTATTTGGACACGCCCCTTGCAATCCATCTATAGTGACTCTGAGTATAGCTCTACTGCAAGCTCTACTTGTATACCAGAGAATTTCTGGTATGCACACTTGTAGATACGTGTATTAGCATGGCAGTTATTAATAGTGTGATTCCAGGCCAACCTTGCTGGTATACTTATAATGACTTACTGCTTTATATGTACTAGTCTAGTAATAGGAGATGCCATTGAGCGATTTCAAACTCCTTAGCTATGGCAATGATGCTCCTTGTGTTATGTCCACTAGGCATGGAGTTCAAGCTTGAAGCAAATTGGACATTAGACAAACTTATACGTATACACACGTTCATACAAGAGAATGGAACTGGATCAAATCTCTCAGTGCACCATTATAAAATGTGTAATGTACATTTGTCAGGTCTTATCTACTCCATTAAACTTCCAATCTTGTTTTGGAATGAAATACAAAGAGTATCGTTGCCATAGCTCCTGAAATCCCAAATGGCATTTTTCACAGAAAGCGTCTATTAGTACTATGTTCCTCACACCACAGGGTCAAGGAAGCGTCGTCACTCCTCTCACATGCCCTATGTTCACCCTGAGGATGATCCCAATTTTAAAATGGAGGATGTACCAACACTGAAAGACTACCGCTGTGCCCATGTAGCAGCCCCTACTGTGATCCCAACTACACCAGGTGAGTCGATCAACTGCCCCTGACTGCTGTGATCCATGTATTCCAAGCATTGACTAGCCACAAGTATATGTGCAAGGTACCAGTTTGAGATATTAGAGAAACGCGTACCAAAGACACTTCTCTAAAGTTGGTGTGTCAGTACAGTCAGTAAATATTTAAACTGTGGTAGTATTTTGCAACTTATCTCTTTTCAATATTTCGATAGCCAGAGTGCTGAACTTCAAGGAGGATCTTGGTTGGTTCTCAGTATTCATATCGATCAGGTTCTCTTTCTACCAACCACGAATTGGCTCACAAACATATCATCAAATGCCATTTGATGATATGTGGTTGGTAGAAAGAGAACCTGATCGATACAAAGTGCTGAAGTTTGCATTGCTGTGTTCAAAAGGTTGCATTTCTGAACTTCTGGTAACAGTGGGGCACACATGTGATGCATAGTTGCTGCATTAATCGCAGCGTTGTTAATAATACCATTGACTAGGACAGTGTTTTGCAATCGAAAAATGCGATGGAATAATGTTCGTTTCTACCTGAGACTGCCACATATAATATTATTACAGATCTAACCTCAATACGAAGCATTGTGGCAAAATGGATCAGGAAAAAAAAATTTAATTTTATCCTCATAGCCCTCTACATGATTAATGATGCATACACACATCTCTCCTCTTTGTAGCTATCGGTGATCTGAATGGCGATGGCAGGTTGGAGGTAGTATATATTGTCCAGTGGAGCCGACTGGATGAGATTCCATTTTACCTAGTTGCTCCAAAAATGTTGGTGAGAGTGTTCACCCTCGAGGATCGGTTTACGGAGGTGTATGGAGAGAAGAAGTTGGAGTTCTCCCGGTTCCTCCCTTCGGACCAACAGCCCTGGAGCCGCTACATGGGGGCAACGGGAGACGGAGTCTTCAGACTGCACAAGATTGATGATTATTGATTTCTGACTGATTATTAATGTCTTTCACACCTCATGACAGCCCTGGCTGCTAAACACCTCATAAGCCCTAGTGTATAGTTGAGTTACGCAAGCTATAATTCGGGGTTCAGTGAATAAAGGGTTGAATGAAGGAATCTGAAGCCATAATAATTAGCTATGCACGACTCCAATGCAGTAAGACTTAATTATACTGTACCTAAGTCATTCTAACCAATCAGATTTCAGCATTACAGGTATATACTGCTTCGTATTCTACCGCGCGAAAAAAGATACCCCGATTGCTTACGTAAAGCGTGTACCCAATTCCATTCCAGTCGTTCAAACGTTCAGAAAGCTGTGGTAGGGCTAGTGGCTAGGCAGGACGTATGGTGTTTTTTGCCCGTAAATTGATGTGGGATAGCACGGTAAGCTATTGGTCTCCGTCTATAGCTAGTTTTGTTGCGTTTCTGTGTGTTTGTACGTGTGGCCACGCTGCCAGCCTACCGTTTTTTTTGCCAAAATGGCGCTAGGGCGGGCTAGACGGGTAGCTACCGTGGCTATTAGCTGTTGTTCATGTCTGTTACAATTGCTGGGAGTGTTTCGCCACTTGTAGCTACTATTTTGCGTTGTGAAAGCTTGCTAGCTACCTAGTTTATCGCGTCGTGCTGAACGGCACCTTTCGAACCTTCTGGCGAGCAGTAGCTTGCCTTGCAGTTCTTGATGCTTTGGCAACTCTTGTCAGAATGACTTAGGCATAGTATAAAATAGATAGACCACTGCGTAGCGGGGTGTATGACCCGTTAGCTCGGGCTTCGCCCTCGTAATTCCTCGGCTTCCGCGGGAGATAATTTTTCCCGCGGTAGATAACGGGTCATACACCCCGCTACGCAGTGGTCTATCCTATACTAAAATTTTTCGTGTTAAAGACGGCAGTTGCAGACTTTTACCTTTAAGCCATGGAGTTGCATCTTGTCCTACGAGGTCTGGTGGCTTTCTGTCTTGAAGTCTGTGTCTGTAAGTTGAATAATCAACGCTGGATTGTGTGGGGCACAGTACTTAGTAGTGTCACTGCTGTGCAGTGTGGATAGTGTTGTGAATCGTGTCATGCATGGCCAACACCGAGTTGTACTACCAAAATAGTGTAGTTACTCACCGTTACTACTCATTGTATGCCACTCCCCCCATGCAGTTCATGGACTTGTTGCTGGAACAACCACCACTGTCTTTCCCAGCCTGGATACTATACGTAGCTCAGATGTGGGCACAATACTGTTTAGATTTCGATTCCAGTGGCTGTTTCCCAGCCTAGTGTTTGCCTGCACTGGAACCATCACCAAGTGGACATTCCGAGCTAGATCAACTGGCTCTCCAATGTTGGAGGCACTGCCTGAATTCCAGGTCTGGCGGCAGCGACAAGTAGTTACGCCTAACCCTGATGCCTATATGCTAGTATCTTCCAGCGGCAGTGAGGCTGAGCTACAGAATGAAGGCCCTGTGTATGAGTATGTTCTACAGCCTCCGATTGAAGTTCAAGAGGGTGACATATTTGGTATTTTTCTGGCTGATCGGGGCTCTGAGCGCATTGCTGTAGAGTACTTGGACTTGGGGCAAGGAAACGCTTCCAATAGCTACTGGATCAGCCCCCCACAACAAACACCCATCATCATTGACAATGTGACAGCAGGCAACCTTGATCAGAGATACCTACCACTGGTCACTGCAGAATTCAGTGAGTTCCCTCTGTCTGGTACTTGGCTGTGGTATGCAGTCCATCCACCTATCACTGTACCCTGTAGGCCTAGGTGCTGGAGCAACGACCTCGGTTGTCCTCCCTAGCCCCACTCCCTCACCACCAAGTGAGCCACACACACATACCATACTGTACAGATTAAGGATTAATTCAGTCTCACCTATAATGTGTAACAGCTTATTATAAAATACATAGTTACTTCAGTTGTGTATTACAGTTATGTAAGACGCTAAGTTGTGGGATACGGTGTTCTTGGTGAAATTCAAGCTACGCATAAATAGCCGAATAGGACATTCAAGTCGCCTATTTTAATAAAAGTTACTTGTCACGTTACAGATATAGGTCCTGATGAATCATCCTCAGCTCCCTCACCATCAAGTGAGTTCTTAGTACATGCGCTCACTCCCTCTGGGTGTGCTTTTTTGCTGGGAGTCGCATAAGCAACCCAATAGGACATTCAATTGGCCTCTTTGTCACCCCAGGTCCTGATCAATCATCCTCAGCTGCTCCCTCACCATCACGTGAGTTCCTAGTACATATACTTAGTACTCCCTCTGGGTATGGTTCATCACACATATACAAAGTTACAAAAAAATGAAAGAACCCCAAAAAAGCAACCAAACAAGGCAGAAACATTACTTCAGTACTTTTACGAATTGCTGTCCCTACATATTTTGGCATTTTTCCAACCATACCTCCTGGTGCTTGTCACGTGTACATCCTGTGTGTACATCCTGTGGCATTTTTTCGAAAGTGCATGCTTTTGTATAGCCTCGTTCCCAGGCTCTAGTGGAGGGGAGAGTATAGACTTTACTCTGCCCACGCAAGAGCCTGGGAGCAGGCTATAGCTGTTGTATAACACAAATGGGTTAATTAATACAGATGCATTGTACAATGCATGTAACCCAGTTTTGTAGTATGTATAGTATGAGGGAGACAAAGGTCTGCATTGCTAGCAGATGCAATCAGCTATGCATTGCTGCCGAACGTGGTGTGTGGTTGTGTGTGCAAGAATGTGGGGCATTGAGTCTACGTGCATGTTACTACAAAATTTATATTGTGAGGTTGCGTTACAAAGTGCTGCAATCATTTATTGACTGTGAATATGGGACGCACACATGTAGTGTTACACTGCAAAAACATGAAGGTTGTTTTAAACCAACTTGGTTACCAGTTGCAATTTTAAGGGTGAAAAACAACTCTTATGTGCACACAATTTAAGTTTCAAAAAAACAACCCTCATGTTTTTTTGTGCATGCATGCATGCACAAAAAAAACATGAGGGTTGTATTTGACACTTAAATTGCAACTGTGGTATAGTAGTATACCTCGTTCGCTAGTGTTAATGTATTATTCCTTGTCATAGTATTTTACAGTATTTTGTGTTCACAGTAAAAAAAGAATTGCCATTTTGACTACAATTGTTTGTTATTAAGTTACACTCGGGTGATGAACATGCTACATACATGGACAAGCTAGATGGTTTGAATTTATGGAGGGAGTTGGTCAAGAATACAGTGGAGGGAGTTGGTCAAGAATGCAGAAAACACATTAGAGCAATTGCTCTGTGTATTTTCTGATACACCCTTGACCAACTCCCTCCGATTAGCCTTAATGGAGACGTATTTTGACCAACTCCTTCCACAGCAATTTCCTCTAATGTGTTTTCTGAATTCTTGACCAACTCCTCCCACAAACTTACTACCTTGCTGTGTCAATATATGTAATGTGTTC
This sequence comes from Phakellia ventilabrum, assembly GCA_963921505.1. Classification (NCBI taxonomy): domain Eukaryota; kingdom Metazoa; phylum Porifera; class Demospongiae; order Axinellida; family Axinellidae; genus Phakellia; species Phakellia ventilabrum. Next base: position 282,144 of record OY997392.1, read on the forward strand.
ATCATTTCCAACCCACTGTAGTCATAATGACAATTCTTATTTTGCTGTGTAGGTGATGTTATTTCCTGTCTTTGTGTACTTCATCTTTTTGTCTCTGTATTGTCACGCCACCACCTGCATTCTTATAAATAGTCTGTATGTCTCAGTTGTTCATGTTCTTGTAGTGTTGTGAGTTTAGAATAAAGTATTTATCTATTTGGGAGATTGCTTAACGAGTAGGCGCTCCGCCACAATACTACAGCGACTGTGGTAACCTGACTGGGCTAAAACAACCCTGCAGTGTAGGGTTAGGGTTAGACACCGAGACAATGATCAGTAGTACCACGATCATGGAGGATACCATACAGTTAATGCATACGGACTCTTGTGATGGCCTAACATATGATGCAAACATGCAAAAGGATGGGTACAGATAAAACAATCCACCTGTGACAACAAAAACCACTCATTGGGTGATATGACCCGGGCCTAGCTTTTCCAAACATGTACATCATCTCCTAATATAGTCACTACTGTTGCATACTGTTAGATAATAGATAGTTTGTAGGCTGGTGGCGTGGTATGGACAGCATATGTAGGTAATGGGGAATGTTTTAGGCCCAGCTTGGACATGAGTGATAACTGCCACCATTAATAGCTAGTCTCTGTGGATTCCCTTACACCACCTGCAGCTCCTACAGTTCCTACCATGCCTGGCGAAGATGGTGGGTCTGAAGGTCAACCCAACATCCTTCCCATTGCTGTGCCTGTTGCCGTGGGGACCAGCGTGGCTGTGGTACTGACACTCTCGAGTTTGATAGTGTTTGCTAGACGCAAGAAGCAGAAAACACGTACGGTCTCAAAGCAGCAGCAAGTTCTAACTGTGCCCGGGAATGAAGAACAGTTTGAAATGGCTAAAAATGATGCATACACTGCAGTTATTGCTACAGAAAGAAATCAGGCCTACGTGACTAACACTGATTCCATTCCAGCAGCTCGGAATGCAGCCTATGGAGTGACACAGTTGGAGGGCGGGAATACCTTGAATAAAGAGGACACTACTGATGGTGCATATGTGATCAACCAGCCAGTTTACGATGAACCTCAGGGACGACGTGTTCAAATGGTTCAAGGTGGTACTGATACTTATGATTATGTGTAGGTTTTAGTGAGAATGTTGTTCATTCATTTGCGGACTGCCAACCATGGCCTCAATTAGATTAATTGCTCCTCCAGCCACACCAACATGTATTGATCAATACCTTGCATGATGTCTCTTGTACCAAAATTCCACTTCTCAAAATTCAATATGACTTCGTCTCCAATCAGGATTAAGCATCCATTCCGTTCCCATAGGGACTCAACTGCCGTCTGGTCGTAGCTCTACATCATAAATGCTACAAACCTCTATCCTTTCAACTAGGTAACAGCCTGTTTTTGCTTTCCCATGGTAGTTATGTTGGGATAGCTAGGTGGTGTTGGTTGGAAACTTACCAGTCTTTGTTCTGATAATAACCTTGATGGACAATACAGATAAATGACTAATAGCTTATGTATACAAGCTGCCAGTGTAGAATGCAAAGGAGTATGCCATAGTATGCAGGAGTTTACTAGAATGTAAACTACAGTTGTCACCTACACCACAATGACACTCTCACTGACTGGCATGTTGATGACTGCAGTTAATAAGGGAGTCGGGTTGCCTCGCTTCAGGATGAAGACACTGATCGGCTCAGTTCGGCCCATGTCGTCTAGACACTCCAGGCTAGTTTCGAAGCTATAGGAGAGCTGTGGGACTAGGAGAGGCATCTGTGGGTGTGTGGGTGTGGGTGTGGGGGGGGGGGGGGGTGGGAGTGGATATTAGAGTAGCAAATAGCTAACTATAGCAGGCCTCAGCTTAGCAAGGCCTAGTCTCATTCCCAGTCTCCATTCTGCAGGATTTATCACATTAAAAACTGTGCAGTGAAGACGGCTAAGGCAAGTCCAACAACGTGGCTATAGTCTGTATTCCTAACTCCTGCTCAGCACTGGCTGCAACCCTGACACACCTGGATGAACCTCTTGCTAATGCGGTACAGAGACTCGTCACACTTGAAGGTGATGAAGTGCTCGAGGGCTGCACTGTTGGGGGAGGTGTTCTGGACGCTCACTGTCAGTCGGAAAAAGGGACCCAGACCCTGGACCTGGGTGGAGGGAAGGAGGCAGCCTTCTTGAGCAGCTGCCAAAGAACTGATACAGCTACCAGTATACTATGTCATCATTACATCAGCATTTCTATGACATCATTATTACATCATTCTTGAAGTGGTGCCTACCTGGGCGGCTATCTTGAGTGAGCACTCTTGTGAGAAGGTGATGGGAGTGAGACTGGTGGTGACGGCCTTGACGTAGGCCCGGGCTGTCTCCAGGCGTAGGCGATAGAGGTCTCTCTGGAATGTGTTATGCATGGCTATAGGGGAGGGGAGGGAATAGTTTAAAGATAATCAGTAGTACTCACTGTCTGCCTATGATAGAAGTTCATCAACACTGTCTTCCTCCTAGGGCCAACCAGCTGTGGTACTTGGCAGGTAAATCACACGCACACACACACACCCATCGCTACTCACCCACATGCACAGTGGACCCCCCAGCCCTACCCATCGCTACTCACCCACATGCACAGTGGACCCCCCAGCCCTACCCATCGCTACTCACCCACATGCACAGTGGACCCCCCAGCCCTACCCATCGCTACTCACCCACATGCACAGTGGACCCCCCCCTGGACCCCCCAGCCCTACCCATCGCTACTCACCCACATCGCTACCCATCGCTACTCACCCACATGCACAGCTACTCACCCACATGCACAGAGGACTCCCCCCAGCCCTACCCATCGCTACTCACCTGTCACGTTCTCTCTCTCCCTCACTGTCTGGTCGACAAACACCGTAGTCTTCTTGGGAATCTTCAGTGTCACTTGCTGTGATCGGGGAGGGCCTGGAGGCAGCGAACGGAGACTGCATTATTTGTACAAACAAAATAGTACGTGAAGAGACTCTCAAGCAACCAATTAGCTTCCTTTTCACCCACCCACCCACCCAACCTGACCAGCCTCCTCAAAAAGGCATATTGTATTGTACTGTAGGGCTCCTTAGTTGATATTTTATGATGTAATGCAGTGGAGGCTCCACCTGGTTTGGGTTCCTTGGCCTCAAAGGTCACAGTTCGCTTGAGAATCTTGACCACAAGATGTCCACCCTGCGTCACTAGTATCAGAACACCATCCTCACGGCCAAATCTGCCGAACTTCAGCCCCACCACCACATCCTAGGGGGGAGGAGGAGGGGGCGGGGGAGAGGGGGAACGGAGAAGGAGGGAGGGAGGGAGGGAGGTCTGAGGGTCAACATGAACTGACTGAGAAATAATACTGATCCAAACAGTGGAAGATCAGGTATACCTTCAGTAGTCTAACATTAATTTTAGGCATCGTTTCTTACCCTCGCTTGTAGTTAGTGCTGGACAATATTTCAATAATATCGTGATACTTGAAGGGCATATTCCAAACATTTAAATGTATTGTAAATGCAATAGTATCATCATTAGTGGTGGTCTCCTACACACTCACACCTACTGAGGTTCAGCACCCACTGCAGCACCCTTACACCTACTGAGGTTCAGCACCCACTGCAGTGATAAGCTACACCCTCACGCCTACTGAGGTTCAGCACCCACTGCAGTGATAAGCTACCCACTCACACCACTGAGGTTCAGCACCCACAGCTTCACCATTCCTGTCCATCACCACAGTGTCCTCATTACCACAGTTCATACATGACAATAGTATATATTAGTGATAGCCACTCCGACTCACATCAGTGACGATGGTATTAACAAGGTACTTGTCTCGGTAGATGCGGACCTCCCGGTTCTGGAGGGCAACGGCCACGCCTCTGAAGCCACGTGGGTGGTGGTCAACAAGCCCCATGGCCGTAATGGCCGCCGGGAGACGGAGGCTCCACAGACGCTTGCCCTGAGGGTAGGAGCAGGATGCAGACAAGCTCTGTATGTTTCAGAGGCATAGTCCCTGGTAGTGAAAGAAGCTGGGCTGCAGCCTCCAGCTGTTTGCCACAGCTGTGAAGAACACTGTGAGGGGAGACCTGGGTGCGAGGCTGGCTGGTCTGATCCATGGCGTACTGGGCATGAGGTGCTCATATCCAAGGGTCAAACTTCTTTTCACCGCGATTTTAGATCATGTTTCACAGAAATTGAATGCAAAAACCATCATTCCTCCTTTAGTATCTTTGCATATACGTGTTTTAATGTAATGTCAGCCCTGCTAGCCAGTCGGGCCTACCCTGGGGGTATAGCCAGTCGGGCCTACCCTGGGAGTATAGCAGTCGGGCCTACCCTGGGGGTATAACAGTCGGGCCTACCCTGGGGGTATAACAGTCGGGCCTACCCTGGGGGTATAGCAGCTCAGGGTGTTGTCCATGCAGCCCACGACGATGCTTTTGTCGATCCTCTGCAGGCCGCAGGGCTGGGAGCTCAGGGGGATGCGATACTTCGGGGAGGAGCCTCCACTGCAGGGGAGCGAGGTGTTATGAGAGTCATTAAATGGAATGAGACTAGGAGTGGAATGAGACTAGGGAGTAGCCTTGGAATGAGACCTCACCTCTTGATGGTGTACATACAGGCGTCCCTGCACGCCACTGTCAGCTGGTACTCCACATCGTAGAGTCCTGTCGCACACAGGAACACAGGGACAGCTGGGAGCGTCATCTGAGGGGCAGAAAGGAGGACACACAGTGACCTGCACACTGCTAGTCAAGATATGTAACACAAAAGTGCCTTACAGAACATCTGACACACTTAATGCTTAGCTTAGCAGTGACCTTTATGAATTGCCAAATTATCTTTAGCTCCAGCTCCACTCACCCCTCCTTAAGCTCCACCCCCAACTCCACCCACCTTGGCTAGCACAGTAAAGGCCTCAGGGTCTAGGATGTAGACGTCTCTGTTCTCAGTGGCCACCACAAGGCAGCTGACGGCGTCCTCCTCTGCATGGCTCTTCTTGAGTGTGCTCAGGGCTGTAATCACAGACTGAGAGGGAAGGACAGCGGCACTGCATTGCAGTCACACCATTCAAATACTAACATACTTAGTACAAATAGTAAATCATAAGGAAGGTCTCGAGCACTGTCTTATGATGTGGCAATGGATGGTTAAGCAGGATAATTACAATGAATTGGTGGCCACAAACCACATGTACCCCAGCATGAATGTACAGTCCTTCCCACCCACACTTTATCTCACTGCAAGATAAGTCTGTGTGAGGCAGACCTGGATACGAGGCCAGTGAAGGCAGACGTACCTGTCTCTTGAGAGGTATGTGTTTGAAGACTGAGGCGAAGGGTTGGAAGTCCTCGGGCTCCAGCTCCAGGAACCTGTGACAAGGGAGTCAGGGGTTAGGGGCTTGGGGGGTGGAGGTGGGGAAATGTGGGCTTACTTCATTGAGCGAACTGTTAGGGGGATATCAGTTTCTTCATTGCTGTGTGTGTGAGTGTGTGTGTGTGTATGTATGAATGTTGTATAAGGGAAGGACATGTACAACAATTACCAACTCACTTTAAACTCTCTAGCATTTCTCTTAGTGCAGTAGGATCGATTTTATCCTGAAAGAGGAGAGAGAACCACATTGAGACCTGCCATCCTCCCTCCCCCCCTTCATTATGGGTTACCTCCTTCACTTGGGTCCAAAGGTCGGCCTCAGTCGAGTTTAGCTGAGGACAAAATTACTCGTGTAATCGACTCCCTACAATTATCATCTGCTCTACTCTAATAAGAGCACAGTAGGCAAACCTGGAGATTGGGAAGGGTAAACTTGAAATAAGGGCGGAGATTCTTGTAGACATAGACGAAGGATCTTGAGGCCACTGCGACGGCTGGCGTCCGAGGGTCAGTGGTGTCCATGTAGAAGGTACACACACCTGTAGGAAGGTCCAGGAGGGTTGTCTCGTACATGAGGTCTGTGCCTGGAGAGGGGTGGGAGAGAGAGAGAGAGAGGGAGAAAGAGAGAGACAGAGAGAGGGTGGAGGAGTTGAAGAGCTGAGATACCAGAGGGTAAGTGCATGGAGCATATACTAACCTTTGTAGACTTTTAACTTCATGTCGACCTGTCCACTTCCTAAATCACCGACCAGCAACTGTGCCAGTATCAGGACAAGGCAGGAGGCAAATAAACAGACTCACAGTAACAGACCATCTCCTCCAGAAGCAGCCACAAATGGAGCATACCTTGTGGTCGCCATCTCTGTTAAGGTCTTCCAGAGCTGCAACCAGAGAAATAAATGAGGTCTTCTCGTCTAACTCTCCCTCCCAGGACGCTGGCACTCACCCATGCACGTGGAGAAGGTACAGAGAGCGGCGACGGGGTCGTAGTAGGCCTCCAACCAAGCACCACTGCCCGACACACCTCTAAATGGCGGAGGGGAGGAGAGGAGGGTAGGAATGGAATAAGAATTTGGCGCGCTGCAGAAGACTGCCGTCGCCCGGATATGTTTTCACCTGTCTTCCTCCACTGGAGCCTGAGGGTCGCCCTGGCCCTGGGGCGGCTGCTGGCCGGCAGACATCCTCCTTTTGGACCGAGTTAAATTCCGAAATGACATCAGGAATCGGAATGTAAAATTTGCAGTAGCCCCACCCCTTAATTTCATGGAACGATAATCTCGCACAGGCAACGCGAGACTTACAATATTATCTATGCTATTGCACATAACACATGAGACTAGGCTGAAACATTATTTCAGCCTAGTCTCGCGTAGCCGTCGAGAGTCTGGCTAAGCGAGATGCCCCTAGGGCCCTGGCGCCTTGTGGTGTGACGTAGTGCGCGCGCGCGCGCAACCAAACATTTGGCGGGAAGTCAGGGTGGCGCGTTCGTTGGGATCTGAGCAATAATCGAGTCTAGCCTCCTGTGTTCCCAGTCGTCACCTATCCGATGCTCCGCCTCCAGGAGGGGCCGAGGCTAGGGGGAAGGAGGGTGCACAGACTATCCAGCGCTAACATTTCAGCCCTCTTTCTCTGCTATCACAAAACTGGATTTCGGTCAACTGGAATAGTACACCTATGTTTTCACCATTGCACGGTTGCATGCCTAGTCTTTAAGAGCTCATGCATTATATTAGCATATAGCTGCACCGTTAAGTTAAGGGTTTTAATGTATATCTCAAACACAGTATTATGCAGAGATACCAACAGTACTGGCTATATGCCAATCAGTAATGGTGTTATTGTGCTCCTATATACTGCATGATATTGGATTGTCATTCCGATTGGTCGCAGGTGTAACTACTGGAAATGAAGCAGCAAATAAGTACAAAAGAATAAGGCTTATGGTCATGCAGGTATATAATACCATGAAAACCTAGACAAAGACCATGAGCGTGTTATTGATTCTTAATTATAGTACTGGACCAGGGGTCCTGTTACTGCACATACTCATAGCTATAATCTGCTGTACTTTGAGCTGTTTGAGTATATTGAGCAGTGTCCTCTCTGCTTGAGGAGTTCCTGCCTTCCAACAGTGCCGCTCCACGGCGAACCTCGTTCTGAGATGCTGGAATGACATTTCCATTAATCATCATGTTATAGGCCACATTCCTCTCTGTAGCAATAACCACAGTGTAGGCACCGTTTCTGGTCATTTCAATCTCCTCTCTGTTCTCGGGCACTGTTGTGACTTGCTGCTTCTCTGAGACTACAAATGCCTTATAGTTCTTGTGCCTAACAAATAGTACCAAAATCACCAATGCTGTGAGGATGCCAAGTGCCACAGCCAAGCTGGCTCCTACTGCAACAGCCACAACTGTGACATTACCCTCATTACCTGGAGAGCTGGGCGGCGAGATAGTTGGGGTAGCACTAGCTGTGAGTTGATTGGAAACTGGTCCAGGTAGTGGCTGTGTTTGCATGACACTTACTGAAGACACCAGAGGGGGTTGGGTTTGGAGTTTGGTATACGTACTAGCTGGAATTGAAATGATATCTGTATGTGTCATTGATTCTGCATGTGGAAAAGAGTACATGCAGTATAAACTCATACAGTGCATTGTAAGAGTGATTAGCTACTTAGCTATCCAATGAATGACGTCATGGTGATAGACTACTCAGATAGCTCTGATTGGTTGCTTTCAACTGCATAATAGGATGATTACCACTGGTATTATAATAAATTTCAGTCTCACTGTTCTCACCAGGAATGCTGGGCTGGATGGCTGAGGTGGCTGAGTTGGGTAGAATCCTTGTTTGTAGGATCATTATTGAAGATGCTGGAGGTTGTTGGGGTAGGAGGTCGGTAGGGGCTGCATAGAATTGAGATGGCATGCTAAAGAGTAAGCTCCTTAATATTATTATGACCTCCATTTACTGTGGCTATCTACCAGTGAACTCTTGTTGGACTAATAATCTCCCTACAATGCCTTCATTATGTACCAGTTGTTCATTGTAAACTTATCATAAGTCTGTGTGTCGCTAGAATCTTCTAGAATGTTTTCTAATCTCACTATAGCTATACACATGCATGTTACATGCACATGGTAGCTACTGACACTATAGCTTACCCACAACAGCAGTAATAACAGGTGCAGCCATGGTAGATGTGTCAATTTGATTGGGTCCAATTGCAAACAGACAGCTACCTTGGTCCATAGTCGGGATTGTGTTACGGAGTCTATAGAATGCAGTAACATCCGTCCTGCTTCTATCTACCTGTACACCATTATCATTGTCATTTCTCTCTGTATTATCCGAAAAGAATCCCACTACATCACCAGGCTGTACGATAAACTGATCCACCACTGATACATTAAATACGATGCAGCGATTATTAGGCCTTCTCCCTTGGATACGGTTCGACCCAACCAGAGAGTAGCACTGAACTGGATTGGAAACTGCTGACGGCCTCAGGACTTGAAACTCAATAGTATATCTCTCACCCCCTCCGCCTTGTTCCACACATGCTCCCCACCGAACTACCCTGCCATGACAGTTGAAAGTATAGGCTGGTACAATAACCTGGAGTCGATCAGGAAACAGGTGTGGCCTTCCATCTCGGTCCCCAAATATGGGAATGCTATCCAATGAACATGACTGTGCATCAACTGGAATGAAAAAAGGAGTTTAAGATCTTATAGCTATCCATAATTTATGATATATCCATGGCCACCAGTTATTGTTGTAATAATGTTGGCATGTATCCTCTCAATCTGTGATCCATATATAGCTCAGCCTCTTTAGCAGCCACAACCTGGAGTTGGCACCCTTCTACTTTGGCATAGGCCACTCCCAAGCTCGCCTTGCTTTCAGTTTACCTATGTTTGTATACACATAATTAATTCCTATAATTATTGTTTACAAGTGAACATGATTGTAGCAAAAATTTGCATACTTATCAATTTAGCCTAGTCCCCAGGCCTCTGCCTAGCTTTAAATTTGTCGCTTTTTTTAATGGGAGAGCCTGCATGGAAACGAGGCTAATATAAATCAATGCCTCTCAAGATAATGATGCATGCTTAGTGTCCTTGGCAATGTCAGGTATTACTCAGACATGAGCTTGAGTAGTGGCCTATATTAAACGGAATGTCCTCTGTAGCTAAAATATTTTGTCCCTGTTCTTTGTCTCGCCGGAGTGCTTTTATGATCACAACATGCAATGTAGCTAAGAGGATCAACTAGCATTAATTTTCAGACGTCAATGTTTTTTTATCGCTAACTCATATTCTCAGTCTCAGGTCCATTTTCACCTCTTGAAGGGGGACACTATTGTTAGATTCTCTTAATTTTGGGTGAACCAATTGCAATGTGATAGGACCTAAGGTAGCTAGCTCAATGCAGACAAGAAATGCTCAGAACAGCTCAATGCAGATAAGAAATGCTCAGAGAGTATAAATTATGCAGGAATGGACCCATCCATCAAATCATGAAGCTCCCCCCCCCCCCCCCCCCCTCCACGACCTACATTACCTGCATTAATGAAGTTGCATGTGCATTAATTATCATGCCATCAAACTCTTATTAAACATTCACTCACCTCTGATACTCGTGATTACAGTAACCGCGCAAAGGAAGAATACACTGGCATTCAAACTGAGCCTCATGTTTGCATCACTGCATCGAGTAGAAGTAATCGTCATTGAAGGGTCGTTCGCTATTATAATAGAACGCGGCTAATGGCAGGAAGCGCATTTATACGGAATGCAACGCGCATGCGCCTTGTCTACCAAGTTGCTGGAATTCTTGGTACTGGAGGGGGTTCTGATAATTACTTGACTTGGAGCACTCTGCTCTTGATAAAATTGATAATTAAAAGTACAAGAGCTGAGCTTTTGCGCTATTCCTGGATGATTCCATTACCCATCCTAACCCTATGCCCTAATTCTAACCCTAATCTAACAAAAACCAAACTGTTGGACTGCCAGACCAATAGCCACTTCAATTATTATTACTGTATGCCAATGTGTAAGTAATTGCATTCACAATCAGTTGCTTCCTGACTGAGACTAGCTGCAGGTACATGTAGCTGCTAGTTACAGCCAAAGCATGAAATCGTTCATCTCTTGGGCCTGGCCAAGTTCTTTCCCCGAGTCCTGTGACCTTGTTTAGCTTGAGCTGGGGGAAGAACCATGAAATCTGAGCGTAAATTTAGCAGCCATTATTCATACGAAGCCTGCATATTTACCTGGTGCTTTCTGGTGTCTCACTGATGTGAGATACGGAGACACCATCTGTGAAAACTGTTCACCAGCAGTAACTGTGTGGAAACAAAACCCAAAGTGACACGACTAGTTACTAGTAGACATCAGTAGCCAGCTAGTAGCTGCAGATACAGTAGCTACATCAGATAACCACTTTTTCTTTGACTGAAAATTTAGCAAAACTCTATAATTATTTATAATTTCACAATTCACTAGCAAAAATGAACTTTCTCCAAATATCTCAGCAACTTCCAGCTGCCTTCTTCAGTGAAATGACACTTATGCAAGTCGTGTGAGGCAAACAGATAAAGGAAAAGGAAATACGTAAGTTTATAATGCATGCAGTTTTCTGTTGGGGGAACCAGAGAAGGAGGCTGTTACATATAATCGTGCATGCCATGAAACGCTGCTTGAGAGTGAATTTGCTACCCCTCTTATGTTCATTTTTCTATCAGTAAGAAGTGTTGTGTTCAGTCTGGTTATAGCCATTTGAAACTCTGAGTAATCACAAAATTTCCAGGAAATAATCGTGGGCCATTCGAAATTGGGAGCCTACATTAATTTTCAAAAAGCAACCTAGTTTATGAAGCCAACATGCACGAATAGCTGCAGTCCAATAAGACCAACCTTTAGCCAGCATGAGTTCATGCCTAGGCAGAGGCTTCTTCTGCTGACTGGGCACTTGTACCCTCCTTGCAGCCATCGGTGGCTGCCTCCTGTTAATGACTTTGGCTGCAGGGATGGTACTCCGCTTTGGGCTGGCTTTGGCACCGCCGCCAGTCTTGTGCAGAGGTGTGCTGTGGTTGGAAGTACACTGTGAGAGGGTTTCCAACTCCTCTATTGTAATAACAGTCCGGTTTTTCTGCAGCCTTCTTTGGGTGGACTCTGAGAGAACGGGCTTAGCCAAAGGTAGGGTGGTGTTGCCGCGAACGTGCCTCCTACTCTTCTTATCTTGTCTTTTGGAGACAGTAAGCTGGGGTTGGGGTCTTGATTTGCAAAGGTCCAGGGTTTCAATGGATTGTGACTCTAAGGCCCTCATCTCCAACTCCTTCAGAATCGCTTTCTTTGAATTCTGTGACACAATGTACTTGCTCCTGTTACTGGAGCAGCGAGACACTGAGATTCTCGGCGTAGCAAAGGAGACCCTCGAGAGAAGAGTGTGAGAGCTCTTCTTTGGAGAAACAATCCGCTCAGGCTCAGAGGATGCAGAGCTGGATTCGTGCATAGATTGAAGAGACGGCAGAAAAGCAGATACAGTTTCTGATTTGGGAATCGGATTAGTCACAGGTGTCTCGTTTCTAGCCACCAGACAGGCGTGTTGTGAGGAAGGAAGAGGAGGGAGGGATATGGAGGAGGTGAGAGGGTGAAGAGCAACCAGTGACTTGAAGTCACTCAGAGGCAGCGGTGAATTCACAATCCCAGGTAGATGCAGATCGCTAAAGAGAGAACCAGATATACGTCTGATGTATAGGCCAATGCCCCATTATAACATGCACATGTACAACCACTGCAGACAGATGCTCTCACCTAGCAGCCAGGGCCGTGAGGGGTGTGTGTCCCCTGCTGTCCATGTCGCCGCCTTCTGTCAGTGTGTCATCAATCAGTAGGTTGGACTTGGAGCCTGAAGGAGGGTCAAATTCTCATGGATGACAAGATGAAGATTCAGATTGAGAAATGGCTGGCTAATCTTGACCTGTTGTGGTGGTGTAGAGCTTAGCAGATAGCCTGGCTATATCGGGAAGGTGCAGCTCTCTCATTAGAGGCAACTGCTTCTCCATGGCGACCTGAGCAGTCAGGGTCTTCTGCCGGGCCACCGCCGCCCTGTGCTGCACAGTGAGGTCGACCGGGAAGGCAATGCCATGCTCTGGAGGAATAGAGAGAGAGAGAGAACAAGAGATATCACTCTGTCAAACAGTAAACAAAAAAGATACATACTATGGTCTTCTGCCACTATGTTTACAATATATTTGCATGCACACAGGCACGCACACACACACACACACACACACTGCCCTCACCTTCCAGCAGAGCCCTCTGCTGCTCCGCTAGCTCCAGTGTGAGGGCACTCTGCTTGAGCAGCTGCCCCACAGTCCCTTCTCTCCTGGTCAGCTGCACCCCAGCCAGTGTGGACACCAGGTACTGCTCCATCTCTCCAGCTTCGGCCTCACTGCAGCGCTGCAGGAGCTCTATCACCTCTCGCTGTAAGGGGTGCAGCCCTGGGAAGGCCGACAGCCGCTAGAAGGAAGACGTGGTACATGTGTAAAGCCTCATCCTCTGGCATATTTTGCATACGTGCATGGATACCTACAGCATATACACTGCAATTTCAAACTTGAGGCACCAATCTACTCAGCTTACCTCCTGGATGTCTGCCATCTTGGCTCTGGTTTCCTTGAGCTTCCGTTCAACTCTCTTGTGCTGAGCTTCCATCCGCTGCTTGTCTGCCACCAGTGTTGCCAGCTCCTCTCGTGCAGAGGAGACGTCGTACGACTCCGTGGGAGGGAGACTGGAGAGCTCTGTGCCCGAGTCAGGACTTACACACAGCTCCCTAGCACAGAGACCCAGTGTGCTGATCTTGTCTGAGGTTGCAGCGGGAAGGGTCACATGAGTGTCATGTGATGCTTGGCTGGTCACATGATCCACAGCTGCGGCCTCATTGGTCAAGTCTACTTCCATGTGAGTGGACTGATGTCCTGCTAAGGAGTTGGTGGGGCTGGACAGGGAAAGCCGTTTGTGTTCCGTCCACTCCTGGATGCAGGCCCGATGTCTCCGGCTCTCCAGCCCATTCTGCAGCAGGTGGCACTCAAGAGCAAGCAGTTCTTGCCTGGAGGGCATCCAGAGAAGGAGGACGAAGTGTGAGCTTGTGCTGAGGATGATACACAGTAAACATGCTTCTGTGGTCCCCCCCCCCCCCAGTACAAGGTCACATGCACACGTGCACCATGGTGTACCTGATCTCTTTCTCATCCAGTGATAAAGCTTTGTACTGCCCACACAACTCTTCCACTTCTGAGGACTGGCCTGCTGGGGCTGAAGGAGATATACAAAGAATGACTCCCATACTCTCTTTGATGAAGAACTGGTAACATACCAGCTCCAAAATACACTTGCACTGCGCTAAGCTACACGGACGCTTGGTGCCCTAGCCAACTGTATGCTTTACCTCCACGGCCCTATCCCACACAAAAGATGTTCTTTAATCTACACTGGTTCCCAGCCTCACCCACCCTCTGTTCCACCCCTTGCTTCTGCTGCTGCTCCAACACTGCTGTACCTTGTCCCATACAAAAGGTATCCACACTACTTGTAGCGGTCCCCATTCTACTCCAGCCCCACCCACCTTCTGCTCCACCTTGCTTCTGTTCCTGCTGCTGCTCCCTTGCTACGCTGAGCTGCTCCTGGAGTCGGTGGACCTTCCTCCGCAGCTCAGCGATGATCTGGTGGTACTGCGTGATGTGATAGGAGACATCACTCACGTTCTGATGGACCTGATGCATGCGAGTGCGTGTGTGTGTGTGTGTGTGTGTGTGTGAGTGTGTGTGTGTGTTCATGGAAAGTAAGTGTCTACTGTAATGATTTGCCCTAGCTGCTTTGCTGTTTAAGCCCATCGCAAAAATTCAATATTAGCTACCTGAATATGTTTACATACTGCTAAAAAATACTATTTCTCATGTTGCTGCCGTAGCACTTATGCCATTGATAATGCACCCACAGACGTAGGCGGAGCTTGTAAGACTTCCAGTCAAGAGCAACAAGAGAGTGTACTGTGCTTACTAACACTTGGCCTATACTTGTGCATACATGGAGCTAGCTAGAGGACTCTCCAAGGGTCCAGCCTACGTACCTTGGTCTTGATGTGCTTGGCTCGCTCGGCATACTTGAGCGTGTTCCTCGACTCTTCAAAGGAGGTACTGGCTGGGCTGATGTGTGCGATCATTACCGTCCGACAGGTACCACTGAGAGCATCCTTCAGCAACCTGGTCAGTTTGCTGTCCCGGAAGTTGACGTAGTGGGCTCGGCCATTGCCCCCCAGGGCATTGATGCAGTTGCCCAGAGCTAGCAGGGAGCGGTTGATGTGGGCACCCTCAACCATCCTCTTCCCACGGTTCTGTGTGTGTGTGTGTGTGTGTGTGTGTGATATGGAGCTGATTTAGCTATGTTAGCACTGTCTCAGGTTCATCTACTCCCAGCTTTCAGAATAGCAAGCAATGATCAAGCTTCAGTAAATAATTTTATACTTCACCTCCTGTGTGATAAGTATCATACCCCACACAGAATCTCATGTCTCTCTTAGAGGGAATGACAATAATAATCAACCCACTGTGTTTTGGTTCTGTCTCAGAGCACATCTAAGTATCGTAAGCATAGAAACCATAAGGTGGAATGATATCGTTGGAATCACTAGCAGCTGTAGTTGTAGTTACACATGTAGTCTATAAGGTGAAGGAACTACACGACCTCCCAAGAGCTCATGACACCTGCTCCAATATTCATCCAGCTCATTAGCTATGCTGCTGTGGCAAGGCTAGCTGGTTAGGTGAACCTCTGAAGGGCATTCATACATCAGCCCAAATCATGAATCCAATCACTCCAATTAGGTGGCAAATCTATTTCCTTATCCTCAGAAAAACAAAGCCAGCTCACACAATAAACAGTGGTGTTGTTTGTGTGCTGAGTCGACTCCCCACCTTGGGCCTGAGCAGGAGGCATGGTCTGGGAGTGGCCCAGGTGATGTAATCCATTATACAAACACTGGTGTCACTGTCATATGAGCAGTATTGCATAATAGCAGTCTCTTGTTAGTACAATGCACCTCCACCTATACAGGGTCAGACAGCCTCATTCCAGAGGTAAGCCCTGTACGGACTACCCAGCAATCACAACTCATACACACTAGTTTACACATGAGCCATCTGTATACCTGCCTCCATTAAAGAACTAGCTAGCTAAGGCTCATTGGCTGTAGCTCACTACAACCACAACTGAGGGACGTTGTGGCATTACCTGGGTGATGGCCGCCCTCTCTGAGCCGGCCAGGTCCACCAGGTACAGCACTCCTGTCTTCACCTCCTGCCTCACATTCATTACCCGGCTACGCTGCTCCACTGTCACCTAAGGAGGGGAGGGGAGGGGAGGGGAGGGGAGGGGAGGGGGGAGGTAATCGTCTTGGCCACTACTATACATGGCACATTTCAGAATGGGAACCGGGCAATGTTACCTACTCTGAGTATGGCATGGGACCGTGATGATGTCTTGTTGACGGCTGTGGGTTCACATATCCTCCTTTGGTTCCCCCGTTTCAGGAGCCGCAAGATGTCCCTTGTGGACTCTGCCTCCACCTCTAGCAGTCCGGGCACCACGACTGTCCCATTGGCGTCCTCCCGCAGGTCAAGGACTCCACCCTCTGGGTTAAGGAGGTCTCGAATCATCTCATTGTAGATCTGAAGAGGAGAATTACAGGTGTTTTACAGTGGGGATAGGACTATGGGGTGATAATAATGTAGCCACTGCGGCCAGCCCACCACGTGCCACCCCTGCCAACCAAGACAGCCACATCTGCATGACAGCGTTCCATATTAACGTGGTCGCCTGCCCGCCACTGGCTGCTATGCCGACAACCCACCTCCAGGTAGGCCATGGTGATGTGGTAGATGATGTCCTCTTTGGTCTTCTCGATGTGCTGGAAAAGGCCGTTGAGAGTGCACACCATGACTCCTGGCTCCTGCCGCGTCCCCAGCATGGTGTACGTCTTGCCTGCACCTGGAGGAGGAGGAGGGTGGGGGAGAGAATACGGCAGGAGAGGGGACAATGGAGGGTGCCTAATGCGATGGTACAAACAAGTACACTTTGCAGGTGTAACAGAAAATTGACAGACTAAAGTGCTGAAGCCATTTGCTAACTAGGACGGTACAAATAAGCAGCATCTCAAGGTGAGCCCCCTCCATTGCCAAATTTAGCTTCAAATCACCATCACTTTGATGTTAAACAGCCTCTCGTCCAGGGACTACCAGGCCCGGAACCTACCATTTATGGACTTGCACATTTTGATATTGCAAAGAAGGGGAGCAGGGCCTGAGAGCTAGTCCCTCCTTTTTCAGACCACGTAGCCTGTGGTTACATTGAGCAGGTCTGGATCTGCCATAAGGAGTGTACCCTTTCAGAATACCAGCTCAAAATGGTGTCTGACGTAATACTTCACCTACAACTAATTCCTCACCTGTGGCCCCATAGGCAAAGATGGTGGAGTTGTATCCCTCCATCACCTTATGGACGACCCCCTGGCCCGCACCCCGGTAGACCTCGGCCTGGGTGGATAGGGGTCCGAAGGTGTGGTCAAAGACGTACTGCTTCTCCCGGGAGCGGTGGGCCCTCAGGATATCGTCACTGTCCTCGTTGGGGTCTCGCAGCACCACCAACTGAGAGAGGAAGAAGGGATGAGTCTTCCTGCGCTGACAATCAACCCCCACAGGTTTTTCCCTCCAAAATCTGCAGTGTCTACAGATACTAGGATAATGATGGCAACCAAACAGCCATAGGACAGGCAAGCATCAACACCATCATCCTTATTAGGGCCTTCTGTGCTCATACTTGTTGCATTATTGCACATTAAAATTTAAAAATGATAGCATTTGCAAAATACTGCAGATTTAATATCACATCTGCTGTATTTGAAACACTGATTGTCAGACTGTCCTTGGCAGCATCTATTCCGCTTTTAACAACTACCGAGGTCTACTACAAACTCGTGAGCAGATCTGAAGCAGGCAACGCTTGCTGTGTCACAGTCAACCCACTCACGTTGGAGTCCACGATCTGAGCCGCATGCACCGCCCCTCTGCTGTACTCTACTCGACTCATGGGGCGCACCCTCAGGGCCACCTGCAGGGGAGAGGGGTCGGAGTGAGGAGAGGGGTTCAGGGATGGGAGGGCACTGTACTGCATGCATATACAGCTATATAAATGCATGTATACCAAAAAATAACCAGAGAATGTTAAACACCAGTAGCTTATACTAGTCTCGTTCCCAGCCGACGAATATCTTACCGTTAGAGGTTGCTCCGGTTTCATAGTGATTACAGTGCCTCTGGGGTTGGCTACAGCGCCCGGGGCAGTCTACGGATCACTGCGCATGTGGCGTCTCAATATTCTACAGAGTTTCTTTCATCCCGGGCTTGTGTATCTTTCGGAATTTTGCACGATCGATCCAGCAGCCATATCGTGAGATCACCTGTGTTTATTTATATTACGCCGAGGGGGGGCTAATTGCTATGGAAACGTGCCGATTTTTTTGACTTAACCCTTTAGTCACAAATGTCACGCATGCCATATCAAAATGGCGAAGCACCATCCCGACCTGATCATGTGTAGAAAACAGCCCGGAGTCGGTAAGAAACTCATAAAAAGCAAAAGTCTTACCTTTTGTGAGTTTTGATACTCCTCCTTCTTCCCCCCCTTCCTCACAGCTATTGGTCGACTCTGTGAAAAGTGTAAGTTTCAGCTCACCTATCCACCTACATATTTCTGTGTTCTCCCCCACATTATATTAAGCTGTTGACCAGTTGCATGAGCATAATCTTGACTGGTAAATGTATAGTTAAAAAATTGTATGAAGAGCAAAAAAGGGCTTCAGTATATGCACTGGTGTTTATATAGAGAAGTTAGAACAAGCCGACTCTAGATGAGACATGGCTACCTGAGCAGCAGTGACTGGTCTGCCCCTCTCTCCCTCAGGCGATGGCAAGTGTGTGATCTGTGATTCATATGTGCGGCCATGTACGTTGGTCCGGATCTGTGATGAGTGTAACTATGGCTCCTACCAGGGTCGCTGCACCATCTGTGGGGGACCGGGGGTCTCTGACGCCTACTACTGCAAGGAGTGCACCATCATGGAGAAGGATGTGAGGGCATTATTTCAGCTTGCCATTCCCACCAGCAATAAAAATATTTGCCTTTTCCGTGAGCAGATAATTATATTGTCTCTCCAAAACCTTTTTTATTATCTGTTACTTTGCTCTTTAATAAAACAATTCCAGGAACAGAAAGCTGGCCCCACGTAGGGGCTGGCCATGTGTACATATAGAGACAAAATGAAGCTAGAAATTTTTGTCTCTTCCCACAGCGAGACGGATGCCCAAAGATTGTAAACCTTGGTAGCTCCAAGACTGACCTGTTCTATGAGAGAAAGAAATACGGATTCAAGAAGAGATGATAGTGACCATTAACAGGACCATTAAAATACACCTTATCTCCCCAGCTGCATGATGCTGCATTTTTATCATGCTGTATATTGTGCAGTGAGACCTAGTTTTCATGTACTATACTATGTTCAAATCTGCCGCGGATACTAGTATCTCCGCCCACATAGCTGCGGACGCGTAGTTAACTAATGCGTTTAACGGACGTTCAGAACCGTCTGTCACATAAACGTTTCGGATACGTTAAACATCATGAACAAGCAAGCAGACAGTAATACTGGCTGCAGTAGGCGTATGAGATGGCGAAGCATCACCCCGACCTGATAATGTGCAGAAAACAGCCTGGAATTGGTAAGTAGCTAGCTAGCTCGTAGATTATTGTGCACTTCAATTATTAGCATTCTTGGCTTAATAATTCACTGTGTGCTTGTTATCTCTTTACACAGCCATTGGACGAGTCTGTGAAAAGTGTGAGTGGTAACGAAAGGCGCTTATTTCTATTAAAGTGGTACCAGCTGCAATACTGCAGTAAATTTTCTACTATTAAAGTTCCACTGTAGTGTTTACTTTCATTCCCCCTCAGGTGATGGGAAGTGTGTGATCTGCGACTCAATGGTGCAGCCATGTACGTTGGTTCGGATCTGTGATGAGTGTAACTATGGCTCCTACCAGGGTCGCTGCACTGTCTGTGGGGGACCGGGGGTCTCTGACGCCTACTACTGCAAGGAGTGCACCATCATGGAGAAGGATGTGAGGGAGCTTCTTTTATAGTAACATCATTTTGCACTTGGAATTATTAACCTTCTCTCTTTCTCCCACAGCGAGATGGATGCCCAAAGATTGTGAACCTTGGTAGCTCCAAAATTGACCTGTTCTACGAGAGAAAGAAATACGGATTCAAGAAGAGATGATAGACGACCGACTCTTTAAATCTGCTCCCATCTTAAATATTGCATATTGTGTACATGTACATGCATAGTAAGTGGAATTGAGGCTAGAGCATTCATAATTTTAATGATGCTGGAATGGAAATATCTCTGGATCTGAGTACCTGTATGAGACTACTACAGAGTTTGAAATGCAAATATCAATCTTCATTCATAGTCACGGCCATGGTACAAGGGCCCTCAGAGGAGTAGCAGAGCTGCTGGGCACTGCTGTTGAGTCCAGCCTCTTCCAGTGCCAAGGCCAGCCTGGCAAATGTGAACCCATCGGCCGCTCGCCGCCGCCACTCCTGCAGCACATAGAATGCCCGCATGTACTCCGGCCTATTACTGTCGGCAGTGCCACCTACGACACTCCTTATCGTACCAAAGTCCAGGTCCAGAGCGATGCCTAGCTCCTCCCACTTCGAGCCCACGCTGTGGGCCACTTCCATTAAGAACTTGTCTGTTATCTGTCCTTCTCTCACCAGGAGCCTCCGTTTCGCTCGAACGTGGCCAGCAGACGTGGGACTGTTTTGCTTCCGCTTGGTGGGCCTTGGTGGACTGGGGAAGGCTGTGTCTGTCCTGAGCTCATTGCCTGGAGCAAAGGTGGCGGTGCCGTCCTGACTGTCGAAGTGGGGGATGGGGTCATTTTCGGGGGACCACGGAGGGGTGAACTCCACTAGGAAGAAGAAGAGAGATCGTGAATAGATGCCAACCCATAATCTGAGTTGCCTAATAAGGTATGAAATGCAACTTACTGTAGGCTGGTGTTTGCTGCAGCACAGAGGGAGGAGTGTGAGGTGGGGCAGACTGGGACGTACCCACTGCAGGCTATAGTGGATGGACACATAACAAGTTACAGCTTCTATTTATAGCTAAAGGTAAAGTCTAGAATTTGTGGGAATTGAGTAGCGTGAACTATTATAATTATGTGTCTCCTGTAAAAACAGTTTCTGTGCGATGAGAGACACACCACTGCAGCAGTCATCTCACCTTGATGAGATTGAGCTCAATTGGAGTGACCCCATCGTTATGGCCGACACACAGCTTCCCGATCACCTGGTGGTCCAGTAGGGGCAGCTGAAGCTCCCTTAGGCGGAGGGCAAATTCAAAACGCAGACAGAAATCCTCCCCTGTGAAATCAATGACAGCACACCTGCTCAAACTGGTCTCCCCAAACTCCCCCCTGGGTTCAAAGTGACCACTCAGGGTCAGCGAGATCTCACCGGTCCTCAGAAACACATGCTTGTCCCCCGTATCTGCCAAGGGCCACTTGTAGTTGCTCAGTTCCTTGAGAGGATCTCCAAATTTGTAAACCATCACCAGTAGTCCAAAGGTCATGTCTGGGAGGGGAACCGACATGAAGACCTGGCAGCGCACCGAGACGTAGCGGGTTCTGCTGCTCAGTTGACTGTAGACCAAGGAGGCTCCATATCCTAACCTCTGGAGGGTGTCCCTGCACAGAGCCCAGAGTAGCTTGAAGAAACTGAAGTGGGTCACTGAGAAAGTTGCTGTTTGTCCGTGAATTGAAATGGGTGCATTCTCAATCGGTTCCCAATGAAATGCATCCTCGGGAATGAAAGGTGAGTGCCAGAGCTGAAGGGAAGCACTGTCATTGAATGCAGTCTGAATTGAATTAAAGTCTGGGATAGGAATGGTGATTTTAATGGGTTTTCTGAATTCCATCCCGTGGGGCTCGAGGCCAAAGCAGGCTGATGCTAGGGCGAAGGGGCTGTCCTGGTGGTTGTGGTAGGGACGATCTGCATAGTACACAGTAGCCTGCACTGATGTGGGCAAGTCCATGCTGTCAGGTGGAATGGAAACCTGGAATCCAGGCAGGTCTGGTATGGAAAGTATGCCCCCCAGGCTGGGCTCAATTTGAGTTATCGCGGTCGGGTACGGCATGACAGAGAGTACCGCAAATAGGCTGAAGTGGGTAGTGGGGAACATGACGCAGTCCTGGAATATCTCACACCCAGCCGCTCTAGGACCTGATGTCTCTGTAACCCTAGTCCAGCGTGGAGGCTGGCAGAGGTCGGTGCTGCTGCAAAGAGGCACCAGTCTTTGGTGGCAAGCGGAGGGCCCGGTGCAGTGGGAGAGTACCACGATGGCCGGTGTGTCATTCGCAAACGTCAGACCATGGGGGGTGATCCTCACCACTGGAGTGATGAGCAGTTCGTTTGGCCTCACTGGTGGGTGTAGAGAAAGGTCCTTCACAATCTCAACGCTCACCCGATCTCTGCACCCCTCTGGGAGATATATGTGACAGAGCTGTCCCTCGCTGCAGGCATCAGTGTAGCCTTGTGGCAGCCTACTGGGATGGAACTTGGGCCAGGGGTCAGGATCCGGGTCAAAGTCATTAGTGTTCAGAGAACCAGAGCTACTGGTAGAGAACAGCCTCGCACCAGAGTCGTAGCCACTTTCAGTCGACTCTGTCTTGCGGAGAAGCCTACTGAGATTGCCCTGCCTGCTGCTGGAGATCCTTCTCCGCTTTGTGGCATTGCAGCTTGCTTCGGGGTCCGGCATGGGTAACAATTCTACATTAAAGTACTCCCTCATTTGTCCAATGCCTCCTCTGCAGATGGCTTTAGGGATATTCTCGATTGGGTTCTTGAGGAGGTACAGCTGCTTTAGCTTTGGTAGCCTGAGGATTGCTGGATCGACAGAGGTGATGCGATTCCCGGAAAGGTTCAGCTTCTCCAGGTGAAGCAAGGCATCCACCCCCGGTGGAAACTCAGTGAGATCATTTCTCGATAGATCAAGGACTCTCAGTCTCCTTGGCCAGGGAATATCTGGCATAAGGCCAGCCAGACTGCAGTTTACTGCAATGAAAGCTTCCAGTGCCTTGAGCTCGCTGCAGAGAGCAACAACCGTCCCCTCTTCCAGGATGCTGTAGCTCAGGTCTAGAGAGACGATGTGGGCGGCATGGGGCGCACATTGCTGCAATGCTCCGGCCAGTACTGGGAGGGCGGGGCTGAGGTGCAGCCTGCGGAGCTGCAGGGAAGCGCCCGAGGCGGGGGTACCAGTTGGGGCGACCTGGTTCCAGACGGACCTCACCAGTTTCTTAGGTGACTGCACCTCATCTGAACCGTTCTCCAAGGACGTACTCAGCCTCCTGTGAGCCATTCTGATCTTTGTTTGTCACGCCATTATGCTAAAAATCAAAGTAATCACTTTATAGTATATACTGTACTACGCCATGTGTAGGGGGCTTTATTTTGAATTTTGGTAAACAGTTGCCACAGGTGACGGATAACCACGCCCCGTAACTGCAGCAGCCTAGCCATGTCTCAGCAGGGAGCAGTACTCCAGGGCTACAACAACGAGCTTATTAAATGTGAGTCTGTATTTATTGAGGTTATAATTGATCTCCACACTAGAGTATCACTATCAGGGCTACAATGATGGATTTACGAACAGAGCCTCACAGCAGTTGACTTAAATTGGGGAAATTTCCTGTGAACATGTATATATCATGTAACCAGCTCCTTCCATGATTGAGGGTGTGACTATAAAGTTTCAGGGCGTGATATTGTTACTGTAAAAGTAGGTGGAGTTGTTCCCTGGGGGCACACCTCTCAGCCGCTTGGCCGCCTCTGGGAGGGGGATGGCATCAGACTGGGGGTTGGAGGAGGAGGGTCCTTTACTGGAAGCCCCCTTCGCCTGTGGGTACTGGACTTCTGTCCAGTTTGCCTCATCAAACACATCTTCAGGGTCTGGGGGAGGTCCCTCCTGACCTAGCGGGTAGATGATGTATACAACAGTAGCTCCGTAACCATCAACGACCAGCACACCTGCCATGAGTGGGCAGGCAGAAGGTGCTGGGAAAGAACACGCCCATGGGAGCGTACAGGTCCTCATTGGCCACCTTGAGCAGGTAGTCCAGGAGCTTGCCTGGGGTGTCGGTGAGGACCGAGAACTCGTGGTCGGAGGGACCCCAGGAGGTGGTGTCCAAGTGACACACCGACTCCTTCAACTGCTGCAGCAAGAGGCCGTCTAGCCGACTGCTGGGAGAGCACTCCTTGTAGGGGAAGCTTAGCTAGAAGTGAGAAAAGAGGAGGGGGAGGACCCTGGTGATTATAGCTGGTTATTAGTACCCTGGTAATTAATTGGTTGCCGACAGCAGTTGGTATATAACCTTGTTCCCAGCTCACAAAAAGTCGTCTTTCATGGGCTGGGAATGAGGAGGCTAACCTTTTTCAGGAGTGAGTGGAACAGCCGTGTGACGTCGCTACCGCCATAGCTTAGAGTCACTCTGAGCTGCAGAGATTGCATCATCACGTGATCAGTCATGTGAGTCACATGATGTTCACATGATCCTCACATGAGGTTCGTACCTTGTGTTGGGGTTGGATATGCCGTCCTCCACGCAGCAGATGTGCGTGATCTCGTCACCGACATTCACTACACAGGCACTGCTCAGACCAGCACAGTATGTGGCACACACCGACTCCTACAGGATTAAGGGAACTCCAGTAATCTATATTTTTATACTACCTGTGCACTATTACTACACTACCAACATACTAGTAAGATGCTGGTAATCATTGAGGGGCGAGCCTGATCGAGCGTGGTGCGTCCACTGATACACATTCAGGACTAAAACTTGGTAGGTAGCTAGTAGTCTCGGGTACCCAGACGGGTCTGGGTACCCGAGACTAGGTAGCTAGGTTCATAGCGCTATCTGTAGCTACCTAACCTTTATCCCCAGTGTTTGTACTATAGCGGGAACGCTCTAGCCATCCTGATGTGCAGTTGTGCGCTCGTTCTAGGAACAATTCCATTTAACGCACATCATCGACCGGTTTAAAAGACTAAATTTTGCCAACATCTGACGGGAAGTCAAGGTGGCGCGTTCGTTTCAGACTGGGGTCGGAACGTGGCCTCCCCATTAATCGGGTCGCGGGTTCGAATGCCGCCCGCGTACAATCTGATTCTTGACTTTCTAAGCCTATAGCCAATATGCCGGTAACTTTCTTCTCCGGAAGAACTCCGAAGCTAAAAGGATGACTGGGTACGTTACAGCAGCGGCTCCTGTAATTCCCAGCCATCGCCTATCCAGCGCTCCGGGTGTCTAACACTCCAGGAGGGATGGGAGGCTCCCTAGGCTTTTGCTTCTTTTTTTTTCTTCTCAAGTTTCTTTTTTTTTCTCTCCAAGATTTTTTTCCTCCTTCTTTTTCCTCCAAGTTAAGTTGTTCTCTTTATAGAAATACCACAAAAATAATTTAAAAAATTTAATTTGAATTTTATAGCTAACATTTATAACTATTTTTATAGATATGCTATTGGCTGCTAGGCTTTTTTCCCTCCAACTTACATTGTACTTTATAGAAATACCATAAATAGTCATCTATCTATTAGTACTAAGCCTGAAAAGAATTCTTTTCATGTCTGACAGCTGGGTAGCTACTGAACCACACACACTGAATACTAACAGAATAGTTGGAATGACAAGTCATTGGGAAAATTCAAATGCACACTTGCTTGCAGTATTGGTGGAGCTCGTGAGACGTTTATCCCATACACGTACAGTGACTGAATGGAGATGCAGTTAGTATGAATAATGCAACAGGACAAGCTTTGAATCAGTTAGTTGAGTGCTCGCTATTGTGTCAAAGCCACTCTTGAAGTCCGTAAAAAATATCTTGGTTTGCTGAGCTTCTTCAAGTAGCGCATCAATGGAAGGGAGCTCTTGTCTCGAACACTTTCAAGAGCAATTTTTATCAGGAGTAGTTCACAGTCTAGCTTGCTTAGGAAATCTTACAGGCCAGACTCACACCCGTGAGACTATTGCTTAGGGTCTAAAACAAATAGGTCTTGCATCTTAATAATTTATTTTAAAGCCCTCCCCCCCCAAGGTCTCGAGGACCTGTGTGACAAGAGGGACAAGCTCCACAAGGAGATTCTGGAGGAAGAGGAGGAGAAGCAGCATATTCAGAATGACATCCGCATCCTCACCGAGCGGCTTGCCCAGGTCAATGAAAGTCTGGCTCGTAAGATTGCCACCCGCAATGACTTTGATCAGACCATTGCTGAAACCAAGGCTGCATACAAAAAGGTAAGCGGGATATGTACATTAATGAAACACGTACAAGACAGTAATTATTGTTGTGTTTTTTTTGTGTGTTGGGGAAGTTCTCTGTGTTAGGGTCGGTTGGTCAAAACATTCCTGCCACATCACTAGTTTGCATACCGGTACTCATACGTAAACACTCCTAAAGCTTAGAAGTCTACCAGTATAGTAACGGCGATAATTAGGTAATGGTTATAGTACACAACTGGATGTAATTGCAGAGGTACACACACACACACACACACACACACACACACACACAGATCATGGAGAGTTCGCAGTCTCTGCTACACGTGCTGAAGAGAGAGTCAGGCCAACTAAAGGAGCGCTCCAGAACGTTGGGCTCCGATGGCAGGAGTGAGAAACCATCTTCGCAGTACGACACTCAATAGCGTCACACTGTGTTCCATGACCATTTCCGCTGCTTGTAAAATTCAGATAATTATGACCATAACATCATTAACTGCACACACACACACACACACATACACACACACACTCCATTTTGAAAAAATATATATAAAAATCATGATAATTGTTGAAGTGTCAGTGTGGCGTTTGCTGCTCCACAAATCTGTCGTACACCAGCTTAGCACTCACTACGTCCTCAATGGCCATTCCTAGAGACATACATAGGCAGATAAACAACTCTCAGAAGAGATAGCTATGGTCTGGGAACGTGAGGACCCTATTCAATAGTGCTTGAGAGTAGAGGGGCTACCTCACCCAATGATTTGAAGAGCAGGAACTTCTTCCCACAGTCCGGGACCTTGGGCAGAGTCTTCCTGCCCGCCATCACCTCGCCTATCTCAGCAAAGACTTCCACCTGTGAAAATGATGTTAGAAGGCAGGAATAGGGAAGGAATGAAAAGCAGCCTCTTGATGTTCCGTCATCATCTGGGCCCCCCCCCCCCCCTCTCCTTATATATAATCATGGCAGCGTAACTATAGTAACCTATGGAGGGTCAGCACATACAATGCCTGGGCGTAGGCTACACTCCTTGATGTGCAATAGCAGCTCATGTGACTTCACAGTACCTTGGAAAGTATGATGTCGCCTGACTCCTTGAGAGCAGCCTCCCGGCTGTCCACAACCACCACCGCCCCCTGCATGAGCTCATCATCCAGCTCCCGCCAGTCTGGACGGCACGCACCCACACCTGCTCCAGGAGGAGAGGAAGGGGAGGAAACAGAGACAAACAGTTGCAGTGATAGCTATCACCTGGTAAGCAAAAAAAAGTGTTTTTCTTATTCAAGGAGTTAGTGATACGGTAGGGCTGGTTTTAATTGCATAGTATTGAAAGGTAATTGCGTTTGTAATAATTGCGATAGGACAGCCCATGTTTACACATCTACAGGATGTACACACACTAAACTTTGCGACCTGGCTATGAATTCGCAATTACACAGAACCTACAGTATGTCCTCATTATTCAAGAAACACAGCCCAGACTCATCAATTTTGCGTACACTTCTTGCATTGCATATTGCAAGAAGTAAGAGTCTGGGCTGAAGATGTAATGGATAATAAGGAACTTGCAGTAGCACACGAAACCTAACTCACAGCAGACCACCGCTCCCTCCTTTAGCCACCGTCCATGCACCACCGGCTCCGTTGCTAGGGTGGCAGTTACGATGACGTCAGCATCCCTCACTGCCTCAGGGAGAGACTCACACACCCTCACACCCTCCCCACCCACATCACTGGCACACTGCCGAGCACTTGCAAGGTTGCGTCCCCAGATACGAACCTGAATGGAGAGAAGAGAGGGACAAAGACATTACCATAATATTAAACACATGGAGCTGCTGTTGACGTAAATTGGAAAGGCAGCTAGTATTGTGATCAGGACACTACCAAGGTCAGAAGCCATTCATTACCTGGGCAGAGTGGGTGCCAATAGTGATATCCTAAAAAGTGCTGAATCTCCATAGGTTATAGGTTCCAGTAAACACATGTGGGTAGCACTATACTGTCAGTACAGAGCTGGTAGTGAGGCATACAGCAAGGGATGATGGGGCTTAAATGGCAGACTTATACTCGTTGCTCACTTCAGTGAAGCTGAACTCTGCCCTGAGGGCCTCCACGTGACTCCTGGCCTGTACACCTGTTCCCACCACACACAGCACCTGAGGAGGGCGGGGCACTAGGGCCTGCAGAATGCAAATAATTACGTCTCAATTCAACACACACGTACACTCATTCAAGGCACAAGCCACGACGCTCACTTTAACAGCACATGCTGAGGCAGCTGCAGTCCTCATGTCTGTAATGACCACTCCATCCACCAGCTGCGCAGGAGACACGAGACATGGCAGTAACAAGAACAGGAGTTTGCTGGACTCATGCACCACCTGGAAATAACCAATTCCTTTCCGTACAGCATCATAACCAATTTTACCACAACCATGTGATTCTGACCTGCTATAAAGCCCCTCTCACCACAGCACCTGCTATAAAGCCCCTCTCACCACAGCACCTGCTATAAAGCCCCTCTCACCACAGCATTTAAAAAGTGACAGATTTGGTGCCTTCTTAGTAGCATATGGCAAGAGAGGCAGCAAAAAAAAATCTGACCCGCAAATACCCTAACCCTGGCCCTATCCTAATTCTAAACCTCACATGGGTATAATTTTGTGGTGCCGTTCTTGCCAGCTGTGCCCTTTCTTACCGCCTGTAGTGTGCCAGTGGCAGCATCGAAGACAGTGATGATGGCCTGATGGCTGGGGATGCCTCTCTGAGCATTTCCCGTGTAGAACGTGACCAGCTTGGCTCCGAGGCCGTTGGAGAGACGGGAGAAGGCTGGCATCACTCCCAGGAACCTGGAGGAGGAGGAGGCAGCATTGGTAGAGGGATCACACATGCACACGTATGCACATACCCTCTGTGGTGCTGCACAGGAACCACTGATCGGACAGGCTGGATCACGCCTCCGTCCTCCCCTTCAGAGAACCACTGCAGGGCTCGTCCCACCTCTGCAATGAGGTCCCTCATAGTTACCAGTTCCCGGACTTTAGTACCCGGGATGAAGGGTGGGGCAGCCATCTGACAGGGGAAAGGATGAATCTGGAGAAAAGCCCTCTAAATATCCCGGACACGTGGCCCCCGTGGAAAGTTTGTTTGGAACACGTGGCCCGTGGCGTGACGATCTTTCTTCCTTATTTGGAATTTACCTTTCTTGAAGACGATACCCAAATCCTGTCTCTTTCGAGAGTATCTTGACCGTGTAGACTGACCAGAGTCCGCGGTCTCAGTTGAAGAAAAAGCAAAGCTACCGTCTCGCTACTTTTCGCTCGAAATCTGGAATCCCTCGTCACTGCAGCCCAAATTTTGCAGCCGCTTTCTCCCTCCCATCTTTTTGCCAAAGAAGGAAAGATCAGTCATGCCAGAGGTTCACGAGCTGGTGCTGGGGCCCATCTCCTGCCACTGCTGGAATGGAAACAGGACCAGTGAGTTTGATGAGCTTGCTGAGCTCATGGAGACAGTTGAGTTTGCCTCTCTTCTGCTTCTCTCTCAGAGTTTGCCATGTCTCCCAACAACAACGAAGTCCACATCTACACCAAGAAGGGCACCAAGTGGGAGGTGGAGCATGTGCTGAAGGAGGTATGACTTAACGACCCGTGTAATCTATTTTTGATTATCGGGAAGTGATTGGTACTTTTCTGGTTCCTCTCCTCCGACAGCATGGGCAAAAGGTTACTGGAATGGACTGGGCAGCTACTAAGGACCGACTGGTCACCTGTGGAGCTGTAAGCCAAGAAAACCCTTCCTTCTACTGTCTGAGCTATTTACCTGTTTTTCCTTATTTTTCTTCTCAGGATCGTAATGCCTATGTGTGGACCTACACCGGGAAGGAGTGGAAGCCATCCCTTGTGATCCTCAGGATCAACAGGGCAGCCACCATGGTCAAGTGGTCGCCAAAAGGTGTTAGCACGATTCCTCTGTTGTATACTTCTTGAGTTGATTGTGACAAAGCGTTGCTGGAGTGTTCAGTTGCTGCTTTCTCTCCTCCAGAGAACAAGTTTGCTGTGGGCAGTGGAGCTCGTCTCATCTCCATCTGCTACTTTGAGGAGGAGAACGACTGGTGAGTGTTCTGTCGGCTAGTGAGAGGATGTGTATGGCAGTCAGTGCTTTAACAGACAGAAGGCCCTACGGGCATGAGCATACCAAGTGATTAACATCGTTATATAGTGTCATACCTGGAGTTAACACTGGTGTTTGACCGACCAGTACGGGCTAACGTCATAGCAACTTTATGGAAGGACTAAAAGCTGCAATCTGATTGGAGCTTAAACTTTTGTGAACCAAAAATCAGGATATGCCCACTCTAAGGATTGGCCAATCAGATTGTGTTGCTTATGGTTTTATTACGACGCTTATTACTATCTCCCCCACACACACAGGTGGGTGAGCAAGCACATTAAGAAGCCCCTGCGTTCCACTGTGCTCAGTCTCGACTGGCACCCGGGTAACATCCTCATTGCCGTGGGTAGCTGTGACTTCAAGGCCAGGTATAACTATGACATCATTTGTTTCCATCATTACTTTATGATGTAATTACGTATCCTGGATTGATGCAGCACATTACATCATTCCCCAGGGTCTTTTCTACCTACGTGAAGGAGATCGAGGAGAAGCCGGCCGCTACCAGCTGGGGGAAAAAGATGACCTTTGGCACTTGCATGGCTGAGTTTACCGACAGCGGAGGTAGGTGGAACCGTCCCTAGACACCAGAGTGGCAGTGCTTCCTTTACGCCTCCCATTTCCTTCCCCGATAGGTAGCTGGGTGCACGGTGTTTCTTTCTCCCCTTCTGGGAACAAGCTGGCTTGGGTCGGGCACAACGCTAGCATCTCTGTGGTCAACGCCGCTGCCGATGGACAGTGAGTGGACCCCAAAACCTTGCATGCTTACATACAAACAACTGTAGTTCAGAAACCATGATATGACGGCGGCAAAACTATGAGAGCTGCCTCTTATTGGAGAGTTGATTAATACTCAGTCGGGTCGTAGGAAGGTAATAGATCTGCTCTATGGAGGTAATGTTGCAGCTGCATACTGTGATGGTGCTTCCACGAAGATAATTTCTGTATAGAACTGCAGTTACAAGAAGTGGATTATTGCCTTTCCCTCACACACAGGGTGACCAACATCAAGCACTCCTTCCTACCATATATGACCTGCCTGTTCTTGACGGAGAACAGCCTTGTTGCCGCTGGCTACGACTGCTACCCGGCACTGTGGTCCCATGACGACCAGGGAAGGCTCACCTACATCAACAAGCTAGACCAGGTCGAGAAGAAGGGGACGGGGCACCTCAGGTGGGTACTGCCTAGAATACATGGAATCATATCGGCACATTTTTCTGTATGGTGGTGCTAAAACATCTCCTCCTTCCCTCAGTGCCATGGAGAAGTTTAAGGGCCTGGACAAGCGAGCTACAGCTGGAACTGAGGACACCTCGCTGCAGTCCACCCACCAGAATGCCATCACACAGATCACCGTCCACACGGTGACCGGTGGGAGCACCTCTCGATTCTCTACCAGTGGAGTGGACGGGAGGCTGGTCATCTGGGACTGCAAGTCTCTGGAGGCCTCCATTGCCGGGCTCAAGTTCAATTGAGACTTGTAGTTGCTATATTATGTATAGCAGCTTCTGTGCAAGTGACTTTGTAGACTTGAAACTGGTTTTAGTGTAGTTGTAGGAGATTGCAATCACAGTCATGTAGCAGTTTATAGCCCGTTCCAGGTTCCGGGCCGGGGATGCGAAGCTGTTCGAGCTGCGTCGTGCATGCATATCGCATGCATGCAGGGATAATACATTACGTCACACGTAATGTATTATCTGGTATCCCTGATCAGAAGCAAATTATATTTTAGGTAGGTGGAGTCGGGTAAGCAGATGACACATAAAAAAAAAGAATATAAAAATTATTCAGTGTTCAATGGTTGGGGATACGGCCCTCGCTGATGGCCACATCCTCGTAGTCCACTTGTTTGGCTGGGTGGTGGAATGAGGAACGTGCTCCTCACAGGCACATGACGGCTGACCTCACCAGGGAAAAACTGATAGAGCATCGGAGCCAGCTGATGGTCTTGCTGTATTCTTGCTTCCGCTTGTCTGCCAGGAGAGAGGCGAGTCTTTTGTATGCAATAGAAGCAGCCGGAGCCATGCCTCCCGTGGCTGAGAACACTAGTGGCGTGAAAGACCCATGCTCTATTTCTCGAACACGTTGTTCGTAGCTTCTTCGCTTCGGTATCCCTGATGCATATCGCATGCGCGCGTGTACGCGCGCGCTGACTATGCATATCGCGCATATGCGGAAGTTAAGTAATTGTGTGTCGAGGGCGTGATCGAGGTCGCAACGCCCCCATAAATTCTTTTTCTTAGCCTCGTTCAGAGCTTAGCTATCCCTTGCTAGGAGAAGATCTGATCGCGTAGACTGACCAGAGTCCGCGGTCTCCGCCGGAGAAGAAGACGGAAGTTGCAATCTCGCTAACTGTGATAACTGCATTTCTGTCTTTACCACCCCCCATCTTTTGCCTGGGGAGAGATCAGCCATGCCTGAGGTTCACGAGCTAGTGCTGGGACCCATCTCCTGTCATTGCTGGAATGGAGATAGGACTAGTGAGTCAAGGAGCAGTTATATGGACTGCTTTTGTGCAGAGCTATAAGAAAATACGAGTTGAGATACTGTATAGTATCCATGGTTGAAGTACTACTATTAAAATATTATAGTACAGCTAAAAGGTATTAAATTGTTTGCAAAGTGCATCTGAAATTTAGAAACACAGATTGGCTTGTAAAAATAATGGTTGAACTCCGCCCACCTTTTTGTCACATAGCCATCTGTTCACTGCAACCCTTTCTCGCCTTCCTTTCTGCAGAGTTTGCCATGTCTCCCAACAACAACGAAGTCCACATCTACTCCAAGAAGGGCACCAAGTGGGAGGTGGAACATGTGCTGAAGGAGGTATGACCCGATGACCTGATTTTCTGAAGGAGAGTGTGACATTTGTGTTGATGACTTGGTTGTAAAATGCAATTCTCTAACAGCATGGCCAGAAGGTGACTGGTATGGACTGGGCCCCCAAGTGTGATCGTCTGGTCACTAGTGGAGCTGTAAGCCAATGCAAGAGCCCTCCTACCAACGATACATTGTTGTCTAAGGTCTTATGCATATGATCGTGTTTCAGGATCGTAATGCCTACGTATGGAGCTACACCGAGGGAACGTGGAAGCCATCCCTTGTGATCCTCAGGATCAACAGGGCAGCTACCATGGTCAAGTGGTCGCCGCAAGGTGATGGACAACATGTCTCCCATTATGTTCATGTACATTAGAAGGCTGTTTTTTTTTTCATCCAGAGAACAAGTTTGCTGTGGGCAGCAGTGCCCGTCTCATTTCTATCTGCTACTTTGACGAGGAGCATGATTGGTTAGTAACTCAAACAAGCTAACCATCATTATTTGTGTATGTACTTTAAAACTCGATTTTCCTGTTCCTCCCCTTCGGACTCCACAGGTGGGTGAGCAAGCACATTAAGAAGCCTCTGCGTTCCACGGTGCTCAGTCTCGACTGGCACCCGGACAACATCCTCATTGCTGTCGGCAGCTGTGACTTCAAGGCCAGGTAGGTGTGGCAATGTCTCTATTTTTACACTGTGCTGCTATAGCTTCTAGCTGCATCTTCCAGGGTCTTCTCAGCGTATGTGAAAGAGATTGAAGAGAAGCCAGCCTCTACTTGCTGGGGGAAGAAGATGACCTTTGGGAACTGCATGGCTGAGTTCTCCAACAGCGGAGGTGGGTACAAAGGTTCTGAGCCTGTCGGGATAGCATAATTCCGATATTTCTCCCCCAACAGGTGGCTGGGTGCATGGTGTCTCTTTTTCACCCTCTGGAAACAAGTTGGCCTGGGTTGGACATGACGCTAGCATCTCTGTGGTTGACCAGTCTGCTGAGGGACAGTGAGTAGACGTTGCAACTAAATATCAGTTTGTGTCGTCTAATTTTCCCCTGGATGCACACCTCTCAGAAGAGTTTTATCAAAGTGTATTCTTTCTGTGTATAGTTTACGTGTACCACACTCACAGTTTTGACAGAGCTGTCACTCTTTTCATGCTAACAGGGTGGCTACCATCAAGCACTCCTTCCTACCGTATATGACCTGCCTGTTCTTGACGGACAACAGCCTTGTTGCTGCTGGCTACGACTGCTACCCGGCACTGTGGTCCCACGACGACCAGGGAACACTCACCTACATCAACAAGCTAGACCAGGTCGAGAAGAAGAGTACAGGACACCTCAGGTCAGTGAGTCAGATGGACACTTCCTGAGAGCCCGCTCATTTGTGGCTGAATTTACCGTTTGTGCTGGTGCCTGGAGCAGCTAAAACGACTCAAATGCCTTCCTCCTTCCCTCAGTGCCATGGAGAAGTTTAAGGGCCTGGACAAGCGAGCTGCAGCTGGAACTGAGGACACCTCGCTGCCGTCCACCCACCAGAATGCCATCACCCAGATCACCATCCACACGGTGACTGATGGGAGTGCCTCTCGATTCTCTACCAGCGGAGTGGACGGGAGGCTGGTCATCTGGGACTGCAAGTCTCTGGAAGCCTCCATTGCCGGGCTCAAGTTCAATTGAGACAGCTAATGGTTATTATTGCACTGTTGACTCTTAGGAACCTGTCGTAGTGTGGCCTATGTCTGTTGGCGTAATAATGTGATTGAACTTCAGAATATTGCATGCTGCAAACCTAACATGTGAACTGGTTATTGCCAGTGGTGAAACTGGTACTTGAAATGCAGTAGCTGCTTAGAGCAATAGCAAAGGAAAGTCAGGCTGCATGACAGAGGTCATAAATGGAGAATTCAAAGAAGGCAAAAATGAATTGAGTTTTAGTCATCCCACTTGCATGATTTGCGTATGCTAATAACTTCAGCCGTAGTAGAATTTCCTCCCCCACTACTACTACGTGGAACACTAGCTACTCATCTATGGCTGTGAATGTAGTTGTGGTCCCCCAGTGAACAGCTGGTCCTGTGCAAGGTTTTGGTCTGCCAATTTGTCGGTCTTGGGCTGCAAGTAGCTGTACCAGTTTTGCATGCTGAAATTGAGTATGGGTTTAGCATGTAAACAAATGACGTCATGCTAATTATCGGGCGCGCATATTGTGCAGATCACCTCACCCACCATCTATGGTGGCCAGGAAACCCGGGAGCCATAGGGCAGGATCAGAATGTGAAATTTTTTCAAATTGCAGAAGTTTGGCTCGTTTTTATGATGGAGAAGATCAGAGACGGCTGAATATCGAGTGACTTGACTGGATGGGCTATATTTAGAATAAGGTGCCGTTGAGATGTCTAAGGCAAAGCAGAAGCAATCCACGTTATTCAGCGCGTGGGGTGGAAGCTCCAGTTCCAGTAGTACCAGAGCTGTTGGCTCTGCCAGGGACCAGGCAGGCGCTGGAGGTGAGGAATACGGTTTTGAGAACTTCGATGATTTGGAGGAATTCTTCCAAGATGATGTGACTGAGGAGCTATCACACGGTCATGAGACCGTACCAGCCTCCAAAGGGTCCCATTCCGTACTGAATGCCTCCATCATAGAGGACATCCCGGGGTTTGATGTGCATGCCGGTGAGATCTGGATCTACCCAACCAACTATCCCGTCCGAGACTACCAGTTCAACATCGTCCAGAAAGCTCTCTTCAAGAACACTCTTGTGTGCCTCCCGACCGGTCTGGGGAAGACCTTCATAGCTGCCGTGGTGATGTACAACTTCTACCGCTGGTATCCCAGCCAGAAGATTGTGTTTCTGGCTCCGACTAAGCCACTGGTAGCCCAGCAGATCGAAGCCTGCTACAACGTGGCAGGGATACCGCAGGAGCATGCTGCTGAAATGACAGGTGAGCTGGAGGGCATCAGGAGTATATGATGAAGCGGGTGTTCGAATAATTAGAGGGTTTGAATAGTTGGACTCACTCCGTTACTTATATGGCATGATGTATCTAGTTAGCATTTTATAGTTTTGTGAATATGTGGAGATGGAGTTTATGTTTGCAGTGCACAGGTTGCAGAAATAAAGCACAGAACCGTATCTGAATAACACAGGCACAAACATTCGTTTCTTGCAGGAAGTCGTACTCTTATGAGATGCACTAATAGTTACCGTCTCCCCTCTCTCCAGGCAACCTCCCTCCACGTGAGCGGGTGCAGGAGTGGCAGAAGCGAAGGGTTTTCTTCCTCACTCCCCAGGTCATGCAGAATGACCTGGCCAGGGGGGCGTGTCCTGCTCATGAGGTCTGCTGTGTCGTGTTTGATGAGGCCCATAAGGCGCTCGGCAACCATGCCTACTGCCAGGTCAGCAGAGTGAAGTACGTCTTAGAGAGGAGATGCTTTCATGCAGGGATGTCTTGTCTGCGTTGCTTTGCAGGTGATCAAGGAGCTGGCCAGTGCAGGCAGCAGGTTTAGGGTCCTTGCTCTCAGTGCCACGCCAGGAAACGACCTCAAGGTGTGGCCACCCCACCCATCCTCTGTTCCTGGCTCCTCCCCACCTCACCTTCCTTCCACACCCCTGCCTTTCCTCCTGCCTTACCTCCCAAGCCATCCTTCCCTTCCTTGCTAACCAGAAACTCCAACCCCTCCTGTCATCACTCCTTTATTCCTCTACCACCTCTACCCTTGTCCCCTCCCCTCCCCTCCCCTCCCACCTCCTACAGGCAGTCCAGCAGGTGGTGACCAACCTGCAGGTGAGCCACATAGAACTACGCTCTGAAGACTCCTTCGACATCCAGGCCTACGTCCATGAGAGGAAGGTGGAAAAGGAGGTTGTACCCATTGAGGGAGAGCTGCTGGAGGTCAAGACTGCCTTCCTCAAGGTAGGTGGACTCCAGGAGCCTATGATACCCAGACGTGGTCTAGCCCTGCTTCACTCTACCGCCTCCTGTTCCCAGGTGTTGTCGGGAGTCGTCAGTCGTTTGTCCCGGCACAACCTGCTCTATCACTCCAACCCCGACCGGCTCGGCAAGTACCAGCTCCTCCAATCAAGGGACCAGTTCAGACAAGCAGGACCACCCCCCGGGGTGCAGGTTGGCACCGTCTAGCTTACCTTCCTTCCCTGTCTCCATTCTGCATCTGCACAAGACAATGCTCCATACCAATAATGTTTTGAAAATTCTTCATCAGTTTTCTTGGCCTATAGCAGATGTAGCCTGGGAGCAATACAAGTTGTAATACAGAACTGTTCAAGTTCTCAGTATGGTGAAAGCCCAACTGGTCATTCCTATTGCAGTGTTTTCTACTTCCTCAGATTGGTGCTATTGAGGGGGACTTTGCCCTGGCCATCAGCCTGTACCATGCCTATGAGCTGCTTCAGCAGCACGGCATGCGCTCCTTCTACCAGTTCCTCTCCCAGCCCGGCTTCTCCGGCGGCCCCTCGAAGGCCAAAATGGAGCTCATGAGGAGCATGGAGTTTGCTAGGATCATGAGAAGCCTGGAGGAGAGAATTGGCTCGGGCAGCGACACCGACTGTGGCCGACTGGGACGTAGCCCGAGAGGTGGGGCCAAGGGGGTGGGGTCTCAGGCGGCGGGGTCTCAGAGTCCCTTCTTCTATAGCCACCCAAAGCTGAATAAACTTGAGGAGGTAGTCCTGGGTCATTTTCGTAGCTTCCAAGACCGGGCTTCCTCTGCTGGTGGTGGACCGTCCTACTCTGTCAGCACCCGAGTGATGATCTTCTCCCAGTACCGTGAGAGCGTGCAGGAGATTGCCGAGATGCTATCCCGCCACGCCCCCCTAGTGAGGGTTATGAGCTTCGTGGGCCACGGCTCTACCGGTAAAAGCAACAAGGGGCTCACACAAAAGGAGCAGACAGAGGTGGGGCTCTTGGGAATAGCAGCTGTTACTGTACTGTTTGCATATGCCCTGGGCAAGATTGGAACATACCACTGTTAGTAATTGGTACATATACTTGAAGATTTTAATGTCAGATTCCCAGGTTGGTAAGCCATTCACCCATTCACGGGACTAAGGTACATATACTAAAACTTTCTCTAGCCACATAATTGAAGAATAATGACAATTTCACTAAACCAGGTTGTCCAGCGATTCCGTGAGGGTGGCTACAACACGCTGGTGGCCACGTGTGTCGGGGAGGAGGGGCTGGACATTGGAGAGGTGGACCTCATCGTCTGCTTTGATGCCCACAAGAGTCCCATCCGGCTGGTCCAGCGCATGGGCCGTACCGGGAGGAAACGGGGAGGAAGGATCGTGGTCATTGTGGCCCAGGGCAAAGAGGAGCAGGTGGGTGGGGCCGGCTCATACCCATACCAGCAGTCGGGGGATATGGTTAATACTGGCTGTGTAAGTAAGCATATCTACTGTAGTGGTACCGGGTCTCATTCCCAGGCTTACCCACTTAGATTTATCTCACAGCTCTGGAGAAAATTTCTACTGCGAGATAAAGTCCGGGCCAATTGTTCTGTAGATAAGACTAAGTGCCGCGTAAACCATCACTTAGGCCGTGGTGACTCTGTGTATGACCACTCCCCCTCCCAGATCTACCTAAAGAGCCAGTCCAACAAGAACAGCATCCATCGTGCCATCCGAGACGGCCGCAAGTCGCTGCACTTCTTCCAAAACAGCCTCCGCATGGTCCCGCGACACATCCATCCCACCGTCCACAAGATGCACATGACCATCGGCAAGTTTACCAGTTCTACCTCCTCAAAAGCCAGTCGCAAGGGAAGGCCAGCCAAACACAAGTCGGTGCAGTCTCGGCTAGGATTCGAGCAGGGAAGTACGAGGAAGGACGGCTTTCTCAGCGACGCTGAGCTGGCCTACTGGAGTGAGAATTTTGCTCTTTCGGACCGTGACTTTAGAGCTATTGAGAAGGCAGTGGGTGCCTGTGTGGCACCACAGAGCTCCCTCCTAAGCGTTGCTAGACTGGATGCCAGACAGCGAGGGGAGAGCCTTCCCTCCCTGCTCTCACAAGCCAGCCAGAACACGTCTCACGCTGCCGCCAGCACC
The DNA here is from genome assembly GCA_963921505.1 of Phakellia ventilabrum. NCBI lineage: Eukaryota > Metazoa > Porifera > Demospongiae > Axinellida > Axinellidae > Phakellia > Phakellia ventilabrum. The sequence continues at coordinate 321,073 of OY997392.1, forward strand.
TCCCTGCTGAACTCTAGCACCACCTGTGGGAAGTACTCCCTGGGCCTGGACAGGTGGGTCCACTGGCAGACGGCCCCTGTTCCTCACAAGGTGGTCGGCCATTCCCTGCGCACCAGTCAGCTGACCTCCCTGCTCGAGTTCATGGACGTGTTCACCAGCGAGGGAATGGCGCAGAGCTACGAGATGGAGATGCAGACCTTCCTGAACCCAGAGGACGTCAAGATGACATCAGACAGGGGAAAGGGCAGGAGCAGTAGCCCCATGGAGCTGATTCAGGGTGGAGCTGGCGCAAGGAGGAGGGGGAGAAAGAGACGGAGGATCCTGGACGACTCCAATGATGATGAGGACTTCCAGTCTGCGGGAGCTAAGGCTGTGGAGAAGCCTCCCAGTGGCAGTGTCTCGCCTGTTCAGGCGTTGGGATGCAGAGAGGGTAGCCACGGTGGCGTGAATCACAGGAAAAAGTCTAAGGAAGAGGAAGATGTGATTATCATTGACGTAGAAGATGGAGCAGAAATGGAGGATGACTGCTATGAAGTTCCTGCTGAGGCCGTGGGTGACAGGGACTTGACAGCCTCCCAGCACGTGGTCCCCCGGCCCCCATCGATGGAGTCCCTGGACTGGCTGGATGCCATCGAGCCCTCACAGATCTCCACCCCCAAGGAGAGCCACAACAGACGTGGGACCAGACCTTCCCTGGGGGGAGTGGCAGCTAGCAATTCCAAGCGAAAATCCTTTGAGTTTGTGACTCCGAAGGCACCACCCAGCTCAAGAAAGTTCCACACACCTTGCAGAACTTCTCATGTCCGACCTAGGACTCCTAGCGTGCCGAGGTATGCAGACAGCATTGACCTCTTCAGTGACCTCTCCTCTACTGCTCTGCTGGAGGATTTCAGTGACGTGGACTTGGGTCTCGAAGCCAGTTCAGCAAAGAAGGCAGAAACTGAGCTATCCTGTGCTAGATGTGACAAGTTACCTTCAGGTTTGAATCCGGAACAGAATCAAACTGAGGTAAGTAACATGGAATTGGACCCAAACGTCACCATAGTGGGAGAGTCAGATATTGAAGAGCAGGACATTGAAGAAGAACCGAAGCCTGATAGCCCCAAGCAACTATCCCCAATAGGAGCACACCCCACTACCCCAGTATTGGAGCAGGGTAGATCATCCTGTGTGCCCGAGACCCCTGAAGACAGTTTCCTTCTCATGCACGGAAGGAAGTCTCGGAAGGAGCCTAACTTCCTCCGCAGTCCAACCACCCCCACATCAGCCTTCACCGCTGGTACGTCCGTCTCTCCCGGTAGCAAGGAGAACAGTGCAGCCATGCTGAACCAGACTGGGAGACACCGTCAGTGTGCATCCTACTTACAGCAGGTGAAGCACAGGCAGCTAGGGAGGGAGAGGAGGGGGAGGGCTGGGAACAAGGATAGGAAAACTGTTGTGTGTGACTCGGATTCCAGTGGTGATGAGTTTGCTGTCCCACTGATGCGGAGGCTGAAGAAATCAAAGACTGAGACAAACCGTGTGCCGGTAGGGAAATCTACTGCTGCTCATAACCAGAAAGAAAGCGGTATCTCTACAAGTGGCAAGTCAAAAGCTACAGAGCGAAGAATGGGGTGTGGCTTTGTGGAAGAAGAGGCGGAGCTTTCGGATGACCTATTTGGTGGTTCCAGTGATGAAACAGAGCCAGACTCCTGTGACTCTGACTGTGAGGACAGCTTCATCAACGATGCCACCATGCTCACGCAGTTCTCTCCGACCCAGCGCCCAGAAGCCACCAGCCGGGTGACCAGACCTCCTCCTACGGCAGCTGACATGTATCGTAGGTCGCTGATGAGTCCCGATACACTGTTTGCCGGCAAGCGTAGGGGGTGTGGCAACCAGTACCGGATGGTGTTTAGCCAGCGACACCAACTTCTGAACCACTATATTAAGAAGGCCGGATTACAAGTGGCCGACAGTGCCAAGAAGGCTGGCAAGAGAAAGAGGAGGCTTGTTTCAGATGACTGGGACACGGAGAAGGTGGCCATGGCTGGGGTTGGCCATGACGGGGGAACCACTGGTAGCAGCAGTGAGGCTGAGGAGGTCCAGTGCATGGAAGAGGACCTGGAGGAGATTGGCCGTTCAGAGGATCTAGAGGACAGTGAGCAGTTGTGTGGGGAGGACTTGGAGCTGTCGGAGGTGGGTGGTCCATCCTGTAAGCGGAGGGCTGCCCTCCTCTCGGAGTCAGACGAGGAGAGTGGGGGTGCAGGACTGGGGGCAGAGTCGGGTAATCATGTGGACAGTGAATCTCACCAAAAGCAGGTGAGACCTGGCACCCCACAGAGGACTACACCCATTCCGCCCGCAGGGAGTGAACTGGTTGCGGGAAGCAAAGAAGGTGTTGGTGTGTCAAGGATGAGACAGTCTTCGGCTGGGTCTCTGAGGACGCCCTCTGCAGATGAGATCATTAGCCCACGCTTGCTTGTGAGTCATGATGGTACTTTTGGTACAGTGTTAGTGGACTGAGTGACCTGCAGTATTTACTTAACTCCCCCTCTCCAGGCCAGTATCAGGATCAGACGGACGCCAGCCTGTTACTCCTTGGGAATGGATGACTGGATCACCGACAGTGACAGCGAGGGAGAGGGAGTGGGAGAGGGCGAGAACCCACTGGTACTGGGACCTCTCCAACCCACCGAGACACAGACCCACCGGCTAACCTCATCAGACGTGGACTCAGATGCTATGGGGCAGGAGGCATTGAGTGACATGCTTGATGCTCCACTGACTGAGGAGGAGATCGAGAGGAACTTTGACTTTGAAGTCGATGACTTCAACAACTGTGAAGCAGTCAATACTGAGCCTGCTCTCACCACACCTGCCGGACCATCCTTGCACCAGGTTGCTGACCAGACGTCCGAGGCAGCCATCAGCACTGGCAAGTCTTTGCAACAGCCTGCTGCCCTGGGAGTCAGAGAGTGTGAGTCTCTTGCTCGGCCAGTGTCGCCAGCCGGTTTGACCTCTACCGAGTCTCGTTTTGGTTCTGGTACCTCCACAAAAGGGACTATTCTGGTTAGCGCAAGAGAAGTAACATATTCACAGGTACGTTTACTAGCCCTTGCTCGTCTGTTGAGTCTGAATTTAACAAAATTGATGGCCTTTGTACAGGTGGTCTCCACTCTGCGCTACAAGCACCATCTGAATGTCCTCCTGTGTCCCCTCAGCCATGGAGGGTTCATCGTCAGCAACAGGATGGCCGTGGAGAGGAAGCTACAGTCAGGTGGGCTTGAATCCCAAGTGATATGGTCTGTAAAGGATGCTACCACTTCTGTAACTGAAATATTTTCTTTCTTGCATATGGCTGTGTAGACCTCAGCACTGCCCCCACTGGTAGTAAGATCCTATCAAAGCTAAGGGAATTGGGAGAGCTGTTCAGTCGGACTTGCTTGGTTGTTGAGAAGGACCCTGTGAGGGAGGGCAGGAAAAAGTCTGCGTGAGTGTCTCTGAGCCTCGTCCTCTGGTCTGGGCTGCAGCTGCTACCCACCCACTGCTATGTCTCTGTCCCTGTGCAGGACAAAGCCTGGGCATTATATGGAGTATGCATTGGCCCGACTGTTGGCCTCTAATGTCACAGTTCTCTTCAGCCAATCTCAGGGTAAGAGGTGGAGCAATGACAAGAGAAGGTTGTCTCGTGTCTATTGTCACAGACTTGGTGTCTTTGTTATAGAGGACTCCGCTGCTCTGCTGGCAAAGTTGGTTGAGATCGAGGGCAGAAAGGGGCATGCCATCTCTCTCCCTGATGGCCTTCAGGACCAAGCACAACCTGTGAGGACCTAAATAAGTGCACTGAGTTAGCACGACACACTGAGAGGCTATATTGGGATGGCAGCATTTCATATCAGTTACAGTGTATAGTATGGCTAGAGAGCCTGGTATCTTAGTGAAAAGAAAAAAATACCTTTTTGCTGTAACTCAGCTATAATGCATGGAAGACACTTCAATCCATGCATGTAAAAATGTATACTGCCGGGGGCTATTTGTAAATACTATGTGATCATCATAGCTGCAGGCTATACAAGAATACTCAACAATAATTAATCTCTGCAAACAGTTTTCCAGCCAGGTACAACTGAGAAATCGAACGAAAATTGCTATAAAAGAACAATATCTACAGCCTGACAAAAGCGTTAAATAAAACATAGATTTTTTGTAAAGTTACCCAGACAGTCTATTCGTGACATTAGCGGTATAATTGTCCTGCAATACCCTTATCCTCACGTTCAGGTCTTACAGATGCTGCTGAAGGTACCACACATGAACTATATCACTGCCCTCAACCTGTGTGCCTCATTCGGGACTCTGCATGAACTCATACACTGGTGAGTCACAAGGACTGGCTCATGCTAGTAAACTGTGTGGCCAGCAGTGGTGACATGGCTTCCAGTATAGTGTGTTTTAATATCAGATTCTCCATCTTTGCAGTTCAGCAGAGGAGTTGAAACGAAGGGTTCCCTCGCTCCATTCAGCAGGGGTACAGGAGATTCTTAACTTCTTCCAGCACAAGCTGAACCCCAATCTGACATAGATAATATAGACTCGTAACCGGGATTGGAAACGGATCACGTGCGCTAATACCCTCCCATAGTTAAGCGAGCGAACACTCCGCGCCACGATAAACGTGTTGTATTTATCACCTTTTGGGTTCTGGCTTGGAGCTTGGAGAAGAGAAAAGGAGAACAGAAGTGGCGTTTTCTGGCTGGACAAGGCAAGTTACGGGCTTTAATAGCGAAAGTACGGGGTAACTATTGACATTGTGCGTAGAAAGGGCTTCAAATAGAGTTATAGGCCGCTAGAATACCTACTTTTACCACCATGGAGGTAGAATTTAATGAAATCCAAATACTTTGTGGGACTGTCAGTCATTTATTTTGTATACAATGAACGCTCTGGTGGTGTGATGGTATTGTACATGGACTAAATTGTTGAACAGTAGTCTTTTTGGGATGTACTGTCATGTATTTAGTAACCAACATGTAGTTTTATTGATTTTTTTTTGCTTCCGAGTGCATGTTGTTTGTGGGACTGTACCTCCTTTTAGCTTTATAGTCACCAGACAATACTTATATTGCTGAAAAGCCAATAAGCTGAGCTACTTACTGGTATCCAATTCACTCCTCCTTATAGTTTCTGTCCATCCCAAAATTGACTTTTAATTTCACCCTAGGTGATAAACAAGCTAGAGCATCATACTTGAGTATTGCAATACTGTGCATTCCAGCCCAAAGAGTATTATATTCTGTCATGATCCAAGGGTTTATGCCAGTTTATCAACCATATAGGATGGGTAAGAGGAAATTCAAGTTCCACTGGAGAAATTCTTCGGCTGCCAGCAGCAACGTGGCAGGGTGAATGAGAACCCATGTGTGAGGGACTTCTACCACAACACCCAAGCCCTTCGAGTCATTAACTCCTTCTGCCTGGATCCAGTGAAGGGGAACTGTCGAGGGAAGAAGTCACGACCTGTAGACCTCTCCAAAGAGAACATGCCTCTCCCCAAGCGTCCACGCCCACAACACAAAGTACCCAGTACACCTAACAGTGAACCATAGACCATTCATTGTGTATAATGTTCAGCAACCCTTCCCACACCCGGTATTGTTAATACAATATTATTCATAAAATTTAATGTAATTACAGCAGCATTGGTTGTGAATAATGTATATTAATAGCATGATTGAACTAATGCAGGTCTTTTCTCAGTGCTTTGGCCCGTTGTGTGCCCTTTTTGCTAGCTTGCTTAAACATTTCCATCCATGACCGGGCAAATGAAAACCCCCTTATTGTAATCCACAAGTCAACAATCATGGGTATGAGTGCTTCTTTCTCCTCCTCTTCGGCCTCTGTACATAGCATGCACCAGTAAAATTTACATCATCGCTGGTGATGATTGCATTCCTGATGCGATCCTTTAGACCACCAGAGAGTTCCTTGACTGCTGACATCTTGAGGTGGCGACGTAGCTCTTCTTCAATGGCACAAAAAAACATAAAAGTCTCAGTGCTGACATGCCACAGCCCTCCTCTATCGATCAAGTTGACCCACTCTGCTGAGGCTTCCTGATGCTCACTCTCATCGTCGTCTCCAACCAGTTCCATTATGGCAAGTACCAGTTCCTCTTTCAGAGGGTGTGAGGAAGCCTCGATCTTTTTCCGTAATGCTCGTATGGTATAGCCAGCAGCATATCGAATGGCATTGGCTTCTTCATTTGTAAGGGATGTGTCTCTTGAGGTTGAGGTAGTACAGCTCTCCACAGGACAATGTCTACGAATTAGTTCCTTGAATATGACATCTGTCACGTACTGGTAGAAAGCTGGACTAGCTTGCTGTTCTGTCGACAGTTTGACAAAGTCCGACCACTTTTCCCTGAAAGATTTAGCTGTGCGCACCTGGTGGTACTGATGCCACATTCGTTCCCTCCAGGCTTGAGGCTTTTTTGTTAGCTGGCCACTGAATCACACAGATAAATCGTGAACTAAACCACCAGCAAATACCTTCAACTCTTCTTCATTTCTGGACTGCTCAGACCAGGTAATCATGGCTGAAGCGACACTCCGAGCAGCAATTGCTTGTGGTGTCGGTACACTAAAGCCATCATCCGTAATAATGGACTTTACCCCCTCCAGGAAAAGCTCACCTGCATAGAAAACATTATCATAGTAAAAACTATCAAAATAATTTCAGCTACAAGCTAGCTAGCTACAGATATCAAAGGCTACACATAGACCTGCTATAATTTCAGCAGATGCCTTGGACACTTACCAGAGGTCGCTTGTTGTCGATCCATGGCAGGTTGCGCTGTATAGTCTTGAGGTAGGGTTACGAGTCTATATTATCTATGTTCCAGGCAACTGAGTGAACGTGTCGAAACCACGGAGAAATGACGTAAACGCTTTCGAAAAAGATGACGTAAGTCATAAGCGGCAACGATCAAAGCGTGGCACGGAGTGAGGTGCGATAAACTGTGAATAACCCGCCGTTTCCAATCCCGGTTTACGACTCCAGACCCTCCCCGCGCGCCCCGATTCAACTCGCGTATGATCAATACTGAAGTGCCTGTGTGTACCCATGTTCACTGCAATTGGGCGATTCAGCAACGCTGGAGGCAGGTACGTACGTCTCTATAACTCTTAGTCTCGTAATCAAGGCGGAGATCTGGTTTAGCTCTAGTCTCGCGGGCCAGCCTCACCGTGCGAGTGAGGCTGGCCCGCGAATTAAACTACCATAAGCCTATAGTCGAGTGACTGGGCGGGGCTGGTTCGTCAAGGCTATGTATGTGCGTTTTATTTCAGAGTAACAGTATAGTTGATTTGACATTAAGTTTACTAATTAAGAGGTAGGAAACGGCAAAACAAGCTCCAAGTTCATATAAAAACTGTAAAAACAGCCTTAATGTAAGGCTTCAAATGCTACAAAAACTGTCTAAAGGCCCGAGGCAGCCATGCTTTCTTAAGAACGTAGGCGGTGAGACTGTTAATGAGATTCATAAAGTAAAAAAATTTGGCTTCCGGAAGCCAAAAGTGGGTCGGTCGGGATACCGGAAACAAGTATCGTTTCTGGATGGCCTAAGGGTAATTCTGAATACTTCACGTACATGTACAATGCTCCACTACTTCAGCAGTATATTAAAACAGCTGCACTCCAGTATTGCACACACAGGTAGCTACGTCTAGGAGGCAGCTTTTGAGAGGAGCCTTTCCTGTCGCTGCAGAATAACTTTACACAGTGTAAGCTTACAGCAACAAGACACTCCTAGACCATTTACCTCTAGAAACTTTACAATATTGTTCCAGTAAGTTTGCCCATAGGCTTCCCAGAAAGTTATTATATGGTTTGTCATGTTCTGATATCAGATTTCACAATGTCAACCACATAGTGATGGCTATAAAAACAGCTGACTGAGCTACAGTATCCGCTCCTAACTCGAGACGGTTTGCAAACGCAAGGATTTTTTGCAACTTTATTCAGACTTACCCTAACTTACCTTACATAATTATCTTTATAATGGTCCAAAAACATACAAGCTGCGTGAGTGGCCAACCTGTGAATCATGCAGGCTATTAATCTGTGCTTACCCTTCCATTCCCAAAAGCTATAGCTGAGGCATGGGTCATGCATCAACACTGTCACACTGTAGGAGTGCATGATAACATGATACTAGTCTCAACCCCACATATTAGACGACATCCAGCCATGTGGAAACCCTTGGTGATCCTGGTGCTTGCCATGTGTACCACTTTCCTTGCAAGTAAGTGATTGTCCTCCTATACACCATGGACCTTTCAAGAGGTTTAGTAGCTCATTATTGTTTAAAGGAGTTTCCTTATTCTCTTTTTTTTTCATCTGGATGAAATTGCATATCAATGCTAGAACAATGATAACGGGGGGGGGGGGGGGGGGGGGCTGTAGTATCGTGACCTTAAATTGGGTAAATATAAATATGAAGCAAGTTGGTATTAATAACTCACATAGCTGTGTGGATAACATGGCTGCATTCCACGAAGCCGCGCCCCCAGATCTGTATGTTTAAAGATGTAGCTACTCCTAATGTAGTAAGTGTACTTCCAGTGTGGGACAAAACTTCCATTTTCAGGTGCTGATGCTCAGGACACATGTGGCTCTCCTACAACAGCCCCTGGTGATAGCACAAGTGCAGTACAGTCAAACATCGGGACTCTTTACTTCTACCCCTCAGCATTCGATTCCTCATGTGTGGGGACTGTCGTGGCATATGAGTTCTGTTATAGGTACACACTAACCTCAGGGGGACCCCCCGAGGATTTCGTCAGAGTAGTGGTGTTGGAGAGTGTGGGTGAGAACTACAGAGTTGTCTGGACAGGAGAAGAGGTGGAGGATCGCAGCTGTGTTACGGATGTAATATTTGGAGTTGAGCGCTGCTGTGGTAGAACTGACCTGACTGCTGATGAAATGTTTACAGTCGGTACTGACCATGGTTATGGGTTTGTGACACCCAGTGGCACACATAACATCCTGCTCACCCTCCAACCCTGTGCTCCTGGCTATCTCCTGTCTGCCCCAGCCTCACTCAATTACCCAAACAACCTCCCTGCAGTTAATAGCACACTGACCCCGGTGGATCTGGGCATATCTGTTATGCAGTTACAGGATCTCCAGCAGAGAAGTGTCCAGTTCATCATTCGTAAGTATTAATTACTTCTCTAAATATTAAAACTGGTCTTACAGTCGTCATCACTGGCATCATTTGGGTATAGAGCCACCTTCTCCTGATCCCAGCCCCACCCCTGGTTCCAGTGTCATTTCTGATCCCAGTAGGTATACTGCCAAAGTTAAGCCCATGATCCCTTGCTAATTAATAAAGCCAGCAGTTTTACTTGATTAATGACTGAACCAGATGTTCAGAGCTAAGGTATATGTGGTACTCCTGGGTAGAAGTGTCTTGTTTATCATTCGTAAGTCCTAAGTCCCAATATTAAGCCCAAGCAATCTTGAGTCTCACTGGTCTCTTTTCTACAGAGTCACCTCCCCCCGCTGACACCCCTGATCCCGGCACCACTGATCCTAGCACCACTGATCCCGGCACCACTGATCCCGGCACCACTGATCCCAGCTCCACTGATCCTAGCACCACTGATCCCAATACCACTGATCCCAGCACCACCCGTGATCCCAACAATGAGACTAAAGATCGTACAAGTATTGTTACCATTGTTGTGCCTACTGCAGTAGGAGCCAGCTTACTGACTGGCATAACAGTGGTGATTTTGATGCTGTTCGTTCAACACAAGAAGCAGAAAACATTTGTAGTCTCAGAACAGCTTGAAAGGAATGAGGCCTACTTGACAAATATCAATTCCATTCCAGCAGCTCAGAATAAGGCCTATGGAGTGACAAAATTGGAGGGTGGGAATACCTTGAATAGAGAGGACACCGCTGATGGTGCATATTATGATGTCAACCAGCTGGGTTTTGACGAACTTTCAGAGCCACACACTCAACAGGAAGACGATATGGAGCATACGTATGAGTATGTACCATAACAGAATGCCACAGGCTATATTATAATATCACAAAATTATCACAGTCATAGCTATTCACAAAACTGGTCAACACTAAACTACGACTTAGGAAACACCCTGACTCCTTCCCCTATGTACTAGCAACTATCTATTTGTACAAGGACATCTGCACTTTCCCATGCCACCTGTAGCAATACACTTTGAAATACTACAGCATCACTTTAATTACTTAACACATTTGTGATTAAGATTATAAAAGTACTTTCAAGACAATGCCACAGGATGTACACATCACAATCAAATTGGACTATCATCTCTCATCCCACGACAAGCACCACGATGCATGGTTGGAAAAATGTCAAAAGATGTTGTGATGGCAATCCGTAGAAGTTTGTGGTATTGTTTATACCTTGTTTGGTTTCTTTTTGGAATTCAATCCCTGTATACGTGTTGTTTTTTTCAAAATGCATGCTTTCAAATTTTTTATAAGTTAGCCGTTATAATATTATGTAGAAATGAAATTCCCCAGAGTCTGGAAGAGAATTTTTTCATCAGTATAGTCTATGGTTTTGCTATGTACCACTTTGTATGTGTGTATGCACCATTGTGGTCACCAGCAATGAATTATGAATTCAATAATCGATTACCAATATAATTATATAGCTAACATGAAGCTATAGTTATTATCTATATGATTGGGGTGAGCGATTGTTATTATTCATTAATTGTGTGTTATCAGTGAAGTCTTTACCTTTTTTGCTATCTGAATGCACAGCATGTGCCCTGCCATATAGTTTGGTGATTCAGCTGGCTATGTAGATCTCACTGCCCCCACTGGTAACTAGCTAGTAAGATCTGTTATCAAACCTATACGGGAATTGAGAGAGCTGTTCAGTCGGACTTGCTTGGTTGTTGAGAAGGTGCCTGTGAGGGAGGGCAGGAGAAAGAATATGTGAGTACCTCTCAGCCCTGTCTCCTATAGCATAGCGCAGTGGGCATAGCTTCCAGGCTCCAGTGCTAGCATAGTGCATGATCTTTGATTGTTCTTGCAGATGAAAATTCAAATGAAGGGTTCCCTCACTCCATTCAGCAGGGGTACAGGAGATTCTTAACTTCTTCCAGCACAAGCTGAACCTCAATATCGATAAGCTTTGAGCAATGAATTCACTTACTTAAAAGCCTGCCTCTCCTCCCACGCACAGTAATACCAAATTTGGCAATACCTCCTCACGTACCAAATAATAGAGTGGTTCAATCGGTATTATAGTGATAGCTTACCATCTATACTGATCTCTTCAACTCACCATTACCTGTTTAATACCTGAAGCAAGAACAGTTCGGCGGCTCAGGCTACGAATATTAAAGGTTGTAGTCCTTGTCAGCTGGTCAGCGCAGTACTAGACCTGATCGCCTGTGACTACTCACCAGTACTGGAGGCGGGTACGTTTCTACTGCAGCAGTCGTTTGCATGTCGTAACTGTACTCCAGTCGGCAGAAAGGATGACTCATAAGGCGGGGCTAGTTTGCTGTAGCTACTTCGGAGTGTGCCCCCCCCCCCCCCCCTCCCCCTCCCCCTCCCCCAAAGCATCTATTCAGCTCTGTCTGTGAAAGGCCTGCTAGTTACTCATTTGCCAATATTTCATGGTAGTTTTTTTGGCCTCTGAGTTGAGCATAAGTAATGGATCAGCATTGTTGTGAGAATGTTGTGCTTTCTGTTTCATGTAGCCTTGTTCCTAGATCCTAGGACTCCACCCCACAATGTAAAAAAAATACATGCAGAGTAGCTGCAGGTCAGAGCCTGAGTGCATTCTATGCCAGCAGTGTAAATTGTAAAATACTACAAAGTGGTTTCTGTTGTGGTTGGAAGCCATGATCATTGCTGGCAAACAAAAGAGACTCAGCCCTTCCTGTCCCATGAGCTAAGCCATGCATGGGGCCCTGTGGTCAACCGTTCATGTGCTGACATTAGCTCATTAACACACAGAACCTGACACTAGTCTGTGTTTACCCTCAACCCCCATATTAGAGACTCCCAGCCATGTGGAAGCCCTCCATGATCCTGGCACTGGCCATATGTACTTTCTTTGCAAGTAAGTGTCTTGCAAGTAGTACCCAAGCCAACCAATCAGTGTCACCTGTACAAGCTCATAATCCTGTGTATAGAGTTTGCTACTTGAGTACAGAGTCTATAGGCAACAAGAGGGGGTATAACATACCTCCTGTGGTGAACAGTGAGAGCACGGGGTTACCATTGTATTGTCTTGCATGAATTAAGAAGCACTCCACTTCTCTCCCTGTACCAAACTTTTAATGATCCTTGCCTCTTCTAATCACATGGCATGCTAGAATGAGGGGGGGGGGTAGAATATCATGACCTTTACTAGAAACTGGTATTGATAACTTACGCAGCTTTGTAGCGAACGTGGCTGTGTTCCATGTAACCTCGCCCCGAGACCTTCCTAGCTATGCAAGGCTATACTTCTGATGTAGTATGAGCTAGCTATGTGTGTTGTGCATTGCAGTGGTTGCCTATAAAATCTTGAAACTTTCATTTTCAGGTGCTGGTGCTCAGAACACATGTGGCTCTCCTACAACAGCCCCTGGTGATAGCACAAGTGCAATAGTCTCAAACACTGGGACTCTTTACTTCTACACCACAGCATTCGACTCCTCATGTGTTGGGACTGTCGTGGCATATGAGTTCTGTTATAGGTACACACGAACCTCAGGGATGCCTGATGATGTCGTCAGCATAGTGGTGTTGGAGAGTGTGGGTGAGAACTACAGAGTTGTCTGGACAGGAGACGAGAGGGAAGACCGCAACTGTGTCACAGACACATTGTTCGGAATTGATCGCTGCTGTGATAGAACTGACCTGACTGCTGATGAAATGTTCACTGTCAGTACTAACCATGCTTATGGGTTTGTAATACCGAGTAGCACACAGAACATCCTGCTCACCCTCGAAACCAGTGCTCCTGGCTATCTCCTGGCTACCCCACCCTCACTCACTGACCCAGACAGCCTCCCTGCAGTTGGTAGCACACTGACCCCAGGAAACTTGGGCATATCTGGTATGCAGTTACAGAGTGTCATGCAAAGAAGTGTCCAGTTCATCATTCGTAAGTATTAATTACTTCTCTAAATATTAAAACTGGTCTAACAGTCGTCATCACTGGCATCATTTGGGTATAGAGCCACCTTCCCCTGATCCCAACCCCACCCCTGGTTCCAGTGTCATTTCAGGGGACCCCTGATCCCAATTCACTCTTGATTCCAGTATCACTCCTGATCCCAGTAGGTATACTGCCAAAGTTAAGCCCATGATCCCTTGCTAATTAATAAAGCCAGCAGTTTTACTTGATTAATGACTGAACCAGATGTTCAGAGCTAAGGTATATGTGGTACTCCTGGGTAGAAGTGTCTTGTTTATCATTCGTAAGTCCTAAGTCCCAGTATTAAGCCCAAGCAATCTTGAGTCTCACTGGTCTCTTTTTGTACAGAGCCACCTGATCCCCCCACTGACACCCCTGATCCTGGCACCACTGATCCCAGCACCACTGATCCCGGCACCACTGATCCCGGCACCACTGATCCCGGCACCACTGATCCCGGCACCACTGATCCCAGCACCACTGATCCCGGCACCACTGATCCCAGCACTACTGATCCCAGCACCACTGATCCCGACACAGTGGGTGGTGGGGGTGCAAATGGTGGTGCTATTGCAGCAGGTGTCATTATCCCTCTCCTGGTGATTGGGGGTGTGGCTGTTGCCGTGGTGATTGCCATAGTGATATGGAGACGGCGGCACAGCAAGAGTGAGACTATTGTCTACAACAGAGAGCCGTCGAACGGCAACAGCTATGCCAACGCCATTTATGAAACTCAAAATGATCCACGCTACAGCGCGCAGGAAATGGCAGTTTTCAAAGGCTCTGAATCGGTGAGGGAATGCCAGCTGCCATTTCTTAACACCAGTGGGTGGGACTGTAACCTGCCATTGTTGGTGTATTTGTGTGTGTGTGTGTGTGGGGGGGGGGGGGACAGGGTTATACATAAGAAAACTGTTCCAAGAATGTCTGTTTCCTCTATGGCAGGGTGAGGAGGGACCTCATGACTATGCTGTCCCGGACCAGACACAGTTCTCCAAGGAGGTGAGTGTCTTGTGAGGGTAACTAATACCATTCACCCTATCGCTGTGTTTCCCTCTCCGGTTCCATTTTCAGGGTCCGCAAGAATACCTTGAGTCGGTGCCTGGCATAGTAAGTCACTGATTCTAACATTTAGCACAGACAATACAGACTATCAGAATACGTAATATACTCCTACACAGATGCCATAGTAATTATCATATGGTAGTAGTGGTAATGCTTACCTGATTGACTTAACCTAAATCTTTTGGTAGATTCCTTATGCTGTACTTCCTGCTTCCAATCGGACTATGCCTGGGATGACGACCGCGGCCAGCTCTGGGTCACCCCCGTCAGCCTCTACCATCGTGAGTTCCCCTCTACATGGCCCACGTTGGAATATAGCACTTACATACCACTGCTCTCTCTAGTCAACACTGCCTATAGCAGAGCAGAGCCATTTCAATCCCTATGGATCTTTCATTAGCGAGAGAGGGAGTATCGTGACACATTCTGCGAGACATGGTTCGGTGAGTGGGAGAGAGGAAGGGAGGGTCTGACTTGGTGTAGACAACATGGCCTTATTTGTCCGTACCCTCCCTCTTCCTTCAGCTGCTCTCGAACTACCAAGATCCCGAGAATATCTACATGGTGCCGGCTAACGACGAGCAGTCTCTCTACGCCCAGATCAAAGCGATGAACCTGAGGCACATCAAGAGGAACACAGTCAAGTAAGGGATACATTCAGTAGGCAACGGAACTCAAAGCTGTGTCGCTATACGTATTGGAGCCAAGGGAGTTTAAAATCTGTCTTCCACTGGTATCGGCCACTATAATGCCATACGAAAAGAAGAAGTAACGTCCATTATTATATACTCATACTCCTCTGATATGGACTTCATGTACATTTTCAATGGGGAAGCCATAGTTGTGCAAACAGATAATATTTTTCAGGTATCACAAATAACTTTTACTTGTGCTCCAATTTCATATGTATACATTCACTCCCACTTTTGGTATCTTAACGCTCAGGCTCCCCCTGCATTTGATCTAGCTAAGGCAATACCCTGGTTATAGGAGCTAGCTACCCTTTTTCAGGGTTTATATCTTATAACTGGAACCCTTTTACTGCCTATTATGGGCCACTTACGAAATAGAATACTTTAGATTAACGCCTAATATAAAACCCCATATATATCCTATGGGAACAGAGTAAAGAAGTGTCTCTGGTGTGTGTGTTATCTACAGAGGCATACTGGAGACACAATATTGTAGCCTGAAGCGTGGCAGCAGTGATAATGTGTTTACTGTGTTAGCAGGTAATGGGATATTACACTTATCAGATTTGGTGACATATTAGGAGGGTATCCCATCAAAGGCATTTGGACTGTTTGCCATTTGCCTCCACAAAATAATAGTGGTACATCGATCATGGAATATGGTAGTAGTAATTGTGGTCCATTATGGAGTATGGTAGTACTCCCATCTAATAGGGATGGCACAGAAAAAAAATGGCCACTGCATGTGTATGTTCAAAAGTCTGTTCTAGATGTAGTCACAAGCCTTTATGAGCCATACCTATCATTCTCGAGTGCTTTCGTCAGTAGCAAGACTGTTTTAGCTCTGTCAGAGGGCATCGCTGACTCAAACGTGGACTAGTAGCCGTATGTAAGAACGTCAACAAAATTGACGATGGCCAAATTGATTGTTGGTATCTTCCCAAGAATACTGGTGAAGGTATGGTGCTATTTAGAGTATGCTAAGTTCACTGCTTCAATGTGGTCCTGTCTATGTTAAATCCTTTCAGTGCTGGTTTGTACTTCTAGCTAATGACTTTTGCACATTCCCAGGATCATTGACCACCTTGGCTCTGGCCAGTTTGGTACAGTGAACAGGGGAGAGTGGGAGTCACCTGATGGAGCGGTGGAGGTCGCTGTGAAGATGCTGAAGGCAGACTCTGCTCAAGACGACAGAGTGAAGTTCCTGCAGGAGGCGGCCATGATGGGACAGTTCCAGCACAATAACATTGTCCAGCTCTACGGGGTGGTGACCATTGGGGAGCCTGTGAGTCAATGTTCAGCACCATCACTGTCTACTGCATGATCACTGTATTTTCTTCCTCTTGCTTCAGAAAATGATAGTGCTGGAGTTACTGGAGAAAGGAGACCTTCACAACCACTTGAAGTCATTGCAACCTGAGTAAGACAAATGGTAGTCACTTATGTGTTGCCTGTAGAAACGTTTACAAACAGGATCAAGAATTTTGATCGGCAAAAATCGTCCTTGATTGCTTGATTGTTCCTTCTAAACGTCTTGATCGCTTTATTTACGGGACGGTAGCCTTAATATCGGACAAAATTGGTTGATCCATTGATTTTTGTCACCCGGATTTCGTCTCGACCCCTTGATTGCCTCCTAATAACTACCTTGATCACTTGATTCCATTTTGATCCTGTTTGCAAGCACTTCTACAGGCGACGCGTAAGTGATTACCCCTTGAAAGAAGAACTAGCATCAAGTATCAAACTGTTTCTATACTGCCCTGGGGCTAGAGTCTCAGCCACAGGTGTACCAAGTGGGTCCGTAGCTTTCCTGTCGCTCCGGACCAGTAATGCCCTCATTCGAAGCTCTGGTGGGTGTAGCTTACCTTATTTGGGGAGGGGGCTAATACTCCATTCAGAGCACACCTTTCACTCACCTGGCCTGTTCTCATGTCCCCAGGGGTGAGAGGGTGGACTCCGAGCTACCCCACATGCTGCTCAGCTTCTCCCGTCAGGTAGCCTCAGGGCTGGCCTACCTGGCAGCCAAGGCCTTCGTACACAGGGACCTGGCCGCCAGGAACATACTCGTAGCTGGAGATGGAGAAACAATTAAGGTGTTTGAAATACCGTCGGGCTTTATTCCTTGAATAATAAGGACATTGTACTTTGTACCGAGTAACAGCTGTTCTAAACTGAAAAAGTCAGGCATTGCAATAGCTGCAATTTGCGTACTACCATATTTTTGCTTTTTGACAGATTGCTGACTTTGGGATGTCTCGAGACTTGGCGGATGAGAATTATTACGTAGCTCATGGGGGGAAAATCCCAGTGAAGTGGACAGCCCCTGAAGTAAGTCAAAAATTCCTAGTCTGTTGCTCTTCAGATTTTGTAACTCTGGGAAGTAGGAGCTGTGTGTAGGGAATGAGGCCATATTGGAATTGTGCTAACAAGGTTGTATGTACTTTTGCCCAAAGGCCATCCATTTCAAGAGGTACTCCACTGCCAGTGATGTGTGGAGTTTCGGTGCAGTGATGTATGAGATATGGAGTCTGGGATACAAGCCATTTGAGGGCTACTCCAATGGCCAGGTAAACACACACACACACACACACACACACATGCACCCAGCTATCTGGGAGAGCTGCCATATCTGATATACTGATAACCCAATTTCCCCCCCTCTCTCCAGGCTATGAGCATGATGGACAGTAGAATGCGCCTGCCCCCTCCCCCAGGATGCCCCAGGGCTATCTATGACATCATGATCAAGTGCTGGTAAGTGGTTCTTTATAAGCAGCAGATATGGGTTTCTGCAGACATAAGATCAAAGAACGAATGGCAAAACACACACTTTCAGAATGCATAACCGAGAATATAGTTAACAGTATTGTTTAGATAGTTGGCCAGTCTGTCCCCCCAGCAACCTTGCCTTACATGGCAGGTGATCATAGGACTGCAAGTAGCAATCAGGGCCTGCACATAATTTTTGTACTTGTCAAGTGCAGTGAGCCCAATAATCACGACATATGCGCGCAGAATCTCAGCTAGCATTTATCATGGAGTATGGTAATACTCCATATATAGGGATATAGCACAGAGAGAAAAAAAGACCATTGCATTGTATGTGTACAAAATAACGCGTTCATGAGTCTGCTCTAAATGTAGTCATAAGCTCTTATGACGCCATTGCAGGATGTACACATCATAATCTAACGTTAGGATATCATAACTTCCTTGTAGGCATCCGGATGCTGCACAGCGTCCAGACGCTGCTAAAATAGCTCAGTGGCTGTCTCGTCCAGACCCCCAACTGCTGAGGTGGCGTGAGGAGGACAAAGCTGTCCATCCCGAGGCCTCCCTACTTGGAGCAGAGCTGGATGCTGCAGTGGCGCTCTACAAGGAACTGCAGGAGACCTATATCAATGCATCTGAAACACACTAGAATTTTTATGCCTGTGAGAAAGCTTTTCACTTCAGTGTTTTATTTTGTATTAGTGAGTTTTGAAGCTATAAAGAGGTCTGCATGTGGATTAACTTATTTTGGAGAAAGTATCAACCTCACAAATCTAAAGATCTAAGATGGTCATTCACTATAAATAATTAACCATTGAACTTTTTCAGGTCACTCTATGTATACAGTACACATGCAGACATGCCGATGTTGCCGAGGTAACTATCTATCTACGGCATGAAACTGAAAGAGACCGGCTGCAAGGCCTCCCTGCATGTGGTGCCTATGATCAAGTGCAGAGAATCTGGCAATGTTCATGATCGAATTAAGGGGCTTTGATTTGACTGGCGTTGCTTGCAGTTGACTTCTGAGCCTCCCATCCAGACAACTCTGTAGGAATGGGAAAGGCACACGTGATACCTGAACCTCAAGAGGTGATGATAGGGCGGTCTGCCATAATATACAGTTGCAGTAACATTATGGATTTCCTCCCCCCCCTCCCCTTGCTCCCAATGCCCTCCCCCTGCATCCACTCCCTATTCTGTTGGTATTCAGTGGCTGTTGATAGCCACTGAATAATTCAGTAGCCATCAGCCTGTCAGACTTGAAAAGAATTCTTCCCGGGCTTAGTAGTGATATATAGATGGCTATTTATGGTATTTCTATATAGAGAAACAACTTATAAATCTGGAGAGGGGGGAAAAAAAGCTCCTGGACAGTCAAACAATTCTTCCCAGGCTTTAATAGTGCTGATAGCTATTTGTGGTATTTCTATAAAGAGAAACAACTTAAGTTGGAGAGAAAAAAGAAAGCCTAGCAGCCTCCCTCTCTCCTGGCTCAACCCCAGCCGGCTGAAATCGGTTGCGCGCGCCAGCGGACTAAAACTTGTGCACGTGAGTGGCCTTGTATATAAAGCTGGCGTACGTACGCGTTATTTGTTTAATATCTGAAGGAAGAACGTACGTACGTACATTGCGGCAGTTCAGGCTAGCTACGAGTTTTAAAGTTTATAGCCCTCGTCACCCGGCCCGAACAGATACCTGACAGTCGTGACTCGGGTAAGTACGTTTCGTGCATGACTGGGCGGGGCTCCATGGTTTGCTGCAGATATTAGCTACATGTATGTTGCCGCATGCAGGTATGTGGTTTCCTCATCATCTATTCAGTGAAAATAGCTTCCAAACATCTGTCTGCATGTGAATCAAAACAAGATAGCTATTAAGGCCCACTAGTCACTCATGTATGTACTACTACATTTTACCCGATCCCATATCTTAATAGCTGCTTAGATTCCATGATGTGAAAATGGTACCTTTTCCCCAGGCCTCTACCCCAGCTTTTACTGCTCAGTGCATTTATAATACATAATTCTATGTATGAAGCTGTAGCCTGAGAACGAAGCAAGCTGAATCTGGAAATACTTCAATGGTTTCTGTTGTAGTTGTACAGCCACAGTCACATGCATTGAACTAACTGCTGGCAAACAAGGTGCTGAGCCCTTCCTATTCCCATGAGCTAAGGCGTGAGACCCATGGTCATGTGTTGACATGAGCTCTTCAAACTGAATTATGAAGGTGTGGTAACTAACACTAGTCTGTGCTTATCCTCAACCTCAGACTCCCAGCCATGTGGAAGCCCTTGGTGATCCTGGTGTTTGCCATTTGCACTTTCTTTGCAAGTAAGTGGCTATCATCCAATAATGGGCCTTTGCAGTAGCTTACAATCAACTTTTAAGTTTCATCTGTACAGTACAGCTGCAGCTAGTTCACTTGAAGAATTATATTACATGAAATACCTGAGTCAAAATCAATTTATATTAAGAAATACAGTTCTAGATCTCTATATATTGTTTTGCATAAATAAATAAAAATCAGGGTTGTACTCCAGTGATAAATGTTTATACTACATCAGTGATACAGAAAGTACACATAGCTAGCTATCTCACACTATATCAGTGATACAGAAAGCTCGTACACATATAGCTCACACTACACCAGGAGCTAGGAAAGTGCATGGAATACACCCCCTCCCCCCATTGTCATTATTATTATGCTAGAAGAGGCATTGAGGGATAATTTGAGATGAAGAATGGTACTAATGGCTGAAGCAAGCTATGATATTATTATAATTGGGGCACTAAATTTGTAGTCACGGTGTCAGTATTTTGCTTATGCTGTGCATTGCAGTGGTTGCCTATAAAATTTTAAAGCCTCCATTTTCAGGTACTGATGCTCAGGACACATGTGGCTCTCCTACAACAGCCCCTGGTGATAGCACAAGTCCAGTAGCCTCAAACACTGGGACTCTTTACTTCTACCCCTCATCATTTGACTCCTCATGTGTTGGGACTGTCGTGGCATATGAGTTCTGTTATAGGTACACACGAACCACAGGGCGGCGTGATGATGTCGTCAGCATAGTGGTGTTGGAGAGTGTGGGTGAGAACTACAGAGTTGTCTGGACAGGAGATGAGAGGGAAGACCGCAACTGTGTTACAGACACATTGTTAGGAGTTGAGCGCTGCTGTGGTAGAACCGACCTGACTGCTAATGAACTGTTCAATGTCACTAGTAACCTTGCGTATGGGTTTGTCATCCCTGCTACCACACAGAACATCCTGCTCACCCTTGAAACCAGAGCTCCTAGCAATCTCCTGGCTGCCCCAGCCTCACTCACTGACCCAGACAACCTCCCTACAGTTGGTAGCACACTGACCCCAGTGGATCTGGACTTATCTGGTAGGCAATTAGAGAACCTCCAGCAAAGAAGTGTCCAGTTCATCATTCGTAAGTATTCTTGAACCATTAAATTTGGTCTTACATTCGTTGTCACTGGCATCATTTTGTTTTTTTCTTGTATAGAGCCACCTTCTCCTGATTCCAATATATCCCCTGATCCCAGCCCCACCACTGATTCAAATACGGAGGATAATGGGGATGGAGAGGGAGATGGCAACGGAGGCGGGGGTACAGGTGGTGGTGTTATTGCAGCAGCTGTCATTGTCTCTCTCCTGGTGATTGGGGGTGTGGCCATTGCTATGGTGATTGCCATAGTGACATGGAGGCAATGTTATAGGAAAAGTGAGACCTTAGAGCATAGCAATGAGAAGGGCGTTCAGAGCTACCACAATGCAGTTTATGAAGGTAATCTAAATGCTATACTACAGTATAATCAATTGTTACGCCACTTAGGCTTATTAATAATGTTACAGGCTTCAGTGTCTGCCATTTCATAGCCTCTCCTTGGCTATGCTATTAAACAGTGAGCCTAGTACATTCTACAGATTTAATTATGCAACCAACCCAGCTGTTCTTCCTTTTGCCAAAGACAGTCAGTTTTGTCCTTCTGTCCTATAACACACAATGTCACGTCAAAAGAAGGCCCACAGTCAGCAAAAGTGAAACGCACACAGGGGCCTGGGGGAGAGGCTACATGATCTCTAGTTAGGAATACCCACATCTGCTTCAGTTATTGCTACTACATCGTGCTACCCACATCTGCACAGGGACCATAGTTACCATACTAATACACCTCACTGCATTGAGGAGTGACTGGCTGTCTGTCTACAGGTGGAGCTGTGCTCAAGAAAGGTCATATTCCATGGAGGCAAAACTATCAGGAAACAGCCAGCACTCTGTCTGACCCTCACTACAGTACACAGGTCAATACAGCTGTATGTGTGGTTTGTGAAAATGAAGGAGACATTTGCATGGTGATACCAAAAAATGATGTAATGATCTGATTTTATGGTCTATAAGTAAATGCAGGAGCCTAAGGTTCATTATAATGCCGTCTGTTCTCCAGAGTGTGGAGGGTTTTCACGAGTATGCCGTCCCAGACCAAAGTGGAGAGTTCCCCAAAGGATTTAACCAAGTGAGTATTATGTCAGAGTGATGCAAGTTCCATGTGATCATCACTGCATTGATCGCTCTATGTACTCTTGTTCAATTCCAGATTCCACAAGAATACTTGGAGTCAGTACCTAGCCCAGTGAGTGTCTCATCTAGTTACTAGCCTCATTCCCAGGCTCCATCACCCAGTGTTTTTAGTGTAAATAAAAGTATCTGTTTATCTCTCTAGTCTGCACTTCAGCAGACCATGGTGTCACAGGGACGGATAGACCCTTATGGCTCACTGTTTGGGAGAGAGCAAGGATCTGTGGCAACCTCTGTGAGACAAGGCTCGGTGTGGGAGGGAGGGAGGGAGGGAGGGAGGGAGGCAGTTAGTTAGTGGGATGGAAGGGAGGCCTAGGAGGGAGAGAGAGAGGGAACCTGTCATTGAGGAAATGGGGAGACAGGTGTTTGCTATACGACAGACAACAGCACGAATCACCTCTGCTCCTCTCTCCTGCAGTTACTCTCCAGCCATCATAATCCTGAGCACATCTACATGGTCCCAGCCAACGATGAGAAGTCTCTGTACGAGCAAATCAAGAGAATGAACCTCAGACACATCAAGAGGAATGCGGTTAAGTAAGTGCATTTACTTACCCCAAACTGTACATGCCCTGCATGTATTCTGCATGAGCCTGAGGGCACTGAATACTGCATGAGCCTGAGGGCACTGGTAGTGTACTGTATCATTAGACTTGAGTGGATAGGTTGCTTAACGTGAGGGTTTGTTTCTGAATGCATTTATGATAAAACTGTACCTCTCACATTATTTTGACAGTTTTTTTGTACTCGCAGTTATAGAGTAAACATTGTACAAATTGAGCTGTATTGTGAAAGGTTCTAGAATACAGGAAACCAGACTTGAATTAAACACTCTCAGGAAATTGCAATAGCTTACTACTGATTGCTGTAATGAGCCAAGGATTATTAACTGTAGTAAGCCAAGACTGCAAAACTCTGGATTTGTTCTAGATTATAAGTGGAAAGTGAGAGTGAAAATATGCTCTGGAGTTGCACTTGTTGGAATTCTTCAAGTCACATTTGTATCTATTTTGCACACCTGTACTAGAATTCTGGTTCACTTCCCAGGATCATAGACCACCTTGGCTCCGGCCAGTTTGGTACAGTGAACAGGGGAGAGTGGGAGTCGCCTGACGGAACAGTGGAGGTGGCCATGAAGATGCTGAAGGCAGGCTCTGCTCAAGACGACAGAGTGAAGTTTCTGCAGGAGGCGGCCATCATGGGACAGTTCCAGCACAGCAATATAGTCCAGCTTTATGGAGTGGTGACCATTGGAGAGCCTGTGAGTCAGTACTCAGCCTACCAATGTAGATTCAAGATCATTTTGAAGCTACTGCAATCACTACTGGAATTCCAACCCTGTTATAAGCTTTCGTATGGCTCCCTCTATAGTCAATGGGCTTGGTTATATGTAACCCTAAAGACCAAAGTGGATTGCTAATTGAAATCTTAGCCAATTTTAGTATCTTTTCAGATAGATAGAGTTGCCAACATTTAACTGTAAGAATGTTGCTGCATTCTACTTTGTAAATATCTAAACTGCATAGCGTTCCACTGGCATATGCACCAGGATGCTCGCTTTCTGCACCCATCTACTTTTGGGGTTCAGCACCTCTTGCTGTTCAGTACCTGAAGTGTCATCCTTTTAGGATTCAGCACTTGAGCGCTTAACTGTTGAATATCTGCAGGCATGCAATATACAGTGCACTGATGCGTACTGTTTCTTGTTTTAGAAAATGATAGTGTTGGAGATTCTGGCAAAAGGAGATCTTCACAACCACCTTAAGTCACTGCGGCCCAGGTTAGAAGTATCTATGGACACTCAAGTTTTATATTATGCATAGGAAGGGCTTTTCTTTGACATCAGGCAAGGGGCATTTGTATTATGGTGCACTGTTGGTCTAAGAGGCTATGGAGACATTTTGGCAGCCTCATATCCAGGCCTCCAGTCCTGTAAGCAGACACAGTTTTGGAATAAAACTCCGTGGCTACAAGATAAAATCTGTGCACGTGAAACCAGAATGAGTTTGCTGGGTGTAGACTACTCCATTCAGACACCCACTCACCCAGCCTGCTCTTGTGTCCCCAGGGGTAAGGTGGCAGACTCCGAGCTACCTCACATGCTGCTCAGCTTCTCCCACCAGATAGCCTCTGGGCTGGCCTACCTGGCAGGCAAGGCCTTCGTACACAGGGACCTGGCAGCCAGGAACGTACTTGTAGCAAAGGATGGAGAAACAGTTAAGGTATCATCAACCATTAGTAGCGGAGAAAATGAGAAAGCTATACCCCTCAAATAGTGAGGGAATTGGTATGTTCCTTGTGTGACAGCTGCATGTACTTCCTATGAAATTCTGCACAGATTGCTGATTTTGGGATGTCTCGAGACTTAATGGATGAGAATTACTATGTTGTTCATGGAGGCAAGATCCCAGTGAAGTGGACAGCCCCTGAAGTAAGTCAAAGCACTCCTTCATCTAACAACAAAAGATCCATATAATGTGCTCATTATGCATGCACACACCTCTGCCTAAAGGCCATCCATTTCAGGAAGTTCTCCACTGCCAGTGATGTGTGGAGTTTTGGTGCAGTGATGTATGAGATATGGAGTCTAGGTCACAAACCATTCGAAGGCTACACCAATGATCAAGTAATCACTGTAATCCAGCTGTCCCCCTACTTTCCAACATACACATAATATACACACATGCAAGCATAGCTAGCTACACACATTTTCTATTATGCCATTGAGCTATAGTAGCTTAGGTCCTTCAAATGTGGGTGCAATATGTGGCCAGTGTGCCGGCAGCCTAGGGTTCACCTCTCTAAGTTTTAAACTCTTTCCTCCAGGCTATGGGCATAGTAGACAGTAGAATGTGCCTGGCCCCTCCCCCAGGATGCCCCAGGGCTATCTATGACATCATGATCAAATGCTGGTATGACAGCACTAGTGATAACAGATGCATTCAGTTCACTAATTCATTTGGCATACCATATTTGCTTTACAGGCATCCCACAAACAATGAGCGTCCAAATGCTGCTAAGTTAGTTCAGTGGCTATCTCGTCCAGACCCCCAGCTGCTGAGGTGGTGTGAGGAGGACAGGGCTGTCCACCCTAAGGCCTCCCTACTTGGAGCAGAGCTGGAGGCTGCAGTGGAGCTCTACAAGGAACTGCAGGAGGCCTATGGGAATCAAACCTAGTGCATAATAATTATTTGTATACAGTTGCTATAGACTTCATTTCAGACTACATATAAATGAGTATCATGGAGTACGGTAGTACTCCATATATAGGGATGGCACGGGAAAAAAATGGCCGCCCCATATCATGTGTACTGTCACGAAAAATCCGGTCCGGGGCAAAATTTGGTCCGGGGGGACCAATTATTGCTGCAAATTTCGGTCCCGGTTGCAAAAATCGGTCCGTGTGCACGCGTACATTTATTGGTACTACGGTACATGCATGTACGTTCTTGCACGCGTAAAACTTTGTGACAGAGTTTGCCGGTTCTCTTCGAGCTTTGAGTCTCACGATCATTCCAGGCAGCCATGCGACCTCACCTGCTGCGATGTTTTGAGGAAGGGCAGATTTACATTGTTCCGGTCACAAGAATGACACAGTTGCCGAAATTTGCAGCAAAAAACGGTCCCCCTGGACCACTTTTTGCTGCAAAAAACAGTCCTACATTGCAAAACATGGTCCTACTCTAGTAGGACCATTTTGTGCTGCAAAAAACGGTCCAGGGACCACTTTTTGCTGCAAAAACCAGTCCTAGCCACAAATTAATATCGAAAAGGTTATCAGTTGATGTTAATACTTAAGAACTGGATCTATATCATGAGATACAGCAAATGAGTATGCATAGTACATCTATACCTAGCTGCATGAACTGCAAAACCACTTCCGATGTGGTAATCTAGCCTCTCTTGGAACTTTTATACAAAAATCAGCATTTTTACATAGTGAACACTCAATTTTTTTGCAGGACTGTTTTTTGCAGCAAAAAGTGGTCCAGGGGGACCGTTTTTTGCTGCAAATTTCGGTCCCCCGGACCGATTTTTGCCAGGACCGATTTTTGCTTGACAGTACAAAATCATGTGCTCATAAGTCTGGTAAACCCATAGTATAAAGCCTTAATGAGCCATACCTGTCATTATCGAGTACTTTCACAACTAACAAGACTGTTAAAGTAGGTAGAGAGTATCGATGAAGTACCACATCGGCAAGTCGCTAAACCAGCATTTCAGTGTTCATATTGTTTCTTATGATTCTGATTCTTCTGATTCAGACGGGCTAGAGCAACAATGACTAAAGCGACTACAATGATTCAAACGCGAATAAGCGACATTTTCGGCGGAGTAGTGCACTCAAACCAGAGCGCTTTCAAAGAACTCAAAGCTGTTCAGCAGTGATTCAGTAGTGCTCTCCAGTGGCCGCTTGCCGTTCCACGCCATTTTCTGAACGTAGCCGGAAGGGTACGCGCTTGGATATCCCGGATGTAATATTTCACGTCACGAGGTCTTTGGCGTTTTGTCATTGTGTCTGAACAGTAAGCTCGACTTTTGTGAGGCTGTGCTTAGACGCTTATAATACTCGGAGTACGCTTTATGACGGACCCAAAGTGAGTTGCTGTAAGAACACTGATACAACTGCTAGACCATTACAGACCATACTAACCTCCATGATGTGCATTAAATGGAGTCGGCAAACTGCTGTAGACAGCCGTCTGCCATTGCAATGTTACATACAAGAATGTGTGGGTGTACAGTGGCATTCTCAAGTCGGTAGGCGCTTAGCTACAATTCACATTAGCTGTATTTTGCTACTCTGCTGTATCTTTAAGCCCCACTGAAAGCTTTGCAGTGCAAAGTGCATTCTGTGTCTGTTACATTATAGGTGCTGTTAGTTTATCATAAATGGGAGCATATGTGGATACAGCTAAATAACGCTCATCTACCCCACACAACCAGACCATCTAAACACCATTCATACCTTTCTCCTCCCCACAAAAAAACAACAGAAACAAGTAACAAAAAAACATTTAAAAAAATGAAAGAACATATAGGGATGGAATCCCCAAAAAGCAACCAAACAAGGTAGGAATGGTACCACAATACCCTTATGGATTGTCATCCCTATATCTTTTGCCATTTTCCAACCTCAACACACACACACACAGACCAATCCCTGCCATGCCACACCAGCCATATCCACAGCCAATCGAATGTGCATGACAATTGCAGCACTTCACAATGCAACACACATCACCCCCTCACACTACAACTTATCCTCCACATGCAGCAATACACAGTGACGCTCGTAGGCTAGACTACATAGCTACATGTACCACTTACCCCACATTCTACACCACAATCCACACCTACAATGACAACTACACTCTTCCACCTCACCAACAGTTAGTACGGAACACATTTCCAAAAACATTACTCTATTATACCAAAGTACGTTCAAACACACACCCACAAAACAAAATGGCTACTTGCTATTATGTGCTTAGAAGACCAGAGGCCGAAGCAAGCTTACTGTGATAGTGATCGCTTCCAAGTCTCCCCGTTAGGAGTCACAGTTTATAGCAAAGGTAAGTGTTTGCTGTGTGTTTGATAGGCTATACCAGGAGAACTGGCTGGAACAGGTTACGACGAAAAAAGGTCAATCGAACTGGAGTATAGCTTCGCTTTGCTCAGAACTAGTTGCAAAAGATATACGGATGACAATCCGTAAGGGTATTGTGGTACCATTCCTACCTTGTTTGGTTGCTTTTTGGGGATTCCATCCCTATATGTTCTTTCATTTTTTTTTGTTACTTGTACAAGGGTAACCACAGTGCCAAGTGAGAAGAAAGCGGTCGATATTAAAAGTGGTAACATTTAAGGGCATGTGATAAGTGACCGGATTTGATTCACAAGTGAACAGTAGCTACATAGGTATATAGAGCTAGTGCATACATGTATCATGCAGGCGCCTTGTGGGAAGTAAGTGAAATACATAAGTCCATAAATACTACACACAGTACTAATGCATCATGCAGTGAGCCAGTGCATAGTGCAAATAGAGGTAACCTAAACAATACCATGACTACTGAGGTGTGAGGAGAGGAATTAAGGGGCTAATGGAACCTTCCACATATTCATACTAACTTGATTATTTACTAATGTATTATGTTTTCAAGAAATAATACCAGGTATGCACGTAAAGAGCCCTGTACTAGGCCTTCGCTGTGACATTGCTGTGCTGCTTCATAGAGTAGTAAAAGAATACATTGCACTCCACTCACAGCCTGGGTGGCTCTATAGCTACACTTACGCACTTCAGCCAAATCACCGCGAAGGCACTCTTCAAAACTAGCGTGAAAAAAAGCCAACCCAAACTACCAGGAGGCTCTGAGCTCACTGTCATGACTGAGTACATTTCAGTCTGCAATACATGCATGTACGTACATAACAGAGCACAAGAGTACATTCCTTGCTCCCACTCATCAGTGACAAGTTCAAAGGTCAGGCTACGATCGTCAAGGGCACAAAGGTATGCCGTGGCCACGACGTGAAGAGCCCTGTATAGGCCTTCGCTGTGATGCTACTTCATAGAGAATAGATCACACTCCACTCACAGTCTTGGTGGTTCTATAGAAATAATAGCTACACTATAAAACCAGCCTTCAGTTTTGGTAGTCGGCACTCCGTCCAAATCACCGCGAAGGCACTCTTCGAAACTAGCGCCCTTCTGAAACGCAACCGTCAGTCACTTCTGCAGCGGGTTCGTCACCCTGGCTAAATCATCGCGAAGGCAACAGTCAGTCAATTATAAGTTGCAGCGGGCGGAAACCGCAACACAATAATAAATAGCAATACTGTATAACTATGAATCTCGTCCACTCGGGCACGCGGTAAAAATGGCGACTGTTGCGATCGAACAGAAAGAGAGATGGCCCCAGTTCAGCCAAAGAAAGCAGCCAGATGAAAAAGTGGCTCATTTAAAGTTCAAGAATATTGATTGTCTTCCTTTAGGCACAGTTTATTAGACCTGAGAAGGTATGAGAAAGCCAGAACATTACATTACATTAATTACATTATTTAAAAGTTTTTTTCTTCTCACTTGGCACTGTAATTATAAGAATTGACCATGGACTATAATGCAGCTAACTGGCACGTGGCAGCGTGCTCTTTCGTTCATTGTACCGGAAATTGGGGGATAATTACGTAATATATTATCCCTGGCCACATTATGCTGCGTACCGTAGACTAAGTGATTGCGTTTTAGCCCACCCTTAATTATGTCATAGCGGAAGCTATCGTCGTATTATCCTAGACCTTAATTTAACGGTACGTATTTTCTTTCGAAGATGTCACTGAGACCGATTGTGATCTACGTTCTCTGTTTACTTCATCTGACTGCAGGTTATATTGAGTTACTAGCTATAGCAGTCACTATATAGCCTCGCGTAGCTAGATCCTCGCAGCCGGCAGCAATTCTATAGGCCCAGCATTCCGTGCGTGTTGCATGGTGTTGCGTACGCCTACTTTCCTCGGGTGTCGAACAATTTAATGCTCTTTGACTATCTCTGTAACTAGCTTCTTGCTTTAATCATGCGCAGTGAAACGATGGACTAATTTTAATCTTCTCTCCACCTCCAGGGCAATCGACATGTGCTAGTGGGTTCACCAGCCAGGACTTGAGCACCGCACTGCAGTCGGGTTCACTTACTATTCCCTATCAACAACAGCGTATCATCCCAGGAATAAACTTTAACTGCAGTGGTACCATAACTAACTGGACAATTGGAGCAGAATGGAGAACAAACGTTAACTCGGGAAGTACGAGGCACATCATTTTCCCACATCTGCAAGTATGGAGAAATTGTGGGGATGGCTCCACCTACTTTTTAGCTGGAGACACTGAACTACTTGTTCCAGATAGTGATGAACTTGTAAGTGAAAATGATTATGTTCTCACTGGTACTCCAGACCCTGTGTTAGAATTCCAAGCAGGGGATATCCTGGGGCTATTCCAACCCCGTGAAAGAAGGAGCCGTGTCAGAGTGTACTATGATACAAGTGCTGGTCCAACCAACTACTACATTGATACTGGTAATGAAGATCTGCCACCACGGACCAGTTTTGCAATTACTGCGGATGCTGATGGAAGTGCAGGTCACTTGCCTCTGGTTACTATAGGGATCGGCCGTAAGTTTGAATAGTCTGTCCACATGCGGGCATCCATAGAATAATCTCAGGGACCAGGGCAGGTCTAGAGAGAAGAGTATTTTGTATATCAGGCTGCAGAACATGCAGCTGCTACCCCATGTTGAATTTTAAGCCTGGAAACATTTTTTCATCAGTCAGCCTAAAGCATTAGCACTGCAGCTGTGTTAAAACTACAACCAGCTAGCCTTGTTCCCATGCTGTACCCCCTGCAAGCACTGGCAAAGGCCTAGGAATCTGATGCCCAACTTATCTAGTTACATAGCCGGATGCTAGTTACGTAACCCAGTTGTGCGATGAGACCATCTCCATCAGTTGGACATCTATGCAATAGATATATTATGCAGGTTATACGTTATGTGCACTATCTTGTAGAGACTATAGTGTATTGTGAGCTAGTTCTTCCACCTATTGAACTTTCTCTCTTTCAACAAATGGAAGAGTTAACTCACATTTATTTATAAAGGCTGGTTTTTAGCTAACACAAGGCTTCCATTTTATACACCGAACAGTTTGATGTGCATAGCTACCTAGCTCATCGTACTCTGCCTGTATGGGTGGTTCGTATGAACTCAACTATACCCCCCAGATCCACCAATGCCACCTGCTGGGTAGAGTTACTATGATCATTGCTGATGGCCATGATTACTAAAGCATATTATTGATGCTTGTATTATTCAACAGAGCCAGCAGAAGATCATGAGCTTTTGGATGGAGCTGATTTAGCTACTGCACTGCAGTCAATGTCACTGACAATTCCATATGAACAACAGCGCATCATTCCTGGCATACCCTTGAACTGCAATGGTACCATAACTTCCTGGAAAATTGGAGCAGAATGGAGAACAGGTGGCAGTCGCAACTTCTTCCCACATCTACAGCTATGGAGAAGTGTCGATGGCTGTACGTATACATTGATAGGAGATACGGAACTTTTTGTGCCAGATAGTCCTGAGCTTGAGACTCAAAATGATTACGTTTTCAGTGGTACTCCGGACCAAGCAGTGGAGTTCCAAACAGGAGATATCCTGGGGATATATCAACCTCGTGAATCAAGGAGTCGTGTCAGAGTGTACTATGATACCAGTACTGGTGTACCCAACTACTACAATGACATTGGTAATACTGAGGAGCCGCCATCGATCCAGGACCAGGACGATTTTTCAATTGTTACTGCCGGTGGATTTGAGAATGGTTTGCCCCTCCTTGCTGTGGAGATTAGTAAGTTATACTCCCAAAAGTGATTTGTACATTCCTAAGGGAAAAGAATACACTAGCTACCAAGGGGAGAGATTTTTTTTAATGTAATAAATTCAAAGCCCTTGAGGAGTATAGGTACTGTGGCTTCGACTATAAGGTGCAAACTCAGAGGTCGGACATGGTCACGTGCAAATAGGCTGACATGCACATGCATTAGCACTTCATGCAGTGATGGTATATGGAGCAGATTCTGCTATTACCTACAGAAGTGTATATACTTATCCAAGCAACATACCCAAACATACCGCTGCAATGCAACTTTCTTGAACCACACTGCCAGTGCAAATAGAGGGTGGGTGCAGTCACTTAATTTCCAATGCCAGAGTGTGGTACATGTTCTCTGGGAGTGTCCAGCATATGACAGCATTAGAAATAATTTCATGGTAGAATTAGAAAATCTATTGGGGGGGAGGTTTGGGGAGTTTAGTACACTTGATAATTTTAATAAGGCAAGTTTTATTTTAGGATTTGAGAATTGGAACAGGGATGATTTTAAAGCATTATTAAAGCTAGTTAAGAGCTTTGTATTACTGATATGGGAGACTAGGAAGAAGGAATTGTATGGTTGTTCTTGCTCTTGTCCTCTGACTGGAGGTCTTACAAGCTCCGCCTGCGTCTGTGGGTGCGTGGTCAATGGCGTAAGCGCTACGGCAGCAACATGAGTATATTATTATTATTATTATTATTATACTGATTCCTATCACATTGTCATCTCAAAAATAATACTAAAATTGTGGTGTCTCAAGATTGTATGTGTGTACATGCAGTACAGATTGAATGTATAGAAGATTGCAAAATGTGGGGAGCTGTATTTCTTGCTGTCCTTTAAACATCGAGTCAGTTAATACAAATGCTACTATGACATAGTAAGTGTGCGTTAACTGACTCAATGTTTAAAAGCCTGTTTTAGCTGAACTGGTAGTGTAACTAAGTTTGTATGCATGTCAGAATATTGTTATTATATATAGTTTGCTTGGTTGGAAAGTAAGCAACTTAAGTACATGCAATGTGAGAGCAACTATAAAGGTCAATGACCATGTATTGCCTGCAGCTGGTTCATAACGCAAAGTTCTTCTCTTACCCAATTCTGTTACTACAGCAATTGACTGTGACCCACTCACAAACCCTGAGAATGGTGTAGTTGTAGTTATGACCATCACCACAGACAGCCTGACAGCAACATATAACTGCAATACTGGATATGAGTTGGTTGGTGAGGAGGTGCGTAACTGTAGTTTTCAGCACACAGGTGGTCTATGGACTGGAATGGCACCAACCTGCACATGTAAGTTCGGGCTCTATATATGTATACCGTATTTCCTTGATCAGACACCGCGGCTATTAATTATTTCATCACACGGTTTCTGCGGCCACTATTCAAGGGCGGAAACTATTTGAGGGTGGTGTCCATTAACCAGACTCAGTTTGCTAGCTACAACAAAAGGCACATGCATTCAATCCATTCCTTGGCTTTTTTCGATCGCCCTTTGTGCCTCAAAGTTATTGCAAAGCCACCACAAGGTATACTGCTAGCCTTTTTCCAGGAGGATGTCAAAAGTATAGTTTCAGTCGGGTTCCGATCCCTTCACATTTTACTCGAATACTAGCCACGGCCACTATTTGAGGACGGTGGTACCTGTACACCTAAGAATCTAGGTAACACTTAGTGACCTGTGACTTAGAAACGTACTACCTATTAGATTTAATTGCCTCCTAGTTATTATACCATTGTAAGTATGCATGAGCACATATCACATGTGCAAAGCTGCCTCCACCTTATTCCATTGCTCAATTGCAAGCTTATGTAATACAGTTTACAAAAAAATTGCCAGCAAGTACTAAAATGGAAATTGGGAGCTTAAATTAAACAACTAGGTTCTTTATTTGAGGGGACCCATGCAAAGTGAACTGACTGTAAATAACTGTCTAGCTACAGATACAGAGCTAGAGCAAGTAGGTTTGGAGTGATAAGATTGTGCCGCCATAGGCAGCTAGCTCAGTGACCATTGGGAGGAGGGTGTGGGAGGGGGGAATTACAGGAGACAAGGACCTCAAACAGAGGATTTGGGACAGCAATAGCAGGCTGATATGGTACTATTCAGTTATAAATTAATTTCTAGGTGCCAGCTAATCTGAGAATGCCAATGTGTCAGCAGAACACGAGTGCATGAAAAGACAGCAATGTTTACCAATTAAAGGGCAAGGACAAAAAAAGTCTATTATACTTTCTTTTCCTGTAGTAATTGACTGTGGTGGTCTTACTGACCCTGAGAGTGGCGAAGTTACATTCACTCCTGGTGTGGTGTCAACTATAGACACTGGTTTGGATGCGGTAGTAGCTTATACTTGCGATCAAGGTTACGACCTGGCTGGTGATGAAATGCGTACTTGCCAGGCAAATGAACAGTGGACTGGAGCAGAACCAAACTGCATGTGTAAGTAGCTTTTTGGCATAATATACTTAAATTTAAAAGTCAGAGTTATAATTATTTTCCTGCAGTGATAGACTGTGGTGGTCTCACTGACCCTGAGGGTGGTCAAGTTACATTTACTCCTGGTGTGGTGACAACTACAGATACTGGTTTGGATGCTATAGCAACCTACACTTGTAATGAGGGATACAGCCTGGTTGGTGATGAAATGCGTATTTGTCAAGCGAATGAATTATGGAATGGAACAGTACCAAACTGCATGTGTAGGTTCATTGTTGAATACGTCACTTAATATAGTTCATTGCATTTAGTTTTTTGTTGCTGTTTTTTTGGTAGTAATTGACTGCGATACACTCAATAATCCCGAGAGTGGTCAAGTTACATTCACTCCTGGTGTGGTGGCAACAATACAAACTGGTTTGGATGCTATAGCTAACTACACTTGCAGTGAGGGATATGACCTGGTTGGTGATACAATGCGTACTTGCCGGGCAAATGGACAGTGGAATGGAACAGAACCAAACTGCATGTGTAAGTTCATTGTTAACGTTGGCCTATACTTTGGCACCACATGCATATGTCAGTGGCTTTGTTCTGTAGACTTTACAAAAGTCATGGATGTAACTTTCACTTGTGTAGTGATAGACTGTGGTGGACTCACTGATCCTGAGGGTGGTCAGGTTACAATCACATCTGGTATAGTAGCAACTACTGGTTTAAATGCTACCGCAGCGTACACTTGTAATGCAGAATATGTGATAGTTGGTGATACAATGCGTACTTGTGAAGCAAATGGCGAGTGGAATGGAGCGGAACCAATGTGCACACGTAGGTTTCTTAAGATTTGAGGTACTGGTAATTGTCCAGCAAAGTACTAAATTACATCTGTTCTTACTAGCCTTGTGGTACATTTTCTCATGTATGTGATGTGTAGGGTAGTCAATGGGTATTAGGTGTGTGACTAGTGTGGACCAAATTGGGAGCTTAAATTGTTCTTTAACTTAAGAGCCTATGCAAGGTGAACTGTGCATGTCTAGCTATAGATACAGAGCTGGAGCAAGTGAGTTTGGAGTGATACAGTTGCGCCGCCACATGCAACTAGCTCAGTGACCATTGGGAGGAGGGTGAGAGAGGGGAAATTTTACAGGAGACAAGGATCTAAAGCAGAGGAACTGGGACAGCAGTAGCTGTCTGATATTGTAGCCTAAAGCACTAAGCACTACCGTAGGCAAATTACGACCATCTAGCCTCATTCCCAGGCTGTACCCCCTGTAAGCGACAAAGCTGGAAATGAGGCTAATGAGCAGTTATCGGGTTACATAACTGGATGCCAGTTATGTAACCCAGTTATGCATCACGAGTTATTAAGATATTTATGCAGGTTATACATTATACGCACTATGTTGTACAAACTAGTTTATCAGTGAGACAGTTCTTTCACAAGGCTTTCATTTTCCTACTTAATCAAAAAATATACTCTGCCTCCGTGGGTGAACTCAACTATAGCTACCCCATATCTATCACTGTCACTACAGCCACTATGGCCAGTTCATCAACTGTTCCAGTCAGTACACCCGCTATGGCCAGCTCACCAACTGCTCCAGTCAGTACACCTGCTATGGCCAGCTCACCAACTGCTCCAGTCAGTACAGCCGCTATGGCCAGCTCACCAACTGCTCCAGTCAGTACACCCGCTACGGCCAGCTCACCAACTGCTCCAGTCAGTACAGCCGCTACGGCCAGCTCACAAACTGTTCCAGTCAGTACACCCGCTATGGCCAGCTCAGCAACTGCTTCAGCCAGTACAGCCGCTATGGCCAGCTCACAAACTGTTCCAGTCAGTACACCCGCTATGGCCAGCTCAGCAATTGCTTCAGCCAGTACAGCCGCTATTGCCAGCTCACAAACTGTTCCAATCAGTACACCCGCTATGGCCGGTTCATCAACTGCTCCAATCAGTACAGCCGCTATGGCCAGCTCACCAACTGCTTCAGCCAGTACAGCCGCTATGGCCAGCTCACCAACTGCTCCAATCAATACAGTCGCTATGGCCAGCTCACCAACTGCTCCAGTCAGTACAGTCGCTATGGCCAACTCACCAACTACTCCAGTCAGTACAGCCGCTATGGCCAGTTCATCAACTGCTCCAGTCACTACAGCCGCTATGTCCAGCTCACCAATTGCTCCAGTCCGTACAGCCACTATGGCCAGCTCACCAACTGCTCCAATCAGTACAGCCGCTATGGCCAGCGCTCCAGTCAGTACACCTGCTATGGCCAGTTCATCAGCTGCTCCAGTCAGTACAGCCGCTATGGCCAGTCCATCAACTGCTCTAGTCAATACACCCTCTTCATCCACTGTATTGGGTTCACTGCTGTCCAGTGTGGCTGTGGCTAACACTCCACTCGCTACCACTCCTATAGCCACACCCCCAGTACCTGTAAGACACGAATCACTGAATGTATTACATGTACATCATGAGAGACGATAACTACTATTTCCTCTGTAGCCAGAAACACTCCAAACCATCATGGACCTCTTCAGTGGTGCCGAAGTTGTGCGTCCTTCACGGGTACTTTCAACTCTGCAAGATGTGTTTTCTGCGGGATATATTTTCACCCAGGAAATTAGCCAGGTTAGCACCATGTGACTACCTTTCTCTTTCTCCAAGATAGTCTTATCTCCTGTCTCCTCCCTTCCTCCCTATCTTTAGTTCCTGTTCAATAGTGTGAGTGACTTGATAGACAGCCTACGGCAAAGCAACAGCGCTGATGAGGTAAATGACAGTAACCTAGTACCATAGGGAGGAGTATGGTAGCTGAATGGCAGGGCTGGCTTGGAGTGAGAGTTTGGCTCACTGTGATTCCTGGTAGCTGCTTAACTTGATATGATGGGCAAGTTAAACATTATGGGTTAGACTACTCTGGTTCTACGGAACATATCTAGTAAGAACTATTACTGTGCCTACGTACACATGTACCCATGCACTTGTAGGACAACACATGTACAACAGCCATCGTCAGCACCCTGCTGTATGTGATGGACAGGTTTGCCCTAGGGCCATATGACCCAGAGCAGGGAATGCTGGAGGACACTGACAACATCGGTGAGCCCTAGACTTTGTGGCCTTGTATTTAGCGTCCCTCTTTCTTTCTCCCTTCTTTCCAGGCTTGATCTGATGCATGAGTTCACTGCAAAGGATTGTTTGACCTAGCTCAGATTACCTGAGTTGCATCATTAATATCAAAGAATGTGTATACAAGGAGATCAATTACATTGTTTGACCACTATGGGTTTTCCATTTGTTCAATAAACAATTAAGCTACTTCACACTAGAACTGTAACTGCACTTGTTCATGTGACATTTCTTAATTGCAGGAGCCGTAGAAATGTTGTCAGTGCAAATTCTAACATTTTTATAATCCCTTATTTGTAGCTATGTGACGTAGCTTAATTGTGTACTTTCCATCTGAAATTGGAGACCTATAGAGATCAAGAAATGTAATTGATCTGCTTGTATACACATTGTTGTGCAACTCAGATTCCTGCTCGCCCAATTATCTGTTTGTTCCATCCTTCTTTCTCTCTCTCTCATACACACACACACAGCCCTGGTACACATGACACATAGTGCCATGCCTGGTGATGATCCAGGTGATGAGGTGGAGGGAATTGCTAGAAACGGCAGCAGAATTGTACTGCCCAGAGAAGTATTCATGAGTTGCAGTGCAGCTGAAGGTCCGTTTATAGCAGAAACACTGACCTGAAATTGATAGTCCACATGAACATCATTATCCTTTCAAATAATAACTCCCCTCCCCTCCCCTCCCCTCCCTCCCTGGCCACTTTCCTATCTCTTCCGTAGTATCTGTGGCTTCATACTTTTACAGTAACTTGAGTGGCCTACTTCCAAACTCTCTTCCTAATGACACCCAGAACAGGTAATGGTTTTATCCATTAAATTATGGATTGATAATGGGTTCTGATGAGCATGGGCAGATAGTTGTTGCATGATCAACTGGAATACTGCTTCCAATCACGATCCAGAACTAGCATTCATGAAATGCTAGAGTTATAGTTTACACTCTTGTTTGCTGCATGTTTACTGTTTTTGTTCTTATATGAAAGTGAAAGTAAGTGCAGTAGTACATTCCAGAGGTATAGCTTACACTCTTGTTTGCTGTTTTTGTTTATATGAAAGTGAAAGTAAGTACAGGAGTGCATTCCAGAGGTATAGCTTACACTCTTGTTTGCTGTTATTGTTTTATATGAAAGTGAAAATAAGTACAGGAGTGCATTCCAGAGGTATAGCTTACACTCTTGTTTGCTGTTATTGTTTTATATGAAAGTGAAAGTAAGTACAGGAGTGCATTCCAGAGGCATAGCTTACACTCTTGTTTGCTGTTATTGTTTTATATGAAAGTGAAAGTAAGTACAGGAGTGCATTCCAGAGGTATAGCTTACACTCTTGTTTGCTGTTTTTGTTTTTATATGAAAGTGAAAGTAAGTACAGGAGTGCATTCCAGAGGTATAGTTTACACTCTTGTTTGCTGTTTTTGTTCTTATATGAAAGTGAAAGTATGTACAGGAGTGCATTCCTGGCCTGGTATGTAGGTATGACAGTTGGCATCCAGCAACAAGTCCTGCTGTAGCTAGCCTCGTCCCCAGTCTTCACTCCCAGCTTCTTCTTTTTTTTGCATGTTATAAAAAAACGTTCTACATGCGAATAAAGCTTGGAGTGGAGGCTGGAAACAAGGCTAGCTGTAGCATGACCATAGATTTGTGGCTAAACTATTCCTGGAAGTTGGAACTACAGTACGCAATACAAACAGTCTCTTCTACTCCTCCACTGGCTAGTATCTCTGCTCACTGTCACTTCCTTCCTTTACATGCTGCCATGCAAATGGCTGTATTCCTGTGATACTACATGTACAGAGACCATTTTCAAATTAAGATACTACATTTCACCAGTCAGAAGCAAGAGTCTGTGGGTAAGACTAAAAAAGCAAGCATTGTCCATTATCTTCACGAGTTAAGAACTAGCATTCATAAATGCTAGTGTATATTGCTTTCTTATTAAGTTACTCTTGTTGGCTGCATGTTCACTGTTTTCATTCTGAGAACCTACATGAAGGTATGTACAGGAGTGCATTCCTGGTATGTAGCCCATGACAGTTGGCAACCAGCAATCAGACCTGCTGCAGCATGATCATTGATCCTTGGCTAAACTATTCCTGGAAGTTGGGGGCACATTACACAATACAAACAGTCTCTTCTACTCCTCCACTGGCTGGTTGTATTTCATTGTCACTTCCTTCCTTTACATATGCATGCTGCCAAACAAAATACTACATTCCAGGGGTGCCACTGTACAGGTATATATTATGTTTCTCTGGTCAGCCTCCTCACACGAGTCTGTGGGTCAGGCTAAAAAAACAAACATTGTCAATTAATAGGACCTAATGTGTGCCACATCACTGTACAAAAAAACAATTTTCTGTCTCATTATTGTGCTAGGTGGTAAAGAATGTGTCAATTTACGTGATACAAATGTATGCACACACATGTACATATGCACGCACACACACACACACATACACGCACACACACACACATACACACACACACATGCACACACACACACACACACACACACACACACAGCAACACCACCATGAGGCTAGCCTCTGGGGTCCTCTCCTCTGCACTGCAGTGTGGCTCCACCCAGTACAATGCACGAGACCTCGAAAACCCAGTTATAATTAGCTTCAACCATCCACAAGAACTTGAGGTACACATGCATATCATAACTCTTCTCTAGAACCCTGGAGGCCTGGCAAGTGTAGGATGCCAACAGGTCACTGTCTGTTACCATAGTTGCATGAGTGAGTAGGGGTGAGCTCTTAGTGGGCAGCAGCTGAGCATAATGTTCCTGCTATGACATCATTTTGGGTGTGCTAGACTCTTTTAAGGCAGTCTCATGGAATGAGTGGTGACTGCTGCCATGACTGCTGACACAGTTGCCTCAAATGAGTCCGACAATGACAGTAAAAATGAATGTAAGATGAAGCCTTAATTGTTTTGTTCTACGAGTTCATTTTTCCAGCAAGAAGCCGAACTTTTGTTTTAAAATACACAATTTTACTGCTCATTATGAGTATTAACAGTGAATTAATGAACAGAGTTTTGAGCATAATTAGCACATCTCTCAAGCTGTGCAGCGTAGCTATTGTAGTGGGGTATCATTAACAAAGTAATATGGCTGTGCACTAATTTGGATACCATTAACAAATTGGTTTTGTACACACTGCTAATATGATCCCTTTTTCACTTTTCATTTCATGATGGATGGCAGCAACAGGATGAAACAAATACCTCAGTCACTTGTGTATTCTGGGAATTTGATGAGTAAGTCTGGGAATTTGATGGATCTCACATGTATAGCTTCACTGCATGCCACACTCTAGCTGTGTTACCCTCTGCAAGTTTAAATTTGGAGTGAGGGTTATGAGATTTTATTTGTGAGGGAGGAACTACAAACCCATGTGTCCCGGGGGGGGGCTGGGAGGTGTACCGTTCCGAATTTTTGTATTCTCCGAGGTTGATTTCAGGAATATTGTTGTTCAGTTGTACCATCAAGTTCCTTAATGCTGTTACCCCCTCTTTCGCTGATCTATAAAACTCTGACTACAGTAGGGGGGCCTAAAGCAAAAAAAAGTCAGCTTTAATTAA
The DNA here is from genome assembly GCA_963921505.1 of Phakellia ventilabrum. NCBI lineage: Eukaryota > Metazoa > Porifera > Demospongiae > Axinellida > Axinellidae > Phakellia > Phakellia ventilabrum. The sequence continues at coordinate 362,007 of OY997392.1, forward strand.
GTTATTATTAATGGTACTTCAAAAAGGATTTGGCGGTTCTGTTAATCAAACTCTCTATCAATCACAAAATTGGCTGCACAAAAATTTATCAGAAAGATGTTTTGACGTGCTGGTTTGTGCCCTGAAGAAGGCTGCAGCCCAACAGTTGACACTTGGTAGGCGGAGAATTCCAATTATGGTTTCTAGTAATGCTATAGCTATATGAACTCCCACTATATTGTCAAAACTTTCTGAACAAGCAACATGATCTCCTCTGATGTGGAGAGAATAGTGTAACAATACACCCTTTACGTGACAAATACTGTAGCTATGGCAACGGTACCATCTTGTGATCTAATGACAAAGGATTTGTCCACTACATGCACGCTATCCTTGGCAACTGGTTTCTCTTGTCTGGAATTAGATCTTGTAGGGGACTAAAGGAGATCAAGTAGGATTCAGTGACAGCAGCCATAGCTCTGAAAAACTGTAGTAGTATGCCGTTTGCAGCAAACTCTTGCACTGTATATTTTTCCATTGTACGCAGTGTTATAAACAGCAAGTACTGTCTCAAGTTTTATTAGCAGCACGTTTTGGACTGGCCATCAGTGATGCATCCACTACAAATTTGACCTGAGACAAAGGCACAGTCAGTGAAGGGCCATCTTAATATTTCTCTATGCATGCACATACAACACACACACACACACACACACACACACACACACACACACACACACATACAAACACACTAGTTCCTTCACAAATGGGTTGATCAGTGGACGCTGGGCCACTGAGGGCTGTAACACAACTTCTAATGCATCCCACACAGTCTGCGAGTGCAATCATCTCACACACTTTGCCCTGCTTCTGAGCACCACGGAGGTCCAGGTGGGTGGGGCAATGGGATGAAAACTGGATGTAACATAACCTTAGGTCCTCCCTCCCTCCCTCTCTCCCTCCCTCCCTTCCTCCCTCCCTCCCCCTCTCCCTCCCTCTCTCCCTCCCTACCTTGCCTCGCTCCTTCCCCTCCCCAGCTGACCCGTGCTGAGGCACTCTCCCTGAGGATCATTGGGATCATCTGTGTCATCATCTCCCTCGTCTGTCTCACCGTCACCATCCTCACCTTCATCTTCCTCAAGTGAGTCATGCTTACATACCTAATGTCTTGAACTCTCACCTATGCACCCTTAACCCTCGTACTCGCACCCTCCCCTATACCTCCCACACCCTCAACCATCACACCCACACCCACTACATACCACTTCCCTCACCCTCACACTCTCACACATACCACCTCCCACACCCTCAACCCTTACACTCCCTCCCTTCCTCCCTCCCTCCCATACTTCCCACAGGCCACTTTGGAGCATGAGGAACTACATCCACGTCAACCTCTGTGTCTCTCTCTTCGCAGCACAGCTGACCTTCATAGTGGCCGTGGACCCTCGTGGCAGTGTGGTCAGTCAGTAGATGATCTTTGCTCATATAGAGGTCTGAGCACATTAATCGAATGTGAAATTACAGGTGTCTCTTCCCTCTTCCCCTCAGATTGGTTGCCAGGCAGTGGCCGTCCTGCTGCACTACTTCTTCCTGGTGACCTTCATGTGGATGTTGATGGAGGGGGTGGTGCTCTACGTGGCTCTGGTCAGGGTCTTCATCGAGCACCAGAACAGATACCTCATCGCCTTCACCCTTGCCAGCTATGGTGAGCCACAGTTTGTGCACAGATTCACTTGCTAGATTGTCATGTGACTATCAGGTGACTATCAGGTGACTATTGTGAACCTCAATAGTAGTTGATAATGTTGTGACTAGCATATTTGCATGTGATTAGTGGTGTGGTTAGATTGCATAACAGTACATGGGAGTTACATGAGTCTTAGCCTCATCCCCAGGCCACACCCCCCACGAATTCGTGGGGGTGTGTGGCCTGGGGATGAGGCTACATGAGTCTTTGATGTAAGCATTATCGCCAATCAGATTGCTAGCTATAAGCTGGGTCGCTTCTCAATGTTAACGAGACAAGCAGTACACTAGTGTTCCTCACATCAAAGCTGCCCTGCTCCTCCTCCAGGCCTCCCTCTCCTCTACCTGGGTGTCACCGTCCCCCTGGGGTTCGTCCTGCAGGACACCGATGGACCATATTACGCTGGGGATGCCCCTCAGTCGTAAGTGGAGAGGCAGTCATGACAACCAGAGCCACTAGAGTTACGGCCCTCCACTTCTGTTCCCCACCCTAGGTGCTGGCTGAGGTATGACACTCATTTCATCTGGGCCTTCATCGCTCCAGTCATCGTCATCATACTGGTAGGCCAGGGGGTCGACATAGCCGCTAAGCACATCCTTTAATCTCCAATCCCTCCTCCCTCCCTCCCTCCCTTCCTCCCTCCCTCCCTCCGTCCCTCCCTCCCTCCCTCCCTCAGGTCAATATTGGTTTCTTCATCATGGCCATCACGATCATGTATCGCCACAAGCAAAAAGAGACTCACCAAACCAAAACCGCCAATATCAAGTATGCCATGACTGCCAATCACTAAAGTAAAGTTTCCCCTAATTACGGGTTAAGTATCCCATGTCTGCTCCACCCCCAGGCACTGGCTGAAGGCCTCCATCTCTCTGGTGGTTGTCATGGGTATCACGTGGATCGTTGGCATTCTGGTCTTCAACCGAGACCTCCTCTTTGTGGCCTACATCTACACCATCTTCATCGGTCTGCAGGGGCTTGCCATCTTCATACTCTTTGTGGTACTCTCAGAGCAGGTGATATATTATACAACCTGTTTGGTTCTTAATCACATGATAACCATGTGACTTTGGATAGTGTCATGTGACCTACAACTGTCTGCATGACACACTGCAGGTCAGAGAGGCCTTCACCAAGTGGTGGAAGGCGAAGGTAGCCTCCTCCGACTTCCTCAGTAGACACTTTGGAGAGACATCATTCAGTCAAACAGCCATGGTCAGTACCTTTACTAGCCATACGTGTTTCAGTTCATGTGGTCAAATTCTCAGATAGACCTGCCTGCTACGTATAATGCACCACTCAAAGAATACACTACTGAAAAGGATCATTGTCTTGAGAATTGACATGCTAATTTTTTTTCCCATGCAGACATCTGCCAATTCATCCACTGATAAAAGGAAAAGTGAGTAGAGCTATCTTTCTTTGGTTGCAAGGCACTGCTACATCCCTCCCACCCTCCCTCCCTCCCTCCCTCCCTCCCTCCCTCCCTCCACAGCCCTAGACAAGTATGACCTTCCAACCCTTGGGCTGATGGGCAACAGCCACAATGTCTCAACACTGGCAGAAGAGAAAGGAGATCATTCAGTTTTTGATGTCAGTCTCATCCAAGGGGACACATCATTTAAGTGTGCTCAGATCTGGGACATGGGGAGTGGGGCTGTCAAGGACAAAGAGAGTGAGTACAGCTAGGCGTCCTTTTCAACCACTTCTCCTGCTCATAGCATATGGTTTCTTATAGCTGGTCTCTTAATTTAGGGATGAGTAAGGATTCCTTAGGACAGAGATTTACGATAATAAAACACTATACAATTACAGCTGGGTTTCCCAGATTGTATAAACTGGTACTGTGCATGAGGCCTAATTAGTGAGTATGTGAATGATGGCAATATTTTTCACAGAACTGCAGCATACACTTGGAGCCCTTGGAATAAGTGCATACAGACACTCATTTGAGGTTTAGCAGTTCTCTATGCTTTGTGTAGATTCCTTGAATAATAAGGACACTACCTGAAGCACAATAGGGTGACCATTCCACGATAACAAATCTATGGCACTACCTTGTTCCCAGTTTTGGAAAAGAAGTAGTAGGTACTGCAAGTGGCGTGGAAGTAGATGTGTGCTAAATTGCATAATTCAGCCCAAGTAACATCAAACCAGTGACCTGGAATGCTGTCTGTCTCTCTCTCTACAGAGGATGATTTGGCTAACGAAGTCATCTGCAATACCTGGGCATAGGGGAGAACGGGGGAATTGGAACACTAGATCCAGACTACAGTTTTTTAAAATCTTTATTCATATTGCATCTATACAGCAGCACTCCTCTTGTCCATCGAGTACAGAGTGACTTGATCCTCTATAATAATGAAGTTATATGAATCTATGCAAGCGATCGCTGCCTTGAAGGACTGGTACGGAGACTACTGCCTGCATGTTAGTGATTGCGAGCATTTCGGTCTCCAGCTAGATAGAGAAAGAGCCGACAGTGTGAGCGCACGTGGGTGGGTACTAATTGGGGTGGAGCTGGCACTGGTACGCCCACGCACGGACTTCACCGCCATGCATGCCCGCTCTTGGCACAGGGATATTATCTACGGTTTTGGTCTTGACGAGCGCATTATCGTCTCGCGGTGTATTCATGGCGTGGAGAGAGTGGAGTAGCCATCGCATGGAGTGGTGCCTTCGGTTGTTAATAGTCACCATTGCATGCAGAAGTAAGTTCAGCAAACCATAGATAATATGTGATACCCGAGAAGAGAAATCAACCAAAATTCTTTTATAAAATATGATCAATTTTTGTGAAGCAAACATACTGTATAAATGGGCAGTTATGTAATTGCTAATTCTCTCCACAGTTGCTGCTGCACAAGAATGTCCTCTGTTAATTCCATCATTTCGGGAGGCTCAAAGTGAAGTCTCTATTCCTTCAGCTCTATATCTCTACACTACACCATTTGACTCACAGTGCACTGGGAGTATCAGTGAGGTTGAGTTTTGTTACCGACGAGGGAGTGCAGCAGACAGGCTGTTCACTGTTGTAATACTGAGACCGATGGGAAATGAGGCTTATAGAGTTGTTGCAAGAAGTGATGTGAGTGCTGACCCTAACATGGACAGCTGCACTGTGGACCCACACATTGCAACTGTAGAAAGATGTTGTACCGCAAGGAGGCTGGAGCCTGTCATTGACATCACTGAAGGCAATGTCTACGCCATTGAAACAGCAGTAACTGCCACTCTTTTGCTAAACTTTGCTGAAACCTCAAGACCTGGAACTGTTATTAGTGTACCCGCCAGTGTTTCCTATGATGTTGGCAGTACTGTATCTTCTGGTCCTTTGAGTAATGTATCAGTAGAAATGGTACGCTTTATAGCAATTGGTAAGTCCATCATTCAGCTGCATGTGGGTTGGTATACATTGTGAGGTAACGAATACATGCATAGTTGTATGATGTGTTTTACAGACGGTGAGACAGCCACCTCCCCTCCGGTCACCTCTTCTCCACCAATCGTGATGCCACCTCCACCACAGCCAACACCTACCCTCTTCCCTACCACTCAGGGGCCTACAAGTACACGTACCCCGGTGAGTTGGCAGCAGTCAGGGTTGGCTGTATAGAGGGCCGCCTCATGATCATAAGCGTCTGTTTTTGTAAGCCGACAGAGACCACAGTCCACGCAACCAGTAAATGCATATGATACCTGGTGCCACGTTTGGACATCGACAACAGTATATACAAAGAACTACTATTTACTGTATTATGTGCTAATTATAACCCCATATGCCATTTATTCTACAGCCGCAGTCCTCTACTGCCCCCCCTACAGAGCAAGATAGTGATTTTGATCCAGTCCGTGTTGGGATGGGTGTGGCCCTGGGGTTACTAGTGGCCATCACCGTGGTCATCATAGCAGTGACAGTGGCCGTCATGGTGGTCCAGAGGAGGAGAAAGAGGAATGCTGCCTGCAGTGTACAGCCGTCATGGGGTGACGGGTTCACCAATGCCTTCTACACAGGTATATATTTTTTATACTCACTGCAAAACAACGCTATGGCTGCTCTGACCACTCTAGTTCCAAGTGCTTGAGCATGTAGAACTTAGGACTTAACAATTATGTCGTTCTGACACTAGTTTCTGCAGCATAAGAAGTAGTTTTATCCACACAAGTTTCTTACTTGGCATCTCACATGCTGTAGTGTATAATACAATGAAATGAGAAGGTCCGCATTGTATACGTTATTGAAGTAAAGGCGTAGGGATCTCCTGTGTGCTCAAATATCTAGACTAGGAGAGATGTATTAGCCAAGGAAAGATGTGTTAGCCTATAGGAAGGAAGTATGAACAGCTCTTGGCTTCAGGCCAAGTGCTAGCTATAGTTGGTCAACAACATCCCAGCCAAAATATTATAGGGTCTCATAAGTGATTTATTTAAGGTGGTGCTTGCCAACTTTGCCCATGCAAATTGGAGTTCAGCCCAAGTGAGTAGGCTCACCCTGGCATTGCAGAAGTATATTGCACTGTGGTTAGTGTAAAGTTACAAATATTGCCCCACCCCTATTATGCTGGTGGTTAGGGGGAAATACAATCCATTTATTTATATCATGGCTAGCTTGTGGCCTATTTATTCAGCACAATAAACATAGCAATGTCAAGTAATATTATTAGCTATAATAGCTGGCTGAGTTGTTGGCATTGGAAGAGGAAATTCCTAGTACCCTACTTGTACTTAGGTCTACCCCGAATTGCTATTTGAGAGCAAGTGATCAAATGTTTCAGACTCTTAGCAAGATTAAGAATTTGTTGAAGTGGACTGTAGCACCCCCTGAGGCCTTTGATCGGTGCTATATACTGGAATCCCTAGCTGTTATGTACTTCACAACTTAAAAGGCTAGCTAGGAAGCAGATAGTTGGTTTATGAGGCGTTTTTACTTTGATACAGCAGCCGACACTAGTGCTGATGACATCACAGCCGTTCCCAATGAGGCTTATGCAATTACTACTACACAGAATGTGGCCTACAGATCACTGCAACCAGATGACAGGACTGTCCAAGAAACTCCAGCAAGTGATGCAGATGGCTATGACTATGTGAGAGAACAGGCAGTGGTCGTTTACGAGTAAATTAAGACTCCAGGAAGAAGGCCCGGGGATTATGAACATGTCCTGTAATTAAATATCAGTTCAGCTTTTGTATACATCATATGCTCAATTTTATACAATAATTATTCACAAGAGTTTGTAACTAGTCCTGAAGATGTCCATCATAAGATAAATGAAATATTGATAAACCCCTGTGCAGTACTGTGAGCCCGTTTAGGGCCTGCCCATCCATTATACCATCTTTATCCACGTCTTCCCCTCTAGCAGCAATGCTATGCACTTTTGCTTCCTTATCACCTTATATGTACATCAAAGTCCTCCATCCATCTGTCTGATTCCATTCTCTCCAGTAGTTGCTTCCTTTCCCACTCGAACTCCTAACACCTCAGTACAAAGTTGTACACAGCATGAGAGATACAAAGAACCTGTACCTCGTTGCAGCAGCTTTTAGGGGTGGAGCCATAGATATAGGGTGGAGCTGACCGGGTAGCGGATCAAGATCGTGTGTAGGAGGCGTGGCGGGGACCAAGACTATTTCCGCCTCTTGCGTGCAGTCGCGTTTCTAGAAAAGAGCCGGCGACAGGAGTGCACTATAAAGTATAATGCAAACTTGATGCCATATCCCAGCTGCGGTCAGTCTCGGTACGTAGAGCACAATTAAACCCGTCATGGCGTGGAGAGAGCCGTGTCTGCTGTTGCTAATAGTTGCTATTGCATGTAGAGGTAAGCAAGCATACTGTATTTAATATGAGGCTGAATGATGGGATGGTGAGAGTTTTACCTGATCACGAGTCACAGTCGCATGTTCTGTGGTAGTATTAATTGCTAATTCTCTCCACAGTTGCTACTGCACAAGAATGTCCTCTGTTAATTCGGGAGGCTCAAGGAGAACTTTCTATGCCTACAAAACTCTATCTCTACACAACACCATTTGACTCACAGTGCACTGGGAATATTAGTGGGGTTGAGTTTTGTTACAGACGAGGGAATGCACGCAACAGACAGACTGTTCACTGTCGTAATACTGAAACAAATTAATAGTGCTTTTATAGTTGTTGCAAGAAGTGATGTGAGTGCTGACCCCGACACGGACAACTGCATCATGGACCCACACATTGCAATCGTAGAAAGATGCTGTACCACAAGGAGGCTGGAGCCTGTAGTTGACATCACTGAAGGCAATGTCTATGCCATTGGAACAGTAGAAACTGCCAGTATTTTGCTAAACTTTGCTAACATCTCAAGACCAGGAAATGTTATTGACGTATCCCATGTCAGCTATGATCAGGGTGATGTTTTCGCTCCTTTCTCTTCTCCAATATCAGTAGCAATGGTCCACTTCATAGCAAGTGGTAAGCCTCCATTATTCAGCTGCATGAGATGTGAGTAGTATCTAAGTATGTGTTTTATAGACAGTGAGACAGTCACCTCCACTCCTGTCACCTCTTTTCCACCAACTGTGATTCCAGGAGCCTCACCTCCACCACAACCAACACCTCCCCTCTTCCCTACTGGAGGAGACACTGGACCCACCTCTATTCCACCAGCTGCAGTCGCTCCCTCCAGAAGGATTGCCCCTCAAGAGCCTATAGCTACAAGCACACGTACCCATGTGAGCTAACAGCAGCCAGGATTGGCTTTAAAATTCAGTGGAATAAAACTGCATTAATGTTAGTAAATATACCCATGCAGGCATAATTATAAGAGTCTGTTTTTGTAAGCCGGTAGAGACCCTCAGGCAATGCGCATTTGTCCTTTGCAATTGATACCCAATGCCACTTTTGGATGTCAACGTATACAGCAAAAAAGAACACTAATTTACTGCATGCATGTGCATGCCCATAATAATTTTGTTCTTTATTTTACAGTTGCAGTCCTCCACTAGCCCCCCTGCAGAGCAAGGTGGTAATTTTGATCCGGTCCCTGTAGGGATCGGGGTGGCCCTGGGGTTTTTAGTGGCCATCATCATCGTGGCGGTGATAGTGGCCATCATGGTGGTCCAGAGGAGGAGAAAGAGAAAATTTAATGCTGCCTGCATTGTACAGCCATCACAGGGCAAAAGGTTTACCAGTACCACAGGTATATATATCATTTATTACTCTAGTTCCAGATGTTTGAGCATGTAGAAACCAGGCATCAAAATTTATGTGTGAACCATATGGTGGGCACAATCAAATACTGAAAACTGCATGTCTTTGAATTGCACAAAAATAGAGTAAAGGGTATGCATACCCTATGTTCATAAGACCAAAATTTCCAAATTCTTACAATTTCAGCAGCTCCTGAGAAGTCTATATAGGAGCCGGGGTAATTTAATGCTTGTGGGTTAGACCACTCTGGTTCTGAGCCCTTCATTTGTTTAATTGTTTTGACATTCAAGCAGTAAATCATTTAGTTTCATACCGTGATGGAAATTTACATTCTATATAGTGTTTAATGCATGGCAGTCTGGGTATGCTTCATTGAAGTTTGGTAAAGCTTGACCACACATAGGGCCCTCATATAATATGGAGGCTTAACTCCTATATGCTCAAACATCTAATCACCAAGTACTAAGTTGAAACAATTACGTTTATGCAGTAATTATGTAGGAAGTGGAAAGTTGGTTTTATGCAGTGTTTCTCTGATACAGCCAGTACAGAATCTGATGACGTCCCAACAGTTCCCAATGAGGCTTATGCAATTACTACTACACAGAATGTGGCCTACAGATCAGATAACAGGACTGTCCAACAAACTGATGCAGATGACTATGACTATGTGAGGGAACATGCAACGGTCGTTAATAACATTTATGAGGAAATCGAGACTCCATGAAGACAGCCCAGGGATTATGAACATGTGCCGTAACCATTTCAGTTTTGTATACATCATATTATCAAGATAATAATTATTCCCAAGAGTTGTAACTAGTACTATAGTCCTGATAATGTTTATTATGAGATGAATCAAATGTTGACAAACCCTAACATTGACCTGTGGCATGGAGTACAAAGAATAAGTAATGATTTCTCTTTGAAATTGTTTAGGACCATCAGCTGTACATGATTGCTATCTCCATCCTCTTCCTTGCCACCCTATAACCTCACTCATTGCATGCCCATCCAGTTTATCGATGTCTTCCCCTCTCCTAATGCCACTCTCTGATCTTGCCTCCTCATCACCTACATCAAACTTCTCTAGCCATTTGTCTGCACCTTCCATTCTTTTATTCTTGCCAGTAGTTGTCTGCTTTCCCACCCAAACTCACTGCACCTCAGTACAAAGTGGCACATACCTTCAGCCTTACCTCCATCACACAGCACACGTCTCATAAACCAAACCTCTTATCCTGTAATATGAAGTGACTAGAGAGGTGGTACCATTCTGTTACAGAGGGCTGGTAATCATGTGCCCCCTATAGCTACTGTATCATGTTAGGGTTAGGTAAATAATAATGACAATTGGTTGGCAGAAGTTGAGGAGAAGAGTAGTGACGGCCAGAATGGAGTTGAGAGGGAGAGTTTTGCTATAGTTTGGGTGCATGGGTCTATATATAGCTAGCCTCATTCCCAGACTCCTGTGGAAGCCTGGGAACGAGGCTAGGGTGGGTCATGAGGTAGTTTACCTGAAGTTTCGGTACAGAATTATGGCTCAACAGAGTTCATTTTCTTATCTTTTTCTTTTCAGTCTGCTATAGATGCACTTTGCCCTCTTCTAAACCATACCTGCTCAGTCTGCCAAACAGCACTTTCTTGTCTCCTCTTCTCCAGTTTCCTCCACCCTAACTTCCTAAGTCCCTGCGTATTGCATGCAACTAGTTGCACTCGCTCCCAACACTTTTCCCCCTATATTCTGTCTTGTGTAAGTTATTAATATTATGTCGAATCCCACAGAACAAAGTTTGCTTGAGAATCACAAGAGTTTGTTTTGCATAGGGCATTGTGGGGGTTAGCCTGCATGAATTTTTTAGAGGTGGAGCTGAGGTAGCAGTCATTTGCTTGCATCGTGGCTCTATTAATCGATCCAGTAAAGAATGGATGAACCTTCATGGTTGATTGCGTGTATTATCTATTAAAGAGGGGGGGTTGGGTTACTTGTAGTGTAAGCCATAATATGAGGATGGATCTAGGACTCCATTCCCACAATTACACTTGTGTATACAGTAAGCATGACTAACATACGTACATACATTGGCACCGAACATGATAAACATGGCAAATATGAGTAAACCCAGGTAAACATGAAATAGAAAGACCTTATGCACCATAAACGTAAACATGAGTAAATCATGAATTAGAGTTAGGGTTAGGGTTTAGGGTTAGGTTTAGCTAAAGGTTAGAGTTAGGGTCCCCATGCATGTTGACTAACCCTACAACCACTCACCAAGCAATGTAACTTAAAGGACCATGTGAATCATGTTTATTACGTTTAACAGTAATAATACGTGGTCTTATATCTGGCCATACATATCCCCTGTAAGCATCGCCGCCTACCGAGACTATTGCCGCCTCTTGCGTGGCAGTGTCCGTGAACGTTTCACTCTCACAGCTGGGTGCCGTCGACAGTAGTAGTGCACTGTAAAACTGGAAGAGAACCGCGCGGCCGTTAATAGGGGTGGAGCTGGGTTCTGGTACGCCCACTCGAAATTTGATGCCATACCAGCTGAAGTCGGTCTCGAGACTGAATCGAGGCGTGGAGAGTGTCTTCTGCAGTTGCTAGTGTATGTAGAGGTACTGTATTTAATATGATGGGGCGGTGGGAGTTTTGCCTGAGCATGAATCACAGTGTCTGATTCACCGTCGTAAATTTATGTTAATTTTCTCTCCACAGTTGCTACTGCACAAGAATGTCCTCTATTCCTTCCATCATTTCGGGAGGCTCAAGGAGAACTCTCTATTCCTTCAACTCTATATCTCTACACTACACCATTTGACTCACAGTGCACTGGGAGTATCAGTGAGGTTGAGTTTTGTTATCAACCATGGACTGCAACAGACAGGCTATTCACTGTTGTAATACTGAGACAGGTGGGAAATGGAGCTGTTGAAGTTTTTGCAAGAAGTGATGTGAGTGCTGACCCCGGCATGGATAACTGCACTACGGACCCACGCATTGCAACTGTAGAAAGATGTTGTACCACAAGGAGACTGGAGCCTGTCCTCGACATCACTGTAGGCGAAGTCTATGCCATTGAAACAGCAGCTAGCAGTATATTTTGCTACTTTTTTGCTGACATCTCAAAACCTGGAAGACTTCTTAGTATATCTGCTGGTGTCGGTGATACTGTACCTCCTGTCCCTTCCCCAATTAATATAACAGTAGCAATGGTTCGTTTCATAGCGGTTGGTAAGTCCACCATTCAGCTGCATGTGGATTGGTATACATTGTGAGTTAGTCTCGTATGATGTGTTTTACAGACGCGGTGAGACAGCCACCTCCCCTCCTGTCACCTCTTCTCCACCAACTGTGATGCCACCTCCACCACAGCCAACACCTACCCTCTTCCCTACCAGGGGAGGCACTGAACCCACTTCCATTCCACCAGCTGTAGCGGCTTCCTCTGAAGGGACTGCCCCTCAGGAGCCTACAAGTACACGTACCCAGGTGAGTTGGCAGCAGTCAGGGTTGACTGTATAGAGGGCCGCCTCATGATCATAAGCGTCTGTTTTTGTAAGCCGACAGAGACCACAGTCCATGCAACCAGTAAATGCATATGATACCTGGTGCCACTTTTGGATGTCAACATTTGTACATAATATGTAACACAAAAACAAACTAATTTACTGTAATGTGGTAACCTATAATAATAATTTGCTCTACAGCCACAGTCCTCTACCAGCCCTCCTGCAGAGCAAGGTGGTAATTTTGATCCGGTCCCTGTAGTGGTCGGGGTGGCCCTGGGGTTTCTAGTGGCCATCATCATCGTGACAGTGATAGTGGCCGTCATGGTGGTCCAGAGGAGGAGAAAGAAGAAGGATGCCTACAGTGTACAGCCATCACAGGGTGAAGGGTTCACTAATGCCATCTATACAGGTATATATCATTGATGCTATTTTCAGATGCTTTGAGCATGTACAAATCAGGTCTCAAAAATTATGTGTGAATTGTTTACGTTCAATAAGTAAATTGTTTGCATTGATCCATTTATAGTGCCTATAAGTTGTTTTTTTATTTACATACATGTATATATATTCACTGAAAAAGTCTGGTACGCTTCATTGGAGTTTGGTCTCACATAGTGACCTCATATAGTATAGAGGTCTGACTCCTACATGCTCAAACATCTAAATGTTTATGCAGTAATCACCAAGCAGTCAAAACAATTACAATATGTTTATGCAATAATATTATAGTATGAAGTGGAAAGTTGGTTTTATGAGGTGTTTTTCCTTTGCATACAGCCAGTACAGAATCTGATGACATTCCAACAGTTCCCTATCAGGCTTATACAATTACTACTACCCAGAATGTGGCCTACAGATCACTGCAACCATATGACAGGACTGTCCAACAAACTCTAGCAAGTGATGCTGATGGCTATGACTATGTGAGAGAACAGGCAGTGGTCGTTTATGAGGAAATTGAGACTCCAGGGAGAAGGCCCAGGGATTATGAACATGTGCTGTAGCTAACCAGTTCCGTTTTTGTATACACCATATTATTCTCAAGATAATATTTATCCAAAGAATTCGTAACTAGTCCTGATAATGTTCACTGTGAGACGAATGAAATGTTGACAAACACACTTAACTGTAGAATAAATGGCTAATCTAAAACTACCGGTGCGATAGGCGGTGAAAATTAATCCCCACTTTTAGGGGTGGAGCTGGACTTGATACGCCCACGTATTAACTTGATGCCATACTATAGCTTGTGTCGGTCTTGGAACTAGGCTTGTGGACATTATGCTCCAAATTTCCAACATTATTCTATTCCGAATTTCTTTCATTTTTACCCTATTATGCTTCGTACAATAGCTGATTATGCTCACTATTATGCTCATAATTCATACCCATCACATACAAAAAGGCCAAAATTGTACATTAACGTTTTCGGGCAAGTTCAGACGGCTCGAGGGCACACAATTTCTCTCTCCTCTCCAGATTTAGATTCAGATTCAGAACTGCTATCACCACTAACTTCTCTGCTAGTACTTGGTTCTGCCATAGATATAATAATATGATACTTATCACGTGGATTATTCTCATATTCTTCCGCATTATTCCGACATTATGCTTGCTGCCCGGATATCCTCATTATTCCGGAAATTATGCTGGCATAATGGACTCAAGCCTACTTGGAACCGTATCGACTACAAGTAGACTAGTCATGGCGCGGAGAGAATGGTGCCTTTTGTTAGCACTTACCATCGTATGCAGAGGTAAGTAAGCATAATACATAGAATAGGCATGTCCGCATGATATTGGTGTTGGTGGATTTGGCTGATCACAAATTTAATATACACACAGTCAGAGGTAGCGTTCAGATCCAAACAAATTAGTTCACTCCTAGACAATCGCCTTGTAGTTTGTGCTCTGAAGCAGCAATAACTATCAATTCCCTCCACAGGTACTGCTCAACAAGAATGTCCACCTTTAGGTTTGGTTGGTTCATCATTTCAGGAAGCTGATGCAGTAGTGTTAGTTTCTCCTGTTCTGTATCTCTACACTACACCGTTTGACACACAGTGCACTGGGAGTATCAGTGAGGTTGAGTTTTGTTACCAACGGGGGGGGAGTGCAGCAGGCAGACTGTTTACTGTTGTAATACTGGAAGAGGAACAGACGTCGACGGGGATGAGGGGCTACACAGTTGTTGCAAGAAGTGATGTGAGTGCTGACCCTGATGTGGACAATTGTCAGCTTTTACTGACTGTTCACAGATGTTGTACCACAAGGACCCTGGATCCTGTTGTTGAGGTTTCCGAAAACTCTGTCTATGGTATTGAAACAGCATCAACTGGCAGTACATTGTTATATAGTTTTCGAGACATTTTCAGACCTGGTGGTGTTTCTGCTAATTTGAGTGAAACAGTAACAGGGGGTTCTGGTTCCATTCGTAATATGACCTTAGCAATGGTCCGCTTCATAGCAATTGGTAAGTCAATTAGTGCATGTGGATTAATGAAACACAGTATCTAAGTCTCATTTGATGTGTTTTACAGACAGTGAGACAGCCACCTCCCCTCCTGTCACCTCTTCTCCACCGACTATGATGCCACCTCCACCACAGCCAACAGCTACCCTCTTCCCTACCAGGGGAGACACTGGCACACGTACCCAGGTGAGTTGGCAGCAGTCAGGGTTGGCTGTCTAGAGGGCCGCCTCATAAGAGTCTGTTTTGGTAAGCCAGCAGCTAGAGATCCCAGTCCATGCAACCGCTAAATGCATATGATGCCCACTGCCAACTTTGGATGTCAACATCTGTACATAATATGTAACACAAAAACACACTAATTTACTGTGCATGTATTAACCTATAATAATTTGCTCTGCAGCCACAATCCTCTACCAGCCCTCTTGTAGAGCAAGGTGGTGATTTTGATCCGGTCCCTATTGGGATCGGGGTGGCCCTGGGGTTACTAGTGGCCATCACTGTGGTCATTGTGATAGTGACAGTGGCTGTCATGGTGATCCAGAGGAGGAGAAAGAGGAAGGATGCCTGCAGTGTACAGCCATCACAGGGTGAAGGGTTCACCAGTGCCATCTATACAGGTATATTATATCATTGACTCTATTTCCAGATGCTTTGAGCATGTACAAATCAGGTCTCAAAATTATGATTATGTATAAATTGTTTACGTTCAATCAGTGAATCGTTTGCACTGATCCATTTAATATAGTGCCTAAGTTTTTTACATTTATATTCACTGGAATGAAAAAGTCTAGTATGCTTCATTAGTTTGGTCACACTTAGTGACCTCATATAGTATACTAATAATAGTGGTCTGACTCACTCAAACATCTAAACTGGAGTAAACTCAAAACAATAATAATTTTGTTTATGCAGTAATCTCCAAGCAGTCAAAACAATTATGTTTATGCAGTAATATTATTGTAGGAAGTGGAAAGTTGGTTTTATGAGGTGTTTTTCCTTTCTTACAGCCAGTACAAAATCTGATGACATTCCAGTCGTTCCCAATGAGGCTTATGCAATTACTACTACCCAGAATGTGGCCTACAGATCACTGCAACCAGATGACAGGACTGTCCAACAAACTCTAGCAAGTGATGCTGATGGCTATGACTATGTGAGAGAACAGGCAGTGGTCGTTTATGAGGAAATTGAGACTCCAGGGAGAAGGCCCAGGGATTATGACCATGTGCTGTAACTAACCAGTTCAGTTTTTGTATACACCATATTATTCTCAAGATAATATTTATCCAAAGAATTCGTAACTAGTCCTGATAATGTTCACTGTGAGACGAATGAAATGTTGACAAACACACTTAACTGTAGAATAAATGGCTAATCTAAAACTACCGGTGCGATAGGCGGTGAAAATTAATCCCCACTTTTAGGGGTGGAGCTGGACTTGATACGCCCACGTATTAACTTGATGCCATACTATAGCTTGTGTCGGTCTTGGAACCGTATCGACTACAAGTAGACTAGTCATGGCGCGGAGAGAATGGTGCCTTTTGTTAGCACTTACCATCGTATGCAGAGGTAAGTAAGCATAATACATAGAATAGGCATGTCCGCATGATATTGGTGTTGGTGGATTTGGCTGATCACAAATTTAATATACACACAGTCAGAGGTAGCTTTCAGATCCAAACAAATTAGTTCACTCCTAGACAATCGCCTTGTAGTTTGTGCTCTGAAGCAGCAATAACTATCAATTCCCTCCACAGGTACTGCTGCACAAGAATGTCCACCTTTAGGTTTGGTTGGTTCATCATTTCAGGAAGCTGATGCAGTAGAGTTAGTTTCTCCTGTTCTGTTTCTCTACACTACACCGTTTGACACACAGTGCACTGGGAGTATCAGTGAGGTTGAGTTTTGTTACCAACAAGGAAATGTAACAGGCAGACTGTTTACTGTTGTAATACTGGAAGAGGAACAGACGGGGATGAGGGCCTACACAGTTGTTGCAAGAAGTGATGTGAGTGCTGACCCTGATGTGGACAATTGTCAGCTTTTACTGACTGTTCATAGATGTTGTACCACAAGGACACTGGATCCTGTTGTTGAAGTTTCTGAAAACTCTGTCTATGGTATTGAAACAGCATCAACTGGCGCATTGTTATTTAGTTTTCAAAACATTTTCAGACCTGGACATGACATTCACCTTGCTGGTGTTTCTGCTAATTTGAATGAAACAGTAACAGGGGGTTCTGGTTCCATTCGTAATATGACCTTAGCAATGGTCCGCTTCATAGCAATTGGTAAGTCAATTAGTGTATGTGGATTAATGAAACACAGTATCTAAGTCTCATTTGATGTGTTTTACAGACAATGAGACAGTCACCTCCCCTCCTGCCACCTCATCTCCACCAATCGTGATGTCACCTCCACCACAGCCAACACCTACCCTCTTCCCTACCAGGGGAGGCACTGGACCCACCTCCATTCCACCAGCTGCAGCAGCTCCCTCTGAAGGGACTGCCCTTCAGGAGCCTACAAGTACACGTACCCAGGTGAGTTGGCAGCAGTCAGGGTTGGCTGTATAGAGGGCCACCTCATAAGAGTCTGTTTTGGTAAGCCGGCAGAGACCCTCGTCCACACAACCAGTAAATGCATATGATGCCCAATGCCACTTTTGGATGTCAGCATCTGTACATAATATGTAACACTAACTTTACTGTGCATGTGGTAACCTATAATAATTTGCTCTACAGCCGCAGTCCTCCACTGGCCCCCCTGCAGAGCAAGGTGGCGATTTTGATCCGGTCCCTGTAGGGATCGGGGTGGCCCTGGGGTTTCTAGTGGCCATCATCATTGTGACAGTGATGGTGGCCATCATGGTGGCCCAGAGGAGGAGAAAGAAGAAGGATGCCTACAGTGTTCCGCCACCACAGGGTGAAGGGTTCACCAATGCCATCTACACAGGTAGCTAAGCTAGCTGGCTAGGTTGTGGGCATGGAAGGTGGTTAGGAGGGGAGATTCCTAATAGCCACTTAAGATGTTTGAGTCTGCCCTGAAATTTTAGGAGCAACCATACAAAGGCTCCACATGCCAGCCTACTAGTTTGCTCAAGTGGACTGTACCATCCCAAGCCTTTGACACCAAGTAGCTAGGAAGTAGACCACGTGATTGTAAAATGTTTTCAGATTTAGAAGACGAAGTGGAAAGTGAGGGGTTTTCCTCCTTTGATCTCTATCGTGCACTCCTCACAGCTGCTGGTGGCGGTGGCAAGAAACAGGATAATGACATCATTGAGCTCAACATGAAGCTGGGACAGCCAACCCCCCACTCCAGGGGCACTAAAAAGGTAAGTGGTATCTCACGAGGGTAGCTACTACTGAGGGATGGTAGGGCCATATCAAAGCCGGCTGCAAAAGAACTCACCATAGATGCTAGTCCAGCCCAGTATGAGGAACTATAGCTTTAGAGAGACTCTAACGATCATGTACACATAACTTCTATCAGTTGCTGTGACATTAGCCCCACTAACCCCCTCCCCACAGGAACCAGAGCTACCCCACGAGTACGCCATGCCTGATGAGATCAGAGGAGCCAAAGTCATCGATGTGAGTGAGTACATGGCTTGGTGTGCTGCCAAAGTATTTGCTGCCTTTCGTTTGGTAGACTGAACAGTCTCACACTCCCAATCCCTGGGGTTTCTAAAGTTCCAGTAGAGGGTAGAGGCAATGGTGCGTAAATAGTAATTCATGGATGGTTAAATCCTGGGTGAACTGTGATGTCATCAATGCTGCCCACACACATCATGACCCACCACCCACACTGTTACTACACATGGCTTATAGGGACAGCTGTTTGCCCAACCCTGATACGTTGCTGACACACACACACATACACATATCATCCACAGTTTCCACACACACATACACACACACACACACACACACACTAGGGTCCTCATGAGTATTCATATGCCACCACGGAAACCAATAAGGATGAGGTATGTCTTCAGTTGAGAGGGAGGGCTGGATGGACGTACACCTTGTTACTCCCTCCCTCCCCTTGCTCCAGATTTTCACCCCCTCTAATGAGTACTCCTACGCTACCACTGAAGTCAGGGGAGCAAAAGTGGCAGTAAGAGTAAGTTACATGCTCTGTGGTAGTACTCCATACTCTTGTAGTAGTATGGCGTGTGGGGAGGAGCATGAGCTACTTATTACCTGGCCTCAGTCCCAGGCTAAGTGACTAGATACCAGACTAATTGGCTACCTGGCCTCATTCCCAGGCTAACTGACTACTAATTGGCTACCTGGCCTCATTCCCAGGCTAAGTGACTAGATATCAGACTAATTGGCTACCTGGCCTCATTCCCAGGCTAAGTGACTAGATATCAGACTAATTGACTACCTGGCCTCATTCAGACTAGATATCAGACTAATTGACTACCTGGCCTCATTCCCAGACTAACTGACTAGATACCAGACTAATTGGCTGCCTGGCCTCATTCCCAGGCTAAGTGACTAGATATCAGACTAATTGACTACCTGGCCTCATTCAGACTAGATACCAGACTATTTGGCTACCTGGCCTCAGTCCCAGGCTAAGTGGCTAGATATCAGACTAATTGGCTGCCTGGCCTCATTCCCAGACTAACTGACTAGATATCAGACTAATTGGCTACCTGGCCTCATTCCCAGACTAACTGACTAGATATCAGACTAATTGGCTACCTGGCCTCATTCCCAGACTAACTGACTAGATATCAGACTAATTGGCTACCTGGCCTCATTCCCAGACTAACTGACTAGATATCAGACTAATTGGCTACCTGGCCTCATTCCCAGACTAACTGACTAGATATCAGACTAATTGGCTGCCTAGCCTCATTCCCAGGCTAGTTAGAACATAGGCATGTTGGTCAGGAAGAACTAATTAGTGTAACTGAAAACACAGAATTATGTATGTTCATGTGTACTTTCAGTGCAGTCTAGGGGGAATTTTGCATTAGTACACACAAGGGAGCCTGGTAGATTGATAACATTTGCCCAGGCATCTCAATGGAAATCTACACACTCTGCTTACTATGCAAGATACTGACAGTATGAATACTCACTGAAAGTGTATTAGCTCCCTCAATGTAAATGGCTATAGATGTTATCAGGCGTACCTCAGAGTAAGGCTTTATAGTGTGGCTTGCTGCATCATGTACTCCAGTAGCACATGAGTGATAGCAAACAGCCTATCGTTTACTGCCTCCTACCTCAGTACTGAAATTCATAATAAATTTGTCCCCCCCCCCACGCACAGTGCACATGCAGCCCTCCAAACCCAAGTCTAGCTATGCTCCCTCCTCCCTCCTCCTCCCTCCCCCAGCAGCAGAGGTCTCTGTCCAAAGAGGAGGCCATCTACCAGGTCCCAGCCAAAGATGAGAACTCGCTGTATGCCCAGTTTGAAAAGATCAGAGTCAGGCAGATACAGAGGAACACAGTCAAGTACGTGTCTGCCTGGACTCTGAGGGCCAGGTCCTATACCTAGTTATATAGCCTGTACCCTGGGAATGAGGCTAGGGTATGGAGGCCTGGGAATGAGGCTAGGGTAGGGAGGCCTGGGAATGAGGCTAGGGTAGGGAGGCCTGGGAATAGCTCTGTCTACAACATAGCGTAGTGGCAGTGGCTCCATATTTGAGAAAGTACTTTATTAAAGACATTGTAACTGCCCAAAAAGTCATCCTTTCCCACTCCTTGTCTCCATACTTGGCATAGCTGATGTCATTCATGTGTGCTAAAGAGAGTATGTCCAATGGAGGGTGCAGTGGCATAGCCAAGGTAGGGCCAGGTAGGGCACAGGCCCTACCAACTCATCCCAGTGCCCCACCAACTTTAATAGTACAATGAAAAGGGATGGAGTGGTTAAGTCTCACAGGTGGGAGAGACTGTAGATCAGTAACCGTAAAGCCACTCCAAATTAATTTTTAGTTTCTGGTCCCGCCTTCCTCCTACAGGATGCGGGCGGGCGGGTGATAAGGACTATAGGACCTCATTATCTTCACCAGACTTCCGTGTATTGTATATAATATTATGTCCTTTGTACTCTGTTTGCACTATTAAAAACCTCGCTCAGCTCGCTCGATGATGTCGTGGTAGCAGCCACAGAGGGTGATGAAAGATATTTGGGAGGAGGTATCTTCCAAGGACATTTAATACTAACGTTAGTATTAAATGTCCTTGGTATTTGCAATAGTCGTCAACCGTGAAAAGTGGATGCGGGCGGAGGACCAGAAACTAAACATTAATTTGGAGTGGCCTAAGCAGCGTTTTCTTGTAGCTCTTACAAACATTTTAATTTGACAGCAGAATTAGCCAAACTACAAGAGTGCTTAATTGCCAAGTTACCACAAAAAAACATTCTGCACTTTGCGGAGGGGCGGCTTCACGCAAATGACCTGCTCCACATTAGGCCAGTAGTGGACTTGTGCCCCACCATTGACTACACTCTAGCTACGCCACTGGGAGGGTGTAGTCAGCATGCATTCTCCTGTGGCTGGCTGTCATGGATGATGTCGTAAGTGTCTCATTCTCAGACTGGTCATGTGAGTGTGAGGGGTCTGGGAATGAGACTAACTACTATGCGCTCTTGAGGGTTTCGGGATTATTAAAGTCTAGTTCTTATTGCCGAGTGCAGCGAGACTATTCAAGGTGTTGGAATCTCAGCTAGTGTTTGTAAATAATGCACGATAACTCCTGCTTTGGGTCTCTGTACTCACTCCCAAGGGTAAAGCACGTGTAATGAAATGGTGTCTCCAGCAAATACCATCTTTTTATTTGTTATGTAAGAATGATTGGAGAGCTTTAAACACTACTCAATCGTTTTGCCAACTGAGACTTGCTACAGCTCTGAGGCTTGTAGTAGTTGTGTAGCTCCTATACTGATCACACATTGTAAGCAGTTAGAATGGGAAATGGAGCCTGGGAATGAAACTATTGTCATAGCAGATTAGAAACTGGTAAAGAGGAGATATGGAATGAAAACTGAGGTATGGAATGAAGACTGAAACGGTAGAATCTACATCTCCTTGTCCCCTTTCATTCAGGACTACGGACTACCTTGGCTCCGGCCAGTTTGGAACAGTGACCAAGGGAGAGTGGGAGTCGCCCGACGGACCACTGGAGGTGGCCATGAAGACGCTCAAGACCGATGCCGCTCAGACAGACAAAGTGAAGTTCCTGCAGGAGGCGGCCATCATGGGACAGTTCGAGCACAACAGCGTCGTTAAGCTCCATGGAGTGGTCCTATCCGGAGAACCAGTTAGTACACAAATTTAACTGTGCAAATATTTCGGCAGACTGATGCCTAGATTTGGGCGTAGCATGTTTAATTGTGTTGAATAATATCTTGATAGAGTAGGTCCTACTGGCAAGTGCTACTAGTGGGTTTAGTAGCTATATAAAGTTTGCATATCTGCTCAGGGGCTCCCAGTGAGTACCTGACTGGTAGTATTCAGAAGGTCCTGGGTTGAAGTAGTGAAATGTCATCCTCTGTGGTTGGTGGCTCGATCCTCTCTGTAGGTGATGATTGTGTTGGAGCTATTGCCCAAGGGAGACCTCAGAGAGCACTTGCAGTCACTGCGTCCAGAGTGAGTCCATTCCCATGAGTGCACTGAGCCAGCAAACCTGGCCAGGGGGCATGCGACTATTTTTGACAGTGAAATCCTAATTTTAATCACACCTAGTAGCTACCACTCTACTGCAGAAGTTTCTTTTTACCAGCTTTATATTGAAACTTCAGTATACGACTGACAAGCTAAGAACCACAAGCGTAGCACTCCATGCAAATGCTTAGACATGAATGTCAGTAACACAACCGGTTGTGAGTGCTAGTAACTATATCAACCATATATGGTGAGAGTTTGGAAAAAAAAGTTTAGAACATAGTCGCCGTATTTGAATATAGGGCATTGCCAACTGCTGTGGGCTCACAGACTTCCCAGTGTGAAGTATATCAGAGCGAGTGTCCTGTTTACGAGTGACACTGTCTGTTCATACACACACTCTCTCTCTCTCTCTCTTGTGCAGGTCTGGTAAGAAGGTGGAGTACTTGGAGCACACTCTGCTGAGTTTCTGCCGACAGATCGCCTTTGGCATGGACTACCTCTCAAGGAAGGCCTTCATCCACAGAGACCTGGCGGCTAGGAACATCTTAATGGCTGAGGATGACACATGCAAGGTAGAGTGGTAGTAAGCCAATTACCCAGGTCTTGCCTGTCAAACATTCTCAACTATTTTGTGGGTATTATGGGATGTTATGAGTAAATGAACATATCACATAGTGATGATCTCATCTTGAAAGTTTGTTCAATTTTTGTTGAGTCAGGATGTCATGCGTTTGTAACTAGTATGGTATTAGGTCAACTTGTAATCTGTGACCAGACCTAGGCTTGCCCCCCTCTAGGTCTGGTCACAAGACTAGTCAACTTGTAATTAGGTTTTCAATTTAGAAAGTTTATATGAACATAGAAGCATACGGTTGGTAAATACACAGCCTCAGCCTGCAGGCATTTCTGAGGTGCTTAACGCACCTCGGTCAATGTCGGAAATGCCCTGGAACCTGGTCATAATATACTTTGCATACCAACCTAACTCCTATATTAGTAAATGTTGGTGTGGTTTGGATGCAGGTGGCTGATTTTGGAATGTCTCGAGACCTGGAGGATGAGAATTACTACATCTCCAGTGGAGGGAAGATTCCCGTCAAGTGGACGGCTCCAGAGGTGAGCACTCACTCTTCATCTCCATCTTCAATAATTAGTTAGTGTTTTTTTTTCAGGCCATCCTTTTTAAGAAGTACTCCACTGCCAGTGATGTGTGGAGTTTCGGTGCAGTGATGTATGAGATATGGAGTCTGGGACACAAACCGTTTGAGGGCTATACCAACAGTCAGGTACGTAAACATAATCTTACCAAATTACATTTTGATTAGAGCTGTAACCATTTGCTCCAGGCCATCAAGCTCATTGATGGCGGGTTCCGCCTCCCCCCTCCCCCTGGGTGCCCTAAGGCTATATACGAGCTCATGATAAAGTGCTGGTGAGTCACTACGAAGTTGAAATATATTAAAATTAAAAACTTAATATTGATTTGGTCACTTTTAGGCACCAGAAGACAGCTGAGCGACCTAATTTCACCGCCATAGTGCAGTGGCTGTCTCGTTCAGACCCCCAGCTGCTGAGGTGGAGTGAGGAGGACAGAGCCGTCCATCCCGAGGCCTCCCTACTTGGAGCAGAGCTGGAGGCTACAGCTGAACTCTATAAGGAATTGCAAGACACTTACACTGCCCACTCAGCAGATCAATAATTAGTTTGGTCTCATGACCAGCCGGATTTGTAGAATCACCTAGCTACCCTGCTAGACTACTTTCATTTTCCGCACACAGGCAACAGTCCACCACCTAATACTGCAAATTATTGTACACTCACAGTACCACTGTATAGTATTTTCTATAAGGCGAGCTGTCCAATATGCAGTGATATTGGACGGCCTGTTTTATCAACTTGTTGAACCGGCCATTTAGGATCAATGTACAATAAATTCCTCATTGAATGGGTAACCGTCCAATATCACTGGACATTGGATTCGTCTTGCTTGTATTTGGCTCGTCCTTCGGACTCACCCAAATACTGCAGACTCGTCCAATATCCAGTGATATTGGACGGCTACCCATCCAATAAGGTATATGTATTTTTAAGCCCCTTACGCCCACACACTGTTAGCCCCGCCCCTTACACGCGCACCCTGGCAGCCCCACCCCTTACGCCTGCACACCAGTGTATAAGCTCTGAATTATTAATATCGTGCAGTCGATTCACGAGAGTGCCATGCCGTTCAGCACGAATATCCCGTGTGTCATCTTTATGATAGCGTACTTTGGACTCGGGCTCCTCCAAGGAGGTAAGTGCACCCACTGGCAGTAGCCATCATTTGTAATTTGAGAGCAGAAAGTGATGCAGTCAGTCATAATTTAGTGGTTTATAGTAGGCAATCAAGCTGCCTTTAATATATAGTGCGGGTCTCTGTGACATATTATTATAAATTACACAGAAAGCTAGTGCATGCCAATAATATCCATGAAGAGCCAGCAGTCAGTGACATTGTGTATCATGACACAGTATGATATATAGGCCCTGAATTATACAGCCCCTGAGGAGATAACTACATGTACAGATGGGTTTCCTACCCTGGATGATGTAGAGGAAATTGACGGAGAAGTGCCCGACATAATCACAGCAATGAATGTGACTCAGTGGATATTTCCCAATATGACCTTCACCTGCAGTGGAAAGGTTACTCGGTGGACTTTTAGAGGTCGAACAACATCATTAAATATTTCAGGGCAGTATCCAATGTTTATCATCTGGGAAGAATACACCAATACGCCTGACAACTGCAATGACTATCGCCTTCGTGAGCGGAGTGGCAGTGCGGGAGAACTGGTGCCAAGAAATGACTTTCTGTATCAGTATGTCCTTGAGCCCCCTCTTGAGGTACGGGAGGGTGATGTATTTGGGATGTACCTGCCACTTAATGGTACCGAGGATCTTCTAGTGGAATTTGGGAATATGGGGAAAGGAAATGCTTCTGAAAGTTTTTTCTCAAACCTTCTTCAAAGTGTCATTGATTTACTATCGGTTAATATTCAAGTCAACAATGAGTTTTTCCCACTGGTTACTGCAGAGATAAGTAAGTTGCACGTGCATACCTCTACAGGTCTGTCAATCAGCTCTTTTGCACATCTAGTGTTTGCCTGCTCACTAGTAATAGTGTGCCTTTCCACTACCATGTGCAGGCTTGTTGGGCACAGCTACGACCTCACAGCTCATCCTCCACCCTGCTACATCCACAGTGTCTGCAGGCTTGTTGGGCACAACTGCAAGTAACACTATGATTCTCCCAACAGTAAACTCAGATTTAACAGTCAGCAGCAGCAGCTCACAGCAACCGATGTTAACTCTGATGAACATGTTTATCACTTCGACAACAACTATTACTCCTAGTCCAATTAGTACACCAATTGAAAGACAAAGCAATGTTGATAATGCCCCTGTGATCATTGCTGTCGTAGTCAGTGTCAGCATAGTTGCTATGATGTTCATTGCAGTTGTGGAAATGGTTATACGGATCCGGAGACGTCAGAAGAAACATCAAGCCTGTGATATTTCTACACTGCAAGATCAGCAGCTATATCTGCTCAATCCTGTTTATCAAGGTAATGGACGTCAGAAGAAACATCAAGCCTATGATATTTCCACACTGCAAGATCAGCAGCTAGATCTGCACAATCCTGTTTATCAAGGTAATGGATACCTTCTGCATACAGATTAATAAATATCAGGAATATATCACTGTTTCCCAATTATGCAGGAGTCATGGAAGCAGAATTACAGGGAGGCAACACAGCTTCCAGTGCCAGCTATCACATGTATGCTATAATACCAGACCAACAGAGTGGTTTGCCTCAGGTGCCAAAAGCCAGTGTCGTAGGAGAGCGTTACGAAATGATGAATAGTGAGACTCCAATCCCCAACACAGAGAACTCAGGATCTAGTCAAGTAATTACTATAATTACGTAATATGAATGATGATATCATCCTACAGTACAGGAATGCTTTCTATACCTAGCCCCGTCCCAAGGCCACGCAGTCGGAGTGACCTGGGAACGAGGCTAATCTATACCTTTCTTTATTCCACAGGCAACATTTGCTGCTGGGAAAAACGGAGTGTATGAGCTCCCAGTAAAAGAAGAAGGTTTACTGTATGAACAGTTGAAGAAGATGGGAATCAGACCTATCTCTAAGAATACTGTCAGGTTTGTTGATACATGCATACTTTGTTCTCTGGTGTGTATTGTTCTCATAAGCTTGCAAATGATACTAAGTAGATTGGCTACTACGTGCCACCTAATTGGGCTACTATGGTAGCCCTGTTAGCTATTGTTCCATCTTGTTAGCAGGGACTACTACGGTAGCCTTTTACCTGGCAGAGGTGTGGTTGCCAACTGATGAGTCCCACCGCATTAGACGAAAGGTACCTCTTGGTTTGTCTGGTCTGTGGGTGGTAATGCGAGAACCCGTTTTCCAAAATAGTATATATGCCACTAAAGCTATCCACATGACATAAACCATTTCTAATTCTGTTGCAAACCTGCCATTAGGCCATTGGTCATGCACCTGGCATGCATTCAGAGTATTCTTTGAATATTGTGTCCTCACCCATACTACTCCCTGGCCTCATTCCCAGGCCATGCAACCAACGATGTGGCCTGGAAACAAGGCTTGCTATCTCCATAATATTGTTGGAGATACTACTTGCCCTATGCCAGGTGACCAGTGGTATAAAGGAAGTTTGTCATAGCAGCAAATTCTGGAAAGTTGTTTAGCCGAATATGGTCTGTTGCTGTTAGTTATTGTTATTCTGTTTGTATGAGTACTATATTGATCCTTAGTCCTGATAATTATCTCCTAGTACACACGATTTCCAACGCACAGCGTCGTAATATGCTATAAATCTATTGTTGTATGCTTGGTTTTATATACAGTATAACTCCTTCCCTTGTTTTCCAGGATTGTTAATCACCTTGGCTCTGGCCAGTTTGGCACAGTCAGTAAGGGAAAGTGGGAGGTCTCTGGTAGAACGGTAGACGTGGCTGTCAAGATGCTGAAGGCGGGTTCTGCTCAGGAAGACAAAGTGAAGTTCCTGCAGGAGGCAGCCATCATGGGACAGTTCGCCCACCCAAACGTAGTGCAGTTGTATGGAGTGGTCACTTCTGGGAATACAGTTAGTACCTATATAGCTGTTATAGGATTCTGTGCACCGCTGGGTTTAGAATGTAATACTATCAATCTGCACACAGTTGATGATAGTGCTAGAGCTGCTGGTCAAGGGAGACCTCAGGAAGTACTTGATATCATTGCGACCAAAGTAAACAGTGAATCTCTCACAGTAATAAAGCTATGCTGAGTATAATCTATCCTGTTACATGCAGCTCTGCAAGGAAAGTTGAAGACTTTTTGGAATACACACTGCTTCATTTCTGCCGGCAGATTGCCTCGGGCCTATCCTACCTTGCAGCTAAAGCATTCATTCACAGAGATTTGGCAGCCAGGAACATTCTTGTGGCTGCAGACAGCACATGCAAGGTGGGCCATAAATGTGAATGTAGGAGATCGTGAAATATAATATTTTTATGTTATTTCTTTCCTATATATAGGTGGCTGATTTTGGGATGTCTCGAGATTTGGTGGATGAAAACTACTATATTGCCCATGCAGGGAAAATTCCTATCAAGTGGACCGCTCCAGAGGTGAATAGCAGACTGCTATAGAAAGTGTTTTTTTTGCTTGTTTTTTAGTAGCTACGGACTTTGTACTTTACGTTTAGGCTTTACATTTTAAGAAGTACTCCCCTGCTAGTGATGTGTGGAGTTATGGAGTACTGATGTACGAGATATGGAGTCTTGGACGCAAACCATTTGAGGGATATGATAACAGTCAGGTACGAACATATAGTTTTCATCTTCTGAATACTTATACCAGACTCCAAGCTCTAATTAATATCTCGTTCCTGCGCAGTTTTGCTTAGGCCATACCCAATTTAATTTTATGTTGCTCATGACTAACTGACCAAAAGTTAGAGTGTGGTTAGCTAGATCTGGGAATAAGTACCTGTCATGCTCACAACTCCAATTTTTACAGGCTATACGTATGATAGATCGGGGCTACCGCCTGGCCCCTCCCCCAGGATGCCCCAGGGCTATCTATGACATCATGATCAAATGCTGGTATGACAGTGAGAGTTATAGCTATGTGACGACAGATGGACTCAGTTCACTAATTATATTTGGCATACCATGTTTGTTTTACAGGCATCCCACAAACAGTGAGCGCCCAAATGCTGCTAAGATAGCTCAGTGGCTATCTCGTCCAGACCCCCAGCTGCTGAGGTGGAGTGAGGAGGACAGGGCCATCCATCCCGAGGCTTGCCTGCTCGGAGCAGAATTGAAGGCTGCAAGAGAGCTCTATAAGAAACTGCAGGAGACCTATTATATCGTTTTGCAGAATGCAAATGTATAAAGTTTTTGTTTTGCATTGCTGGGCGTCGGCATCCTGCAAGTTTTGGACCTTTGATCCTGGGCACACGCCCATCCTATCATATATATAGTGGCAGAACCAGTCACATGACCCAGCCAGCGTAGCTTATAATTATGGGAGGGGCTCGTTATTTAACTAGGGGGAGTGTCTGCTGCGTCTGGCGGCCGAATAGCAGAACAGTGGCAGGATGGCACTGAAATCTAGACCGTTACCCTCTATAGTGATCTACGCCTGTACGTTGTGTATCGGTGTTTTCTACCTACTCAGTGCTGCTTCAGGTCAGTGCTAATAGCTAGCTAAGGCTACGTAATTTATTACTAGTCTTCGCGTTTCTGCGTGAGCGTTTTCATGATTTACTCCACCTGTAGGGCAGTCCACATGTGCCAGTAGGTTTATCAGTGAGGCCAACTTGACCGATGTACTGTTCACGTCCTCTGGTATCTCACCAGAATACGAACAACAGCGTGTTATTCCTGATATAGCCTTCACTTGCAATGGTGCCATAACCAAGTGGATAGTGGGAGCAGACTGGAAGTCTGCTGGTCAACGCTCTAATTTTCCACATCTACAGATTTGGAGGAATATAAGTGATACTTCATATACCTTAGTCAATAGCATTATCTTTACTGCAGCAGGAGAAAGTTCCAATGAAATATATGAGTTCACTCCAGACCCTCCACTGGGATTTCAAGCTGGAGATATCCTGGGGATATTCCAACCCCGGGAACAAGCCAGTCGCCTCAGAATATACCATGAACAAAACACCGGCTCAATAAATTACCTTGTGAACACTGGCGGGGCAGTTCAGCCACCAAGCACCAATTTTTCAATTACTACTGCTAATTCTGAGATGACCAGACCCCTTGTGGCCGTGGAAATTAGTAAGTTAGAGCCCTCATCCTAGGGTAACAGCCTTGGATGGTTATTTACCTCAGTGGATGAAACCCACTGTACAATATTCTATTTTTTCAGTAATTGACTGCGGAAATCTCACTGATCCCGAGGGAGGTCAAATTATGTTCACTCCTGGAGTGGTGGCAACCATAGACTCTGGTTTGGATGCGGTAGCAACCTACAGCTGCAATGAGGGGTACAACCTAACTGGTGATGGAATACGTACTTGCCAGGGAAATGGACAGTGGGATGGAGCGGCACCAAACTGCATATGTAAGTGACCTTTGGGCTGTACTTGCCTTGAAAGAGTCATGAATGTGACTTACATTTGTGCAGTGATAGACTGTGGTGGTCTCACTGATCCTGAGGGTGGTCAAGTTACATTCACTCCTGGTGTGATGACAACTATAGAAACTGGTTTGGGTGCAGTAGCAACCTACTCCTGCAATGTTAGTGCTGGGTACATGCTTTTTGATACTGGACTTGGTTCTACACGTACTTGTCAGGACAGCGGCCTGTGGTCTGGAGTGGCAGGAATATGTACAGGTACGTAGTTACAGCCATCATTTTTAGAGTTTATTTCACAATAATGACATTTTTTTGTGATGCAGCAATCGACTGTGGAAATCTCACCGATCCTGAGGGTGGTCAAGTTACATTCACTCCTGGTGTGGTGACAACTATAGATACTGGTTTGGATGCAATAGCAGCTTACACTTGCGATCAAGGCTATGACCTGGTTGTTGATGAAATGCGTACTTGCCAGGCAAATGGACAGTGGACTGGAGCAGACCCAAACTGCACACGTAAGTGGCTTTTTTTTGTTGCATACAGCAGGTGGTAGCCAAACCCATCCCCACCATGCATTCATGTACCAAGTGAGTATTGCCAACAGTATGTAGTAACCCTCCGGTAGCATGCAGCCTTGGATGGTTACAGAGAGCAGTTTTTGTGTCAGCTATCGGCTAGGATATATTATACCAGCCCTTTTTTCCAGGACCATTTTTATAGTAACCCGATTGGACGTGATGTACATGCATTCATTAGTCTGCCTGTAATAAATGTAATTACTCCATATTTGTATAAAGTCATACTTATCAGATATGGCTCTGATATTATTCATTTTATAGGGTTGTTGAGTACAGGAATAACATCTTCGCTAATCTTTCACCCTTCACTAACATCTGTAATTGTGTCATCTATAAGTGACACTCCAACTTCTCTGGCAGTGGAAGCCACTTCATTTACCAGTGATGTGCAGAATTCACCGCAAACAATGTTAACTACAGTGGGTTCTATGCTAGCTATCTCGTTTAGCAGCAGTATCTCAGAACAATCGATATCAATGGTAATAACTCCAGTAGCCAGAGTAGCTACCACATTGATCAGCAGTGGCTCACAAATATTGTCAACTCCAGTGGCTAGAGTAGCTACCGCATTGATCAGCAGTGGCTCACAAATATTGTCAACTCCAGTGGCTAGAGTAGCTACCACATTGATCAGCAGTGGCTCACAAATATTGTCAACTCCAGTGGCTAGAGTAGCTACCGCATTGATCAGCAGTGGCTCACAAATATTGTCAACTCCAGTGGCTAGAGTAGCTACCACATTGATCAGCAGTGGCTCACAAATATTGTCAACTTCAGTGGCCAGAGTAGCTACCACATTGATCAGCAGTGGCTCACAAATATTGTCAACTCCAGTAAGAATTTCCCAAGCCCTGGAGCCAACTGTGTCGGGCCTAGCTATCTCGTTTAGTAGCAGTATCTCAGAACTATCGATATCAATGTTAATATCTCCAGTGGCCAGAGTAGCTACCGCATTGATCAGCAGTGGCTCACAAATATTGTCAACTCCAGCATCTGAAATAGCTACCTCGTTTATCAGAAGTGCTTCACAGCTACCAGTGTCAACAGTACCTACCCCATTACCCCCATCACCAGAAACTGATAAGATGACCCCTACTCCTGTAATCATTGCTGTCACAGTCAGTGTGTTTTTTGTGGGGTTAATAGCAATAATAGGAATACTTATTGCTCTGGTCATAAGGCGCTGGAAGAAACACCGACTAGCTTTTTATGATCTTTCAAGTTTGGATTTGGGTGTAAATGTACACAACCCTACTTATCAAGGTAATTAGCTATACAAAAGCAGGTTCAGTGCTCAGTTTTGGACGTGTGCAGTATAATTAGTTATTTTCAACCTTCTACAGGAGTTACGTCCGCTAACAGGAGGATAATATCCAGTACTAGCTACAACATGTATGCCATTCCAGACCAACAGAATCCTGATTTATTTCAGAAATCTGAAACAGATATAACTGTAGGACAGCATTACGAAATAATGGACAGCACTGTGGTTCTAGTCCCAAACACAGGGAGATCACCGCCCAGTCAGGTACAAATTAATATAGCTGTTATTGGAGCGTGTCATGTACTGGACAGCTCTGTTTGCTCTACAGAAAACAGCTGCTTCTAGGAGTGAAGGTACCTATGAGACCCCAGCAAAGGATGAGGAGTTATTGTATGCACAGTTGAAGAAGATTGGAATCAAACGCATCTCAGCAGACACAGTCAGGTATGAGCATGCATTTGGAGCTATGTTGATACGGGTATTGTTCATTGTTATACGTATTTGGAGTATAATTATTATGTAGTTGCTACAGTACATTTATACACTAATACTCATGCATCGGGACATGAGTTCCCATGAACAACTATTGTCATAGCTATATAGTATCATTCTACCCCAATAACCAAAGTTAAGGTTTCAAGCCTAGCTGTTAGTGGGCTCATTTCCGTGGATGCTCCACTATATACCCAGTGTTTTTTACACACAGGCAGGACTTTTCCAGTATACAAAAAACACATGGTAGTCAGTGGATCATGGAAGGCTACCCTGGTACATGATTGCATGAATATGGATGTGGTGTTTCGATTTCTACCAGATTTAGGCAGTGGGAAATAGAGCTTAATGTATGTATATGTTACCAGGATTGGTGATCATCTTGGCTCTGGCCAGTTTGGTGTGGTAAGCAAGGGAGAGTGGGAGTCACCTGACGGACCAGTGGAGGTGGCTGTTAAGACCAGCTCCGACAATGCTAACAAAATCAAATTGTTGCAAGAGGCGACCATCATGGGACAGTTCTCACATCCAAATATCGTTCAGCTCCATGGAATGGTCATATCTAGGAGTTTGGTCAGTAGTTTTAGGACTCAGAGTATGGGATGTATGTAAACTCAGTAATTGCAACAATAATTATTCTATCCAGATGATGATTGTACTAGAGCTGCTAGCCAAAGGAGATCTCAGGAAGTACTTGATAGCACTGCGACCAAAGTAAGCAACATGCAGACTATATAAAGACTTATATGTAGCTATTAGATTAAAGCATAGCATTACTTCTACACATGCACTTGCAGTTCTGATAAGAAAGCTGATGACTACTTGGGACACACGCTACTTAGTTTCTGTCGGCAGATTGCCTCGGGCCTATCCTACCTTGCGGAAAAGGCATTTGTTCACAGAGACCTGGCAGCCAGGAACATCCTTGTGGGTGCAGACAACACATGCAAGGTGTGTTATAATTGTTGCATATACAATAATATACTCTTGGACATGTAGAGTGTACATGTTGTGGCTTACCAATATTCTTGCTTAGGTGGCTGATTTCGGGATGTCTCGAGATTTGGTGGATGAAAATTATTACACTGCAAGTGCAGGGGAAATCCCTATCAAGTGGACCGCTCCGGAGGTGAGTAGAATGTGCTGATAATATTATTAATAAGTATTATACCTCACTCAGTGTAATGAAAGATATAACATAATGCCCATGGCTAGGCTCTGCACTTCAAGAAGTATTCCACTGCCAGTGACGTATGGAGTTATGGAGTACTGATGTATGAGATATGGAGTCTGGGACACAAGCCATTTGAGGGCTACAGTAATCATCAGGTTTATACTATATTTGCATTAAACAATTCCATGCACTGGACTACTGTTCTGCTTATTCCTGTAGACCATAAGTGTATTAGACAGTGGCCATCGCCTGGCCCCTCCCCCAGGATGTCCGAGGGCTATCTATGACATCATGATCAAATGCTGGCAAGTTACACAATATGTCATGCCATATTTCTGGAGATTTACATGTACATGTACAATTATTTTATGTGACTCCATCACAGGCATCCCACAAACAATGAGCGACCAGATGCTGCCATGATAGCTCAGTGGCTATCTCGTCCAGACCCCCAGCTACTGAGGTGGAGTGAGGAGGACAGGGCTCTCCATCCTGAGGCCTCCCTACTTGGAGCAGAGCTGGAGGCCGCAGTGGAGCTCTACAAAGAATTACAAGAGACCTACAAAATAAGGAGTGATTGATTTTGCTGAAAAGTCTCTTGTACAAGTATTTTAGTGCAGTCTGAAGCTCATAAACGCTGCTGCAATATTTACAACTATGTCACGTGCACTTAGCATAATCAGACGGGGGAGGGGGGGGGCATGGGCTCCTCCTTGGACTCTTTCCACTCAATACAAACTGTCCTCTTTGTCATCTAATCATTCATATTTTAAGATTTTGTATACCTTTAAATTTTTAAATGGTTACTGTTATTATCCGTCAGGTTATTTTAATTTATGTGGTAGCTTAGAGCGTCGCATAGGAAACAATTACTTTCACTTGACTAGACATTGTCCTTATATCCACCCCTGCACAGCTGAAGGAGAGCTCCATTATATACCCCCTAATATTAACTCTGACTGTAATGGTCTCTCTCTTATACTAGGAGACTTTTACCTAGCTGTACTAAGCCAATTGCACGACCAGGTATTCTCAAGCTGATCTTGACAAAGCAAACCTACTGGCTGATGTTGATTGGGAACACTTGCTGGATACCCCTGATGTAAATCAAGCTCTACAAAGCTGGGCAAATGTTTTCAAAAGTACCATGGAAACCTGCATCCCAAAGGGTGTTCTACCTAGACGTATGAATCTCCCTTGGCTATCAAAATAAAGAACTTAAAACGTGCAATGCAAAAGCGGAAACACTTTATTCCAAAGGGCAAAATCATCAGGGTCAACTGAGGTCTGGAGAAAATATAAAGGCATGCGTAATGAATATCAATATTGAGAAACTCAAAACAGTCTTTCTTTTCAAGAAACATTAACACTGGACACACAAAAAAACTGGTTTTGGAAAACAGTGAAGATGATTCAGCCACAATACCATCAATGCAGGTACATGTGCAGACAATGAGCTGGACAAAGCGAACATGTTGAACAATGTTGAACAATTACTTCTCTAAACGCTTCACTACCTCATTGCCACCCCTATATGGCTCCTTTGAGTCTGCTGAACACCTGGAATTGTGTATTGCATAATATTTAATTTCAATAGAAAACAAAAACAAAAAACTGTTTTTTTCCTCCTTTTTTAATAGTTCTGTAAAACAGTGGAACAGTTTACCACAGAATTTTGCACCATTAGTTCATTTAAAACGGCTGTAAATTGGCTGTTTCTGTTTTTATTTGTTTTGCTCTTTAATTTGTTTTTGTGGTTCCTTAACACTAGCAACTATAATATGCTATTGGGACTCTGCTGTACATATTTTGCCTGTTTCAGCTTTAACATTAAAAAAATGAGGTCATCAAACCACCACAAGCTAGGGCTTATAGCTACTGCTTTAGTGTGCTTTTCCTAATGATTTGTCATTCCAACTATTTTGTTAGTATTCAGTGTGTATGGCTTTGTAGCTAATGAATAATTCAGTAGCCATCAGCCGATCAGACTTGAATATTTGTTTCCTGAAAGATAGATGGCTATTTGTGGTATTTCAAAACATAATTGTAGAGGAAAAAAAGAAGCCTATATATAGCCCCTTGACGGGCAAACAATTCTTCCCAGACTTACTACAGACAGATAGATAGATGACTATTTGTAGTATTTCTATAAAGAGAAGCAACTTAAGCTGGAAAAAACAAAACAATAAGCCTGGCTCCCTCCCTCCTGGACGGTCAACCTTCTAAACAATTTTTTCCAGGCTTAGTATTAGATTACAGTAACTTCACTTGGAGGGGGGAAAGAAGCCTGTAGCTAGCTCCTGGACGGTCAAATAATTCTTCCCAGGCTTAGAACTGATAGAGAGATGACTATTTGTGGTATTTCTATAAAGAGAAACAACTTAAGTTGGAGGGAAAAAAAACTAGCATCCCTCCCTCCTGGATAATCAAACTTATAAACAATTCTTCCCAGGCCTAGTTGAAAAAAAAAGCTAGCCTCCCTCCCTCCCGGATAGCCAAATTTATAAATAATTCTTCCCAGGCCTAGTTGGAGAAGAAAAAAAACGCCTAGTGAGCTTCCCATCCCTCCTGCAGGGTCAGACATACTTGTAGAGGTATGGCTGCCCCAGAAGCGTTGGATAGGCGAGACTGGGAATCACGGTGGGCACCGCAACGTGCCCAGTCGTCCATTCGGCTTCGGAATCCTTCAGCCCTCGCGGGAGAAGAAAGTTACCGGCGTTCTTGCTACTAGGACGTAGAAAATCGAAGATCAATATGTGTACAGGGGGCCCGATCCCCGACTTGATCACCTTGGGGAGATAACGCTCCGAACCCCAGTCTGCAAACGAGCGCACCATTTCGACAATCCGTCAAACGTGTGTCAAATTCAGGGTTATAAACCCCAACCGTCTGAGAGGTGAAGCTCAATAGGTTATACCTGTAAAGCGTTGACCTCAAGAGATGAACCTCAATAGGTTCACACATTACTATCAGACTTACTTTCTTTTGTTGAGTCAAGAGTCATACTAATATATAATACATGCAGGATGTACAGCATACAAACTACAGTACTGCCTCAGTCACATCACCATTAATAATAATTATAAGCACCAATTATTAATGGGCTATTGCAGTACCATAGCCTTATTCCCAAGCTCCACTCTACAGCTTTTTTCATGCTACCTGTTTTGGCTCTCCCACTTGAAGTTCATCCTTTAGTCCTGTAAAGCTAGCTATATATGTATCTGCTACCATTCATCCCATGGAGTACTAACTAGTTGGGGTGAATGAGGCTAGTGCATTGTACCTCATAATAATGAAACTTGCCTGCATATGCATAATGCAATGATGATATCTAGGGCATACCACCCTTTATTTTGAGTGCCCTGAGAGGCAAAATGGCACCGTCTAAGGCACTTCGTATGACAAATTGAGTCTCTTGGTGTAGGCTTTCTTTTTGAGCATTGTTAATAGCTAGTTATATAATGGTAGGAATAGGCTGACAGACATAGCTAGCTACCTGACTCCATGCTTGATCAGCTTTTGTTTGGGGAGGAAGCTCTGAATGGGGGTGGGGGTTCCCTTGTCTTTTACCCACTCCTGGACACTGCTGCAGCTGCAGATAAGACCTTCTGAACTTAGGTGACATGTACACCTGAGATCGAGTCATAATATTAATTTATTATTCAAGTAGCTAGGCCCCTAGAAATGAAATGCAGCCACAGTACATTTATAATGGACTACCTGCTCGATGAATTTGATGGCGATAATTAAATTTATAGAATGTTTTTGTGTATAATCAGAGCCTAAAATTTATCTGTTCTTACTATTAGCCTAAAGGAAGATTTGCGTGCAAGTGTGCAAGCGCTAGCTCATATTCTGCCACTATAGGCTAGGGCAGGGGTCAATTTATCTCGCCAGTTTCATGAGGTTGGATACACCTACAGGTCATAAAAGACCCGGTGTTCAATTTCATCACATGATTCTGGCAAGTATCAGCTGACTTTGACGAGGGCATCATAAGCTGAGCCATAGGCACTCATGAACATTCCAGCAAAGGATTCTTCTCTAAAAATTGTATTATAGCGAAATGGCATCATGCAAATGACAGAGAATGGCATTGTATAAGAGCTTGAAAGGGCAGAGAAATTGCTATATGTTTGGCGTTTCAGACTAACATAATGCTGACGACTGTGATCTAACACAACCGTCACATGGCTGTAGTGCGAGCAAAAATGGTAATATTTTGGGATTGGTAATGCATGTATTTAGGTCAAAATTAATATACATTAGTATGTCTGTGAGTATTACTCAAGGTTTCAGGCTTGAAGACCAATATTCATTGGAAAAAATCAGAAACACACTCTTGAGGCCCTACTGCCAAATGTACAGGGACTTAGGGTTAGGTTACTACCCTCAAAAGACTTTCTATGGAGCATAAAATAGTAACACCTCAGTTTAAGGTCTGACATCTCTGAAGAAAAGTGCTAAAATGGTGTTCATCGATTGAGTATAATATATTGAGTCGGGTAGCTTCATGCTTTAGTGTATGGCTAAAAAACTTACTGTGTTACAATAGTAGTAGCTAAGTTGGTTAGTAGTAATATTGAATTGGGTTTATCGAAAGTGTAATGCAAAATGCAAACAAAAGTACAACAATCACATTCTCATAACCCAGGGGCGGTTCCAGGATTGCATCAGCACGTGATCGAGTGCCGCTGAGCGCGGGCATGAGTGCGGTAATCGATTCACGACCCCACGACTGTACTGTAGGAGAGAACTAGGGCCGATTTTAAACTGCAGTCACACTGACAGTAAGTATACTATGCTCGTAAGTGCTAGCGCTGATATAATAGTATTAAAAAATAATACACTAGGGCCCCACGCTTGTGCCCAGATCACGTGCGATCCGCGCGACAGAACATTATAATAGCAGTTCGGCTTCGTGCAGAGTACACATGCCAGCTATGGAGGTTTCTGTACTAATGCGCTTTGCAGCTGTTTGCTTTGCAATTTTCATCCTGGATCAAAAAGGTATTAAACTTCATAAGTCTGCCAGCGCCCGACAGTTTAATAGCTGGGGGCCCCTTGTTCACTAAGATTATTTGTGTAGTAGTAAAAGATAAAGTCATATATAGCGTGAAGAAACTCCATTCTCCATCTGTTAGTACTAGTAAATTTAACTGCAGTTAGTAGGTACATGTACTTGCATTTATACTTGCATGTATGGTGGTTGGTTCAACCCTATACAGCTACTGGCGAGACTAGGGACACCACTGTGGTG
The DNA here is from genome assembly GCA_963921505.1 of Phakellia ventilabrum. NCBI lineage: Eukaryota > Metazoa > Porifera > Demospongiae > Axinellida > Axinellidae > Phakellia > Phakellia ventilabrum. The sequence goes on from OY997392.1 coordinate 400,998, forward strand.
TTTCCTAGCCCAACACCATCGCCATCACTATCACTACCATCACCATCACCATCACCAATGGGAGACGATGAACCCTCCATTCCCATTATTATTATTGGGCCTGCTGTCGGAGGCAGTGCACTAGTGGTCATTATCTTGGTGGTGGTGTTGACTATATGGTGTTTGAGATGCAAGAAAATAACAATTTACAGGCTTGGAGGTCAAGGCGTCAGCAACCCTGTCTACACAGGTATTTTTAACCATCACTGTATATGGATCGTGTGGGTAGAGGCTACTCCACCAGTTGGTGCTGCCTCATTAGTTAAGTGCACCAGCTCACATGCTACCCACACGTGCTAATGCAATTGAAGACTAATGCACTACTTCACTATAATATTGGATGTTGGCATGGCATGCAGTGAATGGTTGGCATGCAGATGAATTGAAGCTGGGACTATGTGCAAGTCCAGTTAATATGGGGTCTAGGTCAAGTAGAGGCCGTGGCATGGCTAATTAACCTTATGCATTCTCCCATGTAGGCTCTCTCACTTCACGTACTTATAGTAGCGTGTAGTGTTCTATTTCATGGCCTCTCCTCTTTTCTTACATGCAGGCAAGAAGTTTGACATACATAGAGATTTGCAAGATACATACAAATCCCACAGTTATGAAATGATAAATGTTGCAAATGGGCTGACGCATTATGAGGACATGCCGGGTGGAGAGGGCCCGAGGCCATACGAGGTCCCCATACTCCCTCTCAGACCCATGCTGAGCAGAGGGGTAAGGAGTTACCTCATTCCCAGGCTCTCCCAACTCAATGATGCAGAACGGAACGTTCCGTTCTACTAGTAACTAGAAGTACTGTATCTAAGCCATTGTTAGCACCTACACACAATATTGGTATATTTGGTACTGGAGTGTAACTGAAATTTCTAACGGTATCCATGCACAGTTTGGTAGTTTGCATATCCCATTTATTGATACATTAATTTTCACAAGCCGTGCATATATAAGGGTAGATATTATATTGCATATACCAAGCTTGTTTTTATTGCTAGTGATGCTGTTCTCCTTTTCAAATGCTTATACCTCAGGTGTCCAAGGATATGTATATCTATGAAGTACCGGCCAACGATGAAAACTCGCTCATTGCACAGCTTGAGAAAATAGGGGTTGAGCGCATCCCAATGGAAGCAGTCAAGTGAGCTTTTCATATATATGGCTATACCTCAACAAATATGCATGATCTGTGTTATAAATTAGCTCACATAATTTCAAATACATTAAACTGCATAGCCATTCCAACACACAACCACGATGTAATCTAGCCTCGTTCCCAGGCCCACGTGCACGTTTCGCTTTAGCGCAGCTGTGGGGGAAGAGAGATGCAGGGCTGGGACAAGTATTATGGTTCATCGGCCAGCTCACGGGATATATATATATATATGCTCAAATAGCAGGGCTCATTGCAACTTTCTGATACGCTGCAGCTAAGCATTGGACCATTGAACTACTATTGAGCTTGATTCTGCAACTATTTAGGCAGCAAAGGCCATTTCATGGAACAAACAAATCCCAAGCAGAAGTCTTAATTCCTCATCTGCATTCAGTGAGGTCATAGTCTAAACAGTTAATATAACACTTGCCAGGTTCTCTTTCTCCCCCCACAGGATAACAGACCATCACCTTGGCTCTGGACAGTTTGGCACAGTGAGCAAAGGAAGGTGGGAGTCATGCGATGGAGTAGTGGAGGTTGCTGTTAAGATGCTCAAGATGGATGCAAAGTATGATGACAAGGTGAAGTTTCTGCAGGAGGCAGCCATCATGGGACAGTTCCAACACTACAATGTGGTTCGAATGTATGGAGTCATCCTTTGCGGAGAGCAGGCAGGTTGCCCTTACTTCCTGAAATATACTCGTCAGCAACAAATCAGTTACTTGCATATCTTAATTATTTTTATAGAATATGATTGCACTAGTTCTCGAGCTGCTAGCTAAGGGAGACCTCAGAGAGTACTTGCTATCACTGCAGCCACAGTGAGTTCTGCTTAGCTCACATCACTCAGTTTTATCTTTGAAGCATTCATGCATGTAATTGGTCCTATGATAATAGAAACATAATCTTATCCAGTAATGTATATACCACTGGGTGTACTTTCGGTATGCCCAAATGTAATTTGCATCCTAGCCCAAACATTAGCATTATATTATTAGCACACATACGGTAGAAATTCAGGCTTGCTTTAATTTTACAGTGCTGGCTTTAATTTCACATGCAAAACTGTTCTAATAATTCAGGTCTGACAAGACTGTGGAATCGTACACTGAAAATATTCTGCTGAGCTTCTGCAGACAGATAGCCATAGGTATGGACTACCTCTCAAGGAAGGCCTTCGTCCACAGAGACCTGGCGGCCAGGAACATCCTAGTGGCTGAGGATGACACGTGCAAGGTAGAGTGGGTTAATAATATAGCGTTTAGCAAAATAAATTGGGCATGATACTCATCAGTGTTGAATAATAAATAGGTGGCTGACTTTGGAATGGCCCGAGATTTGATGGATGAGAATTACTACGTGTCTCATGGTGGGAAGATTCCTGTTAAGTGGACAGCACCTGAGGTACTTCTCAATGATTGGTGTATTATCTGTATGTAGTAGTGAGTTTTACATACTTGGTACACAGGCTCTCACCTTCAAGAAATACTCAACGTCTAGTGATGTGTGGAGCTATGGAGTACTGATGTACGAGATATGGAGTCTGGGACGCAAACCATTTCAAAAATACCGCAATGAGGAAGTACGTTTTAATACTACTGCAGATTGACTTTCTATTGAATCGAGTGATATTATGTTGTCTCAGGTGTTAACACTAGTGGAGAATGGCTACCGTCTGCCTCCATCACCGGGATGCCCCAGGGCCATCTATGAGATTATGATAAAGTGTTGGTAAGAACTGCTAAGGATGAAGCAGATCACACGTGACTATTTCAACAACCTACCCAGAATAAATAACTTAACGGCTGACAATATAATTATGTACAGTTAATAACCAGCTACGTGACATGTCATATTTTCAATGCATGGTGCTACTGATGCTACTCTATGGGCTATACCTCAGGTCACTAATGCACCGATGAAAGCTATGTATTTTCAGTATTTAGCGCCAATCATGCCTTATCAACCAACCATACCACTGCATACCCATGAATTCCAGGCACCCCAAAACCTCTCAGCGTCCGTACTTCATGGAGATTGTGCAGTGGCTGTCTCGTCCAGACCCCCAGCTGCTGAGGTGGACTGAGGAGGACAGGGCTGCCCACCCCAAGGCCTGCCTACTTGGAGCAGAGCTGGAGGCTGCAGGAGAGCTCTATAAGGAGCTGCAGGAAGTTTACATGCAACCTGGATCGCCTAGCAGCATTGACTCAATTTCCGTCTAATATTAAACTTATACCGGTATGCCGGAAGTGAATTTGGACCATGAATTTGTTTAAGTTGTAACTGCACGATTTCTATAATGCAAACCTATAAGCCATGGAGCTGCATCTTGTTTTACGAGGTCTGATAGCGTTCTGCCTTGAAGTCTGTGTCTGTGAGTTGAATAAATATGGGTCAATGTCGCCACCGGCGACTTGAAAGCCCTCCACCTAGCTGGCGTTATGCATGGCCAGTGATCAGTTGTACTACCAAAATTATGGTGCTCGTCACTGCTGTGTAGTATGGATAGCTTTATGCATGGCTAGCGATGAGTTGTACTACCAAAATAGTGTAGTTACTCACCGTTACTACTCATTGTATGCCACTCCCCCATGCAGTTCGTGGACTTGTTGCTGAAACAACCACCACTGGCTTTCCCAGCCTGGATACTATACGTAGCTCAGATGTGGGCACAAGACTGTTTAGATCTCGATTCCAGTGGCTGTTTCCCAGCCTAGTGTTTGCCTGCACTGGAACCATCACCAAGTGGACATTCCGAGCTAGATCAACTGGCTCTCCAATGTTGGAGGCACTGCCTGAATTCCAGGTCTGGCGGCAGCGACAAGCAGTTACGCCTAACCCTGATGCCTATATGCTAGTATCTTCCAGCGGCAGTGAGGCTGAGCTACAGAATGAAGGCCCTGTGTATGAGTATGTTCTACAGCCTCCGATTGAAGTTCAAGAGGGTGACATATTTGGTATTTTTCTGGCTGATCGGGGCTCTGAGCGCATCGCTGTAGAGTACTTGGACTTGGGGCAAGGAAACGCTTCCAATAGCTACTGGATCAGCCCCCCACAACAAACACCCATCATCATTGACAATGTGACAGCACTCAACCTTGAGCAGAGAGCCCTGCCACTGGTCACTGCAGAATTCAGTGAGTTCCCTCTGTCTGGTACTTGGCTGTGGTATGCAGTCCATCCACCTATTACTGTACCCTGTAGGCCTAGGTGCTGGAGCAACGACCTCGGTTGTCCTCCCTAGCCCCACCCCCTCACCACCAAGAGAGCCACTCTCCTCCTCCATCCCGGGCCCACCCTTAGTCATCTCCCCTTCTCGCACTTCGCAATCCACCCCATCACAACCCCCAACGGTATCCACTGGGCTTGCAATCCCGAATAACCCCTCTTCTACACCCCGAGTCGTCGTTCCCCCGCCAGGAGGGGGAGGGGGAGGGGGGAGCAGTGCTGGCAAGATTGCAGGGGCCGTGATAGCCATCTTGCTAGCCGTGGGGATTGTGGTGCTGGGGGTTGTAGTGATACTGCTCATGCGCCGGAGGAGGCAGAGAGGTGTGTACGTCACCAGGGAAGGGAAGCCGCAGACCGTGGAGAACCCCACCTACCAAGGTACGAGCTGGGTCAGGTGCTGACAGCATTCATCAGATACACTTGCTTAGCTACCATATTAATTTCCGTAACAGTAACTGGATTCAATTAAATATCACAGAGGAGGTATGTCTCAAATGCACGGGTCATAGAATTAGCTAAATAACTAGAACAAAGCTGCAGAATATGTTGCATTTGGTAATAAACACAGATGATTATTTGCCTCTTATATTTGTGGGGTGACAGTGCTTAATACACCTTTTTCAGTGCAGACAATCAGAACTAAGTATCCCACTCTAAGCCTAAACAAGTACACCCATACTCCCATAGCCCAGCCATGCCACTCCTCTACCACTAAATAACTAGAACAGAATATAACAAAGCTGCAGAATATGTTGCATTTGGTAATAAGCACAAAATTTTTATGATTATTTGCCTCTTATATTTGTGGGGTGACTATTTCATGGGGTGCTTAATACACCTATTTCAGGGCAGACAATCAAAACCAAGTGTCCCACTCTAAGCCATACACTCCTCTACCACAGTAGTGTGTATTTCCCTAAAAGGTATTTAGACCAGAGAAGCCCATTAAGGTTGCAGCTCCAGCCACTACCTGACTACCCCTGACCTCCTCCCAACAGGAGTTTTGTCTGACCCGAAAGACAAGACACTTTCGGGCAAGAGCACCTCCTCGAACGGCAGCTACCATGTGTACGCCCTACCTGGGCAGCTGGACAGCCCACATCCGGCCGAAGGGGTGCCTAGCGGCGTCCTGACGGGGCACTATGAGTTTGCAGATGATATCATTCCAAACTCTTTAGAATCCCACTATAAAATGGAACCTCAAACATCACGGGACTACGACCTGCCGTCTGACACTGGTACCGGGACATCCACGCTTGCCTACGACCAGCCGTCTGATACCGGTACCGGGACATCCACCCTTGCCTCACAGTATGAGATACCTGTGGCGAGAGAGGTATGTGTACTACTAGCCAACCTTCAATTGAACCCAGCTCCATCGGGGGCTCCACACTCTATCTTTTGCTTACTACAACTTTGGAACTGGGTTTATCTTGATCCATGGAGGCACACAGCTAAAGCCTCAGCCTGCATCTGAGTTTTTGCCTTTTAAACTAGCTCCGTTCCCAGTTTCCATAAAACTGATGAATGGAGACTGGGAATGGGACTGTAGTGAGACTCCAGGCCTGGATCACAGCTATGTTCTGTAGTAGCTAACTCAGTTATGAAGCAATATCCTCTCTCCTATGGCAGCCTCTCTGTCAGCAGAAGTCAGACAAAATGCCACTCATTGTGACTCTATGGCTTAAAAGCTCAGGCAGGGGTGCCCGCCTCACTCCCATCTCTGACTAGTGATGCAATTTAATTTAAGTCTTTTGTGTTTGTTAATCCTGCAGCCTAAAAAGGAAGGAAGACCAAGGGAGCCTGTTTACAGTGTGCTGGAGAAGGGCATATTTGTGCCAACTGAGGTTAGTTCTTTGATTGACCGTCGTCTCTTTGGAGAGCATTCTTTAGGGATTAGAGACTTCAAGTATTAGTGAGCATTCTATACGCACGCAGGGATAACTGTCATGTGCGTGTGGAGGAGTGTATGTGTGTGTGTACAGCTGCATTTATGTAATGGCTGCAAACATTAGTGAGGTTGCCACCCGGCATGAAGGTATTGAATTTTTAGTGTTGTTCCCATGTAGGGGATTTCATAGAGTGCAATATTTTAAGTGGCTAAATTACAAGGAATTCTCGGGATAGCATTATGCACTTAAAGTTTGCCATGGTTCTTGTCTCAGCATATTATGTAAGGGGCCATAATTCGATAATGTACACATTAAATGCATGACTGAGGAGTAAAAAGACATATGATAAATTAGTTTACAAATAATTATCACCACAGTACAAAGCCATACTGCAAAAGATTACGAGATTGTTGCCGTGGCATTGTTACAAGTGCACAGCTGGGGTAACAAATGCCAGAGGCAACAAACAAAGGAGTGATGTTTGCGGTATAGCTTTATACTATGGTGACAGTGATTTTATCATACATACCTCCAACATACCTCTAATGGTGACTATTTTTAGCCAGCTATGGCGGTCTAAGCCTTCTTCCTACACACTCAAACTCTCACAAACTCAATAGTTTTGCGTAATTCACTCTCAGCCATGCTCCAGGTGATCTCTGACAATGACCGTATGTACTTCATATAAAGCACACTCCAATTTAATATTCGTAGTTAAGCACACCTCGTTGTTAGGTGCACCTCGCTATTAGGCGCTCGTTTCCTTCCCGTGGAAGTACAAGCACATGTGCTTAACAACGCGTGAGCACGATATTTGTGAGGTAAAAAAATTCACAGTTGGCCTTCCATACCAGAGGTTTGTGCTTTACATATCCGTGAAAATGACATACATATTATATGTGGGCCTATATTAGTCACATAAAAAAAATGTACAGTTGTTTCAAATTTTGTGGTTCTAATTTGCTTACAAATATAGCTAAAATCTGTACCCTATGAATTTTTATCAAACATCTAAGTCACATGAATGTACTGGGGTCAATGGGGAAGCCTTATAGGTATGTGCACTTAGGGGTAGGCGGATTATGCTCGAAAATCTACCTATTATGCTCTGCTGCACTGCTCCAAAAATGTACCTATTATGCTCAAAAATGCCCCTTTTATGCTCGTTAAATTATCAACAAAACAGCTTTCCTGATAATCTTACCCGAAAACTCACTTGCTCTCTGCGTGCCTTTCTGATTGTGTTAACGGAGTTGGCTTCGCACCAGTGTTCGTTTACTCTAACCTACAGATAGCATAGAGGCTCGAAATTGGCTAAGTAGCGATGTCAGTGAAGAAGTAGATGCCTGTAAGCCGCTGCCAGCCACTTGACTCTCCCTAACAGCGCTGAGATTGCTAGTCACCGCCATCACGGAAATGATGTAATTTCCTCAGAAAATTGACCTATTATGCTCGCATTATGCTCGATGCTTTCGCGTACCTATTATGATGCCGGCATAATCCACGCACCCCTATGTGCACTTGATACAAAGCCATATTTTTACTACAAATCACGATCCATATTTGTTCACTACAAGTCACATGATAAAATTGGTATCAGTACTGCAAGTCACAGGGTAGGCAACTGTATGTTTGAAGATGGTCTGGTGACCTTCACATGATTTATTATTCTTTGCTGGTACAGCTGTCTTGTGAGTGTATCTATAGCCAATCAGAATGCAGCTGTTTGCCAACCCTGCCAATCATGAGACTACATGTGAGCAGCGAAAACTAGGAAATCATGTGATAGTTGCCGTACGGTATTGTGGAATTAAATGGACACAGAATTAACCTCAAAAGGAAGCAGCTACTGAGAGAAAGAGATCGTGTGTCGGGGAACTCTCATGACAAACTTAGTCCAGTAACTACTCACAAAATGAAACATGTCACTTGGCTACGGTTTTTTTCTTATAAGACAAACACCACCAAAGTCTTATTAAAGCATGTGCTTGTGCTTAAGGCTGTTTACCTGGTCCTTAATTGGAATTTGCATTCCTATGGGCTACAGGATGTGGAAAGTGATATCTCCGTATTTGGTGATCGCCTAACTCTGCTATCTCTCCACAGGAGGAGAGGACCAACACCGGTGGCTCCAATGGGACCCTCTTTGATGGCAACGGCTATGACAAGATCTACGCCCAGTGTGGCAAGGTATGTGATGCGGTGTCCCCACTAATGCTCTGTCACTGTTTGTGTTGTTACCAAGGAAATTCCGTCCTTCCTTGTTGATGGTGAAACATGCATTGAGGACAAGCCGCTGTAGTGTACACATGGAAACTAAAAGGTATCTTAATCAATACATGTGTACATCATGCATTCATTTAACCCTAGACCTAACCGATTCATCCGTCCTAATCCCATACCCTATTCCAACTCCCCTATCCATTTACTTCCACATATCCCATTTTACCTAAACTACACGATATCTCAATATACCGTACTCACGCGTTGTTAAGCGCACTTCGCTTATAAGCGCATATTCGCTGTTAGGCGCTGGTTTGATTCTGTTATCAAAATATTTTTTATTAAGCGCACCTTTATAGACATAGTGCCCTCGAACGATACTCTTGAATCGAAAAGAAAACTCTTGTTCCAGCTGATCTCTGACAAGTACCATACGTACTTCAAATAAAGCACACTCCAATTTAATTAAGCGCACCTCGTTGTTAGGCGCACCTCGCTATTAGGCGCTCATTTCCTTCCTGTGGAAATACAAACGCATGCGCTTAACAACGCATGAGTACGGTAGCATAATTAGGAGGAAGAAACCTTTAAAGGCTGCATGAGGTCGAAAATAATAAATCTAGACTCTAACCGCACAAGAGAACCCAGGACCAGGGAAGAATTTGGAGCATCCAGTCTGCAACCGCACAAAGTAAAAAATTGAGGGACCAGAGAGGTCTTCCCTCTAATAGAAAGCTCTAAGCAGTGTTTTCATATGCAGCTCAAGTAGGCTTCACTTTTCAGAGCTGAAAAGGTTCTGTTGGTTGTTACATCCTGTAGACGGCCCCTAGGAGAGGGAAATCCCCTTCCCTAGTAAAACAAGTTTAACAAGATGAGTAATCAACTTGGGGACGTGCATGTACCCCAATCCCAGAAGCTCCAGTGTCGTGCCTGCACTAGGCTGCTAGGGGGTTGAAGACGTTGCTTATAGTTTCAAAATGTTGTTTACTCAAAGTGCTGGACACTGATCAGTATCTTTTATGGATAGCATTTGGTTTTCAGTGCTAGTGCTGAGCACCAGGTTGTGTGTGTGTGTGTGTGTGTGTGTGTGTGTGTTATTAGTGCTGAACCTCAATGGGTGGTAGTCGGCCTGCTCTGTGGGCAGTACTGTATGCATAGACCGTGGGCGTGGTTACAAGTGGCAGTGATGTCATGGGATATGGCGTCACCATTCTGATGACACCATGTAGGGCAAGAAATGGCTCTGTGAACGGCAAGTTTGTGCAGCGACAAGATTGTGAGCTGGCTATTGAACGTTACCATGAGCTGCATCTAAAATCTCTTCAGTATGACATGTATCGCTACTAGCCTTACAACATACGTGAGCCACTAAGCGATCCAGCTGTCAGTACTCCTGCTAGGGAGCCACTAAGCGATCCAGCTGTCAGTACTCCTGCTAGGGAGCCAAACAAGAGGTCCTCGTGTACATAACTGCTATTCTAGTGCCCTAGAAAATGGCGACGAGTATGCAGAAATTGTATACATTTCGATATAGTATACGGACACACAGCCATGCCCATGTGGACACACAGCCATGCCCATGTGGACACACAGCCATGCCCATGTGGACACACAGTCTATAGAGTGAGGGAGAGCGTAATCTCTGCTACGTACCAACTACGTGTGTAGGAAGGGAATGTGCTAGATCCAAAATATTGATTGAGAGAGTGATGGTCTAAACGATGCCTTATTGTGTGATGTCATTGGTACGTGTCTCATGTCTAAGAATTAACTTTTTGGATGGGTATGTGGTCGATAATGTTCACGAGATGTAACTTCCACTCCCTATCACTGGTCTTGTTTCCTTAGTAGCGCCTGACGTGTGCCATTTTGTAAATTGGGCAAACAGGTATGTGCTAGGTAATTATGAAGCTACACATAGTCTTCAGAGAACCTAGGTCTGCAACAGTTAAGTCTCAGTTTCAAGTTCAGCTTAAACTCCTCTCACTATAAAACAAAATAGGTAGTTATTTTGTGTGCCTTGTGATTACTCTAGTTTCAGATGTTTGAGCACATAGGAGTAAGGCCTCTGTATACCTGACTCAAAGAGGTGTGTAAATTGCCTGTAATATAGTGGAATCTCTTTAATCCAGTCAGCCTTGGGCCACTCAACTGGCTGCTTTAAAGAGGTGGGAATACTTTTGAATTTGTGACTAGATTTGCTAAAACCCAGTGCTTCCCACCTTTTGAATGGGCATAGTTCAAAGACACATATCTCCTGAACACTATGCAGTATCTAAATGAAATGTGGGTGGTTTGTAGCTGAGGCGCTGCTGCAAAAGCCTGGGGCCAACTTCATGGAATTTTCGATTGTGCGGTATATGCAGAGTATGTCGGCAATTTAAGTGAGACTTTCCCCACTGACTGGATTACTGTAGCTAATCGTCTTAAGGTGACTGCTATCTGAGGTTCCACTGTGCCAAACGTTTTCATTCTTGTATAGTGAACTTACCTATAGCAAAAGTTGTTGTAGAATGTAAAATTCATGTAAGAGCAGATTGTAGGTTAGCCACTGTGAAAGTGCCAAATTAGCCACTGAATAGCCAGATATTGTAAAGCAGTTCTTGCTAACTCCAGTAGCTACAATTTATAAACTGTGCAAGGCTAGCACCGTCCTCAGCGACAAGAGTTGTGCGGGCTCTGTGGAGGCCTGGAAACAGGGCTAGGCAAGGGCCATGCTATGCTCAATTGGGCAGGAGACATTATTCTGATTGACAAAATGGGCTCAACGCGTAGTATATACTATGCGGGGGGGGGCTTGCAGGAAGCGCAACTTCGAACACAACTGAAATTCAACTAAAAAATACATTGCAATGTGATACATGGGTCTCGTTTACATGCTATGCATGTAGTAAGCAGCAATGCAAGCAGTGACGTTTCTGTATCCAGTAGATCTATCAATGATTGCAGGACTCTGTACCTGGAATACCAAATATGTCAAAACAGTTTCAAAACTGAGTACAGTGAGGCATCTGAGTATACATACATGTGTATTCCCTCCACCCAAGCCACCATATCATATTCATACATGTGGAATGAGACATCAAATGGTTTCCGAGTACTGTACTTGAAACAACTTGCGTATAACATGCTATAAATAATACTGTACCCTGAGCTCCTACATACCCAGTTAATGGAGTGTAGCCATGAAAATAACCAGTACATTCCTTTGCAGTTGAGACCACAGATTACTCTCTCTCTCTCACTTCTCTCTCTCCCTCTTTCTTTATGCAGAAGTACAAGAGAGTACTGCGGGACGGGGAGTTTTTCAAGCAGGAGGTCCACTATTGGAAGCCAGCGTCCAGCAGGACCGCTCTGTACGCCCAGCTGTCCATGAACAAGTACCGTGAGATCCTCAGACACCAGATCCAGTAAGTGGTGGTAGGTATGTGTTTGGATCGAGTGTCACCAGCTCTCGTTTCACTGGCTAATGACATCTAAACTTGTGACCCAAGAGTGCCAATATGGAACTCAACCCATCTAGGATGACACCCACCACCACAAGTCATGGTCTTAAGGTCTTATAACCACAGCAGCCATGTACCCCCCTACAGTGTGTATTGTCCCAGAAGGCAGCTGTGTTGTTGCAAAGCTCAACCATACACTAGGTCATACACTCCTTGTGGTCAGCCCTACACTGGTTGTACCACTCCCACTCAGAGGTTTTAGCAGATACACTACTCTGGGCTTCGTCCTGTAGTACATGTAGTGTGTGTGCACTAAACCTCTTCGTTGTTGTGGTATAACCTTAAAGCTATGGATTTGAAAATAAATGCAACCAGTAAGTTAGCATCGGAATTGTCAGGACTAGTAGGTATTCAACTGTAGATCTTGTAGGTGGCACCTGCCTGGCCGCCAGAGAACGGGCGCCACACCTGCCTGGCCGCCGGAGGTGTTGCTGATCACCACATCTCCTTGTTTCCTCCTGTTTTGTTCAGGATCATTGAGCACTTAGGAGCTGGTCAATTTGGAACGGTCAACAAGGGTCTGTGGCAGTCTCCAGACGGCACCATGGAGGTGGCGGTGAAGACCCTCCAGCCCAATGCCTCCGAGATGGACAAAGTGAAGTTCCTGCAGGAGGCGGCCATCATGGGGCAGTTCCTGCACCCCAATGTTGTGAAGCTGCATGGAGTAGTGACCGTTGGACAGCCGGTAAGTGAGCTGATGCTGTCTGTGTATCCATTGCCACTCTTGGCATGACAAGCTAAGCACCTGTAATTACCTGTCTGTGGACTTTCATATCATTGAGTAAGCAATTGAAGTTGATGTGACAGCCCTGAAAACCCTCTGAAAAGGAAGTGTCTGCAATGCAGCCATGATTACAACTACCTGTGTGTGGCATGTCAGACTCATGTAGGGAAGCAGCATAAGGGTACCTACTCCATCCTGTCCCCAGTAAATGTGGGGGGTGGGTAATGGGCATGTTTGATGCACCCAGAACAGGAGTTGATAGACAAGAGACATATATAAATATGACGTATGACTGACCCTGCCTGGGAAACGTGTGACCTGGGAATGAGAACTCAGTACACCATGTGACCTGGGAATGAGGGCTGGTATATTGTGTGGTCTGGGGCTGTGGTCTTGTGTCCAGGCGATCACGCCTCCCGGCGAAAGAACGTCTGGTATCCTAAATGAAAGATCTTGTCAGACACCTTTCCACTTTAGAATTCTGTGGTACAAATTCCCAAGCTCCAATCAGATTGCAGCTTTTACGTAAAATTGCTGTGGCATTAGCTTCAATACTATTGGTCAGTTCGATGAATTAGGATGAAAATTCCATATATACAGTAACCAATCACATACGAGATTTATTGTGAGCAAATATGAACCCCCCAAACATTCTTTCGCCGGGGGGAGGGGTGAACATCTGGGCACGAGACTGGGCCTGTTGTGCAGTATTAGTTTGTTTACTCCGTGGGCTGACCCATACATGGGAAGTTCGTGCAGTACTAATGATGTAAGGTATTGCAGCAGCCATGCAGTGCACTCGTGGTGTTTATCCCAACCACTGACAGAAGGCTATCAAATTTCACTATACATAACATTTTTTTAAGTGTACATGTAAACTGATAGCATACCAGGATATCCAACCGGGCTGTCATAGGATGCGTGCTCAAGTCTCATCCTACTACCAGGAGCTCATAACCCGGGCTGCTACTACTGATCTAGGGCTGGAGGGGGAATCCAAGCCACGTACCACCTCCACAAACCATACCCCCAACCCCTAATGCTAACTACGGTCTGGAAACCCCGCTGGTACTTTAGCTGGTGTGCTCTCTTCCTGATCCTCTGCAGGTCATGATTGTTCTAGAGTTTATGCCAAAGGGAGATTTGAGGAACTACCTTCGCTCGAGGCAGCCCAAGTAAGCCCGTCTCATGCCTACCTGCCCTCCAGGCGTTTACCTCTCCTGTTATGCTAATTAATGTATGTGGGAGGTTGTGGTTTGATAAACAGGGACCGCCTCCTAGCTTCAGTTGGAGGTGGGAGTAGCTCACACGTTGGTGTAGTAGTGATAACAGACAGCAACACATGTTTACCTTCCTGGCACAAGCAGAGACCAGCGGCTACTGTAGCTTTTAGTATCCATTTCATACTCTTATTCACTGTGCATTATTGTATTAGTAGTTGTCGCTCCTTTTGGTGGCTCACTCCTATTAAGGATATTAAACTATCAGGTATTGGTTGACATCTCTCTCCTCCCCCCCTTTTTCAAAATTTCTTGTTTACAGAGGTAATTACTACAGCCTATTGGCTACTAGCATAGCCTAAACTCAAGGTTGTCGAAAATTCCCTCCTCCCCAACTGAAAACTCAATTTTAGCCTCATAATTGAAGGTATTTCCCTTCCCTCCGAACCCCCAGTCCAGGGGAGATGGTTTCCAGCGACCTACCGGAGCTGCTGCTGAGATTTTGCAGACAAACGGCCTCAGGGCTGAACTACCTCTCCAACAAGGCCTTCGTACACAGGGACGTGGCCGCCAGGAACATCTTGGTGGATGCTGACAATACCTGCAAGGTATGACATTAATTATACCCAGGCTTTGTTCACTGAGATTTTAGCTCACAGCCGTTGAGAAAAGTTTGCCAGACTACACTTTCCAGTGTTTTCACATGGTGCAAAAAAAAGCTGGGAAGTGAAGTCTGTGGATAAGGCTACTTCCCGATTTTTCTCCATGGCTGCAAGATCCAATCTGGGTGAGGACAGCCTGGTTTATGAAGTATGTGAGTGATGAGAGCGTTGTATGATTTCCAATTTGGCAAATTTAGTCATAAAATGCAATTTACCTTCCTTTTATTGTTGTGATATTAGTTTCTGTTTTCATTACAGATTGGTGACTTTGGGATGTCCCGTGATCTTGAGGACAACCACTACTACATAACACATGGTGGAAAGATCCCAGTCAAGTGGACGGCACCTGAGGTATGCAACTCTAGGGTACACAGGAAGTCCTTATTTGGAGAGTGTGCGGTCATCCTGAATACGGTATTATTACAGTCAACAATCTTGTTGCCTATTCTTAAGTGTTTCTAGACCTTCCCCACGTGGCTCACTCGTGCGGAGAAGGCCTGGGAACGAGGCTATAATGTTTCTAAGTCCTTAGCTTCATCCGATATTTTTTGTTTTAGGCTCTGCATTTCAGGAAGTACTCCACTGCCAGTGATGTCTGGAGTTTCGGTGCGGTGATGTATGAGATATGGAGTCTGGGACACAAACCGTTTGAGGGCTACACCAATCAACAAGTAATGCCTCCCGTTTGTGCAAGAAGTGTATGGCACTGTCGTTATATGATGTTCATTGGTTTCTCCCTCAGGCTATGCAGTTGATAGCCAGTGGATTCCGGCTGCCCCCTCCCCCCGGCTGTCCCCGGCCGCTCTATGAGCTCATGATTAGATGTTGGTGAGTCATCTGTGGCAGAAGTATTGCAATTAATACATCATGAAGAGGGGGCTTCTCAGTTGGCTCTTGCATGAGAAAGAAAGGCTCTTTGAATACCAACTTTAATGAAAATTTAACAATGGGCTGCAAATACAGCTAAGGATAGTAGTTTCTGTGATGTTGATGTGACCTTCTATATAGTGATCATTGAATAACTGCCATTCTCCATGTCCCACCACACCCACAGGCATGCTGATGCCTCCGTGCGCCCGACCTATATAGCCCATTCTTCACGTCCCACCACGCCCATGCTGATGCCTCCGTGCGCCCGACCTTCTCTGCCATTGTTAAGATGCTCTCTCACTCTGATGCCCATTTGCTGCAGTGGGGGGAGAGGGACATGAGGACACACCCCCAGGCCGCCTCCCTCGGAGCCCCCCTGGAGGCCGGGGATGAACTCTACCCAGATCTACAGGACTGCTACATGGATGAAAAGAGCAAACGTTGATCTGATGGAATCTGTATTTCACCATTAGTATCTTATCAGGCAATGTTATACTTCATTCAGCATATCACCCATGCAATCAACAGTTAGTCATCTGGTCATTATTTTTTCTATTTAATACGCATTCAACTTAGACTGCACTGCCAGTGCGCGCGCATGTACAGTCGACTACACTTAATTACTAGTATCCTTGGTACATGGTCAATAATTACTGGCACACCGGAAGTGTTGTATACGTAATGAAATGAGCGGGATCAGGTTAATCAAGTGTCCGCGTTCCTGAAGATGGCACTGAGGTCGATTGTGATCTGCGTTTGCATCGTTGTTCTCTGTTCACTTCATCTGACTACAGGTTATATAATAGCAGTAGGTTGTGGCAGGAACGCATAATGACATGAGACTCTCTCTTGCGCTTCTCACGTCATTATGCGCTCCTGGTTGTGGCCATAGTAGCTTGTAATTGGTGCTGCATGACTGCGTATGCCTACTTTCCGAACGTGCAATTTTTAATGCACTTCGACTATCTCTGTAGCTAGCTAGCTCTGTTCTCTCCACCTCCAGGGCAATCAACATGTGCTAGTGGACTCATCAGCCAGGACTTGAGCACTGCACTTCAGTCAGATTCACTGACTATTCCCTATGAACAACAGCGTATCATCCCTGGAATAAGCTTTAGCTGCAGTGGTGCCATAACTTCCTGGACAATTAGAGCAGAATGGAGAACAGAGATGATGCGTCGTGACTTCCCACATCTACAAGTATGGAGAAGTTGTGGGGATGGCTCCACCTACTTTTTAGCAGGAGACACTGAACTATTGGTGCCAGATAGTGCTGGATTTGATAGTGGGGATGACTTTGTTTTCACTGGTACTGCAGACCCTGTGTTAGAATTCCAAGCAGGGGATATCCTGGGGCTATTCCAACCCCGTGAATCAAGGAGCCGTGTCAGAGTGTACTATGATACAAGTGCTGGTCCAACCAACTACTACATTGATACTGGTAATGACAATCAGCCATCACTGACTGGTTTTGTGATTACTGATGCTGATGGAAGTGCAGATCACTTGCCTCTGGTCACTGTAGAGATTGGTAAGTTTGAATAGTCTGTCCTGTTCACATGCATAGATGGATCTCTTGGGCTAGTAACTCACTCAGGGCAGATGTACATAGAGAGAAGAATGGTTCATATATGAGGCTGTGAAACAGTTGATACCCCATATTGAAGCAGCTGGAATAGGTTTTTCATCATATAAGCGTAAGAACATGATTTTGATTGGGGGTGGGGGGGTACTGACCAAGACATCTAGAGGAGCTGAGTCTGGGGGCCTGCCCTCCCCCCAGAAACGTTTTGCTGTGATGAAGCTGATTTGGGGACCTGACTAACCAGGAACATATTTGTGTTTAGTGATTGGGAGCTACGACCCAGTAACAGATGCCTCCTGTCAGAATATCATATTAGATCTGTTATAATTGTCACAGCAATATTTTCCGCAACTTTCACAAAAAAATTAATCTTTAGCTGCAGAATTGTTAGCAGCTGGAAAACTAGAGAATTGGCTTCATGTTAAACTTACAATCTTCCCATTTATCATCTCTGCCCGGAACAGCTATTACGCAGTTCAATCATTCGCTCTCAAGTGTGAAATATTGGGGGGCGGGGCCAACACCAATGGGTGCCCCTCAGTTCCTACGCCTATGCATCAGTTAGCCTAATTAACGCTATTGTACATGTAACCAGATGCCGGTTACATAACCCAGTTATGCAGTATGAGGCCATTATCACTTGGACATGCATTATGTTTATACTATCGTATAGAAACTAGCATATCATGAGCTAGCTCAGCCGCCTATATTGAATGAACTTTTTCGTTTTGAACAGGTGGAAGAGCCAGCTCGTAACTATTAGTGAAGCTTGTTTTTAGCTAACACAAAGGCTTCCAGTTTTTCTAGCCTCCACTCCAAACAGTGGGTAAGTGGAAAGCGCTGAAAACTGAAAACTGAAAACTGAAAAACTGAAAAACTGAAATTGGAACACTGAAAATTAAGCAATCCAGCACAGCGCCATATGGTAGTCTACTCGTGCTCGCTGCTCCAGAGTTCCTCGCGGCCTCCTGCGTTATCAGCCCCACCCACTAACAGCAATGTAGCCATCACGTGCATGATTGTGACGCGTATATGTAGTCCTGGGCGTGCCCTTCCGCAAATTATTGTGAATATTTCGAATTTCGTCCAGATACTACCCCGCTAAGTTCGTATAAAGGTCCGGAACAGCATCGCTAGTAAGCTGCCGCGCGTCTAAGTAATTACATTTTGACATCCTGTTGTCTGTTTATTGCATATCATGAAGTCATTGGCAAACCACTGTGGCTAAAGGCCTCTCTGGGGTTGGGTGCATGTATTAATTGTAATCTGATTACAGCAGTTATGTCTGCAATTCTCTCTTTACTTGTGACCAATTGAAGCTTCCTAGTTTGTGGCTGGCTGGCTAGCTTCAGCCTTGTGTGATGTAGTAGCTATGGAAGCAAAGAGGGATCCTTCAATACAACTTTGCATGCACAGTTGGGGCGTATATTGACCTTAGCCCGTTCCCAGGCCTCCATTCACAGTTGTTGTTTTTTGCAGTGACGGCTTTTAGCCCCACTCACTAGCTGGAACTTCATTGAACGCCATCAAAAGCAGCCCCACCACTGTAATCGCGGTAGCCTTCCCCGCTTTAGAAGGTTTGGGAATGAGGCTAAGTAGCGTCTTTTAGGCTTGATTCATTGTTTCAGTTTACAGTTCAGTTTTCAGTTCTTCAGTTTTTTAGTTTTCAGCGTTTTCCACTTACCCCCAAACAGTTTGCTATGTATAGCTACCTATAGTTAATCAAAAATGTACAGGTAGTTCTTATGAACGTTTGACTCACCTATACCACCACTGTCACTTGCTGGGCAGAGTGGTGATTTAGTATAATCATTAATGATGGCCATAGTTACTAAAACGAAAACATATTATTGATGCTTGTTATATTATTGATGATTTGCAGGATCATCATCAGAACCATCAGAGCTTTTGAATGAAAGTGAAGTAACTACTGCATTGGAGTCAATGTCACTGACAATTCCATATGAACAACAGCGTATCATTCCTGGCATACCCTTGAACTGCAGTGGTACCATAACTTCCTGGACAATTGGAGCAGAATGGAGAACAGGTGGCAATCACAACTTCTTCCCACATCTACAGCTTTGGAGAAGTGTCGATGGTTGTACGTATACGTTGATGGGAGGTACGGAACTTTTTGTGCCAGATAGTCCTGAACTTGTGACTCAAACTGATTACGTGTTCAGTGGTACTCCAGCCCAAGCAGTAGGGTTCCAAACAGGAGATATCCTGGGGCTATATCAACCACGTGAATCAAGGAGCCGTGTCAGAGTGTACTATGATACCAGCACTGGTCCACTCAACTACTACAATAACATTGGTAATACTGATGTACCACCACTGATCCAGAACCAGGAGGATTTTGTAATTTGCAATGCTGATGGAGGAGAGAATGGTTTACCCCTGCTTGCTGTGGAGATTAGTAAGTTATACTCCCCGAAGGGATTTTACTCTCCTAATGAGGGGAATGGTTTTTGTTCTTGAATACACTACCAGTTATAAGGAAAGGACTCAAAGCCCTTGAGGTGTACAGGTACAACCTCATATTTGGGTTCACATGTTGGTTTCAGTTTCACTAATAAGTACAGTCAGTCAAAATACTTCATTTATGCCTTTTTCTACTTTCTCTTCCTGTGTGGGTAGGGAGAGGAGAGCCTGGGAAGGAGGCCAGGCTGTTTCAGATGAATATGTCTGACTTAGTGTTTTGCATGGCTTCTGCTATAATGTGCAGAGTTAGAGCTAGGAGGTCGACATGGTCACATGCAAGTAGACTGACGTGCACATGCATGATGAATGATCAGTGATGGTAATAACTATATGGGGCAGCTGGCAACTACTAGTACCAACAATTTTAGTATTGTGAGACTTGAGAGTGCTTTATGGCAATGGTAGTGTGATAGGGAACAGTATAATGACATTAACCACTAGTCAAGGTTAACTGCTATTTTGTGTATTACCTGGAGTTCGCCCTTACACCTACGAGCTACTTTCATCCTTCAATTTATCAGCTGTAGCCGTCTGCAGCCTTAATTCTCTGAAGTAGCTCTGCCAAATAAAAAATGAACATCAGTGACAGGCCACTGAACAGTCCATACGGAAACTGCTAAGCAAATGTAACTCGGGGGGGGGGTATTTGCACCCACTTTAATATACCCATGGCCACCCTAGCCTCTGTTTGCACTGGCAGTGTGGTTCAAGAAGGCTGCATAGTATCGGCATATTTTGGTATATTGCTTGCTTGCATAGCTAGGTGCCTCAAGATTGTATACTCGAATTATTCAAACAGCCAGCTGATCTTAGAGTGTACAAATTTTATTCTAATAATATACTGGAGCAATTCTGTATGTGTGCAAATTGAATGTATACAAGATTAAAGAAGGTGGGCGATGGTGTTGGTTGCTGAATGCCTCATTTGGTCGGCAAATGGCAGTGTTTGTGTGGTAAATGTGTGGTTTACTCATTCACCTATTTATATATTGTATCAGCAAACAGGAGAGCACTTAGTCTAGAGTAAACTCTGAAGAACTACTGTGAAAGAGGTGGACTAACTAATGAAGGCTGGCTTCACAAGCATTATTGTTATCTGCCATTGTGTAATCATTTGTGTACTGACACATGACATGAGACTATCAAAACACTCGAAAATAAGCCCATCCCCCTCTTTGAGGAGCCAGTTAAGTTTAACATCCATGAGTGTACTTTCAGGAAATTACAGTACATGCTCTGCTGGCTATTAAACGCTTTAGATAATTAAAACAAGTTCTTGTCAATGGCCATGTATTGTCTGGTTCTTAACACAAAGTTCTTCTTTTACCCAATTCTGTTACTATAGCAATTGACTGTGACCCACTCACAGACCCTGAGAATGGTGTAGTTGAAATTACGACCATCACCACAGACAGTCTGACAGCAACATATAACTGCAACACTGGATATGTGTTGGTTGGTGAGGCAGTACGTGATTGTAATTGTCAAAACACAGGTGGTCTGTGGACAGGAATGGCACCAACCTGCAT
The DNA here is from genome assembly GCA_963921505.1 of Phakellia ventilabrum. Classification (NCBI taxonomy): domain Eukaryota; kingdom Metazoa; phylum Porifera; class Demospongiae; order Axinellida; family Axinellidae; genus Phakellia; species Phakellia ventilabrum. Next base: position 422,122 of record OY997392.1, read on the forward strand.
AGGTAAGTTCAGGCTCTATCTATGTAGAGAATCTAAATAGTGACCTGCCACTTAGAGACCTGCTACCTTCACTTCTTTTAGATTTGGTTACCTCAGTAATTCAGACAGAATTATTTATATGTATGCATGAGCACACATCACGTGTATATAAGTACTTGCTAACTAATCATCAGTCATTGTGAAGCTGCCTCCATATGGTCGTGCTGCCATAGGCAGATAGTTTGGTGACCGTTGGGAGGAGGGGGAAATTTACAGGAGACAAGGACCTCAAGTGGAGGATTTGGGAAAGCAGTAGCTGCATTAGTAAGTTAATAGCTAGGTGCCGGATAATTTGAGAATTCCAAAAGCACTGGATATTAATACACAACAGGTGAGTATGTGTGTCTGCAGAACACAAGTGCATGTAAAGACGACAGTGTTGAGGAATGTCAGTGAGCCCATATTTGCCAGAAGAAGAAGAGTATAGACACCTGCAGTTTTTGCAATATGTATAGTGCTCAGCTGTAGAAACATGTAAAATGATGTAGCTAGGGATGACAATCCTGCAGTAGCATTGACTGCTGGCAGTACCCCAACCTTGTCCTGAAGTATTAATTAGAGATTCACTCCTGGAGAGGTGGCAACCATAGACTGGTTTGGGTGCTAGCAACCTACTCCTGAATGTCCTTGAAGCTACATGATACTGTTGGTTCTACACGTACTTGTCAGGACAGTGTGGTCTGGAGTGGCAGGAATTGTGCAGTGTGAGTTAATACAGCCACTATATGTAATAAAATTAACTAGTATTTTTATTGTAATGTAGCAATCAGGTGTGGTGGTCTCACTGATCCTGAGGGTGGTCAAGTCACATTCACTCCTGGTGTGGTGATGACTATAGACACTGGTTTGGGTGCAGTAGCAACCTACTCCTGCAATGCCAGTGCTGGGTACATGCTTCTTGATATTGGACTTGGCTCCACACGTACTTGTCAGGACAGCGGCCTGTGGTCTGGAAGGGCAGCAATATGTACAGGTATGTTAAAACAGCCATCATTTTTGCACAATAGTTTGACATTTTTTTATTTTCACCATTTGAAGGTTGTGATTTTAATGCATTGACTGACCCTGAGAATGGCGGTTTTGGAATTACTACTATTGGTGGTGATATAACAGCAAGCTACATTTGTAACATGGGATATCGGCTAGTCGGAGATGAATTTATAACTTGCCAATCAACTGGACAGTTTTCAGGACAGGAACCAGTATGTATTGGTAAGTACCAAAAATAAACAGAAGAACAACCTGATTTTCTCACATAATTTTATATTGAGAATGTGCAGTACTATATATATTTATCCTATGATTTTATTTCCCATAGTAATTGACTGTGGTGGACTCACTGACCCAAATGAGGGTCAAGTTATATTCACTCCTGGTCGGATACCAGCCACACCGACTGGTTTGACCAACTTACACCTGCAATGCAGGATATAACCTAGTTGGTGATGTAATGCGTACCTAGCTGTCAAGCAAGTAGCAAATGGAATGGAACAGAACCAAACTGCACCTATAATTAAACTTTTCAGCTGAGAACTATAAATGATAGCTAGTTTGGCAGAGAGTCTTGAACAAACAATTTTAGCAACAGAGCAATAGTAAACATGCATACTCTATATAACTAACTTTACGATGTACAATATATGTAAATATAGTTTCCATTCCTAACCTTCCATTTTCCAACTCTTGGATGTTCTTCCTATACAGTGATAGACTGTGAGGGACTCACTGATCCTGAGGGTGGTCAAGTTATGATCTCTTCTGGTACAGTAACAGCTACTGGCTTGAATGCTATAGCATCCTACACTTGTGATGCAGGATATGAGTTGGTTGGTAATGCAATGCGTACTTGTGAAGCAAATGGCGAGTGGAATGGAACAGAACCAGTGTGCACACGTAAGTTGCTTATGATTTGAGGTGCTGGTAATCAAACAGAAAGTAGTAACACTGGGTTTGGATTACATCTGTTATGAACATTTATATATGCCCCATTTTTCAGACTTATCTTTACACTCAGCATGCAGTGTATTCAACTTCACTACTATTATTCATTTCACTCTTGCTCTGCAGTCATGTGTTCAGATCCGGCTGGCATTATGAATGGCATGGTAACAGTCACTGGCAACTCAGTCAGTGACAATACCACCTACACCTGTAGCTTGGGCTTCGAGCTGATTGGAAATGCATCTGCAACATGCACACAAGTAGATGTGAGCTCTGCAGTATTTTCACCAGCAGCACCAGTGTGCAGGCGTGAGTACTATGAAACTACCTCATGCATATGTACATTTGTTTATGGAATGTACGTTGTAGTTTTAGACCACTCTCATCTTTCACTTAAAGGCAGCACAATGCAGATATCTTGTTGCAGATGTTCATGTTGCCATGTACATTGTATAACTTCAAATGTAATTTTTACTGTATACCGTTTACATCACTTTTGCTCTGTAGCAACGTGTCCTAATCCGGGTGACATTGTGAATGGCGTGGTGACATTTACTGGAAACTCAGTCGGTGACATAGCTACCTACACCTGCAACCCAGGCTTCGAGCTGATTGGAGATTCAGCCACAACATGCACAGCAGCTGCAGATGGGAATTCTGCAACATTTCCAACAATATCACCACCAGAGTGCAGACGTGAGTACTCCATGAATACTATTTTGCAAGCCTTCTCAGCCGTAGCATATCTACAAAATAGAACCAACAGTTGCCTCACAGGACCTGAGTAACATGCCTTAGATGCCTCATCATATAATTTGATAATCTCTTATTGTCATGTCTACGTTCACTTTTCTTATGTACTAATGAGTAATATTCACATATCTCTTGCTCTGCAGCACTGTGTCTTGACCCTCCTGCCCTTGTGAATGGCATGAGAATATTCACTGGGAACACAGTCGGTGACACTGCTAACTACACCTGTAATATGGGTTTCGAGCTGATCGGAAACCCGACCACGACATGCACAGCAGCTGCAGATGGGAATTCTGCAGCATTTCCAACAATATCACCACCAGAGTGCAGACGTGAGTACTTCCATGAATACTATTTTGCAAGCCTTCTCAGCCGTAGCATATCTACAAAATAGAACCAACAGTTGTCTCACAGGACCTGAGTAACATGCCTTAGATGCTTCATCATATAATTTGATAATCTCTCATTGTCATGTATATGTTCACTTTCTTATGTACTAATGAGTATTATTCACATATCTCTTGCTCTGCAGCACTGTGTCTTGACCCTCCGGCCCTTGTGAATGGCATGAGGACATTCACTGGAAACTCAGTCGGTGACACTGCTACCTACACCTGTAACTCGGACTTTGAGCTGATCGGAAACCCGACCACGACATGCACAGCAGCTGCAGATGGGAATTCTGCAACATTTCCAGCAGTACCACCACCAGAGTGCAGGCGTGAGTACTTCATGAATATAACTAGAACTGTCTAGAGTATTTTGCAAGCCTTCTCAGCCGTAGCATATCTACAAAATAGAACCAACAGTTGTCTCACAGGACCTGAGTAACATGCCTTAGATGCTTCATCATGTAATTTGATAATCTCTTATTGTCATGTGTACATTCACTTTCTTATGTACTAATGAGTATTGTTCACATATCTCTTGCTCTACAGCACGGTGTCTTGATCCTCCTGCCCTTGTGAATGGCATGGTGACATTCACTGGAAACTCAGTCGGTGACACTGCTACCTACACCTGTAACTCGGGCTTTGAGCTGATCGGAAACCCGACCACGACATGCACAGCAGCTGCAGATGGGAATTCTGCAACATTTCCAGCAGTACCACCACCAGAGTGCAGGCGTGAGTACTTTATGAATATAACTAGAGCTGTCTATAGTGCTTGCAAGCCTTCCCAGTTATAACGTGTATAAATTAGAACTCACATACGAATGCCTCGCAAGACCTGATTAACTTGGATGTGTGTTCACATGTCATTCACTTTTTTATTTCTGTCATTCACCAACAAGTATTATTTGCATATCTTTTGCTCTGCAGCACTGTGTCCTGATCCTCCTGCCCTTGTGAATGGCATGAGGACATTCACTGGAAACTCAGTCGATGACACTGCTACCTACACCTGTAATACAGGTTTTGAGCTGATCGGAAACCCAACCACGACATGCACAGCAGCTGCAGATGGGAATTCTGCAATATTTCCAGCAGTACCACCACCACAGTGCAGGCGTGAGTACTTTATGAGTATAACTAAAGCTGTCTATAGTGCTTGCAAGCCTTCCCAGTTATAGCGTGTATAAATTAGAACTCACATACGAATGCCTCCCAAGACCTGATTAACTTGAGCATGTGTGCACATAAAGTATATACATAGGTGGCTTTTTAATTTAATAAACGTTTATTATCTACCAAAAAATATTATTTGCATATCCTTTGCTCTGCAGCACTGTGTCCTGATCCTCCTGACCTTGTGAATGGCATGAGCACATTCACTGGAAACTCAGTCGGTGACACTGCTACCTACACCTGTAATACAGGTTTTGAGCTGATCGGAAACCCAACCACGACATGCACAGCAGCTGCAGATGGGAATTCTGCAACATTTCCAGCACCAGAGTGCAGGCGTGAGTACTCCATGAATTTTTATTAGAACTTTGTAGACTATTTTGCAAGCCTTTCAGTCGTAGCACATCTACAAAATAGAACCCACCAACGAGTGCCTCACAGGATCTGATTAGAATGCCTTAGCTATAGATGCTTCATCATATAATTTGATAATCTCTCATTGTCATGTATATGTTCACTTTCTTATGTACTAATGAGTATTATTCACATATCTCTTGCTCTGCAGCACTGTGTCTTGACCCTCCTGACCTTGTGAATGGAATGAGAACTTTCACTGGAACCTCAGTCGGTGACACTGCTACCTACACCTGTAATACAGGTTTTGAGCTGATCGGAAACCCAACCACGACATGCACAGCAGCTGCAGATGGGAATTCTGCAATATTTCCAGCAGTACCACCACCAGAGTGCAGGCGTGAGTACTTCATGAATATTATTATAACTAATTAAGTGCTTGCAAGCCTTTCCAGTTATAGCATGTATACAAAATAAAACTCTCATACAAATGTCTCGCAAGACTTGATTAACATGGCTTAGTGAGCATGTGTGCACATAAAGTACACACACAGGTGGCTCTATACATCTTGCAATAAACATTATGTGAGTAGGGACATAGCTACGCTCACTCAATTGCAAAGTAATAATTACACAAAGCGATAGTGATGACGCAACAGCTTCATGTGTGCTTCGAAGTAGCAGTTTTTACTCACAGATCACAATGTATAAGTTTTACCCCTCTCTGATCCCTCCTTGAAAGGAAACATTAGTATTATATATGTCCCTTTTCCCTTAATCTAGCAGTCTTAAATCTTTACACATGGCAGTGATTATATGTATGTGTGTGTGTGTGTGTGTGTGTTGGGGGGAGGGGCATTGAAAAACTACCCTTGGCTTGTGCAACTGTATATGTGACATAGTGGACAGTATGGTATAGAACGCTGTAGTTCCAACAGTCAGTGTTGAGTGCAGAAGACATACTGCATGTTACACTTGTTCCCTACAGTAATAGACTGCAGTGATCTCAGTGACCCAGAAAATGGTCGGGTTAACATCTCTCCTGGTTCAGTGGCTATGAATGGATTTGGTGCTACTGCAACCTACACCTGCAATTCCAGTGCTGGGTACATGCCGGTGGGAACTGCCATGCGGACCTGCCAGGGCAATGGCCAATGGTCTGGAATGGAACCAACATGCATACGTAAGACACTACCTTTATTTATATACTTATGCTGAGTGTAAAGGTCACAGGTCACTGAGTCACCATTACTAACCACGCCTTATTCCCCTAACATTTAGTGGCTGACTGTGGTGACCCCCCTCCTGTTGAGAATGGAGACTTCAACACCACTGGAACAATATTTCAATCTGTTGCTGAGTACGGCTGTGACGAAGGGTTCACTCTGTCAGGCAGTCAGAACCGCACCTGTCCGGCTGATGGGACCTGGTCAGGAGCAGCCCCAGTATGCATTTTCCGGACAGATTCTGGTGGAAACACTCAGTCTGAGGATTCTGGCCCAATAATTGCTGGAGTAGTGGTAGGGGTGGTGGTAGTAGCACTCATTGCCTTGTTGATTCTCTTTGCCATAATCTTCGTAAGAAGACGGCGCAGACATGGAGGAATGAATATAAAGGCCAGTAGTAATGGCAACACGTTTGCAGATTTGAACAATCCGGTATATTCAGGAGGTGAATTAACTTTCTGAGTGTAGGTAATTTTTAATACATTTATTGCATGTTTCTTCTCCATGCATGCATACATGTATAGGGAATGTTCCTGGGCAATATGCAGGCAATGCAGAAACTGTCAAAGTGATGGATGGAAATACCTATGACGACCCAGCGCAACTAACCAGTGGGAATGATTACGAGCTGACGGAAATGCCCAAACCTACAGGAACTCTCACTAGTACTACTTCCGATTATGATGATATCGCTGATACACAGCCAAGCTCTGGCCTAGTAATTAAAAACCCTTCACTGGTGGAATCACAACACTACGAGTTACCACAAAGGCGAAACATATATAGTACCATGTCAGATGCGCCACTGCTTCGTGCATCATCCTATGAAAACCCAGTTGGAACTCACCGAGTAAGGATGAGTGATCTAACTGCCACTGTAATCCCTTGTAGCAGTCTATGCATATTATGAGAGGAATATAATGTGCTCAATTCCTACAGAATCCTGCTGATTGGGACATCCATGTGCCTACTAAGGTAAGTTGGTTCACTCACTTGGCTGCTCAATCTCGCACATCAGTGTAACTGTATGGCATGCACTGTATCCACAGGCACAAAGGGAGGCACTCACTCAAGGAAGTAAGGTGGAAGGAGCCTATGCTGCTAGTGACAACGTGTATGAAGCTCTGATAGAGGTCAGTACAGAGTCAAGTCTTCTACTTCAAGTGCATTACAGAGTGTATGTGAAGGGTATTGATTTCTATGACTGTGCAGGTGTGCAACACTAACTCTGATGGTTTCTATATGTACGTAGTTGTAAATTGGAGCTCAGCTGGGAATTGATTTTTTTGGAGTTTCTTTCTCTCTCAATGTTTTTTCTTCCTCTTGATGATAAATGTAGTTTTTTTTTCAGCATGACAGTCTTAAAGAGTGACACTGGTGTTTACTTTTGTTTCCCGCTCTGATCTAAGGATAGTAATGAAAGAAGGCAGAGGTTTACCAAACCTTAACAGAACATAAACTTGCTCTGTAGGTACAGAGGGCTGCTGAGTCCAAAACATCTTCAGCCTTCTTTGAAGAAACTGATATCTACTGGGCACCATCCTCCAATCCAAGTGAGCTTTATGAACAGCTGGCTACTAAGAAGTACCGAGAGATTCCCAGGAACCAGATACAGTGAGTATAATGTTGGTTAAGTTACTGCGTGTAATTATCTATTGTTGCGTGTAAAGAATTGTAGAGCACCTTGGTGCTGGTCAGTTTGGAACAGTCAACAAGGGCACCTGGCAGTCGGCAAGGAGGACTGTGGAGGTTGCAGTCAAGATGCTCAAAGCTGGGACTGAAGAAAATGACAAAGTAAAGTTCCTGCAAGAGGCGGCCATCAATGGGCAGTTCAGGCACCCAAATGTCGTAAAATTACTTGGAGTGGTAACTGTTGGAGAGCCGGTAAGTCTTTGCTGAAAAAGTGTGTTCATTACATGGATTGGTTTATCGTTGTACTGACTCTCATTACAGACCATGATTGTACTTGAGTTTCTGCCCAATGGTGATTTGAGAGACTACCTCATCAAACAGCGGCCAGTGTAAGCCCATTACAAACCACCTTGATATTTTCTTTACCTTAAAATACCGTAATGTATTGTACACAATGACTACCTACCAATGCAGGCCTGGAGAGCTGGTTCCCTCACAGACACCCCGCCTACTCTTGGGATTCTGTCAGCAAGTAGCCTCTGGGATGGAATACCTATCCAGGAAGGCCTTCGTTCACAGAGATCTGGCAGCGAGGAATGTTTTGGTGTCAGAGAATAAAATCTGCAAGGTGCAGAAGACATTGTACATAGCTGGAGTGTAGATCTGTCCATGGCTAACCTTTTGTTATTATAATGCAGATCAGTGACTTTGGAATGTCTCGAGATTTGATGGATGAGAGTTACTACGTTTCTCACGGTGGAAAGATTCCTGTGAAGTGGACTGCTCCAGAGGTTTGTTTTAAAGTGTTCATATGTATGTGCATCACATCATATTTTGTTCCTCAAATGCATGAAGGCACTGCAATTCAAGAAATATACCACTGCCAGTGATGTGTGGAGCTATGGCGCTGTGATGTATGAGATCTGGAGCCTGGGGCACAAGCCTTTTGAGGGCTATACAAATCAACAGGTAATTACTGTACTTGTGACATCCTGGAGTGAATAAGTAGGAGTTAACTGTTTGCTCTTCTTGGCAAAGGCAATGAAGTTGGTGGACGGTGGCTACCGCCTGCCTCCACCTCCTGGTTGTCCCAAGGAACTCTACAGCGTGATGATTCAGTGCTGGTATGTGAGATCATGTTGGAAGTGTCATTAACCTCAATGCCACTAAAAGGCCTGTACAGCTCAGTGCATTTTTCCCAACATTATTGAGGAACAATTTTTTTCCACTTCCAGGCATCCAGAGAAGTCCTCCCGTCCCTCTTTCCCCCAAATTGTGGAGGCTCTCTCAGAGCCCGAGTTTGAACTGTTGTGCTGGACAGAGGAGGACATCAAAGTCCACCCCCAGGCTATGGTGCTGGGAGCACCCCTGGAGGCTGGCAAAGACCTCTACCCTGAGCTGCAGGGGGCTTATAGAGAATAGTTATCACGAATGAGACAGCTAATGACATATTTTCCACTGCTTTAAGTCAGTACCCAGCACTTGGTGTTCCACATTGAGTAGTTGTGTTGTCACAATGCACTCTATCAGTCTCTAGCTACTTAACTAAATACTCTCAGAATTACTTACTTCATGTCCACAGTTAATTTTTATTCCCTACATTGTGGCTGTTAATGTTTCATGTTAACTCGCCCCCTAGCCCTGCGTGTGCGCTCATGTGATCACGTGAGCGACGTAGTTACAATATGTTAGGTAGTCTCGTGACCAGGCGTAGCGGCTGAACCCTCGGACACCTAAACGGACTCGTGTGACTTCTGGACTGAATCGAGCACAGGGAGGTTATGTCGCCGAAGATGACGCTAGGACCTGCAGCTCTCTCAAGTATCTTCTTGCTCTGTGTGTGCACAACTCACATTACAGGTCAGTTAAAAATATTATTGGTCTGAAATACTTGACTGTTGTGCTCGAGTTCAGCGTTGTTTATATTAAACGGGGTAATAAATCCGCATGCGCAGATTAAGGCGATGCAGGCCTATAGCAAATACTATAATTTTTTTGTATAGAAATTTTAAACTGACCTGGGCTCAGGATGAAAAAACCATTGAGGACTAGTCGACTGCAAACTTTAGGTGTGAAGAGATTGATGAATTTCACAGATGCAATAGTGTTAATAGTGACTATGCCATGCGTGGCAGTAGCCTAACATATTTGGGATGTCTACCCTGTTAACACCTTTGGTACAATCGTATTTCATAATACCAGTAATCTATTGGTATAAGCAAAAATTGTGCCAGATTTAGAGTGTAAAATTTGGTGAACACATGAGATAATATGACATTACAGTCCAGTAGTTAGAACAGAGCCAGTATTTAACCAGTAATCTATTGGTATAAGCAAGAATTGTACCTGCCAAATGGATTTAGAGTGTAATATTTGGTGGACACCTGAGATAATGTAACATTCTATTCCAGTAGTTACAACAGAGCTGGTATTCACCAAGCTGTAGCAGCACCAGTCCTGCAAATGTGCTAAGATTTGAGCCTATGCTTGAAGATCAGTTTCTTCCTTACTCAGCATTGAACCCCTATGGAGTGTGGTCCTCAAAAATTTCAATATTTCATATCTCACCCCCCCCCCCCCCCAAAATGTGCACCCCACTAAGACTTGTAGTCACCTCTTCACAGTTCTTCCCTCCACCTCCAGGGCAGTCCATGTCATGTAGTACTGGTTTTAACACCCAAGAGTTGACTACTGCTGAGTTCTTCAGAGAAGCAGATTTGACTAGAGCACTGCAGTCAACTTCTCTAAATATCCCCTATCAACAGCAGCGTATCATTCCTGGCATACCCTTGAACTGCAGTGGTGCCATAACTAACTGGACAATTGGAGCAGAATGGAGACGAGGTGGTGGGCGCAACCTCTTCCCACATCTACAAATATGGAGAAGCACTGAGGATGGCTGCAGCTATGCATTAATAGGAGACACCAAACTTTTTGTGCCAGGTGGCAACGAACGCCCAAGAGGTGGCTATATTTTTAGTGGCACTCCAGACCCAGCAGTAGAGTTCCAAACAGGAGATATCCTGGGGATATTTCAACCCCGTGAATCAAAGAGTCGTGTCAGGGTGTACTATGATACCAGCACTGGTCCAACCAACTACTACAATGACATTGGTGATGCCAATCAGCCGCCACAGATCCGAAACCAAGAACATTTTGTAATCACCAGTGCCGATGGATGGGATATGAGCTTGCCCCTACTGTCTGTGGAAATCTGTAAGTTTACCAAGATCTTGTATATACTAGTGCATACATGGTATTCCATGCAGAAGGCCTCGTGGAAATCGAGTTGCTCAGCTTGACTGTTCAGCCAATTCGAGGCTTTGAGTACGGGGATCATCACTTTTCTGCTGCCGAATCAGCCTTACCTGCTGTCGATGAACCCCCCACTGATGTTCCCTCCTCTCCTCGCTACTACTACTTCTGTCTTGCTATGCACTTAGCTTCCCTAATGGCAACTCCATTCTCTGGCTCTACAGCACGTGCATGGAAGCAATGCTGTGCCCAGAGGAAATACGTTCACAATAATTGCATTTCTGTAGCATTACATGCATACGTGGAGTCTCAATGCAACACAATTAGTAGCCTCGCTTTCTGCTTGGCAATTATAAGCCAGACAATGGGTTACCTAACTTGATTCTTGCATGTGAACCATTTTTACGACACTTTTAACCATATTAACTTCTTTAACCTTTTAGCCTTTTTAACTAACTACTTTTAACATGTTTTCCATTTGTGTCTGTCTGTGTAGTTGTGTTATGCTTGTTCAATATGTGGTGTTGTACTCTAAGTAAATGCATAGAATATGAAATTCTTCGGATGCCCTTTCAATTTTCATGTACTTCTGCCCCTAAAGCAATTGACTGTGACCCACTTAGAAACCCTGAGAATGGTGTGGTTTTAATCACGAGCACGGCCACTGACAGTCTAACGGCACTGTATAGCTGCAATACTGGATATGAGCTGGTTGGTGAAGCAATTCGAGATTGTAATTGTCAGCACACAGGTGGCCAGTGGACTGGAACTGTACCAAACTGTTCGTGTAAGTACAAGGCAGTAATCACATGTTCTTGATTCTTGTAGCAGTTGATTAGCCTCATTCTCAGGGTCCACTCCCAAGCATTTCCCCCACTGTGTCTGATAAAAGCTGGGTTAGGGTTAAAGATTCATAGCCATGCTATGTTGGATGATTTTTTTTTGCAGTGGTCACCTGTAGGCCAGATCTACATATATAATTATTGAAATTTCCTTTATTTTGACAACTTGCAGTAGTTGACTGTGGTGACCCCCCTTCTACCGATAATGGAAATTTCTGCAATGTGACCGGAACAGTATTTGAATCCACTGCTGAATGTAGTTGTGATGAAGGGTTTACTCTGTCAGGCAGTGGAAGTCGCACCTGTCAGGCTGACGGAACCTGGTCAGGAGCCGACCCAGTCTGTGTGGTGTCACCAAACTCTGCTAGAAAATCTCAGCAGAAAAGTTCAGCTCCAGTTATTGCTGGGGTGGTGGTAGGGTTGGTGATAGCCGTTCTCATGATCTGGTTGATAATCTTTATCATAATCTATATGAAAAAACGCCACAGAAGTGGTGGTCTGGACATTAGTGCCAATAACACCGTAAATGAACTCTTCAACAATCCAGTATACTCAGGTAAGGAAATGTAAATATATACTCTTATTTAAAGTGATTTATTTGCTTCTCTTTCTATGTAGAAGAATCTCCTGGAAAGTATATATGCCATTTAGCAACTGCCAAAGTGGCTGATGAAAATATATATGAGGAGCCTGCACAATTTTCTGATGGCAATATCTATGAGATAATGGATCCAGTGGCGGTGGAATCCCACACTAGTATTACTTCTGATTATGATGACATCAGTATTCACCACCCAGATACTGACCTAGCGGTTGAGAGTCCTGCACAGGTAGACTCACAGAACTGTGAACTACCGCAGAAAAGACGGAATATATACAGCAATATGTCAGATGGTCCACTACTCCATGCATCATCCTATGAAGAACCAGTTAGAACTCCCCAGGTATGGTGATTATAAGGAATAAAGACAATTCATACTCAAGTATTGATATTTATTCCTACATGCAGAGCTCAAATGAATTGGGTGTCCATGCGCCTATTGAGGTAAGTTGTTACTCTGTCTCGACCTTATATGAGTAACTAATAGTACGTGTACGTCTGTACCTGTATGCACTGTAGCAGGAAGGCACATATGCAGTCCATGAAGACGTATGTAAAGATCTAACAGAGGTTGGTATAGGAATCGCATCACACTTTATGTTTTTAAAATATTGTGTAATTTCACTTTCATTGTGTATTATAGGCACAGGAAACTAGTGAACCCAAAGCACAGAATTGTGAAATGCCAAAAAGAAGGAACATATATAGCAATATGTCAGATGATCCACTATTCCGTGTGTCGTCATATGAAGAACCAGTTGGAACTCTCCGGGTATGGATGGGTGATCGGTAGATCATGCATACAAAATCAATAACTTATACACTTAATATATTTTTTCAGTGATATTCTCAGTTGGTTTGTCATGATACTATCTGTCTCAGTTCCAATTTGACAATGATGAAAATTACCGTATTATAATGGTACCCTAAGGAAGACCATTATAGTATAGTTGAAAGATCGACATTGAAGTTATTTTCATCATTATCAAAATGCAAGTTAGAACTGACAATATTATACTTATTCCATCAGAACTCTGATAAATTGGGAGTTACAAGGTCTTCCGAAGCCTCACTACCACCTTTCTATGAGGAAACTGAGATCTACTGGGCCCCATCCTCCAACCCAAGGGAGCTTTTTGAACAACTAGCAACCAAGAAGTATCGAGAGATTCCCAGAAATCAGATACAGTGAGTAAAATTGATTCCATATTTTATGCTTTGTAAGTAAAATTAACATCTTAGTCAATTTGTACAAAGGATTGTAGATCACCTTGGCACTGGTCAGTTTGGAACAGTCAACAAGGGTACCTGGAAGTCAGCAAGGAGAACTGTGGAGGTTGCGATAAAGATGCTTAAAGCTGGAGCTGGAGAAGATGCCAAAGTGAAATTCCTACAAGAGGCTGCCATCAATGGGCAGTTTAGTCATCCAAACGTCGTGAAGTTGTTGGGAGTGGTAATCATTGGAGACCCTGTATGTCTCTGCTAGTAAGTGGTCATGGCAGAAGGATAGCTAATTATCATATACATCTCATTATTAGGTCATGATTGTGCTCGAGTTTCTGGCCAATGGCGATTTGAGAGATTACCTCATCAAACAGTGCCCAGTGTAAGTACTGAGCAATTCTAGCTAGCTGCTTCTTGCATTTAGTATAACTTTAAATATGGTTGTGATGATGCAGTCCTGGAGAGCTGGTTCCCTCACAAACACCGCGTATGCTCCTGGGTTTCTGCCAGCAAATAGCTTCTGGAATGGAGTACCTGTCACGGAAGTCCTTTGTTCACAGAGACCTGGCAGCCAGAAATGTGTTAGTATCGGAAAACAATACCTGCAAGGTGAAGTTGCTATTGAATAATTACAGTATAATCACATCTTACCATGTGCGCCTAATATTCATATTTATACAGATTAGTGACTTTGGAATGTCTCGAGATTTGACGGATGAGAATTACTATGTTTCTCAGGGTGGAAAGATTCCTGTAAAGTGGACTGCTCCAGAGGTGTGGGTTAATAATAGACTCTAATAGCTAAGCAGTGCTTGCATGTGAAATTGAATTTTATTATGGTACATTTCTTTCACAAAGGCTCTGCAGTTCAAAAAATACTCAACTGCCAGTGATGTGTGGAGCTATGGCGCTGTGATGTATGAGATCTGGAGTCTGGGGCACAAGCCTTTTGAGGGCTATACAAATCAACAGGTAATAATAATACAATATATAGCTACTTTGAACGAGCAAACGTTATATTATATCACTGTGTTTTTCAATGAAGGCAGTCGAGATGATAGACAGTGGCTATCGCCTGCCTCCACCCCCTGGTTGTCCCAAGGAGCTCTACAGTGTGATGATTCAGTGCTGGTGTGTGAGTTGGAAACTGAAAACTGAAAAAAAAACAATCATGCGTAAAGCCTCATAGGAGTAGCTACTTCCATTATGACCGTCCAACACTCCCACTGCAGGCACCCAGAGGGGTCCTGCCGTCCCTCCTTTCCACAAGTAGCGGAGACACTCTCAGAGCCTGATTTCGAACTGCTATGCTGGGCAGAAGAAGATGTAAGGATCCACCCCCAGGCTGCAGTGCTGGGAGCATCGCTGGAGGCTGGTAAAGATCTCTATCCTGAACTGCAGAAGGCTTATAAGCAAGAACCATCTCCATGAGAGAGAACTCAACATTTCTTTAGTCAACCTTTGATAGGCCATATACTGATTATGATGATGTAAGCTACTATAGCTAAATTTGTTTTTGTCTTCGTGTATGTTCTGTCATAGATAGGTTCTGTAGTCACTCAACTCTCCTCTTGAATTACATTAAACCATCTCTAGTACTCTCGTTATGGATATAGCTATGATATGAATACTGGTAGCTACGTGTGCACGCGTGTAGTGACGCTAAGACTTACCTAAAATATGGCAGTCAAAATTAAGAGTCTATTTCTAGCAACTGTTTGGACAGTCAACAAGGGCACCTGGCAGTCGGCAAGGAGGTTGCAGTCAAAATGCTCAAAGCTGGAAATGAAGAAAGTGAGAAGGTGAAGTTGCAAGAGGCTGCCATCAATGGGCAGTTCAAGCATCCAAATGTTGTAAAACTGTTTGGAGTAGTGACTGTCGGAGAACCAGTAAGTTACACATATATACCAATTATATTATGACAGCTGCATTCTAATTAATGCATCAATGATCTGTGATGATCACTTTAGGTCATGATTATACTCGAGCTCCTGGCATTTGGTGACTTGAGTGGTTATCTCATTAAGCAGCAGCCGGTGTAAGCTAGTGTATCTTGCAGGCCTTATTACAGTGTTATTCCTAAAATAATGTACTTTGATTTTTCAAACCTCAGCCTGTGGGCTCAGGAATGGAGTAGCTATTTGTCGCAGGACAGCACCTGAGGTACATCAATATAATGTCGGTATCAGCATATGGATGCCTGCAGTATATTATTCACCCCATTGTTTTAGGTTCTGCATTACAGGAAGCACTCGACTGCCAGGGATGTCTGGAGTTTCGGAGCTGTGATGTATGAGATATGGTGTCTGGGATGCAAGCCTTTTACGGGATGCACAAATGAGCAGGTATATGGTGCAAACTATATTAGTATTACATTAATGGATTAATTAGCAGTCATATGTTTTGAGTTTATCCTGGCATGTTCATTAGCTACTGGGTAAGCCTTTTACCGAGATATATAATCAAATTTTTGTATTTACAAGGCCATGAAGCTGGTAGATGATGGTTATCGCCTGCCTCCACCTCCTGGTTGCCCATAAGAGCTCTACAAGTTGATGATATGATGTTGGTGAGGCTCTTAGTAAATACAAGCATCTATTCTATTACCTCGTGTCCACCCATGCCCGATATGTTCTGCAGGCATCCGGATACATCCTGGCGTCCAACTTTTGCACAAGTGGTTGAAGCTCTTTCAGAGCCCGAGTTTGACCTCCTCAACTGGTTTGAGGAAGATGTGAAGGTGCACCCCCAGGCTACAGTACTGGATGCTCCTCTGGAGGCTGGTAAAGACCTCTACCGAGAGCTACAGGAAGCCTACAAACAGGCCCAGTCTTAAGAGGAACACAGTGAATACTTTTTTTAAAGTTGCATTGCCAGAACTACCATTTCTGTCTGTGGAATTTATATCTTGTTGCGTGTAAAGACATTATTTTAGCTAAACTGGCGCCTACAGGAATCCGAATTAACCCAAATGCGTTGCATTACGTAATTGATTACATAACAATATTGGCACACCCTCACAATAGAACTACCGTGTATCGGACGCGTGCGTTGCATATATTATTATAAGTTCTGATAATGGCGGCTAGATTGTCACAGTTTACTGCTATCTGCATTTGTGCTACAGTTTTTTACTCTACTTCAGGTTAGTGAACCAAATATTAATGTACTCACTGTGTTGCATGCATCAATTGGTCTGTATACTCACATTCAGGGCAGACATTCTGCATCAGTGGGTTCATCAGCATAGCTGAGCTGGAAACTGAACTGCAGTCGTCTCCGGTGGGTCACTACCAGCAGCAGCGGATAATCCCTGCACTCAACTTCACTTGTAGCGGTGCCATAATTAGATGGATAGTGGGTGCAAGATGGGAGGGCACTGGTGGCCAGCGTACACAATACCCCGACATACAAATATGGAGAAGTGATGCTTCAGATAGCAGTGGAAATACTTATACCAGAATCAACAATGCAACCCTTGCAGCAGCAGGAGAAATTCCCAGCAGAGTTTATACATTTATTCCTGCTTCTCTGATGGAGTTCCAAGAAGGAGACATCATAGGCGTTTTCCAACCTCGGTCGGGGAGGAGCATTCTCAGCCTGTACTTTGACATGGGAGCTGGCGCAATCAGTTACTTCAGCACAGATGTAGCTCTGCCGGGTGGGACTGATGCTCCTACCAGTGTCTTTACAACTACAGTGTCAGGTGTGCAGAGCGACAATGACCTACCCCTCCTTGCTGTGGAAATCAGTGAGTCAAACCTAGATAGGATTCTGTAAGTACATTTGCGTTTGGCAAAGATAGAGGATAGAGAAGATAGAGCTGCAAAGCCCGTGTGAAGGAGAATCTGGCTGCAGATAGATGTATTTCTCACAAGGAAGTAATGCTATTCTTTATCATGGCTTCCAAATTAAACTTGTCTCATTCATGGTACATTGTTATAATACAAGTACCTTATATAAATAAGGTATGGCCTCAGGTTTATAGACATACCTTCCTGGAATCCATAGATATATTTTTTCCTATGGCAACATGCTACAATACATGCATGTTGTTTTGATGCCTCAAAGGAGTGTAAATGAACTGTAACAGTCTTATACTGAGCCATGTTATTACAAATAAGGGATCTGTTTATACAATTTGGTGCTAACATAGCATCATACCGGATCTACTTCCTCTCCGCCAGGAATTTACTGTGAACCACTGCAGGACCCTGACAATGGTCTAGTGGTAATCACACAGGATCCTGATACTGGAATCATGACAGCAAACTTTACTTGCAATGAGGGATTCAATCTTGTTGGTGAAGAGACTTTCTCCTGCCAGGACGACGGCCAGTGGCCTCGGTTACCTCCTAACTGTCTAAGTAGGCTAATGTTACAAAACTTATAGACATTATCATTTATTAACCACAATATCATATTAATTAATAGGTTTTGAATGCAACCTGCTGCCTGACCCTGAAAATGGACGCATTACATTCACTGGCCTAACAACTGCCATGGGAAGAGCATTCTACTCCTGCAACGATGGATACGTCCTCGTGGGAGAAGCTGAAAGGATTTGTCAATTAAATCAAACCTGGTCAGGCAAAGAGCCTGTTTGTGAATGTAAGCTATCACCATATAAAGGCCACTAAGAATTACAAACAAATTAATTTGCTCTGCTATCTCTTCTAGTACAAAGAACTATGACCAGTCCTGCATCAATAACTATAGGAACAGAAGGAAGTGTTTCTCCGGTGGTCACAGCTACTTTTTCAAAATTGCGCCCAGAAGCCACTGCAGAGTTTCCTGCAGCTGGCAGCCCAACTGGAGAAATAGCCACTGCTGAAATCCCTAGTGGATCAATTATGACAGCTGCAACAATCTCTGTAATACCAATGAATCTTACACCTGCAGGTGGTCTCCCAATTCCACCAACTGAGGGTGGAGCCAATGTGAATGATGGACAACGAAATTCTTTGATACCAGTCATTGCAGGATCAGTAGCTGGGGCAGCAGCCGTGTTTGTGATTGCTTCTGTGATTGTTCTAGTTGTAATTCTCATGAGAAGAAGAAAACGTTTGGACAAGTGCAGGATGAATGGCAATGACTTGGCTGTCAACAGCTGCTCTCTTGAAAATCCTGTGTACTCAGGTAGGTTAAATAACTATTTATGCTGTGTTTTAGTTCGCTACATATATATTTTAAAATTGTATAGGAACTGTTATTGAGAGCTATAGAGATGAGACAAGAAACGCAGGCACATGGTGGAACAAAGGCGCATCAGACGACTTTGATGATGAGACATTTGAGTTTCCGGACGGCCAAGAACTGCCCGAGCACACAACTCGCTCTGGAACTGTTCGCTCACTCGACTATGATCATTTGATTAGTAAAGATCTTGTGATTGAAAATCCGTCAACCCGCTATGAGATGCCAAGGAGGCGAAATATATACAGTGACATTTCTGATGAGGAGCCACAAGCAGTGGGTGGGTCATCCCATGAACAGAGCCTTCAGGTAAACCTGAGACAGCTGAGGGTGAAGCGTAATGTTTATATAATAAGAGACCTAGCTAGTTGCATGGTGGGTGGTGGTATATGTATTTAACTCAGTCTACTCCTACAGAACCATTATGAGTTTCATGTGACTAGGCCACCTCAGGTAAGGGTTTTCGACTATTCAATTTGAGGTACCTTATTATTGCTCTATTTTCATTATCAGCAGAAGCAAAATATTGGTGGGGCTACTACAGCTGAAGGAAGCCATTACCGTTTACAGGAAGACACTGACATCTACTGGGCGCCATCCTCCAACCCATGTGAGCTGTATGAGCAGCTGGCTAAAAAGAAGTACCAGGAGATTCCCAGGAACCAGATACAGTGAGAAAGCCATATTGTCAGAAATGTGTTACTATTAATTGAACTGTATCTCTTGTATTTGGGTTACAGAATCACTGAACCCCTCGGTGCTGGCCAGTTTGGAACAGTCAACAAAGGTATCTGGTGGTCAGGAGACAAAGCCATTGAGGTCGCAGTAAAAATGCTCAGAGCTGGGACAGGAGAGGATGAGAAAGTGACATTTCTGCAAGAGGCTGCCATCAATGGGCAGTTCAAGCACCCTAATGTCGTGAACATGCTGGGAGTGGTAACCGTAGGAGAACCTGTAAGTTGAGGTGATACAGTGTGCAAAGTGGAAGAGCCGGATAGCTATATCTAGTCCTGCAATTTTTTTTGCAATAGATCATGATTGTGATGGAGTTTCTGCTCTATGGTGACTTGAGAGACTACTTAGTTCAGCTCCAGCCAGTGTGAGTACACGATGGCAGTAGCAACATAGTTTAATTACTCCATTACTGTGAGAAAAATTGAGATTGGGTATTAGACGAATGTGCTAGAACTGACTATAGACCAGTGACAGAGTTACTCTGGTATTCAAACCCTTGCGCACATGTAGCCCTGGAGAACTGCTGCCTACAGACACGCCTCTCGCTCTCCTTGGCTTCTGCCAGCAAGTGGCTTCAGGAATGGAGTACCTGTCACGGAAGGCCTTTGTTCACAGAGACCTGGCTGCCAGGAATGTCCTGGTGGATGGAAATAAAACATGCAAGGTATGACAGCTATGTAATATCTGGTAGTTACTGCTGATTATTTTAATCAAGCCGGAATTTTACACAGATTAGTGACTTTGGAATGTCGCGAGATTTGATGGACGATCAGTATTATGTATCACATGGGGGGAAGATTCCTGTGAAGTGGACTGCTCCTGAGGTGTGTGGTGGAATGGAAAGTACAATTCAATGAGCTATTTCCTAGAAATCTAGATCTGTAATTGAAGGTCTCATAAATGTGTAATAAGGACACTGGACTTGAGTAAAGCTATCCTTCTCTTTAGGCACTGTACTTTAAAAAGTACTCAACTGCCAGTGATGTGTGGAGCTATGGTGTGGTGCTGTATGAGATATGGAGTCTGGGACATAAGCCGTTTGAGGGCTACACGAATGATCAGGTTAATTAATGTCTGCATATGCAGACATGCATGCACTCTTGTTAGTTCCTTGTAGCCAAATAGCTACTGCATCAATCTTTACATGCAGACCATCGAGATGGTGGACAGTGGCTATCGCCTGCCTCCACCCCCTGGTTGTCCCAAGGAGCTCTACAAAGTGATGATTCAGTGCTGGTAGGATAATTTAAAGACCCATCTCTTTGGCTATAGTTTATCAATGTCAATGCTGCTATTGCAGGCATCCAGAAAAGTCAGCCCGGCCCTCCTTTGCACAAGTTTTGTTTGCACTGTCAGCACCTTTGTATGATCTCTTGTGCTGGACTGAAGAGGACATTAAGTTCCATCGCCATGCTGCTGTGCTAGGGGCACAACTGGAGGCTAGCATAGGCCTCTACATTGAGCTACAGAACATGTATTTGCTGTAACATGATCACGAATAGCTACTGAACATGATTGTGTCCATTTACAGACTATCAAGTAATGAATAATGTACAGAAACACGCTGTAGCATAATTGCATAGCTGTAAGGGTAGAGATTGTTTTGCTATTGTCCTGCAATTGGGTACTCACCTTTGAGGTGAGCAGCAGTACATGTACACTGAAGATGCAAAGGGAATGTTTGGAGGAGGGGCTCAATTACTAGAGCTTGTAGTCTCACATTGCCAAATCTTCCTTCAATTTTTTTGCAGTTTGTGGGCTGAGCAATCTCTGATTTTACCCTTGTTTTGAGGGTCTCTTGGCTATGGTCAATATTTGTTTTATATTTAGCTATACAAGTTTTATTTTCTGCCTCTGGCTTATTTTAGACCAATATTTCAACTATGCTATGTGCCCAGTTGGATTGTAAAATGTGCAGTGTAGAAACTTGCATGGTGTGTGTGTGGGGGGATTGGGACAGGGACGGGCACAGTAATTTAGTTAGGGCTAAAGGTATACTGATTGAGATGCCTTTCAGTGATTTGCACTTTGGGTGACTGATGAACCGCTGTATATATAGTCTCGTGCCCAGACCACGCTCGCCTCCGTCTAACAGTCTGGCGTCATTCAGCACAATCCTCGGGCTTCATTAAATATTCATAGTTTAGCGGATACGTAATTGGACCGCTAATCATTTACGCATAGTGAGAAGTTATGCTAGCTCAGCAGATGCATGGCTATACATGAAATAGCTGTAAAGAGTGCGCTACTGGCATGCACTGGGGAGAAAGGATCGTTGTCTTGTCTGTGGGAAAGAACTACCGCCATTGTCTTGACGAACTATTCACCCACCGTAGTCGGGTAGCTAGCCATGGAATTCGAGTTCTTTGTTCGATTCGTGAAGACCTAGGGCCTTGTGATGGACAGTCGCTCTTTGTTTGTAAAAAGACATCCTTCCCAAGTACAAACGCTTGCACTGCCTTCTGGTCATCCGTAGCACGATGGTAACCTAGTCTCGCGGGCCAGCCTCACTCGAGGCTGGCCCGCGAGACTAGGCGGTAACCCACTTTCTGGACGACACTCAGAAGAATAGCTCCTAGCTCAGTACTCGAAATCGATATGCCGATCCGCGGCACTAGATACGCCTAGGTCTCTGGACAGTACAAGTAGCCATTTCACTCTTCACCTTTCTCAAGCTTGATGACTATTAAACACGTGTTATAACAGAAAATTGCATTTTCTGCAATTTCATTGCTTCGTTTGAAATTCCTGACGAAAACGCAATTAGCTGGTACTTTTTAATGAAGACCGAGTATCCTGCGCAATGTCGCAGGCTTGAATAATAATTATTCGCAGATTGAGAGTAGAGATGGCCAGCATCCTTCTTTTACTGTCCTGCACCTGGCTGGTCTTCCTTGGAAGAGTAGTAGGTACGTATAGCTAGAAACAAAGTCGTGGAGGAAGAATCAACGTAGTAAAAATCTTTGTAGGGGAGGGGCTCAGAGAACCGCCTTCGCATTAAGTATGTATAGGTGCATGGCGTACATGACTAAAGTCTTTATTACCTTCAGGGCAGCCTCTCTCACTGTCAGACTGTACTGATGGATTCATCAACCAGGATTTGAGCACTGCACTGCAGTCAGGTTCACTGACTATTCCCTATGAACAGCAGCGTATCATCCCTGGAATAAGCTTTAACTGCAGTGGTGCCATAACTTCCTGGACAATTGGAGCAGAATGGAGAACAGGCGGCATGCACAACTTCTTCCCACATCTACAGATATGGAGAAATGCTAGTATTTGTGGAGCTAACGCTTACATTTTAGTTGGAGACACCGAACTATTTGTGCCAGACCGTGCTGGACTTATAACTCAGAATGACTATGTTTTCACTGGTACTGCAGACCCTGTACTAGAATTCCAAGCAGGGGATATCCTGGGGCTATTCCAACCCCGTGAATCAAGGAGCCGTGTCAGAGTATACTATGATACAAGTGCTGGTCCAACCAACTACTACATAGCTGATGATGCAGATCAGCCATCACTGACTAGTTTTGTTATCACCAATGCTGATGGAATGGAGGATCACTTGCCACTTGTTACCATAGAGATTGGTAAGTCTGTTTTGACATGAAGTGACCATAGGCTGATAAATATACTGTGAAGGTTTATGGTACACCCCCAGGACTAAGATTCTATGTTTGTGAATGATATACTGTGAATCTGTTTGAACTCTAGATAAAGCTTCATGGCTTCCTGTATCTGCTATACATGGAGTAAGGAATTAAGAATACTTCTGTATTCACAACATCAGCTGCTAATTTTGGCAGTGCATGAATAATCTAAAATCACATGAGGTGTAGTGTGAAATAGAATCGCTGATATTCATTCTCTTATGAGAAGTGGTATGGGGAGTAGAAATGTTTTGGTTATATGTTAGTATTTACCTGTTTACTGTACTCTGCATGGTGAAGAATATTGTATAAAGAAAACATGCAGATTATTGTGTTTTGCCTTTTTTGCATGGCCATCAACGGCAGAACCAATAGAAGTGGATGATTATGAGCTTTTGAATGAAACTGAAGTAACCACCACATTGCAATCCACTTCACTGACAATTCCATACGAACAACAGCGTATCGTTCCTGGCATACCCTTGAACTGCAGTGGTACCATAACTTCCTGGACAATTGGAGCAGAATGGAGAACAGGTGGCATGCACAATTTCTTTCCACATCTACAGCTTTGGAGAAGTATCGTTGATGGCTGTAGTTATACTTTAGTGGGAGATACGCAACTTTTTGTGCCAGATAGTGGCGAGCTTGTGACTCAAACTGATTATGTTTTCAGTGGTACTCCAGCCCCAGCAGTAGGGTTCCAAGCAGGAGATATCCTGGGGCTATTCCAACCCCGTGAATCAAGGAGCCGTGTCAGAGTGTACTATGATACCAGCACTGGTCCAACCAACTACTACAATGACATTGGTAATGCTGATGAGCCACCATCGATCCAGGACCAGGAGGATTTTTTAATTATTACTGCCGATGGAATGGAGAATGACTTGCCCCTACTTGCTATTGAGATCAGTAAGTTTGTATTCAACTATTATGCAATTGAACAAATCGAAATGAGAATTTTACTCTTATCCAATTCTCCTGCTGTAGCAATTGACTGTGATCCACTTGCAAACCCTGAGAATGGTGCTGTTGTAATCACAACCATTGCCTCAGACAGTCTGACAGCAACATACAGCTGCAGTCCTGGATATGAACTGGCTGGTGAAGAAGTACGGGATTGCAACTGTCAAAACACAGGTGGTGTGTGGACAGGAATGCCACCAACATGCATGTGTAAGTGCATTGCAATTCTCTGTCTGCATGTGTATTAACATTATTTCTTAATCTTTTGTAGTAATTGACTGTGGTGGACTTACTGTTCCTGTGGATGGTCAGCTTACATTCACTCCTGGTGTGGTAGAATCTGTAGACACTGGTTTGAATGCAACAGCAACTTACACCTGCAGTGAAGGTTACAGTCTGGTTGGTGCACGTGATGCAATGCGTACTTGTCAGGCAGATAGCCAATGGGATGGAGTTGAACCAATATGTACACGTAGGTTACTAGTACTCTTGGACATATTGTATAGTTGTCAGTGCTTTTGATTCAATTGTCCCTTCCTGTAGTAATTGACTGTGGTGGTCTCACTGATCCTGAGAGTGGTCAAGTTACAATCTCTCCTGGTATAGTGGCAGCCACTGGTTTAAATGCAGTGGCAATGTATACCTGCAATGATGGATACGACCTGGTTGGTGATACAATGCGTACCTGTCAGTCAGATGCCCAGTGGAATGGAACAGAACCAGTATGCATGAGTAAGTCCCTTGTTTTCTTAATTAGTAAGGTCATTTCTAAAGATATTTCTTTCCTTCAGTAATTGATTGTGGTGGTCTTACTGATCCTGAGAGTGGTCAAGTTACAATCTCTCCTGGTGTGATAGTGATTATAGATACTGGTTTGGATGCAGTAGCAGCTTACAGCTGCAATGTGGGATATGACCTGGTTGGTGCTGAAATGCGCACTTGTCAGTCAGGTGGTCAGTGGGATGGAGCTGAGCCAACCTGCATGGGTAAGCTTCTAATTTGTAACATTTCATGTGATCAAAGTACATTCACTCCTGGCTTGGTGGTAATTACAGTAACTGGGTGAAGTAGCTAGCTAGAGCTAAAAGTGTAATCATGATAGCCAGAGCTAAAAAATATGGTCATGTTTTTTTCAAACTGTATTCTATTTCTCATGATTATTGGAAACACACCACTCCTCTGAAATGTATGCTATTAATTAATTAATTAGAATGGGTACCTATAGCTCGCCTCATACCCAGGCGTCCCCTTGCAGCTTTTTCGCAGCCATTAGCTCTCATCTCACCTGTACTTGCATTTCATTATTATTCAGCGAGATCTGGAATATGTATCCTTGGAAGTACAGAGGTTCCGGAAACAAACTTCTTGGATGAGAGTGGCAGCCAGTATCTTGACTTCGGGAATCCAGCAGCTTGCAATGGAAATCTGACGGCATGGCACTTCTGCTACTATGCCGCTGACATCGATCAGTCTGATACCTATGTAGTGTTTTTTCGTGTATGGCGAGCATCGGAGGGGAACAGTTTTGATCTAATCGATACCTATACATTAAGTATGGCAATCGACCCACCCAGCAATGGTCCAACACTTATTTGTGAAAATGTTACTTTGAGTACACCACTTGATATACAGAGAAATGACATACTGGGTGTATATACCCCAGCCTTACTTGTGCGTCCCCTCCATATTGTTGCACGTGACACAACAACAAATTTTGGAATATTTGCTGATACGAGAAATGGTATTACAACTTTTTTTAGTCAATCAACTACCACTGACAATCTGGAAAACAGAACAACCCTAGGATTGCATCTCTATGCAGATATTGGTAAGCCCTGATGATGTATACTTGCATGCAGGTGTATACAATTCCATAAACAAAACCAACATGTGTTGATTTGTAAATCATTGATAAATTGAAAATGTGATGCGTTGAGTGGTGCACACAATATGTATGGCTTATTCTATTAATATGCAGTGATTATCTGTGATGATCTCCCCGATCCTGCTGATGGTCAGCTTACATTCACTCCTGGTGTGGTAGAATCTGTAGACACTGGTTTGGGAGCAGTAGCAACTTACACTTGCACTGAGGGATATAGATTGGTTGGTGATGCAATACGTACTTGCCAGGAAACTGGGCAGTGGAATGGAGCAGAACCAACCTGCCTGTGTAAGTACATTATAGCATAGACTATATTATATACGCACTTCACTTAATAACTGTACTTTTTAGTAATTGACTGTGGAAATCTCAATGATCCCGAGAGTGGTCAAGTTACATTCACTTCTGGTGTGGTGACAACAATTCAAACTGGTTTGGATGCTATAGCAAACTACAGTTGCAGTGAGGGATATGACCTGATTGGTGATGCGATGCGTACTTGCCAGGAAACTGGACAGTGGAATGGAGCAGAACCAACCTGCATGTGTAAGTACTTGTTAATGCTGTCCTATACCTCAGCAGATGAAGTCCACTGTAAAATATTCTATTCTTTTAGTAATTGACTGTGGAAATCTCACTGATCCTGAGGGAGGTCAAATTATGTTCACTCCTGGAGTGGTGGCAACCACAGACTCTGGTTTGGATGCAGTAGCAACCTACAGCTGCAATGAGGGGTACAACCTAACTGGTGATGGAATACGTACTTGCCAGGAAAGTGGACAGTGGAATGGACCAGAACCAACCTGCATGTGTAAGTACATTTATAGCATAGGCTATATATGTATACACTTCACATAAAAACTATATTTTTTAGTAATTGACTGCGATACACTCACTGATCCCGAGAGTGGTCACGTTACATTCACTCCTGGTGTGGTGGCAATGATACAAACTGGTTTGGATGCTATAGCGACCTACACTTGCATTGAGGGATACAGTTTGGTTGGTAATGCGATGCGTACTTGTCAGGAAACTGGACAGTGGAATGGAGCAGAGCCAAACTGCGTGTGTAAGTGCATTATGACATATACACATGTATAATATTATATACTCCACTTGATGAAATCCACTGTACTTTAATTTGTAGTAATTGACTGCGGAAATCTCACTGATCCTGAGGGAGGTCAAATTACGTTCACTCCTGGAGTGGTGGCAACCACAGACTCTGGTTTGGATGCAGTAGCAACCTACAGCTGCAATGAGGGGTACAACCTAACTGGTGATGAAATACGTACTTGCCAGGGAAGTGGACAGTGGGATGGAACAGCACCAAACTGCATATGTAAGTGACCTTTCGGCTGTACTTACCTTGAAAGAGTTAAGAATGTGACTTATATTTCTGCAGTAATTGACTGTGGTGGACTCACTGATCCTGAGGGTGGTCATGTTACATTCACTCCTGGTGTGATAACAACAATAGATACTGGTTTGGGTGCAGTAGCAACCTACTCCTGCAATGCTAGTGCTGGTTTTTTTGATATTGGACTTAGTTCCGCACGTACTTGTCAGGACAATGGTCTATGGTCTGGAATGGCAGAAATATGTACACGTACGTTAATATATACATGTATAGCTATCATTTTTATACAATATAATTTGACATTTTCATTTTACCATTTGAAGGTTGTGATTTTAATGCATTGACTGACCCTGAGAATGGCGGTTTTGGAATTACTACTATTGGTGGTGATATAACAGCAAGCTACATTTGTAACATGGGATATCAGCTAGTCGGAGATGAATTTATTACTTGCCAATCAACTGGAGAGTTTTCAGGAGCAGCACCAGTCTGCATGTGTAAGTTTGTTGTAGTACCAAAACTTCAGAAACAAAATGCTGATATAGTTCATTCTATTTAATTTATATTAACAACTTAATAATATAGTAGTATTGACTGTGGATACATCTCACTGATCCTGAGAATGGTCAAGTTACATTCACTCCTGGTGTGGTGGCAACAATACAAACTGGTTTGGATGCTGTAGCCAACTATACTTGTGATCAAGGTTACGACCTGGTTGGTGATGAAATGCGTACTTGCCAGACAAATGAACTGTGGGATGGTGCAGAACCAAACTGCACATGTAAGTAGCTTTTTGGAAAATACTTATAATTATTTAAAAGCCAGAATTATAATTACTTTCATACAGTAATTGACTGTGGTAATCTCACTGATCCTGAGAATGGTCAAGTTACATTCACTCCTGGTGTGGTGGCAACAACGGAAACTGGTTTGGATGCAGTAGCAACCTACGCTTGTAGTGAGGGATATAACCGAGTTGGTGATGAAATGCGTACTTGCCAGGAAAATAGCGTATGGGATGGAGCAGCACCAGTCTGCATGTGTAAGTTTGTTGTTGGTAAACACTTCACTTGATATAGTTCATTGTATTTACGTTTTTGTTGCTATTTTTGTGGTAGTAATTGACTGCGATACACTCAATGATCCTGAGAATGGTCAAATTACATTCACTCCTGGTGTGGTGGCAACAATACAAACTGGTTTGGATGCTGTAGCCAACTATACTTGCGGTGAAGGATATGACCTGGTTGGTGATGAAATGCGTACTTGCCAGACAAATGGACAGTGGACTGGAACAGAACCAAACTGCATGTGTAAGTTCATTGTTAATGTTGGCCTATACTTCAGTGGATACAAAGCACACTGTACACTTTTCTTTTTTTTAGTAACTGACTGTGGCAATCTCACTGATCCTGAGAGTGGTCAAGTTACATTCACTCCTGGTGTGGTGACAACTATAGATACTGGTTTGGATGCAGTAGCAGCTTACACTTGCGATCAAGGTTACGACCTGGTTGGTGATGGAATACGTACTTGCCAGGGAAATGGACAGTGGGATGGAGCAGCACCAAACTGCATTTGTAAGTGACTTCGTTCTGTAGCCTTTACAAGAGTCATGAATGTGAGTTGTGAATGTAACTTTCATTTCTGTAGTGATCGACTGTGGTGGTCTCACTGATCCTGAGGGTGGTCAAGTTACATTCACTTCTGGTGTGGTGACAACAATAGATACTGGTTTGGATGCAGTAGTAGCTTACACTTGCGATCAAGGTTACGACCTGGTTGGTGGCGGAATGCGTACTTGCCAGGCAAATGGACAGTGGACTGTAACAGAACCAAACTGCATGTGTAAGTGGTTATTTTTTGGCATATACTTAAATTGATAAAGTCAAGAATAATTTATACTTTCCTACAGTAATTGACTGTGGTGGTCTCACTGATCCTGAGGATGGTCAAGTTACATTTACTACTGGTGTGGTGGCAACTACAGAGACTGGTTTGGATGCAGTGGCAACCTACACTTGTAGTGAGGGATATGACCTGGGTGGTAATGCAACACGTAGTTGTCAAGCAAATAGCCAATGGAATGGAGCTGAACCAATCTGCACATGTAAGTAGCTTTTTGGAAAATACTTATAATTATTTAAAAGCCAGAATTATAATTACTTTCATACAGTAATTGACTGTGGTAATCTCACTGATCCTGAGAATGGTCAAGTTACATTCACTCCTGGTGTGGTAGCAGAGACAGGAGTGGGTGCTTTAGCAACGTACACTTGCAGTGAGGGATATGAACTGATTGGAAATGGAGAGCGTACTTGCCGGGATACTGGAGACTGGAATCAAATGGCACCAACCTGCATGTGTAAGTATCCATGATGTCATTGCTTATAGATATGAGTTTCACTACAAATGGATGAATCTGTATTTGCAGTGATCGACTGTGGTAATCTCGAAGAACCTGAAAATGGTACAGTTACAATTAATCCTGGTGTGGTACCAGTGGCACCAACGGGTTTGGATGCAGTAGCAACATATGCTTGCAATAATGGATCTAACCTGATTGGTATTGCAACACGCACCTGTCAACCAAATGGACAGTGGACTGGAACAGAACCAAACTGCATGTGTAAGTTCATTGTTAATGTTGGCCTATACTTCAGTGGATACAAAGCACACTGTACGCTTTTCTTTTCTTTAGTAATTGACTGTGGCAATCTCACTGATCCTGAGGGAGGTCAAATTATGTTCACTCCTGGAGTGGTGGCAACCACAGACTCTGGTTTGGATGCAGTAGCAACCTACAGCTGCAATGCGGGGTACAACCTAACTGGTGATGGAATACGTACTTGCCAGGGAGGTGGACAGTGGGATGGAGCAGCACCAAACTGCATATGTAAGTGACTTTGTTTTGTAAAACTTTACAAGAGTCATGAATGCGAGTTGTGAATGTAACTTTCATTCTGCAGTGATTGACTGTGGCAATCTCACTGATCCTGAGAGTGGTCAAGTTACATTCACTCCTGGTGTGGTGACAACAATTGATACTGGTTTGGATGCAGTAGCAGCTTACACTTGTAATCAAGGTTACGACCTGGTTGGTGATGAAATGCGTACTTGCCAGGAAAATCAACAGTGGACTGTAACAGAACCAAACTGCATGTGTAAGTGTTTTTTGTTTTTTTGTATATACTTAAATTAATAAAGTCAAGAATAATTTATACTTTCCTACAGTAATTGACTGTGGTGGTCTCACTGATCCTGAGGGTGGTCAAGTTACATTCACTCCTGGTGTGGTGGCGACAATAGATACTGGTTTATTTTCCGTAGCAGCTTACACTTGTAATCAAGGTTACGACCTGGTTGGTGGCGGAATGCGTACTTGCCAGGCAAATGGACAGTGGACTGTAACAGAACCAAACTGCATGTGTAAGTGGTTATTTTTTGGCATATACTTAAATTGATAAAGTCAAGAATAATTTATACTTTCCTACAGTAATTGACTGTGGTGGTCTCACTGATCCTGAGGGTGGTCAAGTCACATTCACTCCTGGCGTGGTGGCAACTACAGAGACTGGTTTGGATGCAGTGGCAACCTACACTTGTAGTGAGGGATATGACCTGGGTGGTAATGAAACACGTAGTTGTCAAGCAAATAGCCAATGGAATGGAGCTGAACCAATCTGCACATGTAAGTCCTGTAATCCTTCACTCTTTGTCGGCTATCAGTTGTATTTACAGATGGGATGCTACTACTTGCTCACAGTGATCGATTGTGGGAATCTTCCTAATCCTGAGAATGGTCTAGTTACAATCACTCCTGGTGTAGTAGCAGAGACAGGAGTGGGTGCTTTAGCAACATACACTTGCAGTGAGGGATATGAACTGATTGGAAATGGAGAGCGTACTTGCCAGGATACTGGAGACTGGAATCAAATGGCACCAACCTGCATGTGTAAGTATCCATGATGTCATTGCTTATAGATATGAGTTTCACTACAATTGGATGAATCTGTATTTGCAGTGATCGACTGTGGTAATCTCGAAGAACCTGAAAATGGTACAGTTACAATTAATCCTGGTGTGGTACCAGTGGCACCAACGGGTTTGGATGCAGTAGCAACATATGCTTGCAATAATGGATCTAACCTGATTGGTATTGCAACACGCACCTGTCAACCAAACGGTGACTGGGATGGAACAGAGCCAACTTGTATATGTAAGGAAATATGATGTAATGGGTCTTATCTAGAATGTATACTTCAGACTAGGAGTTTGTATGTCTTCTTACCTGATGCAGCTGGACCTCTGCCAACAAGTACCCAGATCCTGGATCGGACACCAAGCCAAACACCAACTCCACCACCAACTGATTCAAGTACAACTGTGGCTTCAAGTACCGGGCCGCAAACTGGCAGTAACATAGGGCTGGTAGCTGGTGCCGCTGCCGGTGGTGTGATTGGTATTTTGGTAGTTGTTGTTGCTGCAATCATTCTAGTACTGCTGTATCGTAGACACAAAAGAGGAATCTACAAAATCCCATACGGACAGCCTCAGGACGATCACATCTTAGCAAACCCTCTGTATCAAGGTAAGGTTGTATTCTTTTATATTTACAGTAAGCACAGCATAATTATTGGCATGCATAACCCCCAGCACCCACAGAAGCACGTGGTCAAGACAT
Source organism: Phakellia ventilabrum (assembly GCA_963921505.1). Taxonomy (NCBI): domain Eukaryota; kingdom Metazoa; phylum Porifera; class Demospongiae; order Axinellida; family Axinellidae; genus Phakellia; species Phakellia ventilabrum. The sequence continues at coordinate 454,039 of OY997392.1, forward strand.
ACATGGTTTTAAAAACCCACTGTATCAAGGTAGGTTTCAAATATAGCTATGTAGCTAACCTGCTACATGCCATCTCATTTATCGTGACTTTATCCTGCAGTACCTGGAGCCGGTGATGATAACACACTTGCCATCAAACGTTTGGCAAATACTCAGCTGAATGCTATGGATCTTGATGGAGACTACGAGGATATTGGGGGTGAAATTGAGCACTACGAACTGGCACCATTAGCCTCTCCAGCAGTAAAGACGGGCTTTGTTGACAATCCAGTCTATGGAGGAGCTGAGATAGGGGCAACAACAAAATTTAATCTCTCTTCTTCGGTAAATTTGCATTGGATACATCATTTTTAAGTTTTGGGATAAATAAAATGGAAAACTTCAATGGCCTATCACTTTCTTATATGCAGCTAGAGGCATCCATGGAGTGGGGTATCCGTGTTCCTACACAGGTAAAATTGTTTCTGCTTTCGTTATTGCACTCATGTATACTTTATTTTAGATGTTTCATGGCACTAGTTACTATTCCTGCATGGTAGTGTTATGTAACAGTATATAGGCATGAATTACACATCAATGTAGGTTAGAGTGTTTTATTAGTATCTCAGCAGAATACTGAATTAATACGCACTAATATATCAAGGATGGCAAAATTTGTGGACGCTAAAGTTTCTCATTCTGTACATGTAGCTAATACTAACAATTATTGGATTTGTAACTGCAATGCATACATCTTCATTACTATAGCTATAAAGTTTTGCTATGGGCACTGCCAATTAACGGGTAATGTGTATGCTGTCTTCCTACAGGAACTCAGAAATTCACTGGAAAGATCAAAACCTGTGGAAGGAAACCCATATGCAGTATATTCAACTCTACTTGAATGTTCGGAACAAACCAAGGTAGGTATTACTATATTAATAATAGCAGAGATGTAGATTTTCACTTAACTAATTGATCATCAGGAAACACAGGAGGCGGAGCAGCAGGAGTTTTTTCAAGAGGAAGATATCTATTGGGTGCCAGCTTCCACTAGTGAGGATTTGTACTCACAACTGGCCCAACGCAAGTACCGAGAAATTCTAAGGAATCAAATAACGTATGATAGCCTTAGAGTTTCTATGGAGCAACTAAAAGTGATCTTGTTTAATACTCTGTACAGGCTTGGTGAGAAGTTGGGCGCTGGTCAGTTTGGGACAGTCAACAAGGGGGCGTGGCAGTCACCAGATGGACCGGTTAAGGTAGCTGTGAAGACACTGAAGGAGGGGGCAAGTGAGCAGGACAGAGTGAAGTTCCTGCAGGAGGCCGCCATCAGTGGGCAGTTCCATCACCCCAATGTGATCACGCTGCATGGAGTGGTCACTGTTGGAGAGCCTGTACGTATGAAAATCCTGCTGTGTATGGTTACATATAAACAACCTTCTTTAGTAGGATATTTTATTGACCCTCAGGCTATGCTCATCCTGGAACTGATGTCCGAAAGTGATATGAGAGTCTTTTTTATTCAGGAGAGACCACGGTAATCATAGTTGCAGACACACATCCTATGGACTTTGCTTACCACAAGTATCCCATAGTCTTCAAGAGGCTGCTCCTCCAGAAGTGGCCAAGCTCTGCCTGGAGTTCTGCCAGCAGATAGCCTCTGGGATGGAGTATCTTTCAAGAAAGGCATTCATCCACAGAGACCTGGCAGCCAGGAATATTCTGCTATCTAAGAACAGGATTTGCAAAGTAATGTGTAGTTGGAGCTCAATAAACGCTACTGCTATTTCCATTATGCAATGGCTTGTAAGGTATGTTTTATTCTTATTGTAGATTGCAGACTTTGGAATGGCTCGTGACTTGGAAGATGAAAATTACTACATTGCTCATGGAGGACAAATACCAGTGAAGTGGACTGCTCCAGAGGTATAATCTATTGGGCAGGTTTTTGAAAGTACTTGCATACCTAATTTAGAAACCATATTTTATGCTCAGGCCCTGAATTTCAAGAAGTTCTCTACTGCCAGTGATGTGTGGAGTTTTGGTGTATTGATGTATGAGATATGGAGTCTGGGGCATAAACCATTTGAAGGATATACAAATCAACAGGTTTCATTGTTTAAATTTTGTGTGCATGAACGCAGCAGTAGCTATAATATTATGCTGGTAATCATATGTGATCATCCTCTGTTGCAGGCCATGCTTATGATTGCCCAAAGCCAGAGACTCCCTCCGCCCCCTGGATGCCCTAAGGCTATCTACAGCACGATGATCAAGTGCTGGTAAAGTGTTAATTGTTCAACTGCATGAGTAGGGTCTGGTATCACAGTTTCACCAAAATATCCGAACGCGAAGTACGCATAGCAACGAGAAATGTTGAAAAATGCAATTATTAATAGTTATTTAATTTCCAGTTTCGCTGCACATAGCTTGCCATTGAAATTCGGTACCAAAAGCGATAACGTTCAAGGCCTAGGCCGATAAGAAGGATGCCTAAGCTAGCTACTATATATCTGCACAGGTAATTACCGTTTAACCAGGTATGGGCGGGGTCGGAATGTAGTTATTAACTAGGTGTTGCTAACGTAGTCATGTGTGGATCATGTGTTGGGCCGAGAGTCTCGGCCCACGTGAGGACATTTTGGTGAAACTCCACTGTTTCTTTTACAAATTCATGAAGTCTGGACCCAGTTATTATGGCTAGCTAGCTATATGGCTGAGCTTCATTACACAAGAATGATGATTGAGGGTCCAGTTAATTAGGGGAAGCTGCTGCCATATCATTATGCTCCCTCTGACAGGCACCCCGAGACCTCCTCCCGTCCCACATTCACTGACCTCCAGCAAATCCTCTCTGACACTGACAATCTCCTCAGCTGGTCTGAGGAGGACACCAAAGTCCACCCCCAGGCTGCGGTGCTGGGCGCCCCCCTGGATGCTGGCAAGAACCTCTATCCAGAGCTACAACGAACATACATGTAATTTTACTTACAGATGCTAACTATAGCATGTACATTTTTATTACACAAATGTTGAGTTATTATACTAGAGTGACCTTCATTGTATAGCTACATACTATGCGTTTCCCTTATTTGTTTTCAGTAGTTAACTGTTAGTGTGTGTATATCACTATATCTATTGAAATCATGGTGTATAAAAATGCTGCTGGCTTTAGGGATCTCCTATAGGCCTATTGCATAGAGGTCTTCGATCCTCTATTAAAAGGCTTCCAGGAGGAAAGTTCTTTGGCTCTGGTTTAGCCATGTGGTCTCCCCGAAACCAACAGGGGTCTCAATCAAAAAGTTTAAAAGCTTGATAATACAAGAGCGATCCAAACCAAAGCAGCCCAAAACCCGGCATGGAAGTTTATGGGCTGATAGTCACATACCTGCAGATATGGAGAAGCACTGGCCTCAGTATCTTTAACATAAGAGAGACCTAGCTATGTGGAAGATGGAACAGGATCCCAGTCTGCGCCTCCCGTTGTTATTACAGGGTAAATTTTATATCAGTGAGAAGTGACTATAGCTATCTCTTTCCAAGTTCGCCCCCAGGCTGCAGTGCTGGGTGCCCCCCCCCCCCCCCCTCCCCCCGGATATTCTATCAGAGCTGCAGGGCATGCACATATACGTTATTGTTACTACATGTGGTCGCCTACTACCGGCATGTGCATTGTGACGTTATTGGAATCCTGCTATGAATCTGCTTCGATTGCGTTCAGACGCCAAAATGGCTAAGGCTCTCCTGACAGCTCTGTTACTGGTTTGTGCGCTGTTTTCCTTTGACACAAGTGACGGTAGGTGGTTGTAGATAGAGAGGACCGGAGTAGCGTTGGACGCAATGAAGGGGGAGGGGCTACTTTGTGTATGCGCAATGAAGGGGGGGGATGGGATCAGGATATAGCTAATCTCTCTCTCTCTCTCTCTCTCTCTCTGTGTGTGTGTGTGTGTGTGTGTGTGTGTGTTGTTAGAACAAAGTGAGTCCATTCACTTTTGCAAGCTGAACAAAAGGCTATCATGATGCCTCATAAACAATCTAGTGATAACCCTAAGATATTTTTTCCAGCCTGTGCCAGTGGATTCATCAGTAATGACATTGAACGTCAACTAAGCAATGTTACCCAATATCCCCAAGGACAGTATATTTTCCCAGAAATTAACTTTGTTGGCTGTAATGGCTCTGTGACTGCTTGGACAATCGGAGCACGCTGGAGAGCAGATGAAAACCGTACCCTGTTCCCACACTTGCAAATGTGGAGAAGAACTGAAGCTGACACGTATACATCAGTAAATGCCACAGAGCTTTTTGTACCTGGTGGCACTGAACGTGCATTTTCAAGATATGTATTCAATGGCAGTATAGACCCACCACTAGAGTTTCAAGACGGAGATATTATTGGGGTATTCCAACCTCGTTTCGACAGGAGTCGTATTAGGCTGCTGAGGGTATCTGGAAACACTCTGAATTACTATATACGAACAGTCGATGCAGTGACTGAGCCACCAATGATCCCTTTTACAGCCGATAATGACAGCTTGAATTCTGATAGCAGCCAGCCAACTCTCACAGTAGAAATTAGTAAGTCCTTATTAGTAAAGGAAAGAACACATGACAAGTAATTGCCAAAACCATTTCTGCAAGCCATAGTGTTCCTGATACCTCTTTGTTTGTCACTTGCTGCAGGGATTGACTGCAGCCCACTTGATGACCCCATAAATGGTGCTGTTAGCATCACAAATGATGCTAATGGAATCATGGTGGCATCATACAACTGTAGTGAGGGATATGAGCCAATGGGAAATACATCCCGAGACTGTCAGCCAGATGGCCAATGGTCAGGGATGGAAACTGTGTGTGAAGGTAAACATAAAGTGCATGTCTGTAGTATTGTTATACTAGAAAATCATAAGTTTATTTCGTACAGTGGTGGACTGTGGCCATCTTCCAAATCCCATAAATGGAATTGTGATGACAAATGGAACAACTTTCAAATCTATGGCCAAGTATAATTGCAGTGAGAATTTCCAGCTTGTGGGTGAACAGTCACGTACCTGTCAGGCTAGTGGAGTGTGGTCAGGAGATCAGCCAGTGTGTGAAGGTATAAATGCATGACTGTATAATATGCATGAAGAATTTGCTGTAACAGAATGCTGACTCTGCTGTTATTGCTTATCTGACTTGCAGTTGAATGAATACACTATCATAACTTTAATTGTTTAATGCAGTTGCTGAAACACAGGAGCCCAGTCCACAGAGTGGTAAACAGAATATTGCAGGACTAGCAGCAGGAGTGGCTGGTGGTGTAGTGGGAGGGACCCTCCTACTCATTATTGGTGCTGTAATTGTAGTACTGCTGCTTCGAAGACAAAAATTGAAACAAAAATATGATCTCCCAGCTTCAGAAGAACATAATTTACAGAACCCCTTATATGGCAGTAAGTGTGCAATGAGCTATCAGATGTATTAGTGATACTCTGAACTCATCATTGTAGCATAGATACTATGATTGTAATTCTGTCACAGATATTGGTGATGATAGTGCACATGATGAGCGATACTCAGAAGTAACAGGGCTGAATGTCATTGCTCCAGAAGGAGAGAACGGTGTACATCATACAGACCATGAGCTACAACGCTTGTCTGAATCTGTAGAGGAATCACATGTCTTTGACAACCCTGTGTATGCAGACAGTGGACCAATAGCATTCTGCCAGAGCGAACTCTATGAATCAGTGAGTGTTTTAATAGCATACAATAATGCTTGTTGTACACATAAGCGTAGGAGCTAACTGACTATGAATACACTTAACTTGTGATCCGTCTACAGGTGGAGGTACAGAGAAATGCCTTAGAGTGGGGAATTTATGTTCCTACATTTGTAAGTCCACTAGATATTGTGTAGTACATACCTGTACATCTTAGTGTACAGTTTGTGGTGTCAATTACATCAGGAGCAAAGAAGGACCTTTAGTGAGATGAACTCCGCAGAGGAAGACCCATACTCATTATATGCATCCGTATCTGAGCACAGAAAGGTATTCATTTAATACTTATAGTCTGAAATCACTGCTCTATGAATGAAGAACATACATTCCTACAGCAAGTGGCAAATGCAAGTGCATTTTTTGATGAAAAAGATATCTACTGGATACCAGCCTCTGATCCTAACGAATTGTATGCACAATTTGCCAAGCACAAGTTCCGGGAAATTCTGAGGCATCAAATCAGGTAATTTAGTGGTGAAGTATATAGCAAAATTATGTTATTATAGGGTGAATATGCTTCAGGACAGCTCAGCAGCTAGGCTCTGGCCAATTTGGAACAGTTGAGAAGGGGGTGTGGCAGTCACCAGGTGGACCGGTTGAGGTAGCTGTGAAGACACTGAACGATGGAGCAAGTGAGCAGGACAGAGTGAAGTTCCTGCAGGAGGCCGCCATCAGTGGACAGTTCCATCACCCCAATGTGATCAAATTGCATGGGGTGATCACTGTTAGAGAGCCTGTAAGTCTGAAATAATAATATAAGCTGCAGACTACAGGCAGCCGTCATAAATATTCATCATCACAGAATACACTCTACTATTTTCCATGTGCAGACGATGATTGTCCTGGAGTTTATGTCAAAAGGAGATCTTAGAACGTATTTAAATGAAGCCACTAGTGCTGTATACATGTAATTCACCTCTATAATCTATCTAAAGCATAACAAATACATTGCTTATATTCAGTCCTGGAGAAGCTTGTCCACCAGAGATGCCCAAGCTCTGCCTGGAGTTCTGCCGGCAAATTGCCTCTGGGATGGAGTACCTGTCAAAAAAGGCCTTCGTGCATAGAGATCTGGCAGCAAGGAATGTTTTAGTATCCCAGAGGAAGACATGCAAGGTAGCTATGAAGTTGGGATCAATGGCACATGCATATATGGTTTGTTCTGTGTTGGTATCCAATCCTCCACAGATTGCAGACTTTGGAATGGCTCGAGACCTGGAGGATGAGAATTACTACAGTTCTCAAGGAGCAAGGAAAATTCCAGTCAAATGGACTGCTCCGGAAGTATGCCTCTATCACGAGTTGTTAAACAGCTATTGTCATTGTAGTTACTTATGTTTCAATTTATACAGGCCTGAAATTTCAAGAAATTCTCCACTGCCAGTGATGTATGGAGTTTTGGGGCAGTGATGTATGAGATATGGAGTCTAGGTCACAAACCGTTTGAAGGATATACAACTCAGCAGGTACATAGTAGCACGAATGTCACCAAATAGCTGTATATGAATAATTGGAATTTGTAAAACTTTGGCAGACACTACATTGTATAAATGAAGGATACAGGCTTTCTCCACCCCCCGGATGTTCTAAAGCCATCTACAGCACAATGATCAGGTGCTGGTAAGTGGCTTCACTTATTTATACTTCCAAACATGTTTATTGCACCTGGTGGCTCCTCCTGTAGGCATCCTGAGGCTTCCTCCCGACCTACATTTGCTGACCTCCAGCAAGTCCTCTCTGACACTGACAACCTCCTCAGTTGGTCTGAGGAGGACACCAAAGTCCACCTCCAGGCTGCGGTGCTGGGAGCCCCCCTGGACGCTGGCAAAGACCTCTACCCAGAAGTGCAGGGAACATACATGTATTGAGGTCATATGCTTAATTTGGATTTTGATTCTCTCTACATTTTTTGTAAGTTGCATGTTTACATTACAGTTGAGCACCATAAATTAATGTTTTGAGGAAGTGATGTCATTGGCGTCAATCACAGAACGTATGCCACTGGCAAATTGGTAGAAAATTTTAATCTAGAGATTAAGTTGAGAAGAGTCAGTTTGATTTCAAATGCCACACCCGATCGGCTTTCAGCAATAGCCAATCATCTACATGTGTGCAGAGATCACAGATGGAAGCTGCAAAAATTGGGGCAGCACAAAATTTGCAAGATATTGCCACCAAACCGCAGCAATGGCAAGCTCTCTGCAGAACTTGAATATCATAATATTATGAGGCACACATGCACACATGATCATGCACTTATAGTGCTTGGCCTTTTCCTGGTGTTTAGACAGACATCATACGCAGATCTTAGTCTCAATATAGTATTTAGTGATTATACACTATTCAGAGAAATTCAAAAATTTACCAAGGACCTGGATCCCCATTTTACCGGGAATATGGGGTCCCCAATAGACCATATTATTTTAGTTAAGAGGACTTTGGGCATTTTTGCTGCCATGGCAACAATAGTTTCTTGCGCATAATGTTTATCATACAGAAATGTCATCTTTCAAATTTGAGGTAAATTGGACATTAAATGGTGTAGATATGACCTCACAAACTTATATACATTTTATATATGCTCATATGAGGGATTTGGTCTGGAGGCGCCTCCAGACCAAATCCCTCATATGGACCCATATAAAATGTGTATAAGTTTGTGAGGTCATATCTCCAGACCAAATCCCTCATATGAGCATATATAAAATGTATATAAGTTTGTGAGGTCATATCTACACCATTTAATGTCCAATTTACTTCAAATTTGAAAGATGACATTAATTTTCTGTGTGATAAACATTATGCGCAAGGAACTATTGTTGCCATGGCAGCAAAAATGCCCGAAGTCATCTTAGCCGAGTATGGTCTATTGGGGGGAGCATTTTATTGCGATACCAGCATACGCATTGTGACGATATTGGAACGGTCTACCAGGCTCAAGTTATCCGCCGATTCGCGTCCGCCGATTCATCCACGGCTGACTCGCGGCGTGACTGTCACATGACCGCTGTGTTGACTGTTCTAACTAAAGCGCATTCAAGGGCTACAGCACTTCAACGCCATATTAAGAGATTAAGGTAAAAGTTGATATGCTAATATTGAATTAGGATTATTGGCCAGGCACGATTAACCTTGGTACTTGTGTCCCCAGTCCTCGGGTCCCCAGTTCCCCGAGTCCTTGGTCCTTGGGTCCACTGTTTATAGTGACCCAGTTGGAATAGAAGACACATGAAACCCATGAACATTGGTTAGGGTTGTGTCAAAGTGAAAACTCAACTCAACAATAGATTATATTTCAATGGTCAAGAGTGTATCAAGTGAAAACCCAACAGCAAAAGAAGCATTGTATCCAGATACATAATATTATAATAGTGCAAATATGATATGATGTGTCCTGTAAACTGATCGGGTATATCTTTGAGGTGCACGAGTTTATATTCCCGGACCCTGCCGCTTCGCTTGTACAATCTTCATCGTCATCCACATTCGGATGTCCAGCATGTCATTATGTAGTAAAATTAATTTGAGTAAACTAACATAATATTAGTGCTAATTTTAGGAACTGACCTGAGTAAATGTATATGGTACTTTAAACATCTTGTGAAGGGCATACTGTAAAAGAGATGTAGGCACAGTATAAATAGTAATCCAGTGAAGGAGATCAATACTTAACTTACCATACAGATGAATACACCACAATCACAAGTGTTTGTCTGGTCTGGGAACCGCGCCAGCCCTAACTCCTAAAACATTCATGGAATACATTACAAATAAATAGGGTTTCTCTGCAACCTATAGTTTCAATTGTCTCAGTTGCAGTCTGCAAAACAATGTGTAAACAAGTAGATCATTTTACACACATATTACTCCAATTTCAAAAGGCCAATTAAGAACGCATATCTGTACCAACCTGTTACTACCCCCACCAAAGAGCTGGGTTTCCCTGAGTAAAGTGATCTTATTGAACTGCATTCTCTGCTGCAACTGACGTAACCCTATATGGGTTAAAATGACCACTCTGTTTTTGCAGTGCATGTAGCTTACTTTGTGGTACCATCCAACATTGTCTGGTCCTTTCTGTAGAATGTTTTCGTAGAGAAAGGTACTTGTACTTAGAGTTGGATGACCCTATGAAAAAGTAGTTGTGATGTGAAATGACTAAATACACTACATATAGACAGTGATAATTGCCTGATCTGTGCACTCCTTTGCGGCAATCTGCAAGAAGGTGTACACCACCTATGTTGTATATTAGAGTATGTACATATCATGTATATGATGGTGCTACATACCAGTATGCTGCATTCCTTATTTACGCATTCCTACCTGCTATGCAATGACATTGTTTTGTGAGTTAATGCATACTTTGCAGCTATTGTTTACCTTGTCTGTAAGCCACTTTGGGGATTGTAGGTCCCTTAGATCTCCAGTGGTAATACGGTCATATGGTGTGAGTACTGCTACAGTGTCTCGGGGAGTCTTTGTGTCTCGCCATAGAGCCTCAACCTTTGTAATCACAGCACTACTGTGAAGCTTATTTAGAATTATTGTCTATATATCACCTTTTAGCAATATTACCATGAATATCACATGTAATTGCAATTTATACGTGGCAATGATTGTCCTGTTTGTATAACCTGGTAGACATTATTGAGTAATGTACCGTGGCTACTTGTTCAGGCAGCAGCTTCCACCATTTAGGTTTCTCTGGGCTCCACCAATCTGTTATGAGTGTGATCTCAGAGCCATTTCCCTTGGAATTGGCATCAGGCACAGGATTTTCTACCGAGAAAAGGGAGCTATATGTATAGGAGCTAGTGCTGAATGAAGTGAGTTATAGACTAACCTACTAATGTTACTTGGTGGTAGAATGCGATGTATATTTCCTGCATCATTCCTGGTGTAAGTGTAGAAATGGGGGTCACAATTTCATCATCACACCTGTACCACTGTGGTATCTGTCTCAGATCCTGCCTGATCACAGCATAGTAGTGACCTTGATTACGAGTCACTCCTCGGTGACACTATTATAGTAATGGATGGAGAAAGCAACTCATATTTAATCATTGCAATTATAAAACAATTTAACTTACAATAAACCCTCGGAGCTCATAAGTGGCAACTTGTGTATCTCCCTTCACTCGAAGAGACAGATCAGGAGTGATACTATTAGCCATTTTGGTGGGCTGTAGGGCATTCCATCGTGCGATGTTAACCAGTAGCAGTGTTGGAAATTAACTGAATAATCACTTGTGATTTTTCACCCAACAGCATTCCATCATCTGGACAGTTACTGAGTGGAAGTGTGCATATATTATAGTATAATATTAAAAATGTATGTAAATGCAGCCAAATCATGACTCACCACCATTCCCAACCAGCTCCATCAGATTGCACCACTTCGTGTGAGAAGTATGCCTGGGTAAGGCCTTGCATGGTACATGTAGTGATGTGTATGGTGTCACATGCAATAAATGCTCTCGAAAGACTGAAGTCCAGTTCTTTATCAGCCTCATCCGTTTCCCGGGAACAAACTTAGGCAGACATTCATCAAGCTCAGCTTGTGTTAGTGGGAATGTTGCACACTTTGGAGGCTTATACTCCTCTAAATCTGATGAGGGCAAAGTAGTTCCTGCAAGTAACTCCTTAGTTTTATGTTCCATCCTGTATAGAAAATTACACACTTTGCAATACCACAACCTTCAATATGTATGAGTGTGTTTATAACTCTCACCTTCATTATGTTCACACAGGTAGCTACAGTCGAAAGAACCAACAATACCTCGATCAGCTGCTATGCAAGTTGACTCAACTACTGAACATGCAGCACATAGAGTCTTGATCCCATTCCCATTCTGGATTCTCAGTGGGCAGAAACCTCTCTATGTATACATACTCATGGGAATGTATTTTGTGGATTCTTCTTCACCTCTTTTATATTGGTTTGTGGTTTGTATAATTGGTGACCAGAAAAAAAAGATTTTCAGCAGGTGTACACCTTATTATTGGTTGAGGTTGGTATAATTGTTGACCAGAAAATAATTCTTAGCAGACAGAAACCTCTCTATTGTGAATTCACTGAACGAATTCCTCTTCACCAAGTTTGAGGTTTATAATATAATTGGTGACCGAAAATAATGTAATAATACAAGGTACAGGTAAATGGTACGTCGAAATAAATTCTTGATCAACAGTCCTCCACTGGATCGCAGGGGTGCATCTGTAGGTGCTATACACAACCAATTAGCTTCCTGGCACCACCAGTTAGAATAGCCTTTTGAAAGCTTTCAACTCTAACTGAGAGCGACCAGTAGCTCATTTGATCATGACACACTGGATATGTCCTGGAAGTAGACATTAAAAGATAACAACAGTATATACATCGTGTACACCATATATACCCTCAATCCAGAAATTAATTTTAGACCCTGATACAATGTGGCTACAATCTAAGGGCAGCCAGCATTACCCCATATGTATCTTACCATTTGTATACCAGCAGGGAATAGTATATCTGTTTGCATTCAAGCCTTGAGAAAGCTATGGCAAGGGGAGGCTGAGGAGAATATAATACAGTATTTTCACTCGAAAATCCTTGGATAATCGAAGCAGAAGAGCACGTAATATATGGATTTTCATCTGTTTGATGTAGCTACATGTACAGTGAGTATACGAGATACCCTTTCATAGCTGTCCGTGGTATCCAGACACACTCCTCTGAACGAGTAAGTTGGCCCGTAAGGTCGCATGCCAGATGCGCTTGATACCAAAGCTATGTTGAACTTTCATACTACATATAATACTACATAGGCCTATAAGCTTATGCTATTAAAACATTAACTGATATAGTTTTATCAACACAACTTAGCTACCATACTGCTCAGAGTCTCGTGCTTTTCGTGAGGGCCTTGACCTGTGAAACTAGTACGTGTAACTCTCTTAGCCTTGTACTCAGGCCTTCCTGCTCCTCGCCTCGTATATACCAAGGCCTTCCCTAAAACAAGGAATTATGCCTGGTACAAGGCAACATAATTTCATAATTCTAGAGACCCCCCAGACAGAGTACTCCTCAATGGGGGTGTATTGTCAGATACTTTTCTGGGATAGTCCTTTGGATTTCATAGCAATTTTTTTAATAGTCTCGCGGGCCAGAGCGGGTTCTGGCCCGCGAGACTAAGCAATTTTTACCTTTGTGTCTCTTTACATGACGTTGAAAGCCCTATTAAGCGTCACATTCTTCCAAACGCTATACATGGTCGATTTGTACATGCTAAGTGCGCTTTAGTTAGAACAGACAACACAACAGTCATGTGACAGTCATGCTGCGATTCAGGCTTTGAATCGGCGGATGAATCAGCGGATGAATCGGCGGACGCGAATCGGCGGATAACTTGACCCTGGTGTCTATTACTATATACCGGCGCGGCACGCGTCATGTGACGTCATTGGAATGTGCTATGAATCTGCTTTGATTGCGTTCAGACGCCAAAATGGCTAAGTCTCTCCTGACAGCTCTGTTACTGGTTTGTGAGCAGTTTTCCTTTGACACAAGTGACGGTAGGTGGTTATGGATTAGAAAGAGGGCCGGAGTAGCGTTGGGCGTAATGAAGAGGGGAGGGGCTCAGGCTAGTCTAGTTTGGTGTGTGTGTGTGTGTGTGTGTGTGTGTGTGTGTGTGTGTGTAGGTGGATCCTAATCAAATTCTCTCTGTGCAGCTTGTGCCTCTGGATTTATCGGCCAAGATGACATACAAACTGCACTGGACATGTCCAATAATATGCTATATAACCGAGAACAGTGTATTTTTCCTGAAATTACCTTTCTTGGCTGTAATGGCTCTATAACTGCTTGGACAATTGGAGCACGCTGGATAACAGGTGGTGATCGCAATTACTTTCCCTACCTGCAAATATGGAGAAGGGCTGCGACTAATACCTATGCATTAGTAAATAGTACAGAACTTTTTGTGCCAGGAGAGCGCCCTGGAGGAAGATATGTGTTCAATGACACTGTAGAACCTCCACTACAGTTCCAAGATGGAGATATACTTGGGATATTTCAACCCCGTGGGAGAAACAGTCATTTTAGGCTGCACGGTGTATCTGGAGATACTAATCCACGCAGTTACCATGTGCTTACAGGGTTGAATGTATTTGAGCCACCACAGGACACTTTTGTAACTACTGCTAATGGGGTGATGACTGAGAACAACCGACCTCTTCTATCTGTTGAAATCAGTAAGTTTCTTGCTTGGAATTCTATGACTTTTTGCTGCATACTCTACAGAGATTGACTGCAGTCCAACTTTACAATCCCATAAATGGCACTGTCAGCATCACAACTGACACAAATGGGACCATGGCAGCCTCCTATAGCTGTAATCAAGGATATGAATTGATTAGAAATGTATCACAAGTCTGTCAGCCAGATGGCCAGTGGTCTGGCAATGTTATAATAGTGAATCATAAGTTTGTTTCATACAGTGGTGGACTGTGGCCGTCTTCCAAATCCCATAAATGGAATTGTGATGACAAATGGAACGACTTTCAAATCTGTGGCCAAGTATAATTGTAGTAAGAATTTCCAGCTGGTGGGTGAACAGTCACGTACCTGTCAGGCCAGTGGAGTGTGGTCAGGAGATGAGCCAGTCTGTGAAGGTATAAGTATATTATACACTGCAAAAACAAAGGGGTTGCTGTAACCCAGCTAGGGTTATCTGAGTTGCACAACAATGTGCATACGAGCAGATCAATTTGTACATTTCTTCAGCTGGAAGGTACACAATTAAGCTAAGTCATGTATTAGAGGCAGCTACAGTTAGGAGATTATAGAAATATTACAAGTGAATCGAAGAAGCTGCAATTATAACATTTCTACGGCTCCTAAAATTAAGAAACATCCCGAGTGCAGCTGCATTTCTAGCATTCCTCAATTGTAGCTACCTGTAATATATGACTTAGCTTAATTGTTTACTACCTATGCACATTCTTTGACATTGAAGTTTCAACTCAGGTAACCTGAGCTAGTTAAAGCGATCCTTTTGTTTTTGCAGTGTACAGTCATGTACTGCACGTATATACTCATGCATGAAGACTACACCTTCTAAGAATGAGATAAGGAATTATCTGCATGATTATCTGACATGCAGTTGACTGTGGGGTACTCTCAAGTCCAGATAATGGAAATGTCAGAGTTAGAACCACGGTTATTGACTCAGTGGCCAACTACAGCTGTGATACACGGTATAACTTGATGGGTGAAGGGAACCGGACCTGTCAGGCTGATGGAATGTGGTCTGGAGAAGAGCCAGTGTGTCAGGGTAAGTAATGAAATCTGCAGCCAGTCTTTAAAACCTAGGTATAGCTAGGCACTCCCACATTGACTAAACTACTATTGTTCACCCAGCAATTGACTGTGGCAGTCTTATGCCACCTACACTGCAAAAACATGTGGGTTGTTTTAACCCAGGGAGCATCAGTGTATCATTTACCGGGACAGCCTTTCAATCAGTAGCTCAGTATGACTGTGATCAAGGGTATATGCTGGATGGTGAAGGAGCCCGTACCTGCCAAGCTAATGCTACTTGGTCAGGACAAGAACCAGTGTGCAGTGGTGAGTATGCCTAGCCTAGTCCCCGGGCTCTCGTGCTCTTTGTTACCTTGATACATTTTCTCTGGCGATTTGACTTACTCAATTGCATGTGGGCAGGAACTGCTCAAAAGATGGTTGCACTTCTCTACCCTCTGCTGGTGGCATTGTTTCAGTGGTTGGTCTGTGGTACAAACGGCCTCCAAAGAGTAGCTACAAGAAGTATAGATTCACTGCCTTCCTTTATTGTCTGAGAATAGCGGCTGTCCTCGCCCACACAAAAAAAATTCACCCTTCTACCATCCTTCCACCCTATGCGTCACGCAAGTGAGAAAATGTAGCAGGCCTACAGCTACACTAAAGTGAAAAGTGCATGTGGGCCTGGGAACGAGTCTAGAGTATGCCTAGAATCATCATGAATTTACTATCCTAACTTTAATTGTTTAATGCAGCTGCTGAAACACAGGAGCCCAGTCCACAGAGTGGTAAACAGAATATTGCAGGACTTGCAGCAGGAGTGGCTGGCGGTGTAGTGGGAGGGGCCCTCCTACTCATTATTGGTGCTGTAGTTGTAGCACTGCTGCTTCGAAGGCGAAAAGCGAAGCAAAAATATGATCTCCCGGCTCCGGAATCTGGTTTAGAAAACCCCTTATATGGCGGTAAGTGTGCAATGTGCTATCAAATGAATTAGTGATACTTTGGACTATTGATTGCTCTTTATTCTGCCACAGATGTTGGCGATGATAGTGCACACGATGAGCGATACTCAGAAGTAACAGGGCTGAATGTCAGTGCTCCAGAAGGAGAGAAGTATGAGAACGGCGTACATCATACAGACCATGAGCTACAACGCTTGTCTGAATCTGTGGAGGAATCACATGTCTTTGACAACCCTGTGTATGCAGACAGTGGACCAATAGCATTCTGCCAGAGCGAACTCTATGAATCAGTGAGTGTTTTAATAGCATACCAATAATTTGTTTGTTGTACACATAAGCGTAGGAGCTAACTGACTATGAATATGCTTGTAATCTGTCTACAGGTGGAGGTACAGAGAAATGCCTTAGAGTGGGGAATTTATGTTCCTACATTTGTAAGTCCACTAGATGTTGTGTAGTATATGCAATTTACATCTTAGTGTACAGTTTGTGGTGTCAATTACATCAGGAGCAAAGAAGGACCTTTAGTGAGATGAACTCTGCAGAGGAAGACCCATACTCATTATATGCATCTGTATCTGAGCACAAAAAGGTATTCATTTTATACTTATAGTCCGAGATCACTGCTCTATAAAGGAAGAACATACATTCCTACAGCAAGTGGCAAATGCAAGTGCATTTTTTGACGAGGAAGATATCTACTGGATACCAGCCTCTGATCCTAACGAATTGTATGCACAATTCGCCAAGCGCAAGTTCCGGGAAATTCTGAGGCATCAAATCAGGTAATTTAGTGGTGAAATAGCAAAATTATGTTATTATAGGTATAGTATATGAATACTTCAGGACAGCTCAGCGGCTAGGCTCTGGCCAGTTTGGAACAGTTGAGAAGGGGGTGTGGCAGTCACCAGGTGGACCGGTTGAGGTAGCTGTGAAGACACTGAACGATGGAGCAAGTGAGCAGGACAGAGTGAAGTTCCTGCAGGAGGCCGCCATCAGTGGACAGTTCCATCACCCCAATGTGATCAAATTGCATGGGGTGGTCACTGTTGGAGAGCCTGTAAGTCTGAAAGCATAATATAAGCTGCAGACTACAGGCAGCCGTCATAAATATTCATCATCACAGAATACACTCTACTATTTTCCATGTGCAGACGATGATTGTCCTGGAGTTTATGTCAAAAGGAGATCTTAGAACCTACTTAAATGAAGAAAAGCCTTGGTAAATAATCACTAGTGCTGAATACATGTAATTCACTTCGGTGAGAATCTATAGTATATCTAAAGCATAACAAACACATTATTTACATGTATATTAATAATATACAGTCCTGGAGAAGCTTGTCCTCCGGAGATGCCCAAGCTCTGCCTGGAGTTCTGCCGGCAAATTGCCTCTGGGATGGAGTACCTGTCAAAAAAGGCCTTTGTGCACAGAGACCTGGCAGCAAGGAATGTTTTAGTATCCCAGAGGAAGACGTGCAAGGTAGCTATGAAGTTGGGATCAATGGCACATGCATATAATATTGTTTGTTCCGTGTTGGCATCCAAAATCCTCCACAGATTGCAGACTTTGGAATGGCTCGAGACTTGGAGGATGAGAATTACTACATTTCTCAAGGAGCAGGGAAAATTCCAGTCAAATGGACTGCTCCGGAAGTATGCATCTATCACGAGTTGTTAAACAGCTATTGTCACTGTAGTTGCTTATGTTTCAATCTATTACAGGCCTTAAATTTCAAGAAGTACTCCACTGCCAGTGATGTATGGAGTTTCGGGGCAGTGATGTATGAGATATGGAGTCTAGGTCACAAACCGTTTGAAGGATATACAACTCAGCAGGTACATAGTAGCACGTATGTCACCAAATAGCTGTATATGAATAATTGGAATTTGTAAACTTTGGCAGACACTACATTGTATAAATGAAGGATACAGGCTTTCTCCACCCCCTGGATGTTCTAAAGCCATCTACAGCATAATGATCAGGTGCTGGTAAGTGGCTTCACTTGTTTATACTTCCAAACATGTTTATTGCACCTGGTGGCTCCTCCTGTAGGCATCCTGAGGCTTCCTCCCGACCTACATTTGCTGACCTCCAGCAAGTCCTCTCTGACACTGACAACCTCCTCAGCTGGTCTGAGGAGGACACCAAGGTTCACCCCCAGGCTGTGGTGCTGGGCGCCCCCCTGGATGCTGCCAAAGACCTCTACCCAGAAGTGCAGGGAACATACATGTATTGAGGTCATACGCTTAATTTGGATTTTGATTCTCTCTACATTTTTTCAACTTGCATGTTTACATTATAGTTGAGCAGCATAAATTAATGTTTAGAGGAAATGATGTCATTGGCGTCAATCACAAAATGCATGCCGCTGGCAAATTGGTAGAAAATATTAATCTATAAATTAAGTTGAGAAGTTGATTTCAAATGCCGCACCCAATCAGCTTTCAGCAATAGTCAATCGTCTACATGTGTGCAGAGATCACAGATGGCTGCAGCAAAAAATTGGGACAGCACAAAATTTACAAGATATTGCCACCAAACCTCCCTGACTTCAGCATGCAGCAATGGCAAGATTATATAACAAGATCTCTGTGGAACTTTGAATATTTCTTGGTAATAATGATAAAGATCATAATATTATGAGGCACAGACGCATGATCGTGCACTTATAGGCCTCGGCAGACATCATACGCGGTTTCTAATCCCAATAGTATTTAGTTATTAATAGTATTTGATAACTCTTGGGAATATGTAGGAGTGAGTGGGGAGTGGGTGCGTGTGTAAAGGAATGAGAGGGTGCTTATGAATTGGTAATTAAATTATCAGGCTAATGGAATGTGGTCTAGAGATAATCTGGCAGAGTTGTGTAAGGTAGCTTTAGATTTAATCTCCTTGGTGTTGGTACATCGGAAAATTTTCTAATTAGAGCGTTCTATCATAAAAGATGCCCTCACATAGGTTACTTCCTGGACTAATACGCGGTAATAGTCAGTCAAGCAGTATAGCTAGTAAATGATGTGAAGTGGAAGGTGGGAAACTGGTGTTATGGAGTCTGGGACATTATGCCTGATCAACAGGTTAAAGCTTCTAATAAATAGTCTACTGTAATAAAGTGCATAGCAATCGCCGTAGCACAAGCCTCCTTCCCAGTCTCTCCGCTCCAATTTTTACGTCGCTTGCAGTACTGCAACTTCAAAAGGCAGACTCCAGAATACCAGGATTGCGTCATACACACTGTGACGTTATTGGAATCTGCTATGAATCTGCTTTGATTGCGTTCAGACGCCAAAATGGCTAAGGCTCTCCTGACCGCTCTGTTACTGGTTTGTGAGCTGTTTTCCTTTGACACAAGTGACGGTAGGTGGTTATGGATTAGAGAGAGGGCCGGAGTAGCGTTGGGCGTAATAAAGAGGGGAGGGGCTCAAGTTTGGTGGTGTGTGTGTGTGTGTGTGTGTGTGTGTGTGTGTGTGTGTGTAGGTGGATCCTAATCAAATTCCCTCTCTGCAGCCTGTGCCTCTGGGTTTATCAGCCAAGATGACATACAAACTGCACTGAACATGTCTAGTAATCCAGACGGTTATACTCGAGAACAATATATTTTTCCTGAAATTACCTTTCTTGGCTGTAGTGGCTCTATAACTGCTTGGACAATCGGAGCACGCTGGATAACAGGTGGTGATCGCAATTACTTTCCCTACCTGCAAATATGGAGAAGGGCTGCGACTAATACCTATGCATTAGTAAATAGTACAGAACTTTTTGTGCCAGGAGAGCGCCCTGGAGGAAGATATGTGTTCAATGACACTGTAGAACCTCCACTACAGTTCCAAGATGGAGATATACTTGGGATATTTCAACCCCGTGGGAGAAACAGTCATTTTAGGCTGCACGGTGTATCTGGAGATACTAATCCACGCAGTTACCATGTGCTTACAGGGTTGAATGTATTTGAGCCACCACAGGACACTTTTGTAACTACTGCTAATGGGGTGATAACTGAGAACAACCGACCTCTTCTATCTGTTGAAATCAGTAAGTTTCTTGCTTGGAATTATATATAGAATTTAAATTGTTTTTTTTGTCACATACTCTACAGGGATTGACTGCAGTCCACTTTACAGTCCTACAAATGGCACTGTCAGCATCACAACTGACACAAGTGGGACCATGACAGCCTCATACAGCTGCACTCAAGGATACGAATTGATGGGAAATGTATCACGAGTCTGTCAGCCAGATGGCCAGTGGTCTGGGGTGGAACCTCTATGTAAAGGTAAAATAAAGAGTCTATCTATTTTAGTATTGATGTACTAGTAAATTAGCCAGTATGGGATATGAACCAATGGGAAATACATGCCGAGACTGTCGGCCAGATGGCTAATGGTCAGGGATGGAGACTGTGTGTGAAGGTAAACATAAAGTGAATATCTGTAGTATTGTTGTACTAGAGAATCATAAGTTTATTTCATACAGTGGTGGACTGTGGCTCCCTTCGACATCCTGGGAATGGAACTGTAGTGACTGTGATGGGGACTACGTTTGGATCTCATGCTCAGTATCGCTGCAATGAGGGGTTTAATTTAATGGGTCCAGACACTCGTACTTGCCAGGCCAGTGGCTCTTGGTCAGAAAGAGAGCCAGTGTGTCAAGGTAAATTGAATACATTGTTCTTTATGAAGTGTAATTTCAGAATGCTCTTGTGAACCATACAGTGGTGGACTGTGGCCATCTTCCAAATCCCATAAATGGAACAGTAGTGACTGTGATGGGAACTACGTTTGGATCTCATGCTCAGTATCGCTGCAATGAGGGGTTTAATTTAACGGGTCCAGACACTCGTACTTGCCAGGCCAGTGGCTCTTGGTCAGAACGAGAGCCAGTGTGTCAAGGTAAATTGAATACATTGTTCTTTATGGAGTGTAATTTCAGAATACTTTTCTTGTGACCATACAGTGGTGGACTGTGGCCATCTTCCAAATCCCATAAATGGAACAGTAGTGACTGTGATGGGAACTACGTTTGGATCTCATGCTCAGTATCGCTGCAATGAGGGGTTTAATTTAACGGGTCCAGACACTCGTACTTGCCAGGCCAGTGGCTCTTGGTCAGAACGAGAGCCAGTGTGTCAAGGTAAATTGAATACATTGTTCTTTATGAAGTATAATTTCAGAATGCTCTTGTGAATTTCAGAATGGAACTGTAGTGACTGAGATGGGGACTTGTGACCATACAGTGGTGGACTGTGGCCATCTTCCAAATCCTATAAATGGAACTGTAGTGACTGTGATGGGGACTACATTTGGATCTCATGCTCAGTATCGCTGCAATGAGGGGTTTAATTTAACGGGTCCAGACACTCGTACTTGCCAGGCCAGTGGCTCTTGGTCAGAACGAGAGCCAGTGTGTCAAGGTAAATTGAATACATTGTTCTTTATGGAGTGTAATTTCAGAATACTTTTCTTGTGACCATACAGTGGTGGACTGTGGCCATCTTCCAAATCCTATAAATGGAACTGTAGTGACTGTGATGGGGACTACATTTGGATCTCATGCTCAGTATCGCTGCAATGAGGGGTTTAATTTAATGGGTCCAGACAATCGTACTTGCCAGGCCAGTGGTGTTTGGTCAGAACGAGAGCCAGTGTGTCAAGGTAAATTGAATACATTGTTCTTTATGGAGTGTAATTTCAGAATACTTTTCTTGTGACCATACAGTGGTGGACTGTGGCCATCTTCCAAATCCCATAAATGGAGCTGTCATAACGAATGGAACAACTTTTAAATCTGTGGCCAAGTATAATTGCAGTGAGAATTTCCAGCTGGTGGGTGAACAGTCACGTACCTGTCAGGCCAGTGGAGTGTGGTCAGGAGATGAGCCAGTGTGTGATGAATACACTGTCCTAACTTTAATTGTTTAATGCAGCTGCTGAAACACAGGAGCCCAGTCCACAGAGTGGTAAACAGAATATTGCAGGACTTGCAGCAGGAGTGGCTGGTGGTGTAGTGGGAGGGGCCCTCCTACTCATTATTGGTGCTATAGTTGTAGCACTGCTGCTTCAAAGACAAAAGTGCATGAAGCAAAAATATGATCTCCAGGCTCCAGAATATAATTTACCAAACCCCTTATATGGCAGTAAGTGTGCAATGTGCTATCAAATGAATTAGTGATACTTTGGACTATTGATTGCTCTTTATTCTGCCACAGATATTGGTGATGATAGTGCACACGATGAGCGATACTCAGAAGTAACAGGGCTGAATGTCATTGCTCCAGAAGGAAAGAAGTATGAGAACGGTGTACATCATACAGACCATGAGCTACAACGCTTGTCTGAATCTGTGGAGGAATCACATGTCTTTGACAACCCTGTGTATGCAGACAGTGGACCAATAGCATTCTGCCAGAGCGAACTCTATGAATCAGTGAGTGTTTTAATAGCATACCAATAATGCTTGTTGTACACATAAGCGTAGGAGCTAACTGACTATGAATATGCTTGTAATCCGTCTACAGGTGGAGGTACAGAGAAATGCCTTAGAGTGGGGAATTTATGTTCCTACATTTGTAAGTCCACTAGATATTGTGTAGTACATACCTGTACATCATAGTGTACAGTTTGTGGTGTCAATTACATCAGGAGCAAAGAAGGACCTTTAGTGAGATGAACTCTGCAGAGGAAGACCCATACTCATTATATGCATCCGTATCTGAGCACAGAAAGGTATTCATTTTATACTTATAGTCTGAAATTACTGCTCTATAAATAAAGAACATACATTCCTACAGCAAGTGGCAAATCCAAGTGCATTTTTTGATGAGGAAGATATCTACTGGATACCAGCCTCTGATCCCAACGAATTGTATGCACAATTCGCCAAGCGCAAGTTCCGGGAAATTCTGAGGCATCAAATCAGGTAATTTAGTGGTGAAATAGCAAAATTATGTTATTATAGGTATAGTATATGAATACTTCAGGACAGCTCAGCAGCTAGGCTCTGGCCAGTTTGGAACAGTTGAGAAGGGGGTGTGGCAGTCACCAGGTGGACCGGTTGAGGTAGCTGTGAAGACACTGAACGATGGAGCAAGTGAGCAGGACAGAGTGAAGTTCCTGCAGGAGGCCGCCATCAGTGGACAGTTCCATCACCCCAATGTGATCAAATTGCATGGGGTGGTCACTGTTGGAGAGCCTGTAAGTCTGAAAGCATAATATAAGCTGCAGACTACAGGCAGCGGTCACAAATATTCATCATCACAGAATACACTCTACTATTTTCCATGTGCAGACGATGATTGTCCTAGAGTTTATGTCAAAAGGAGATCTTAGAACCTACTTAAATGAAGAAAAGCCTTGGTAAATAATCACTAGTGCTGTATACATGTAATTCACTTCGGTGAGAATCTATAGTATATCTAAAGCATAACAAACACATTACTTACATATATATTAATAATATACAGTCCTGGAGAAGCTTGTCCACCAGAGATGCCCAAGCTCTGCCTGGAGTTCTGCCGGCAAATTGCCTCTGGGATGGAGTACCTGTCAAAAAAGGCCTTTGTGCACAGAGACCTGGCAGCAAGGAATGTTTTAGTATCCCAGAGGAAGACGTGCAAGGTAGCTATGAAGTTGAGATCAATGGCACATGCATATATGGTTTGTTCTGTGTTGGCATCCAATCCTCCACAGATAGCAGACTTTGGAATGGCTCGAGACTTGGAGGATGAGAATTACTACATTTCTCAAGGAGCAGGGAAAATTCCAGTCAAATGGACTGCTCCGGAAGTATGCATCTATCACGAGTTGTTAAACAGATACGATCACTGTAGTTGCTTATGTTTCAATCTATTACAGGCCTTAAATTTCAAGAAGTACTCCACTGCCAGTGATGTATGGAGTTTTGGGGCAGTGATGTATGAGATATGGAGTCTAGGTCACAAACCGTTTGAAGGATATACAACTCAGCAGGTACATAGTAGCACGTATGTCACCAAATAGCTGTATATGAATAATTGGAATTTGTAAAACTTTGGCAGACACTACATTGTATAAATGAAGGATACAGGCTTTCTCCACCCCCCGGATGTTCTAAAGCCATCTACAGCATAATGATCAGGTGCTGGTAAGTGGCTTCACTTATTTATACTTCCAAACATGCTTATTGCACCTGGTGGCCCCTCCTGTAGGCATCCTGAGGCTTCCTCCCGACCTACATTTGCTGACCTCCAGCAAGTCCTCTCTGACACTGACAACCTCCTCAGTTGGTCTAAGGAGGACACCAAAGTCCGCCCCCAGGCTGCGGTTTTGGGAGCCCCCCTGGATACTGGCAAAGACCTCTACCCAGAAGTGCAGGGCACATACATGTATTGAGGCCATTTAATTCACATTTTGATTCTCTTGATATGCATTTTTTAAGTTGCATTGTAACTGTTAGTAGTTTAGATCATAGATAATATGTACCTGTGGAACTATAATTATCAGATTAACGTTTAGAGGAAGTGATGTCATTGGCGCCAATCGCAGAACGCATATCATGCCGCTGGCTTGGGAAAATCCTATCTATAAATAATCGTTAGATGAGTCTGACTGTAGAAGAGTTGTACGTTGAAGATGGCGCTCCGCAGAATCCTCGCGCTGATGGTAGCATGCGTCCTCTCCCTGCACATCGCTTCAGGTATACGTGGGATTAATAATATACAGCTACTGTTTGTACATAACTGTAGGCCTAGCTAGTCTCATCCCTTCCCTGATCAAGCCAGAGCCGTGATGTGGCTTGGTATAGTATAGCAATAGCCATTAAGGCCCATTTCATCGATTCTATGATGCTGTTCACTTTAGTACTAATTATATAGTTATGGCACTGCAATCATCAGCATGCACGTACTAAGTGTGTGCATGGATTTTAGCTACTTTATTGTATGAATGATGACTATAATAGTATAATATTGATTTGTTGAGATCTTCAACAATTATGGCAGACAAGATCACCTCGATTTGAATCAATAGAAACCATGGTTGTGCATATAAACACATCTGATCATAACAATGGGCTATGCATGTTGTAGTCGTATGTATCGACTACAATAATTCTTGCAATGGTATTGTGACACTTTGAACTGCAGCACTGTAAATCCAAACAAGATCTGTTAGACATTATAGATTATTTATAATACAGTTAAAAAAAAGAATTTTATGCCCATGTCATGTCACTCAGTAAACTTTTCTTTGCACTGCATAGCTTTGGTAACCCATCCCAAAGTAAATTGGACCTAATATTTTGGCATCTGCCCAAATCTTACCCACAGCCTATACATAAGTGAACCTGTCTGGTTGGCTGAGACAGTCGGTTGGTTGGTCCACCCTCAGCAAGGATAGTATCTTATTACAAAATGATTTTTTGGAGCGGCTTCTTGATGCCAAATATGTGTACATACACTCACGAAAACTTCAAGTGTGCTCATGTATCATGTTAATGGGTTCGTTGGCACGCACAGTGCACAATATTATCAATTGTTTTGTTATGTTGTTCTTCTCATTGTAGGCACACAGTGCCTTAATGGATTTGTAACAAAAGATGTCCTTACCCAAAAGGCTGCTTCCCTTGGAGAAAACAGGAGAAGGGAGAGCCAGCAGCGGCTCGTTCCTGAAATCAAATTTACCTGTTCTGTGACTCTAAGTTCATGGATATTTGTTGCAGAGGATAGGGGAGGTGGAACTGAGTACCCTGCACTACAAGTTTGGAGGCCTCAGAGCGAAGATGGGGCACAGTACACAAAAATATATGAAATCGCTAACCCACCCAACAGTACTGGTGACAGAAATGTGTACAAATATTTTGTGCATCCTGCTCTGGCTGTTCAAGCAGGAGATATTCTGGGTATATATCAACCGAGCAAAAGTAGGAGCAGATATTCGATCATCTATCAAGAAGGAGGAGGACCTGTCAATTACAGAAGAGACCGACTGAATGCTTCACCAGACGTATTTGACCTAAATCAAAAAAATGTAAAATCTGATCAGAGTGACTACCCTCTAGTTGGAGTGCAAACCAGTGAGTTTAACCCGAGCTTTATATCCCACAGTTCTAATGCCTCTGCTCTTATCCCCAGGTAACTCCACATGTGCATCCGGATTCTTGAGCATAGATGCACTAATTGCAAAGGGAAAAGTATATGCAGGCGAAGATGCTGGTATTGCAACATTTGATAGGGAACAGCGCCTGGTTCCTGGATTCAGTTTTGGGTGCGATGGCTGGCTGAATAAATGGATTGTGGCAATGGAGAGTCGTGATGGGAGGCAAAATACCTATCCTCAGTTGCAAATATGGCGGCCCATTACTTTCAATTCCCAGACTTATGCTGTGACCGCAATGAGGCTGACCACTCTACAACAGCCTGAGGCTTCACAAAGAAACGGTTTAAACGTCTATGAGTATGTCCTCCATCCACCAATCCAATTCCGTGCAGGGGATGTGTTCGGTCTGCATCAACCCGAGGAAGAACGAAGTGGGCTCTTGTTGCACTACCAACTGGAGGCCGGACCTATAAACTATCGGTTAGCAAATCAAGATCTTCCGAGTTCTCGATTCAGCATTGCAGATTCTAATGTAGCAGCAGTACAAAGCAATCTGCCACTGGTGAATGTTGAGATAAGTGAGTGCTAATCATTTCCAGCTACTCATTGCTGGCTAACAGTCATTTACTTAGTGTTAACTATCTTTTAGCTGTCGACTGTGGCAGACTACAGCATCCACAGAATGGCAACATCTCGTACTCCTCCTCAACTACATCTGGATCAATTGCAACTTACCACTGCCTCCAGGGATACACCCTTGATGGAATGGAAAAGAGATTGTGCCAAGTCACCAACGCACTGTGGTCTGGAAGCGTTCCAACTTGCCAACGTAAGCCCTTATACAAAATAGTGATTAGACAGTGTATTGGGTTATTACATTGCCATTTTCTCCAGTTTTGTATGATTAACTTCTTGGATTATGTATAATTAATGTCTATGATTAATAACCTATATAACTAACTATATTGGCCATAACAGTAGTAAAACTTTGTTTATACACATTCTCACTGTCTCAAAAGCCATAAACTGTGGACCACTTCCTACCATCCCCCATGGCAAGAAAACACCGACTAGTGGAATGACTACCATTAGTTCAGAGGTGAGGTTCTCATGCGACGAGGGCTTTGTACTCGAGGGCACGGCAACGGCAACTTGCATGGATGATGGGCAGTGGTCAAGAGAGACTCCAGCTTGTAGAAGTGAAGCAGAAGGTGATTAATATTCATAACCAGGCCAGCAATTAGTTATCCTTTTTTCAATTCAGCTCTTCATCTATTACAGATAGTGAAACCAACAGTAGTGTATTCAACACTAGCATATGCATTTCTCACCACTGTAGAAACACTGTGCTCCAACCTATCAAAGCCAGAAAATGGTGTTATTGTACTAACTGCTACAACACCGGGAAATGTTCGCACGCTCAAGGCCTCATATGCTTGTGACTCTGGCTATAGGCTGATTGGGCCTGAGGTCCGCACTTGTCAGCAAAATGGCACGTGGTCTGGGGAACAGCCAGCCTGCCAACGTGTGTTGTATTCCACTTCATATATATAGCCAGGGCATTTGGCCCTTTCTCTCTTTAAGAGTAGTACATGCATGGTAGAAATACACAGGCCGGGCTCTCATTAAAGTTTTTCTTCTACATACAGTGATTGAGTGTGAAACTCTTGGACCGCCTGATGGTGGAACAGTCATAATCACTTCTACTCCTGGTGGGATTGGTATTGGATCAATAGCAAACTACAGCTGCAACCATGGATTCTATTTAGATGGAGAGCCCACACGAGAATGCCAGGAGGATAGCCGGGGGGGCCAGTGGAGTGTTGCAGCACCAGTCTGCAGAAGTGAGCGTATATTTGTGTGCGCCAATTAACTGCATGCATAGCACATAATTTTGTCTGAATAAGCATATGATGAATCAGATACTGTATCCACACTTGTACACTCTTTCCTCTCTCTTATTGTCTTCACACCAAACTGATGTAATATAATGGTATAAAACCTCCTCTATTTGCAGGGATTGAATGTGCAAATCTCACTCATCCTGAGGATGGTGCCATCACAATTACTCCTAATCGAAGTGAAATTGGTATTGGATCAATAGCAAACTACAGCTGCAACCATGGATTCTATATAGATGGAGAGCCCATACGAGAATGCCAGGAGGATGGCCGGGAGGAGGGCCAGTGGAGTGTTGCAGCACCAGTCTGCAGATGTGAGCGAATATTTGTGTAACTGCATAGCACTTATATTTATAAGTGTCTTCTACACCACACAACTGCCTAAATAAAGTATATGAATCAGATACTGTATCCATACATTGCACACTTTTTCCTCTCTCTCATTGTCTTCCAATATCTAATTACACAATGGTATACAGCCTCTCTATTTGTGGGGGTTGAATGTGAAAGTGACATAATGTGTGCTGAAAATTTAGGAATCTAGAGTAGAATATGTGGTTAATGAAACTCTCCCCCTTCCGTTGATTGATGTGAAGCCCTGATTATTGTAATGTCACATCTCACTCTTAATTGAAATGAAATTGGTGTTGGGTCAATAACAAAGTACAGCTGCAACCATGGATTTGAATTAGTGGGGGGTTTCATCCCAACATACCAGGTGAATGACCAGTGGAACGATATGGCACCAACACGCACAAGAGTAAATAACACTAGATATGTACTGATAATCTCTGCATGCACAACCATTTTCTACATGTGTCACTAACTGTCTGTAACTCCTATTTTCAGTAACTGAATGTATAAGTCTCACTGACCCTGTGGATGGTTTTGTCACGATCACTCCTACTCCAAACCAAATCGGTGTTGGGTCAATAGCAAGATACAGCTGCAATCATGGATTCGAATTAGAGGGAAATCGTATGCTAACATGCCAGGAGAATGGCCAGTGGACCACTACAACATCAGCTCCGATGTGCAGAAGTGAGCATTGGTAGCTATTCAGATCACGCATAAATTGACTATACATTGCACAAGTTTTTAACGATTAAAAATATAAGTATTGGACCGCAATTACTAACCAAATTTTTGGTTTTAGTCTCTGTGGATATTATGTGCTGTATATGAAGTCTAATAATTGTCTAACATTATTCAACCCCAGGGAGTTGTAATGAATTGCCAGACCCTGAAAATGGTCATATTTCAATTACCACTGTTGGAGGCATAACAGCATCGTACAGTTGTGATGAAGGCTACAAACTAGCAGGAAATCATACACGAATTTGCCAGCTAGGTCACCAATGGTCTGGAGAGGAACCAACATGTGAAGGTATCTTACGACTAGCTGTTTCCTAACCCGTATATAATTATTTCCTTCACTACCTGTTTCCTTGCCAGTCATTGACTGTGGAATCTCTCCTGAAGTGGAGCATGGAGTACCATCTACCAATGGGAGTACACTCTACTCAGTGGCTGTCTACAACTGCAGTACTGGATACAAACTCATTGGGAATAGCCATGTTGTATGTGAAAAAAATGAGTCGTGGTCTGGGCAGCTGCCTACGTGTGAAGGTAAGTACCATAAGTATCAGCTAATGTAGAAAGTTACTCCTAAATACTACAATTTAAAAGTCTATTGTAAGTACCACAGTGAATTCTTTCCCAGTTGTTGACTAATAGTCTAATCCTCCTGAAGTAGCCAGTAGGTTATTATCTCCTGAAATATTTTATTATAATTATTAATAGTTACTACATATATGATACTCTCTCCCAGCTATTGATTGTGGTCTCCCTCCTGAAATAGCCAACGGGTCAGCATCTACAAATAGAACTACCCTATACTCTGTGGCTACCTATAACTGTAGTGTAGGATATAGACTGAGTGATAATAGTAGTCCGTTAGTGTGCCAAGCAAATGAGTCGTGGTCAGGACAGATCGCTACTTGTCGATGTAAGTCCGTGTGAAGCTACTACCCACTCACATTATCTCTGTCTGCATTTGGATTCTTGCATTTCCTTTACTGTCTCTGCACCGTGTACAGTGATGGAGTGTGCTGACCTCTCCCCTCCTGAAAATGGAGACATTATGCTTACTGGGACAACCGTGGGATCCACAGCCAGTTACAAATGCAAGGAAGGCTATGTGCTAGATGGTGACGGGATACGCACTTGTATGAACAATGAAACGTGGTCAGGAAACCCCCCACTATGTAAGACTTATTCTTCTCCTGATGAAATAGCTATAGGTTGTAACCGACATAATCTCACTAGCCAGCCTCTGGCTTCATTATCCCTTGCATTCCTGATTCTGGGCATGAAGTGTTGAGGGCAATGGCCAACTTATTTGTTAATCCATGTGCTTCTTAAGCGACAGTCCTGAGTTTGCTAAAGAAATAAAGAACTAGCTAGAGCAATAGGCTACAAAAGAAAGCGGGAAAGAAAAGCATTGAAGTCCCCGTAGATTTCATGTCTTAACTTCTTTTCGTAAAATTACTTATACTACAATAACAAAACAGCTGCATGGGGGCAGAAGGGGTTGGTTAGTATAGTGAGGCTAACTAGCATTGCTTGGCTTTTTAATGCTTAAGGTTCTTTCTATTCCTATTCCAGCATCTGCAGACTCCATTACTCATCATTCCTACCCCATCCTGCAGGCTCCATCTCACAGACTAAGAACAATATCCCTCCATCTACGAACCCATCACATTCTAATCTTCTTGTCATCGTCATCATTGTTGTTCTGGTGGTGATAATACTCTCAATGTGCGTGATTATTATTTTTGTGTACATTAAACGGAAGAGATCCAAAAACACAAATACTACATGCACAGTCAACAATCATCAGCATAACGCGGTGGAAAATCCACTCTACACAGGTACATTATAGCCACTGGTAAACCATCCTTCAATAATCTAACAGTAACTGGGCGTGGGAGTGACGTTTTTCTACACTATTCATCCATTACCGCAGGTGTGGAATCTGGTAGTGAGTCACTCTACCCATGGAACTGCACGTCTAAGGAAAGAGAAGCTGTTGCCATAGAGCTTCAGCCGATCAACAAAGGTCAGAAGTCAGACGGACCTCATTACTATGATTTGGCAGATTTCTTCCAACACATTCCCGCTGGAAGCAGTGGTGGCAGCCGAAGTCCGCACTATGAGGCAGCCACAGCAAGCGGGGCGTTCCACAGCTATGAGTTTGCAGGTGACACCTTACAGTATGAAATGGCTAGCAATGCTAGCCAGTATGAGATTCCAGTCTCTCCATATGAGATCCCCACTCCACAAGTAAGCTAATCCATTTCCTACAGCACGTTTTGCTAGAAAGGACATCATGTTCATTATGTGCATGCAATCATTTCCTTATTAGGGAAAGCTACACAACATCTATGGCAGTATACAATGGGGAACTTATGTTCCTACAAAGGTAAAATGTCAGTCAACCCACGTTAACGTCAGCTTAATTTGTTATTAAATTTCATTTTTCAGGAGCAGAGAGGGCTGTCTGGAACAAGTATTATTCTCCAGGTTAATTTGCACTTGCTAAGTGTATACAGGACATTGTAGTACAGTCCATATGCCCACCACAAAATCATTTTATAGCTAGGTCACTTTATGATCTATAGGTCTATTTAGCTAGTCTCTGGTTTTGTAGCTGCATGACTATACTGCAACACAGCCTATTCACCCCCCTCCCCCCCTCCCCCCGTCCTTTAATACAGAGTCCCATCACTCCTGCCGATCAGAAAGCATTCTTTGAGGAGAGTGACATCTACTGGAAGCCTGCCTCAGACTCGGCCAGTCTCTATGAACAGCTGGCTAAGAACAGATACAGAGAAATTCTCAGACATCAGGTTCAGTAAGTATATATATATATGGACGGATTATCTGAATTCCTGGCATGGGCACTCCCAGTTACTTCATCTAGTAAGTACTTAGGTTTAATTTCCAGACAATGGCAGATGTCTGTTCTTCTTATTAAGTAACATATAGGTGTGTAGCAGCAGCAATTGTGGCACATAAACAATTAATCTTATCCTTTTTACTACGTAGTAGGGAGAGTTCTCAGTCGGCACTATATATATCGTAAAGGATTTCTCTGATTACCGACTACAAAGGGCTATCAATGCTATAGCCACTAGTTTCTTTCAGGGTGAGGGCGCATCAACCTCCATGCTCTGCTTTCAATATAACTGTAGGATTACTGAGCACCTGGGCTCAGGCCAATTTGGAACTGTACACAAAGGACTGTGGCAGTCCCCAGGTGGGACCATGGAGGTGGCAGTGAAGACGTTAAACGCAGGAGCCACTGAAAATGACAAAGTGAAGTTTTTACAGGAGTCGGCCATCAATGGACAGTTCCAGCACCCAAATGTGGTCCAGCTGCATGGTGTCGTCACAGTGGGAGAGCCAGTGAGTGGGAATATTTAGCCTTGTTCCCAGTCTCCACTCCCAGCTTTTTTTTGCATGTTGTAAAAAAAGCGGCTTTTTTACAACGTGCGAAAAAAAGCTGGGAGTGGAGACTGGGAACGAGGCTAGGAATATTATAATAGGACGATTAAATGGGTGATATTATATTCTCTCATGCAACAGGTGATGATTGTTCTGGAGCTGCTAAATGGAGATTTGAGAAATTATCTGATGAGGCAAAGACCAGCGTAAGCATACACATAGCTATGGCTCAACAGATTTTGGTAACTTAATAAGTTAAGTTTTGTTTGACAATAGTCCTGGTGAAATGATGTCATCTGAGTGGCCGGGTCTTCTGTTGGAGTTCTGCCAGCAGATTGCCTCTGGAATGGAGTATTTGGCAAAGAAGGCCTTCGTGCACAGAGATCTGGCAGCCAGGAACATTCTGGTAGCAAATGATAAAACCTGCAAGGTGCATAGTATGAGTACCAGCATTTTTCTCCTTAGAGCTGTGTAATTACCACTACACAGCTGTACTGCTGTGTGTCACAGGACTGAGCGTGCAATTTCCTGTTATTCCTTAGATCAGTGATTTTGGAATGTCACGAGATTTGGAGGATGAAAATTACTACATTTCTAATGGAGGAAAAATTCCAGTCAAGTGGACAGCTCCGGAGGTCAGTAAATTAAGCACACTTTTCTGGAAACTATACTCTACTCTGGTCCTCAGCTCTTGATAATAGACTGTGCCTTTCTTTTTAGGCACTGCACTTCAAAAAGTATTCGACTGCCAGTGATGTGTGGAGTTTTGGAATAGTGATGTTTGAAATATGGAGCCTTGGGCACAAACCTTTTGAAGGATTATCAAACTCCGAGGTATGTACTATGAATTCATGCGCAAAATACAGCTGCATTTATTTTACAAGTCATATTCTGGTATTTGGATGCCTGGGCGTGAATGTCTGGAAAAATGATAATCATTGCCACTATTCAGGCAATCAAGATGGCAGACATGGGTTTCCGACTTACCCCTCCACCCGGCTGCCCCAGGGCAGTCTATCATCTCATGATACAGTGTTGGTGAGTGGGTATTTAATTTCCTTGTTTACTGGAGTTTAATTTCCTGTTTTGTTGTGTTTCCTGATCATACAGGCATCCCGAGACGGCCTCTCGCCCAAATTTCACAGCAATTTTGCGAGCACTCTCCCACTCCAACGAGCCCGCTGACCTCCTGTGTTGGACAGAAAAAGATATAAAGGCCCACCCCCAGGCTGCAGTGCTGGGAGCACCCCTGGAGGCTGGCAGAGATCTCTACCCTGAGCTACAAATAGCCTATAGAGACAAGCATTGAACATTGTTGTTATTACTAGTGAACCTTGAAATTGATGTAATGCCTGAACTCTGTCAGTGCTGTCATATACATATACTGCTCTCTACATGACTTTGCGTAGGGGTGGGCTCACGCTTCATAATTATTGTTTATGGTGCTGACAACCTGTGTACATCTAGTTCAGCATAGCATAGCTAGCTGGTGAGTGCAAGATGGTTTTGTCAGTACTTCTAGTTCTGTGTGCTTCCCTGGTTTCTACCACTGCTGGTAAGAAATATACTGTTACAATACCATTATAATATAGCTGCCACTACATACCATGAATGAATGGTATAGGTCAGTATTAATATGTTGTAATTAGGAAATTATCTTTTAATAATTTTCTGCTAGGTCAACAAAGTGGTGATGCCAATGGTGTTGCAGTGTTTAGTCCCCTCATTGTATGCGTCACCGGGGCCATTGGAGCTGGGATAGCCATTGCAGTGCTCGCCATGGTGATGCGTAATCAAAAGAAGAAGAATGCATATGACATCAGTGGAGGAGATACGACTGTAGCCAATGCTGCCTCAGAAGACTTTGAGATGACACTGAATGCAACATATAACTGTGAAGTGTTTACAGGCCTACGCCTCAAGATCAACCACCTGAAGATTTTGAAATGACGCAAAATATAACATATAACTTGGAAACATTCACACTGCCAGAGCGTCGCCCTGCTGAAGCCAATGTCAACATCCGTGGAACCACCGAGGAGGGGTATGTGATCAACGAGCTTTTTTATAAGATGCTCCCTTCAGTCCTAGAACGTCGTCCTGCTGAAGCCAATGCCGATATCTGTGGAACCACCGAGGAGGGTTATGTGATCAACGAGCTGTTTTATGAGATGCTCCCTTCAGTCCCGGAAAAAGACACGGAAAATATGTACGAGCCTATGAGTCCTCTGCATGAAAGTGGGGAGGGCCTTGTTGCTAATGGGGACTTCACCAATGAACCAGTACACGATGCCAATCACACACAACCAATCAAAGTGAAGGAAACAGGAAAGGGACCACGTGTCACTGCACAGCAGCCACATAGTGCTGAGGCCAAGGAGCTCCTAACTGGCACGGCACGGCCACACGATCCAGCTTGTGAGGCATATTATGTCATCAATCAGCTCAACTATGAGAACCCTCCCAAGAAGAGTATTGTAACAGAACAGTGAACACACTTCTTGGGAACGCTCAGTAGTAACATGACTGGCACTTTAATCATGATAGATAATTGCCAAACTAGCTCTCCTTGAAGAGGGACATTACAGTTAGACTTATAGATCAGTCATTACAGTCTGTAGTTATTCAGTTCATTTTTGTTGTGGGAGTCAGGCGTCCGCACACGTGAGTAGCTGAGATGGGTGGGGCTAGCCTCGGGGCGCGCGCTTAGCCGGGGTTAGGGTGGGGCTGCTTTTGCAAAAATTCCACGCCTTTTAATAATTGCCCCCGTTTGCGTTGTCGGGCTCGTGAGTTGGAAGAATGAAGACCTGGAAAGTTCTCTTGTTGCTACTTCTGTGCAACCACCTGGTCAACTCCGAAGGTATGGTGTCATTGTTTACAATGATGCAGTCGTTTTCTAGACTCCTATGAGACGGTAGCTACATCCGTTCTAGTAGTGTTTAGTATTAATAAATGATGCGTGAATATTTTATTATATTCCAGATTGTCTGCAGTGTGTGTACCCTGCATGCAATAGTGATGTAGACCTGCAACTAACTGAGTCGGACACTTGCTGCAGATGCTTTCTGAACATCCCTGAAAATGATCCTCCTCCAACCACAGAGGAGTGCAGAATGGCATTTATGGATCTCAGAAATCAGGAGTCATTTACAGTTGCTGAATGTTGTGACAGTGCTCGTGAAACACTCCTGCAAACCTACACCCCAGGGACTGCTAGTACTGCAGTATGTTCCACTGGCTACGTATTCAATGATACCAGCAGCCTTAACCTGCAACCAGTGGCTGCCCATGAGTACCTCATTCCATCCTTTACATTTAGCTGCCAAGGATGTATCTTGCAACTGCAAATGCTGATTGCTAGCACAGCAATCCCAAATCAGTTAACCCTTCATCTATGGAATAGCTATAAGAGAGCCAGAGATAACAGTAATTTATATGAAAGAAATGAAAGTTTTCCTATTAGTATCACACCAGAAGTGACTCCTCGTGATGGATATTCACTGATTTCTTCTGCCATCAGCACACCGGTCTGCTTTGAGCCTGGAGATGTGTTTGGCTTCTCGCTCCCTCCCGGTAGCTCAGTGGTAGTGGGGCCACCAGGAACTGATGAAGTGGTGGGGTATAAGGTGGCAGAACCATCACATGAGTGTGACCAAAATTTACTTTTTCAATCGTCTGATGAAACCTCCCTTGATGGCCTTCCTCTGATCATTCTTAAAATAGGTAGGTCATAATGCTGTGCATGTCGGAGCCGGCAGGATGCACAATACATGCATAACTGCTGATGTACATCTGACTCTCCTATACATTATGGCACGAACATATACAATCTTACACCTTATTCTCACAGGTTCAGAGCCCAATGTCGTAGGCCCCACTTCTGTAACAATACCATCTTCCACTTTTCAAGTGACACCAACTACCAGCCCTACTGGTACTGGCCCAACTGGCCCAACTGGTACTGACGATTCCGGTACTGGGACGCCAGCTCCGAAGAAGAGTTTTCCCCTGTACATTGTTATTGCTGTCGTTCTTGGAGCCGTTATCTTCATTCTTGTAGTCTGCATCATGGTCGCATTTGTGATCATTACACACAAAAGAAGGTTGAAATGGAAGGTGGCTTCAAATGGGGTAGTCAAGCATGGCCCTTCAACTGCAGGTCAGTTCTGCAGTAGTATGTCACTTGTTTGTTGGGGTATCACAGCCTCCTAAAGTGGTAAAATGAGTACTATTACTCTATAAGTAACTTAATACTGGCTGTGAATAATAAAATGTTTTCATAATCACACAGCTGAGGGTGAAGAACGAACTAAAGTTCGTCGCACTGGTTCACTGAGCGAAATCACCAGTGTGAAACTGGAGAACATGGTCAACGCAAGAGAATGTCAAAATCCGTTCTACGATAACCCAGATGAACTAGCTGCTCTAGAAATGACCCCCAATTCGCATCTGTATCACGAGCTGACGGGTCCCAGGGATTCCGTTAAGAACACCCACTATGAAACATGCGATGAAGCGACTGAAGCCGCTGGAAAATACCTGAGGATGGCACCAGCTGGGCATGCCGGCACAGATCCAGCTGGGCAAGCCAGCTTGGATGGCTGGAGCACGGTAAAGAGTATTTATGCCGATGATTTCAGGCCCAGTCAGTGGGAGTCAGAATTTGGAGATGGGTATCACGACCCCGTTGCATTGGATCAGTTTCCTGTGAGTGGAGAGTTTATCAATCTTTCAGTTTTGTCCTTCTAAGTTATACTTTTGCTTGTTTTATTACTGAAATCCTTAATCCACAGCCCAAAGTTAGGCCCTATACACCGGACTATGACCTACCAACTGAACTTATGAAGGTGAGTCACTATTGTCTAACATTCCATTGCTGACTGACTTGTTAGATGCCTGATCTTCAGAATTATTTCACATAGATTTTGTATGGCACTACTGGCATGCATCCCATAGTGTTTATAGCCTGTGTGTATAACAATCTGGTACTTATTTACACTATATATCTCCAGGCTAACTTTGCAGTCTGTCTGTACCCTTATTTGTCTCTTGTTCCCTATAGGATGAAGGCAAACAGCAAAAGGCAAAGGCATTTTATCATGTTCTGGACGGCAGGACGCCTGTAAAGGTAAAGGGTGATTATTATAGCGGATAGCAACTTAATTAATCCTCCCATTACGCCCAGTAATGTATACACTTCAATTTTTATGGCAAATGTGCTCAATTTAGCCTGACCGCTACTACCATGTTCTGGAGGAGTCCGGGAGCAGACACCCTCCTAAGGCAAGGAGAGATAGTATGCTACATCGTGATAATATTATACAGTGTATGACTGAATATTGCGTTGACAGACCAACACAGGGCACGACTACCACGAGTTGGAAACAAGGCCCCCAACCTCAGAGAGCTCAACCGTAAGTATTGGAATCTCAGCTCCATGCATCAGTTGAGGTCACTAGCTAGCTGTGGCAAGCCATTACATCAACACCCTCACCCCACACTTGGAAGAAGTGGTACTGAAAGTACTTCTCCATATTTGATGGGATTGGCAGTTAATGAGGGCTGTATGTACAACAGCAGTGTACAAATTCTAACAAGAGGAGCTTATCAGCTAGCTAGAAGACACATGCCAGTGGTAATATCTACTCTCTGCACCTCTGCAGGACGAAGGGGATGGGAGCGTCCTACGACGAAGCCCTAGCAGCTATACGAACCCAGTGACTCTAGGAGTGGTTGCAGCCTCTAATCCCATGTTTGCCAAGGGCCAGAGTGTCACGCCCCCACATCACTATCACATGCTAGACCCAAACAGTGCCCACACAGAGGTAGGTAATGACAGAGTGCACACCGATATTGTTTACTGTAACTAATTTTAAAAATAAAATGACTTGCCACATTGTGTGTACAGGATATGGATGGGCGTGGTTCTACGGGCCAACCAATGGTGTTTGAGTGTGGGATCTATGTCCCAGATGCCGTGAGTTGGCCACATTGTCTGCACTAGATAAGGGAAAGGGATTTATCATTCAGATCAATTTTTAAAAAAATCTGGGTGACAGTTTTATGCTGATCAACTCATCCGGATACACTTGTCAGCATTACCTTTAAGAAAGGCAATGAATGATAGGGAAAATGGAACTGACAGGCCATATATATATGTTATCTCCTGATTCTTAAAATTACATTAGGGAATATTAAGAATGCATATAAGGGGGTAGAGTTGTGGTAACAATCGCTGTAGTTTTCACAGTACTGTGCTCATAAGCGGCCATCAATAGTGCTGTGTTGGTTCTGCACATGTCATGGCATGTGTTGACACCATTTGTGTATGCGTATCTTTCGAGAAGACCCTGCACCATGCTACCCTCGCTCTCGTTTCGCAGGAGGAACGCAAACAGCTCTCGGAGAGTGACAGGGGGGAGGAGGGGGCAGCTGCAATAACCAACTGGACTAACGTATGTTGCTGTTTGTCCCGTCACAGGCCCCAGGGGAATTCACTCCTAAAATGTGTTATCACAAGTGTGGGTAGTATCACTGTATGTAGTATGCCAAATATGCACTGTAGTAATCAAGGCTGTGTACAATGACTCGGGTATTGTACTAAAAGTCCTATTGTTGCAACTTTGTAACTCGTCACATGTCTGCTGACTCAGATAGTTTGGCTGTGTATGTGCGTCTCAGTGGGTGTGGCAGCTACTATTACAAAATGAGTAATCACATGACCAGTTGACAAAAGAAACTGCTGGTTAGTCTCGTGCCCAGACCTTGGCGAGGGGGGGAGGAGCCAAGGTCTGGGCACGAGACTAACGTCTGGCAGAGTTCTGTCTAGGATTTTGAGTTTGGGAGGGAAGCTTTTCATCAAAGCCCCTTAGCATGGGCTGGGGGTCTATATTATATGATTTCCAAGGTCGTCCTTCAACACTTACGTTAAAAACCTCAAGGTATTGGAGTTGCCCAGGCATGTAGAGCTGGAGTAGTTAATTGGTCATCTGATTACATACTGTACATATTCCAGCCGCCTGCCAAGGGGTTGGATGTTTCCATAGATACAAGTATGTCTCAAGTGTTCTTGAGATGCATTCATAAGGCTGCTACCCACATAAAGAGATTCATTAACAGCCTATACACTTCATCAGGAGCTTTGTAACAGCACTATGCCCTGGGACTTCATTGTACCTTCACTTATCCCGGCCACCCCAATCTGGATTACTGGATAATATTATGTGAAGCCCTATACAACCTAAGATGGCCCTAACCAAAATTACCTGAGAACAAAAGCTAAAAAAAAGTGTCATGGGCCGGATTCGAACCCAGGAACTATAATATTATGCATACATGATATTTTTGGTGTAAAGAGCCGATATGGTGATAGATAATTGGGTATTCCGGATATGAGATGGTTGTATATATGAGTGGGTGTTCACTGCACTACAGCTGGTATTGTCTCTGATAGGTATTGCTGCCAACCTAGCTGACTTGTGTGACCCATCAAGGCCTTCTAAAGGCACTGGCATTGTGTTTTACTGCAGATCAAGAGACGTGAGAGCTCCAAAAGAAGGGGGTTCTTTGAGCAGTCGGAATCTTACTGGCTGCCAGCCTCAAAGGTCACCAAACTCTATGACCAGTTTGCCCAGAAGAAGTTCCGAGAAATCCTCAGGGAACAGATTGAGTGAGTACCTGAGTCTTGCCATCTGGTAGATTTGTTTTGCTATTTGAGAGCCAATTGAAGCACTTAAATTGTGTTGCCGCCATTTTTAGTAGCTACATGTGCTTAAGGTCAAAAGTTCTGATGACATCACTAATCAGCAAATTGCTAAATTATTTTCTCCACTAAATTAGAGTTGTGTCAGTACAGGAATAAACATTACACAAGCGATAGCGCTACAGGCAGAAGCTAGCAATATTGAAAGGGACTTGAAAGTGCTGAAATAATCATGTCCTAGTGTAGAACACTAAAAGTGGTCGTCATATCCCCTCCTCCAGCATAACCAAGTACCTCGGACATGGTCAGTTTGGCACCGTGGCCCGGGCAAAGTGGTCTCTTCCGAACGAGTCTAGTATTGAGGTCGCCGTTAAAATGATGAAGCCGAGTATAGCAGAGGATGCCAAAGTGAAGTTTCTGCAGGAGGCGGCCATCATGGGTCAGTTCTCCCATTCCAATGTGGTCAAACTACATGGAGTAGTGACCGTGGGGGATCCGGTGAGTGGTGGATTAGGAGGGAGCCAGTGAGTATGGTCGAATTATTAGGTGTGAAAGAGTCAGTGAGTGATGAGGGAATGGGTAAATTATCAGGGAGTCAGTGAGTAGTGGGGGGTGGTCGAATTATGAGGGAGCCAGTGCATGAGTAGTGAGGGGTGGTCGAATTATGAGGGAGCCAGTGAATAGTGTGGGGGTGGTCGAATTATGAGGGAGCCAGTGCATGAGTAGTGAGGGATGGTCGAATTATGTGGGAGCCAGTGAGTAGTGAGGGGTGGTTGAATTATGAGGTATGAAAGAGTCAGTAAGTAGGGAGGGAGTTATCGAATTATGAGGGAGTCAGTGAAGGTGGTCAAATATAAGAGGTAGCTGGTAGCCAGTGAATGTAGATAGCCGATCAACACATAAGACGATGCTTCTTCACCTCCGATTCAGATGATGATAGTTCTTGAGCTGATGTCCCTGGGAGACCTGGGCACGTTCCTGAGGAAGGGGCACCTACCAAAGTAAGAGGGGCCTTTCCTGCAGCACTGTAAGAGCTGAGTGTCCTTAGGTGGGAGAACACGACACAGAGCTAGGTCCTCCAGTTCTGGACACTTCAGCACATGTTCCTGCAGTCAGTTTATGGGGGAAATGAAAGAGTGCTATAGCTGAAGAAGATCTATGGACTGAAAATTCTCTTAGAAAAATCCCACAGGAACACTCAAGAATGCTACATGTAGCACATAAATATTTTTTTACAAGATAAGCCAAGCCTGTCGTGTGTACACCTTTATCTCAACTGCTGTCCACTACTTGATTATAGAGAATGGGCTTATTTCATTTAGTGGTATTGATAACTTTTAGCAACCTCTTGTGAGCTTCTCAGTGCCACCTTTGTTGGACTATAAACACTGATGTAACATGCCCAATCTCCTGCTCAGTTTCATCAAAATGTCCTCACATGGGCCGAAAACGTGATCCTCACATGACTATGTTAGCAAAAGTAATAAATAGCTACATATTTCAACCCCACCCCTAGCTGGTTAAACGATGATTCCCCATGCAGCTATACATTGTAGCTTTCTTCTTGTCGGTCTAGGCCTTGAACGTTATCACTTTTAAGTATCAAATGTCGACGGCAGGCTACAGCAGCATAGCTGATAGTTACATAACCATTAATAATTACATTTTTCTCGTTGCTATGTGTATCACATTTGGATAGTTTAATGAAACTGAGCTAAAACATTACAAAATGTAGCACTGTGTACATAAGAGGTCAGGTCACTGCTGTACACCCTCCCTAGTCAACAATGTGACAATCATGTGATCCTTCCCTTCCTTGTAGACGTGGAAAAAGAGCTCAGCTCGACCCCCCAACTCTGCTCTCGTTCAGCCGACAAGTTGCCCTCGGTATGAAATACCTTGCAAGGAAAGGCTTCGTGCACAGAGACTTGGCGGCCAGGAACGTGCTACTGAACGAGAAACTATGCTGCAAGGTATGCATGTCGGCTGGATTTAAAAAAAGTGGGTGGGGCTAAGATTCTTGCCATGCCTCTCCCTCTCTAATTAACAGTGTAGTAGAGGGTTGGGTTTGTGGGAGGAGGAATAAACTTTCTGTTAATGGTAGAAACTCTCCAACTGCTCAATAAGTCTCATACCCAGATCTCTATACCTGTGAGATAGAATTTGGGTACGGAGACCTCGGTATGAGACAATATACTCATATACACTCCCAATGGTTCGAAGTTCATTAAAATTGGCTTTAAATTGTGGCTTGCTGTCCCCATATCACTAGTGTACTATTAGCCTTAATTGGTTCCAGGCTCCTGTGGGGTGAACAACTGATGAAGTAGGTTGCATAATCTGTCTTTTTACCTTCCTGCCTGCAGATCAGCGACTTTGGCATGTCCCGGGACCTGGCGGACTCAAACTATTACATGTCTAAAGGAGGCAACATTCCCATCAAGTGGACGGCTCCTGAGGTGGGTACTCCAGGCTCCAGTCTGTTCTCTGTGTTGACAACACCCCAGAACGTGACCACAACACTGCTGTTCCCAAAACTGTGCTTGTTTGGGGCATTGTGCGTTTAGTTTAAAAACATAGATTCTTATCTGTAAAAATATGTAGAAAACAAGATGGGATGGTCTCATGCAGCAAATTTTCAGAAATATTAAACACTGGTGGAGCCCCAAATGTAGTTCAACATTATATATACTGCAACATCCTTCCAGTCTGACACCCACAATGTAACCTCCCCCCCTCCTCCACCCCCCACACACACCTGTCTGCTTTCATATTTGTTAACTGCTCATCTCATACCCACACACACACACACACACACACACACACACACACACTTTCTTCCCTTCAGGCCCTCCACTATCGGAAGTACTCCACCTACAGCGACGTCTACAGCTACGGTATGCTGCTGTATGAGCTGTGGTCACTGGGACTGAAGCCTCTGGACTCCATTCCACACACTGAGGTCAGTCTCCATTCCACACTCTGAAGTCAGTCTCCATTCCACACACCAAGGTTATCACATATGGGGCTGTAACTACATGTAGCATTTAACCATATCATTTACACTAGCATAGCTAGGCAACTCTAGTAACTAGGCAACTCTAGTAACTAGGCAACTCTAGTAACTAGGCAACTCTAGTAACTAGGCAACTCTAGTGAGTAGACAACAAGAAAGAGTACATATGTCACAACTAATAAGATAGTGATAGTTTCTGCAAATTTGGATGACTAGTCATGTTATTTGTTTATCATTCAGATTCTGGTAAATAGGGTTTATTATGCACTAATTAATCATACATGGTGTAAAACACACTCCAGATTAGATATTTACGGTGATATTCTTTGCGTGTGACACATGACAATCGTATCCATAGGCTAGTTGGCCAAGGGTCTTCGCTCTCAGAAGGTGTAGCCCTAACATAGAGCCGTGGATATTATAGCTATGGTGTAGCTATGCGGTAGCCTGTGTTAATTAACGATGTTAGCTCTGATGGGGGGGGGGGGGGGGGTGTGGACCCAACACCCCTCTCTGGATCTGGCACTGTCCTGTGCAGATACTTCGCAGCCATGAAGAAGAAAAAAAAACTTTCCTCAATTTTCCCACAGCTGTGAGAACATTTGCGTGGGCAGGCCTGGGTACAAAGTTAATGTACATACTCCAGACTTGCCCCTGTCTGGGAAATAGAACAGCTGCAGTGGGGATAGGGCCAATTAATGAACTACAGAGCGTACACCTGGGCTTGCAGTCTGCACCTCTCAAGTATTGTCAGCAAATTAGTCAATACTACTACACTGTGCAGTGTAATAAACATACCATAATATTATAGTGAGAAATAATCAGTCAAATGTGGACTGTGAACATACCTTTGATATAGCAAGAAATAAATTATTCAGTCACCATGAAATTTGGAAGTCCCAGTGCGTAATGTAGGCATACACATCTGTATATATTGCTTCCGTAAGTTTCTGGAACAGAAACCCAACTGTGGGAAGTTATTACCTTGCGAATATTTCCACACTTTTGCTTTCAGTATAGCGTTGTACGTTGTGTCTACTGTTCAAGGAATACAGTTAATTACATATACATCAACTGCTGGTGTGTTCCTGCCCTATAGATAGCGGGACTGACGTCAGAGGGTTACTGCCAGCCCCCTCCCCCCGGATGCCCGAGGGAAATCTACCGGCTCATGGTCCAGTGCTGGTGAGTGGGTGGTGCAGGGCAGGGGGCCGGGGGAGGGCGAA
Organism: Phakellia ventilabrum; assembly: GCA_963921505.1. Taxonomy (NCBI): domain Eukaryota; kingdom Metazoa; phylum Porifera; class Demospongiae; order Axinellida; family Axinellidae; genus Phakellia; species Phakellia ventilabrum. The sequence continues at coordinate 498,459 of OY997392.1, forward strand.
CACTGAGTGGGTGTGGCTTCTGCAGATCTGGGTGCTGGTTTGCATGATAATGGAAGTCTTTCTGTGAGTTGGTGTACACTGGCCATATATGGACATATCAAATGGGAACCTACCTTATCTGAGGTGGACCCTAATACCTGAGGCAGGTCCCTCAGGTAAGAACCCACCTCCAAATAAGAGCCAACCTCAGGTAAGAGCCCACCTCCAAATAAGAGCCCACCTCAGGTAAGGGCCCACCTCCAAATAAGAGCCCACCTCAGGTAAGGGCCCACCTCAGGTAAGAGCCCACCTCCAAATAAGAGCCCACCTCAGGTAAGGGCCCACCTCCAAATAAGAGCCCACCTCAGGTAAGGGCCCACCTCCAAATAAGAGCCCACCTCAGGTAAGGGCCCACCTCCAAATAAGAGCCCACCTCAGGTAAGGGCCCACCTCCAAGTAAGAGCCCATCTCCTGGTAAAGGTCTACCTCAGGTATAGGATAAGAGTCCACCTCCTGATAAGAGCCCACCTCCTGGTAAGAACCGACCTCAATTAAGACCCACCCTCAGGTAAGGGCCCACCTCAGGTAAGGGCCCACCTCAGGTAAGAACCCACCCCCAGATAAGAGCCCACCTCAGGTAAGAGCCCACCTCCTAGTAATGACCGACCTCAGATAACATGAGCTAAGCAGCTACAGTCCGTGACTGAGATATCAAGTGCTATTGCTGCATTGTTTATCCACTGCCTAGTGTTGAGCACAGCAGATTTGACTAATTTGCCTTGTGTGGTCTGCTGCTGTTTCTATATAGATATCATACGTATATGGTTGTAGCAACAAATTAACTACTGCCATGCCTCGTAAATAGAGCAATGAGTCGTCTGTGATGGCTTATAGTGCACGATTGGTTGATCCCAAATTAAAGTCCAGGAAAACAGCTACTTGGGGCAGTGCTTACGTCAGATTATGACATGTTTGTGACTGGAGTACTATGCTCAGATATCAGCTGTCTGAAACCTGTTACTATACCATTGGGCCATACCAATTTAATTTTATGTTGCTTGGGTCAAAAGACCTTCCAAATATGGTCGGTAGGTTGGCTTAATAATGATAATACTAGTCACGTGACCTTGCGACATTTTACAGCGTAACGTGCGATTGGCTGCAACCAAGAATTCTACGAAGGAATTTTCCCATTTACAGCTCACAATCTCAGGCTTTTGGATGGTCTTTTCACCCATGCACTGAGCCATACAACACACTCTGTTTTCATATGGCATATTTATACATACATGCGTGCGTAATAGATCACATAATTAATTTAAAATTTTGAATCGTTTTTGCATAAAGTTGGGTCGGTCGGGCCCGAGCAACATTAAATTAAATTGGTATGGCCTTACTAGTACTGTAGCTATAGGTGACAAACTTTGTTGAAAAAAAAGGCAGTTGCAGTAGTCAGAATGTTGCATGTGCCTGCATGGACATACACTGGCTAGCACGCCTAAGATTACAATTCCAGAAACAACCTAGAGCTCTGTGAGACGGAAGTCACAGGCATGCAGCCGGCAAGAAGGGTACTTGATAGCGTCATGAATACCTATTGTTACCAGTGTTGTTGTGATATATTGGCTACCTTTTCTGCCCAACTGCGAGTTGCCAGGGTATCACCAGCCTGATGTACTCATCCTGTCTGTGAATATTGTGGAGTGGAGTCTTGAAACTGTTGTATCACTAATTACTAACTTGTGGACTGGTGATGTGACTGATTAAGGCATTGTTTTCCTTATAATGGCGATGATAGCTGCTAGAACAGTCCCGGGTGTATACCCCACCATTATCATTGCAAGCCTGGCTACTACTGGGCTTCAGGATACTCTAATTAGTTGCACAAGTAGTAATTTGGAAAATGGTTGGAACCCTACTTCATTGTGTAGATAGATTTTTGAGGAGTTGCGTATAAACTGAATCCCCCCCCCACAAACACACATAGGAATCCCAGCTACAATGACAGGCCCTCATTCCCTGACATCTGCAACTACCTCTCGGCTACGGACCGCACCCTCCTGTTGTGGACCTCAGAGGACAAGACCTTCTCAATGAGAGTCACAGAGCTGGGAGCACCACTGGATGAGAGCAAGGGACTGTATAAGGACTTGCAGCACACGTATCGCCCGGAGTGATCATGAACAAACAGCTGTGAGAGAAGTCTCCAAAGAACCTCTTTTTTTTTTGTAGGTAATCTTGTGAGTTAATTTTAAAGAGAGTGCACATATTTTTTGTTATTGGGTATTTTCATCAAAGACTGGAATCTGCTGTCATTCATCTGTAATGTATTGCTAATTTGTTTTGTAAATGAAGTAAAATCAGCACTAATGTTGTGCCTAATAATGCAATTCTGGTGATGCTTATAATTCTGCTTTATCTGAAACAATAATCCCCCTTTGCCAGCATTGCGTGTAGGTACACTGGCATCTCTGTGTAGGTATGACTGCTCAAATGAGTGGTGATCACGCTAGCAGAACAACCTTCATGCTCGGTTGCAGTTGAGTGCGCGTGTTCATAGCAAGCCCGCAAACTTCGCAACCGCTTTTATAGTGGTCCCGACCGCGGATATTTACACTTGTATGGCTGCATGCAGCGATTAATATAATGACCTTCGCCTGCAGTAGTTTATATTTTCTCAAGTCGTCTGGGAGACAAGTAACGAGTTAGAAATGGCCGGCGCTGTACCTGTGTGCTCGACTGCTATCTGTCTCAATTTGCTGTTCTTCTTGATCGGATTTGGTGAGTGAAGATAGCGGTGCAGGCTAAGGGGTGTGTGTGTTTGCATATGCATATATAGAAATTCATGAGTCGTACGTGCTGTGTAAGCTGCTAGGTACTCGACACTTTTACTATATCTTATTTCGCAGTCACATGTGTTATGGAGTAAAGATAGCGACTATGCATGTGTGGGGAATTATATAAAAAGCCAGCTAGCTGCAGTGGACATCATTGAAAGCTGCAGTATAGAAAGTATTTTGTTAGTTGTGTCTTCCAAATCAGCTGGTTGTTATTATGGCTATTGTTACGTGCGTGAATATCATTTGTCTCGGGATTTTGCTCCTCTTCAAGCCTGGTGAGCAGTCTCAGTGAAATTTTAAGGCAATACACCAAGCTGTAGAATTTTTTTATGTAGCTGTATAATGCATATTGCATTGTGTGAAGTATTCTCGTGTGTGTGTGTGTGTGTGTGTGTGGTAGACAAATTTAGGCTCCCACTCGCACAATCTAAAGCCTCATGTCTCAAACTTAGTGAGTGTTCTTTCTTTTTTAAATACCAACAAGTATTTGTAAGTACGTACTTCACAGTGAAGAGGAATGCAATGCTCTCAACCACATTGTGTTTGGAAGTACATTGTACATTGCACTGTTGTAGATGTCATTATCAAGTTTTTAGACAAACCCAAACTGCCACAAATGGCCCCAGGCTTAGATCTTGCAACCCTAAAGCAAGAGCGTAGGTGCTGCAACTTCTAAACGAGATGCAAAAGAGTGCTTACTACTTGCTGGACAATGAAATGAAAAACTTCTGTGGTGCATGTAAAAATTGATGATCAGTTGCTTCATAGCCTTTCTGACCGGATTGTAGCACATACATGTATGTAGCTGAACGTTAACATGTTACCAGACAATTTCATGTTTAGCTGGTATATCGGCAGATGGATTCTTCAGCAGATGGTTTCCTTGGCCATGTTTACTGCATAGATTTCAATACGACAGCACACAGTCTACCTTGGTCTCATGTCCAGACGGAAATTTATTGAGGAGAGTTAGACGGAGTTTCCTCTCGTATCTAGAAGAATTGCGGAAAATCTATTCAGCAACACTGCCCGGAAAAATCGCGGAAAGTCTAACCTTGGTATCACCGCCCAAAAAAACACGGAAAGTGTGCGTAGTAACATGGCCCGGAAAAAAACACGGAAAGTCTACCGTAGTACCACGTCGCGGAAAGGGGATCGAAAGTGTACCTAATAACTAACAATGCCGGAAAAAAACATGTAAAATGTACCCATGCATGAGCTGTGGCGAGGAAAAGACTGCTATCAAAACTACTAGACACTATTATAAGATTTAACCTTAATGATAGTTACTCACAAGTGCTTTATGGCTGTGGAGGAAAGAGTACTATATAAAAAAAACGCAAACCGCAGTGGAAACTTATCCTATATGCAGAGTTCATTTTGGTTGTGTTCTTCACAAGTAGCTGTTGAGAAATATAAAATTTATTGCGTCTTCCTAACCGATTTGTAGTGTCTGCAGTGCGTGGTTGTTGGTTTTTGTTCTCGTGTACTATATACTGCCTACCAACTGTACCAGCTATAGCGTAGTGAAATGAGTAGATTTGGTAGCTACTCAACCTTTCTGCTGTGTCTCCATCTCGCAACTGCAGGCCGTGTGCGTGCTGACTGCACCAGTGGCTTCAGTGACCCTGCAGACTTCCAGACGGAAGGGGCACAGTACCTGCCGGTTGAACCTGGGTCCACCCGTGATGGATTCCAGGTCATCATCCCAGAGATGAGATTCAACTGCCATGGATACATCACCAACTGGACTGCCCTGACTGTTGCCAAACCCACATTTAAAAGTCTAACACACCAATTGCACTTTCAAATCTGGCGCCGAATTGGGGAGGGAAGGTATCAGCGCATTGATGACGAGCGTATTAGGGTTCCAAATGTGGAAGGTAGCATGGAGGATGAGGGGATCCGTTTTTTTCAATTTGAAAATGCAGCCGAAGAAGGAAATAATCGAATGTATTTCCAACCTGGTGATATTTTGGGATATTATATTAAAACTTCTGTTCCCAGCGTTCAACTGCTCAGTATTGTCTTCAGAAATGCGACTCCTAGTGACGATCCCTCAGTGGTCGTAGACATGTACAGCTATCACATTTCCGCAGACGGCGAACAGCAGCTCTGTGAGATCTCCACCTGCGGAGAGAATATTACCAGATACTCTAATGTGGTGCCCCAGATATCTGTCAACTTCGGTAAGACATGCAACATTAGCACGACTGCATTGATGATGTTACAGTGTTACAATTAGTACTCATCTACGTAAATTAGCTGGTTTTTTTCACTGAAAATATATTAATTCTCTTTGATACAGAAACGATCGATCCTGCCTCCCCAACACCAGCCCCTCCTCAGTATTTCTGCTCTTCCGTCAGCTTTGAGACCTGTCTGGCTCCATCGTCAACCATAGTCCCTTCCGTTCCAAGCTCCACCCCCTGTCCCAACGACGACTGTGGCTCCTCCTCGGACACCAATTCCATTATGTTCCTGATAGCTGGAGTGGTCGCTGGGTCCTGTCTGATCATTCTGCTGAGTGTCATAGGGATCATACTCATCTGTCTTAGGCAGCGCAGCCGAAATTTGCTGGATAAAAGGAGGAAGTCGTTTCACACTAATCCCACCTATGAACGACCAGGTAGGCGAGTGTGGCTAGGTGGTTGTAGTGTTGTATGAGCATGCGTCGGTCAATAACCACTAAAATGGTAGCAAGACCGAATATGAGAACGGCACTTCAAGTCATTATCCGAAATAGCCATGCTCTCATTGAAATAATCTAGTTTTCTGTTACTTAAGGTGTTTGCACCTCACTCTACAGAAGATGTGGTCCAGCTGTCTCCCCAGCTTCTTCGCTATCAAGCCAACAACGGGGCTCTCTACACCGTCCCCAACAGGGTGGCCACTGACGAGGCAACGGCAGCGTTTGAAGAAGGAGACGCCTTTGACGATGGGGGCTTCTACGCCTCCACCTACCAGACCAACGGTCAGGTGCACACCTATCATGAGTTGGAGCAGCCCAATGGCGAACCTCTGGAGGGAAATTTCCGACGTCATGCCAGTCTCCCCTCCCGCTTTCACCACCCTCCCTTTCACCTTGAACGCCATTTTTCCGTTGCGCCGCGCCCCATGATGGAACGTCACCCGTCGCTTTTTCCTCGTAAACATCGAGATCAAGTCGCTGCCGTCTCCCAGAGTACACTGACTCAATCACCACCTGCAATTCCTCAAGCCTTGTTGGACCAGCACAGGCCTTCGGTTTCTCAAGTTTCTTTCGATAAACGTCGGCCATCCCAGTTCTCGCAGATGACCCTATCTTCCGTATTCTCTGATCCCAACCGTCGCCCCTCTACGCTATCTCGTGGCTCGACCCTCGTTTCCCAGTCCTCGATTTCCCAGTTCCCATACTCTGAATCTGAGACCAAGGCCCGGCTGGATTTTATGAAGGAAGTGACACCACCTTACCACGAGGTGACTACTCAGGAACCTCAAACGGATGTTCTGTGGGTGAGCCATATGTCGTGCAGCCTGTGATTCTTTTGTTAGCTTACGTCTGAAAGGTGCAATTGGGTTTGTTGCATATCTCAATGTCTGTGTTTTTGATATACTTGAGTAGGTTTGTCATTCCAATGGGCGGCCTCATCAGTCAGTCTGCCGCTGCTGTTCTACGTGCAGCAGTGGCCGTTGTTGCTCTGTGTGGAGTTTGTTAAACACAGATGGAGCCATTTGGTCTCAGACACACCTGTTGTGAAGTAGTCTATGTCTTCAGGCCTTTGCTGACTCTATTTGTAGCCCTGGGACTGGTTGCTTGAGGAGTTCTTTTGTTAATTAACCCCTGTACATCAATAGCCTATGAAGCCCAACAATATAATAACCTATGAAGACCTTTTGGTTTTACAAAACAGGATCAGTCTAATACAACTGACCCTGCTTTGATTTTACAAAGCAGGAACTGTTTAAAATAACTCCAATTATGGTATGTTACACGCTATCCCATCTCTCTCCCTCTCTCTCTCTTTCCGTCCACAGCGCGGCAGTGAGTACTCCCTCCCCCAGCCCCAAGTGAGACAGCTCTTCCACGCCATGGACGAAGAGGGCTTCCGGGTCCCTACAGTGGTGAGTGAGTTCAGGGCTTGGATGATATAGGTTCCTTCTCAAATTAAGGATATTGTTTATACTGTGCATGCTTCATGTTTACAGCTTGTCAGGTTCATTTCTAGCCTTGTTCCCAGGCTTGTGGGAGGAAATCACTTGGGAACAGGCTAGTGTCAAACCAGAAACTGAGTGAATTAGGGTAGCCTCTTATGGAGCTTCACTATTCCCTCTCTCTTTAGGAGGAACGCCAGGAGTACCATGGCTCCACAGTGGAGGAGATCTACTCCAAGCTACAGAGGCCTCACTCCAGGGTTAGTATCTGGCCTCTGTTTTGTCATTTCAATTTCTACATTATTTTATGTTTTCTTAACTTTGCCATTGCCAGGGTTTCACACAAGTTGGGGGGAGGGGGGAGTACTGAGCCACGTTTCTTTGAAGCATCAATCTCTGAAGCATGAATTGCTAGAGGGGTCTAGGGGCATGCCCCCCCCAGGATTTATAGGTTCTCTAAGATTGATTCTAAAGCCATTTTTGAGTCAAATTTATGCTCCTGAACAAAGATTGCTGACTGAGTAAAAAATACCTGTATCAGCAGTCTTGTAGGACTTAGGTTAGGGGAGATTTCCCCTCTCAGTATGAAACCCTAATTGCTGACCATTTTCCTTTCTATCTCTAGTTGTTATTAGTAGCCCTATCTACTAGACAGTTATTTTTTGTCTCTAGTTGTGTTATTTCCCCCCTTGCGTATGCTTATGTAATCGTTGGATTGACAGATATTATGTTGGCAGATGAGCCCACCTCTCACCCCTCCTTGCCCCCCCCCCCCCCCTCCTTGTTCCCCCCACAGAGCCGAGATAGCCGTGACACGACATTCTTTGAGCAGGCGGAGATCTACTGGGAGCCCTCCAAGTCCACTGCTGAGCTCTACAACCAGCTGGCCTTGAGGAAATTCCGAGAGATACAGCGTAGTCACATCAGGTGGGAAGAAGAGGGACCAGTGGCTGGGGCTGTGTTTGTGTGGGTGTCGGAGGGTGTGTGTGAATCTGCATAGGGGCCAAACCTGCTTTAATGTATCAAGTGTTTGTGTATCGCTATTACCTGGCTTTTATTTTTCTATAACTTCTCTGTTTAGAACGGTTTTGGTCGGGTTAAGACATCTGACTCTAGCCTGAAGGCAATCCCCAGCTGGCTCCCAGCTTGATTCACTTACAATGCCTCTCCATATCCAGCATGTAAAACTGCCATTGTTTATAATAAGCATAATATAAGACGTCATTGTTCGTAACACGCTGGAGCTCACGGTTGCTCACGTGATGCCAGTTTTTCAGTGGCTATCGTTCTGAATATGAATGCACTCTGTTGTTGCGTCGCTGTGATAGAAGGAAGTGTGCCAGCTGTGGTGTCGCCCCCACGGCAATGCTGCTGTGTGGTTGTGGGGGTGCCTAGTCCCAGCAGCTGCTACCTCTTCCTGGCCAATGTCAAGCCTCATTGGGCCAGGACTCCAGGCTGGGACGGTTCACTGCTCTCTGGGGGGCAGTGGCTAATTAATGGGCTGGGGATAATTGGAAACCAGCCAAGCTTGAAATGTTCTTTTGCTCAGGGAACATGCCTTCCTCCCCATGATCTAGTAACTGGCTCTGTTGCTGCACTCCTACACACTCTGTAGTGTTTGCTGGGATAGCTTTGCTTGGGTGTTAGGAATTCACCCGAAGGCACTCGTGCATTTCATTGAGCGTGTGCTTATCGAGAGTGTGTAGTAACGTAAAATGGCACAAAATTCTATATTAGCGGAAGCACGTGTTAAAATGGTATCCCTGTGAGTTAAATGGATGCTGTCTTTGAACTGTGTTGCACTTAATTATAGAGCAGATTACTAAAGGTATAACACTTAAAACCATAAATAGACTAATTAGCATAATTTGATAATAATATTCTGTATTCTGTTGTGGTTTTGTGTAGCAGCTCCAGTGTACTGTAATAATAGGGTTGCTGTCCACAGAATCCCCAGTATAGAGACGGAGGGGACTAGGAAGACTTTGAAAGCACATTGGGTAATAATTTTGACTAGTGTCCACAAAAGAAAGGGGCTGTTAGAGGATGGACCAGCTCAAACTGAAAACTGTGGCTACAATATTAAAAAAAACACTACATCACATGTTGGAGATGATGTCAGCATTGTTGCAACCAGCTACTGTACCTACAGTAGCACAGTGCATAGTATAGGTGCCTTGAGCTCTTGCTTAGCTCACTCAGCATTGGGGTCACAACAGAGCACAGTACTCAAACACACTGACTGATGGCTGAGAAAGAGTGTGCCATCTCTGGAAGGAACCAGAGCAAATCACCTGGAAAGCCAGGCACTTGAGTAGCTAACTGGAAGACGGTATTTGTGTGATTGTTAATGATCCAGAAATTATTCCCGGAGCCAATGTTTCAAATGGCCTGTAGGCTATTTACATGAGGTTAGGGTGAAGGTTCTTTTCTCAAACTGAAAGTATTTCAGCAAAAGAAAAATTATTCCTCTCAGATTTGTTTACATCGTCTCGCTCTCTCTCTCTCTTTCTCTCGTTTCTCTTCCCTCTAGTGTCGGCATGTGCCTGGGTACTGGGCATTTCGGAACGGTACAAAAGGGGGAGTGGCAGATCCCTGGGGGCTCGATGGATGTGGCCGTGAAGATGCTGAGGCCCGATGCTCCGGAAGACGAGAGAGTCAAGCTGCTGCAGGAGGCAGCCATCATGGGGCAGTTCCTGCATCCCAACGTCGTTAAGCTGCATGGAGTAGTGACTGTTGGAGAACCAGTGAGTTGTTAGCAACACCCCATATTAGTTGAATGGAACTCACTTAAAATTGATGAGGGCTTTGAATTTAAATTTGTTAGATACTACTCCCACCTCCCAATGAAGAGAAAGAAATTTTGCAGTAGAAATTATGTAAATTGCTGTGTACTAGTCTTGTGAGAGAACCATTTATTTGTATACTTAAGTGATGGAGCTCACGCAAATTGAAAATTTCTGTTATACTCCACCAAAGCTTGAACATTCACCATTAGTATCTGATATCATTGGAATTACCCCCCCTCCTCCCCTACAGCTGATGATCGTACTGGAGCTGATGCCCAAGGGAGACCTCAAGGCATTCCTCAGAAACTTCCAGAAAAAGTGAGAGAACACTGGCTGTATGTACAGACTGAGTGTGTTCATTGCACCAACCAAGCAACCATGCCTGTGGGGTAACAATGGCATAACGTTGACCTTACCATTGCATTACTGAGCATGCACGTGTACTTACCCTCGGCCCCTGCTCCTCCCAGGCTGATCCCTCCGGACCTTCCCGCCGTGTTCCTTAACTTCTGCCGGCAGATTTCCTTTGGCATGAACTACCTCTCCAACAAGGCCTTTGTGCATAGAGACCTGGCGGCCAGAAACATCTTTCTGACTGATGACCTCTCTTGCAAGGTGAGAAAGAGAGTAGAGGTAGATGTTGTTAACTACACCATGGCTCTGTGATAGTATATACTCTAGAAGACTCTTTCGTGTTTCAACTAATGGCCAAAGACTTATACCACATGTGCCTGCATGAATATAGGGACGGTCCAACAGCAAACGTAGACCTCACAAGCTACCAGTGCTAACTACATGTACGTAGCTAAGGCCTTTTGTCATACAGTGAAGGTAGTTAGCTGTGTCATTCCGTGACGTCCCTGCCCCTCCCTCCCGTCCTGCCCAGATCGGAGACTTTGGAATGGCCAGAGACCTCTCAGGGGAGGACATCTACCACTCCAGGGGAGGCAAGATCCCCGTCAAGTGGACTGCACCTGAGGTTAGCGCATGCTGGGTTCTCTTAGCACTTAATCTTCATCGCTGTCAACTATAGATTGCTGCTAGAATGCATTTTACCATCACTTGTATAACCCATCTTTGCCACGTAAGCTCATATGACCCCCAGTTGTCCTATCCCATATGACCCCCGGTTGTCCTATCCCATATGACCCCCGGTTGTCACGGTTGTCCTCCCATTCAGGCTCTGAACTACAGGAAATATTCCACAGCCAGCGATGTGTGGAGCTATGGGATGCTACTGTTTGAGATCTGGTCGCTGGGTCGGAAGCCATTTGAAAGGATCTCATCACAGTCGAAGGTACAACATGCTAGAATGTACTTGGTGTACTATTACAGAGGTGTGCAAATTGGTTGTCTGCTGGAAATGGGCAGAGGCTCTGAAGTGGTTAATTAGGCTGTGACAAAAGCTAACAACTGGCAACTTCCTTTGACTATTGCACTGGAAACCAACTTGCAAACCTGGAGTTATAGAGCAAAAGTGCAGAGTAGGTTGGACTTTGTACCCCAGCTTTTTTAGTTCATTTTCCCTAGCCCCACCCACTTTCTAGCTTCCTGTGGGTGGGGCTAATAGAGGGTAGGCACCATTGTACCAATGTTCATTTTTTTGAAAGCGCTCAGATTTGACATCAATTCCCTCCCTCAGTTGATCAATCTGATCAGTAGCGGACACTGCCAGGCCCCGCCCCCAGGATGCCCCCGGGCCATTTACCAGCTCATGGTCCACTGCTGGTAAGTCAGCGATGTCACCATTATGTAATCCAAATATTCTTCAGTGATCTGATTAGTCCGAGTTTGATGACCAGTCTCCACTCCATAACATCCAGTAATTTCAAGGACAGTTAGTGCCCACCATATCATTGCCTCGTACCCAGGCCACGCGGAAAAAAAAGAGTGGCCTGGTATCCACCGTTCGTGTATGCGCGAGAATTTACGGAATAGGATCAGTAAATGTATCCGTGAACGGTCTTAGTCACATGCCTAGGAGTAGTACGGAAACAGTATACGGTATAGTAAGCGAAAGAACTAAAAAACAGGCTTTCTACAACTGAAAATGCAGTCACCCTTGGTAAAACGGCCTGTAATCATCTATCTGCTACGATTATGGTAGCTATCTTACCGTAAAAAGTCGGAAGCGCCTCTCTCCTGACAATGTTGTGAGCTGCTCGATTCTCAATCGCAGATCTGGCCTTCTAGGCTTTCCAGCGGCAAACAGGACCCAAGAGTTGAACTACCGCTCACTTTCTGGGCATCTATCTGGCGAAAAACCATTCTACAGGCTAGCAGAATCAACAAACCCGCTGTATCATTGCCCAAACTTGGTAGGATGGTTAGAAAAGCTGCTGGGTGTAGCCACTAGAGCCACATATGGCAGCTGGCCAGGTACTCCAGACTGTAGGTGGTTAGGAATTTAGCCTAATGGAAAGTGTAGTCAGTTACCTTCCAAAATAAAAGGAATGGCATCGATTTGTTGGAGTAAACAGACTTTGTAGGTCTAGAAGGAGAATGGTGGGCAGGGAGGAATAATTACTGTAGCCAGGTCTGCAAAACTTCAGACCAATAAAAATATAGCTATATCGAAAGAATAAAGAGTTGAGTATGTATGAAGGTTAATTATTTTAGATTGTTGTTCCATGAGCAGTGTTTAGATTTAACTCTCTCTAAAGAAATATTTCATGTTCCAGTAGTTGACATTCTCCCCCCCCTCCCCCCTCCCTCCTCCCCTCAGGCACCCGGTAGCCTCCCACCGGCCCTCCTTCTCCGAGGTGTGTGACCACCTCAGTGTCTCTGATGAGGTGCTGCTTAGCTGGACCAGCTCTGACCAGGTCAGTGCAGCTGGAGCCACACCCATTGGGCCAGACATGGGAAGCTTAGGTGTACACTGCACAGGCTGCCTGTGTACACCATTACCTCCAGTCAAGTACATTGCAAACCACGATTGGGCCCTAATTATTGGTACAGGCACAAGGTAATAGAATTACAATCCATGAGAGATTTCAAGGCCACAAACTACAGTGATTGTCATGAATATTAAGAGACTTAAAAGTCAGTTTTCAGTATCTAGTGGATTTTAGTAATTAGTAAACTGCTTGTTTGTGGCAATGATACTGATTTGATCAACCTCAGTAACACTGTGGGCAACTCCTCTCACCTATCCCTGAGCTACAAGCCACATGTACTGAGCCCCTCCCCCCTTCCCTCTCAGGTGGTGTCCAACAGAGTGACGGAGCTGGGAGCCTCCCTCTCTGAGGCCAGGAACCTCTACCCTGACCTGCAGTACACCTATGACACCACCTCGTAGGCAGTCAAAGAACTCTTGTTTGTTTCACTTATGTTTGTTTAGTGGAGTTTGGTGTGTAGTGCGGCCAACGGTGATCAGCCAGCCATTATTGTATGTACAGCACCTACAATTTTAATATCTCTTCTGCTCATATCACTTGATCAAGTTATCGTGAGTTTTCCATTATCCTTCACTTTATTTTTATGCCATTATAGTATCACTCTGTATAAGCCTAGTTTAAAGATGATTCATGTATCGCCGGGTGTGACTGAGTTCAATGAAGGTATAATTGTGTTCAGGTCTATTGCAATGTAATCACTTCCAGTGCCTGTATCCTCTCTGTCTCTGTGTTGTTAGTTCATGCTAATTCAGGTCACTGTATTTTTTCCCATCACTACTCACATTAATTGTATTCACTGTCCTAATCTACTGCGCATGCAGTGCGAAGCTACCAGCCCAGCCTGCACTCCAGCTTTTGCCGCAGAAGGGGGTGGGCCTGAGATATGCTTTGCACTAGCCTCATTCCCAGGCCCACCCCCTCCTGCGGCCATGCGGGGTGGGGCCTACATAATACTGAAACCACTTGTTAATAAATGACGTCATTATACTCGACGATCGATCGTGATCGAATTGTCGAATAACCCCAGGGGAACGTTACATACAGGAATATTACGGACATTAAAATGACTTTAAAAACTGAAAGTTCATACTCGCTAGTGAGCCCATCATATCCGGTGTGACTTCTTTATGCACGCACGGTGACACACGGTCTTCACCAGGCGCTTCATCCGCTTAATGCAGCGAGGTCCTTCGTCCAAGGCGGCATCCCATAGTCTCGGTCTCTCCCATCCAGCAATCCGAAGAAGCTATACGCGATCTGTGGCCAGCTGACGTCACACGTAATATATACGATCCGAGTCAAGATAGATGCATCTGCTGCTGGTCACTGTGGTTTCCCTGATGCTCGGGAGTACAGGTACGCTATAGGCTTTGTAAATACTGCCGTTGGTCTAGTACCTTTGGTGTGTTAATACTCTTGTGGTGAGGATTGAGGTTGTGTTTTCACAGTAAATTATCTCAAGTTTGTTACTATTTAGAGGAATTTAATTCTTTTACAACAGATGGACAACTATGCTCAACGCCAGTGAGTAACATCCCACCGTTTCAAAACCAGACTAACAGAATTATACAAGCTGATCAGATCCAGGTCATCATACCTGCCTACACCTTCACCTGCCATGGCAGGGTGGTCCAGTGGGGGGCGTGTGTGGAGCGAGGGGGAGGGGGGGAAAGATATGACATTGATTTCCAAGTCCTGAGGCGGTCACCAGTTTCAGACCCAGGAGTTGATTGCTACTCTCTGGTTGGGTCAAACCTCATTGAAGGTGGACAGCCAGTTGGACGCTGTATTATATATGATGTACCAGTGGAGGAGCAGGTTCTTGTACAGCCGGGTGATGTGGTGGGATTCTTCTCTGATAACGTAAATAGAGAAGACAATAACGGTGTGCAGGTGGTTGAAAACAGACCAAATGTTGTTGTGCACTATAGACCACTTGACGATCTTCCAGCCACAACCCCAGGGAGCTGTATGTTTGTTGTTGGACCCGGTCAAATTAATTTAACAGTTACGGGTGCACCTGTTATCACTGCCGAAGTGGGTGAGTAAGTTATTACCTTGCTTTTTTTCTTGATCAAAGATTCTTACACAATTGTATGTGTATAACACTTAATGCTACATTACAGTCACCAGTGACATCATGAACCAGTAGCCATGTATCAATCCTCTTTATTCTGAAAAATGCTGGAGCAGGTGAAGCATACAAATCAGGACTAGCCAATGCAACCAGCAGAAATATTTATATTATAGTGTGTCATCATAGGAGCTTCACTATAATTGTGGCATAGTATGATATCAACTTGTTCTAAGGAGGCTTCACAAAATCGCTGTCCCTTCCCCAGAGGAGCACAGCTGTGTCTTAGCTACGTCCTTCTTGGCAGCCTAGGATATTATACTATGCATAAGTCATCAAGAATTAAGTACAGAGGCTCGAAAGTCACCATTTTGGTGAAACGGCTAGCATCAAGTCATAAGCAAAAAGCAGTGAATACTTCGAATTCTCAGCAACTGTAGCCAGCATGAAGTACCTGTGAAAGCCACCAAATGTTTTACTGACAACATGGCCACATGCATAGACACACGGAAATGCAACAAAGATGGAGAGCAATAGCTTACCATGCTTTTCTGCGTTGATTATCCAGGATTTACCATGTGTTGCCTCTGACTCCCAGATACCAGCCCTATACCACAGTTCTGCTCAGCACCGGTGGATAATATTCCTGTGTTTCGAGACCAGAGGGAGAATCCAGACCAGGTTGACAGAGTCCCTCTACCGCTTGATCGGATCCAGGTCATCATACCTGCCTACACCTTCACCTGCCATGGCAGGGTGGTCCAGTGGGGGGCGTGTGTGGAGCGAGGGGGAGGAAATGAGATTTATGACATTGATTTCCAAGTCCTGAGGCGGTCACCAGTTTCAGACCCAGGAGTTGATTGCTACTCTCTGATTGGGTCAAACTTCGTTGAGAATGGACGACCTGGTGCTCCAGTGGATCGCTGTATTGTGTATGATGTACCAGTGAATCAGCAGGTTTTTGTACAGCCGGGTGATGTGGTGGGATTCTTCTCTGATAATGTAAATAGAGATGACAATAACGGTGTGCAGGTGGTTGAAAGCAGAGATGATGTTGTTGTGTACTATAGAGAACGTGACACTATTCCAGCCACAGACCCAGAGAGCTGCATGTTTGTTGTCGGACCTGGTCAAATTGATTCAATGACTGTGGGTGCACCTGTTATCACTGCCGTAGTGGGTGAGTTCATAAGAGATAGACCAAATAGCAATTTAATGCTAATACAAAATCAATGACATTGTCATGAGTCTGTATCTTAGTAGCCATGGCCCAATCACTACATATCAATCAAATCTTTTTCGTCCCCTGCTAGCCTCATTCCCAGGCACTAGTGGAGGGGAGAGTACTCTTCCCCCGCAAGAGCCTGGGAACGAGGCTGTCCCCTGCGTGTGCAGCCAGCCAGGGTTGGCTTATGAGACTACATTAACTAGAGGATAGTAATGACATAGCTACAGATGTTAGACTGGTAGAAACAAAGACAATGTATGTGATCTTGAGGGTGGAGGAGCGTGGTTAGCTTCATGGGGATAGGATCGGATATGAAGTCAGGGAATTTCTATATGCCTGACACATCTCAGAAACTCCTCACCCTCTGCCCTGCACAGAATCAGTATTTCTGACCACTTCTGTGGCCCCCTCACCAACTCCACCTGTTCCACCTGTGGTGCAGACACCACCACCTACTGCTCCAAACACTGGCTCATCAGACTCCCCACCATCGGGTGGTGGTGAGGGTGGCAGCAGTAGCACCGTGGCCATCATAGCTGGTATTGTCGCCGGATCATCTGTTCTCATTCTGCTGATGATTATAGGGGTCATCATTGTCTGTATCAGACAGCGGATGACAACTTCTAAAAGATCTGGTAAGTTATTTGCATGGCTAAAATTGTGTGTAGCAGACTCACATATTTATTGTATCAACCATTATTGTTACAGTCATTGTAACTGAAAGGAATGAGGCTTACATGACAAATACCGCTGTTGAAAGATCTGGTGAGTGTCTTGCCTGAATGGGTGGCTGCAAATAGTGTGTTACCAACTCCTATGTTCATTGTATTCTTGCAGTCGTTATAACTAAAAGAAATGAGGCTTACGTGACAAATGCCGATGTCATCCCAACAGCTGGGAATGAGGCCTATGGAGTGGTAGGATTGGAGGATATGAATTCCTCAAATAAAGAGGACACCACTGATTGCTCATACGAGACCAGCCACCTCTCTGAGGGACCTCCGTGTGATGAGTATGATTATGTTCGCTGATGGACCTTCCATATAGCAGGATTTTTTTGAAGGAAAATATTTTCAAGAATTTCACGGCTTTGTGACTGTTTGGCCTTTTATGCCGGTGATTCGTGAAAAATCTCTCCCTCGACGCTATATGATAGTACTTCACTAAAGTTTCAACTGTGAAGGTGATCATTTATACCTAGTACAGTTTATGGATTGTGTATCACAACAAACCAACAAGTACAGCCATTTTGTATAATATCAATTTGGTATTGTCCAAGTTATATTAAGTCAATTTTACTTGCAAATCAGTCATGTAACTATCCATCAGAGTGGCAGAACTGGCTATATGTGTAAGAAATGAATTCAATGAAGGTATAATTGTGTTGTTCAGGTCTGCTGCAATATAATCACTTCCAGTGCTTGTATCCTCTCTGTCCCTGTGTTGCTAGTTCACACTAATTCAGGTCACTATTTCTTCCCCCATCACTGCTTACTGTCCACTAAGTATGGGTGGTCAGTGAGTGCAGAGCTCAGAGTATTCCTCATAAAATTGACATAATTTTTATGGAAGGCACTGATAGAAGCACATTAAAAAAAGAAAAGTACTATTTTTTATGCTGCCATGCGGGGTGGGGCCTGCATAATGAAACCAATCACATGCAGCTAATTATCATTAGTAATAATGACGTCATTATACTCGACGATCGATCTGTGGCCAGCCAGCTGAGCTTTAATAATACTGGCTCGAGTCAAGATGCCTGTGCTGCTGATCACTGCGGTCTACCTGATGCTCGGGAGTACAGGTACGCTATAGGCTTTGTAAAGACAGCGTTGGTATAGTACCTTTGGTGTGTTAATAATCTTGCGGAGAGGATTGACGTTGTGTTTTCACAGTAAATTATCTCAAGTTTGTTATTTGAAGGAATTTTATTCTTTTACAGCTGATGGACAGCTATGCTCAACACCAGTGAATAATACTCCCACGTTTGGAGACCAGGACCGCAGAGTCCCTCTACCACTTGATCGGATCCAGGTCATCATACCTGCCTACACCTTCACCTGCCATGGCAGGGTGGTCCAGTGGGGGGCGTGTGTGCAGCGAGGGGGAGGAAATGAGATTTATGACATTGATTTCCAAGTCCTGAGGCCATCACCAGTTTCAGACCCAGGAGTTGATTGCTACTCTCTGGTTGGGTCAAACTTCATTGAGAATGGACGGCCCGGTGCTCCAGTGGATCACTGTATTGTGTATGATGTACCAGTGAATCAGCAGGTTCTTGTACAGCCGGGTGATGTGGTGGGATTCTTCTCTGATCACGAAGATAGTGGCAATAATAATGATGGTGTGCAAGTTTTTGAAAGCAGACCAGATGTTGTTGTGCACTATAGACCACTTGATGATCTTCCAGCCACAACACCAGGGAGCTGTATGTTTGTTGTCGGAGGTGATCAAATTAATTTAGTGACTACAGGTGCACCTGTTATCACTGCCATAGTGGGTGAGTAAGTTAATACCTTGCAATTTTTCTTGATCAAAGATTCTTACACAATTGTATGTGTATAACACTTAATACTACATTACAAAGTCACCAGTGACATCATGAACCAGCAACCATGTGTCAGTCCTCTTTATACTGAAAAGTGTTGGAGCAGGTGAATCGTATAAATTAGGACTAGCCAATATATGCAACCAGCAGAAATATTTATATTGCATAGTGTGTCATCATAGGAGCTTCACTATAATTGTGGCATAGTATGATATCAACTTGAGATTTCACAAAATCACTTCCCCTTCCACAAAGGAGCACAGCTGTGTCTTAGCTACGTCCTTCTTAGCAGGGTATTATACTATGCATAAGTCATCAAGAATTAAGTACAGAGGCTCGAAAGTCACCATTTTGGTGAAACGGCTAGCATCAAGTCATAATGCAAAAAGTAGTGAAAAATTCTCAGCAACTGTAGCCAGCATGAAGTAGTATCTGTGAAGGCCACCAAATGTTGTACTGGCATCATGGCCACATGCACAGACACACGTAAATGTAACAAAGACAGAGAACAGTAGCTTACCATGCTTTTCTCCCCCAGATACCAGCCCTATACCACAGTTCTGCTCAGCACCGGTGGATAATATTCCTGTGTTTCAAGACCAGAGGGATAATCCAGACCAGGATGACAGAATCCCTCTACCACTTGATCGGATCCAGGTCATCATACCTGCCTACACCTTCACCTGCCATGGCAGGGTGGTTCAGTAGGGGGCATGTGTGGAACCAGGGGCAAGCTTTGAAAGATATGACATTGATTTCCAAGTCCTGAGGCAGTCACCAATTTCAGACCCAGGAGTTGATTGCTACTCTCTGGTTGGGTCAAACTTTGTTGCCAATGGACAGCCTAATGATCCTGTTCATCAAGTGGATCGCTGTATTGTGTATGATGTACCAGTGAATCAGCAGGTTTTTGTACAGCCGGGTGATGTGGTGGGATTCTTCTCTGATAATGTAAATAGAGATGACAATCATGATGGTGTGCAAGTGGTTGAAAGCAGACAAGATGTTGTTGTGTACTATAGAGAACGTGACACTATTCCAGTCACAGACCCAGGGAGCTGTATGTTTGTTGTCGGACCCGGGTCAAATTGATTCAATGACTGTGGGTGCACCTGTTATCACTGCCGTAGTGGGTGAGTTAATGAGGGATAGACGAAATAATATAAAATCAATGACATTGTCATGAGTCTGTATCGTAGTAGCTATGTCTCAATCACTACATATCAATCAATCAATCAAATCTTTTTCGTCCTCTGCATGTGCAGCCAGCCAGGGTTGGCTTATGAGACTACATTAACTAGAGGATAGTAATGACATAGCTACAGATGTTAGACTGGTAGAAACAAAAATACTACAGTTTTAATGGGATAGGATTGGATATTGAAGTCAGGGAATTTCTATATGCCTGACATTATAAAGTTTCTAATCACATCTCAGAAACTCCTTACCTTCTACCCTGCACAGAATCAGTAATTTTGGCAACTTCTGTGGTCCCCTCACCAACTCCACCTGTTCCACCTGTGGTGCAGACACCAACTCCTCAAAACACTGGCCCATCAGACCCCCCACCATCAGGTGGTGGTAATGGTGGCAGCAGTAGCACCGTAGCCCTCATAGCTGGTATTGCCACTGGATCCTCTGTTCTCATTCTGCTGATAATTATGGGGGTCATCGTTGTCTGTATCAGACAGCGAATGACAACCTCTAAAAGATCTGGTAAGTTATTTGCCTGAATGTATGGCTAAAATTGTGTGTAGCAAACTCATATATTTATTGTATCAACCGCTATTGTTACAGTCATTGTAACTGACAGAAATGATGCTTACATGACAAATATCGCTGTTGAAAGATCTGGTAAGTCTCATGCCTGAATGCATGGCTGCAAATAGTGTGTAACAGTCTCATATATTTATTGTATCAATCACTATTGTTACAGACATTGTAACTGAAAGGAATGAGGCTTACATGACAAATACCGCTGTTGAAAGATCTTGTAAGTCTCTTGCCTGAATGGGTGGCTACAAATAGTGTGTTACTAACTCCTATGTTCATTGTATTCTTGCAGTCGTCATAACTAAAAGAAATGAGGCTTACGTGCACGTGACAAATGCCGACGTCATTCCAGCAGCTCTGAACGAGGCCTATGGAGTGGTAGGATTGGAGGATATCAATTCCTCAAATAAAAAGGACACCGCTGATTGCACGTATGAGACCAGCCACCTCTCTGGGGAACCTCCGTGTGATGAGTATGATTATGTTCGCTGATAGACCTTCAGGATTTTTTGAGGAAGAATATTTTTATGAATTTCGCGGCTTTGTGACTGTTTGGCCGTACATGCCAGCTGCAGTGATTTATGAACAACCTCTCCCTCGAAAAAAACCCCGCTATATGATAGTATTTTACTAAATTTTCAACTGTGAAGGTGATCATTTATACCTAGTACAGTTTGTGGATTGTGTATCACAACAAACCAACCAGTACAGCCATTTTGTGTGTAATATCAATTTGTATTGTCCAAGTTATATTAAGTCAATTTTTACTTGCAAATCAGTCAGTAACTATATCCATCAGAGCGACAGAACGTGTAAGAAATGAAAAAAAAATTGTGTCACTGGTACCCAGTGTGACTGAAGGTATAATTGTGTTGTTCAGGTCTGTTGCAATGTAATCACTTCCAGTGCCTCTGTCTCGGTGTTGTTATAATTGAGGTCACTGTTTCTTTTCCATCACTACTCACATTAATTGTATTCACTGTCCTAATCTACCACACATGCTGCGAAGCTAAGCCCAGCCTGCACTCCAGCTTTTATCGCAGGAGGGGGTAGGCCTGGGAATGAGGCTAGTGCAAAGCATATATACCTGCACATAATCTTAGTGTATACCAGGCCACCTGCTACAAAGTCCACTAAGCAACGACAAGTAGCTATGGACAGTGAGTGCAGAGCTCAGAGTATTCCTCATATGGAAGTCACTGATAGAAGCACATAAAAAAGAAAGGTCCTTCTGCTTTAAACCAGGATGGACTCTAATTGATCAATTCACCCTTTAATTAATACTCTAGCGTGTTTACTTAGGATTATCACAGTCTCGTTCCCAGCCGACTTTTCATCGTCTGGGAACAGGACTTCTGGGCTCAGGCCTTACAATTGCAAAGATTCTCAGAATCTAACTGCATTCAGTACCATTGGCCATTTATTTGCCATGCGGGGTGGGGCCTGCTGAAACCAATTAATTAAGACTCATTAGTATATTGTTGTAATAATCAGTTACTAGATGAGGTTGAGAAAGCTGGGCTTGGTATAATCATTAAGAATGATGTTAAGGTTGGGGGACTAATGTTTGCAGATGATTTTGTTGGTTTAACTACTAATGCGGAGGATTTACAAAAGTTGATTAATGTAGTACAAGGGTTTTGTAACAAATGGAGGTTGAAATCTAACATCAAAAAGAGTGCTGTTGTGGTATTTTCTAAGGTGGCTATTACAGATATGTGTGCGTGGAAGTGGGGAGATAACGTAATTCCAAGGGTTGTAAGTTACTGTTACTTGGGGATTGAATTTGCTGAGAATGGGTCATGGGATAGTCATGTACAGAAGGTAATTGATAATGGGAAGAAAAAGCTTAATCGTTTGCACCGGTTTGTCAGTAATAGAAATATCAGTACCGTTGCAAGGAGATTATTGTTAGTTTCAGTACTTCGTCCTACTTTAGAATACGGTAGTGAAGTGTGGGCTTGTAATAAACGGCAGACAGCTTCCTTAGAATCCATTCAGCTAGGAGCAGCTAAGAAGATACTTGGCTGCTCTTCCAAAACGTGTAATGAAGCGGTAAGGGGAGATATGGCCATGGGGTTAGAGTCCTTGAAAGGGAGGAGGGATAGAAGCAAACTTAAGTGGTGGTATAAAGTCAATAAGTTGGATATTGAGCGGTATCCTAGAGTACTATTAGATGCGGAGTGGGAAGTGAAACCATGTAGAGGTAGGCAAAGGAAAACTTGGATGAAAGTAATTAATGAATTGCTGCTGCAGTTAGATTTAGATAGTCAAGAGGTATTAGCTGCAGATAATATTAATTTGTTTTTAGATACGGTAGACGAAGCGTTGAGGGATAGAGAATACAAGGACTTTAATGACAGCTTGAATACTAAAGTTAAGTTGAATCTGTACAAGTCTTTCTGTAAGGAAATAGAATTCAAGAATTATTTGCAGGGGGTAGGTGATCCGGGTACAAGATTATTGTTTAAGTTTCGGTCAGGTACGAACGGTCTGAATGAAGAGTTAGGAAGACATAGGGGTAAAAATGATGATAGGCAGTGTAAATTATGCAGGGGTGAATGTGAGAGTGTGGTACATGTTCTCTGGGAGTGTCCAGCATATGACAGCATTAGAAATAATTTCATGGTAGAATTAGAAAATCTATTGGGGGGGGAGGTTTGGGGAGTTTAGTACACTTGATAATTTTAATAAGGCAAGTTTTATTTTAGGATTTGAGAATTGGAACAGGGATAATTTTAAAGCATTATTAAAGCTAGTTAAGAGCTTTGTATTATTGATATGGGAGACTAGGAAGAAGGAATTGTATGGTGATCAGGATTGTGTGGTCTCTGGTTGTTCTTGCTCTTGTCCTCTGACTGGAGGTCTTACAAGCTCCGCCTGCGTCTGTGGGTGCGTGGTCAATGGCGTAAGCGCTACGGCAGCAACATGAGTATATTATTGGGGCGAGCCTGAGCGAGCCCCACACTAGCGAGTCGAATTCTGCCCCCGCGTCTATATGTATATATATGTGGTGACCGCGGTACGTACGTCTTACCGAATCTGTGTACAAAATTCTATTTTTGCGTATTATGCATTACGTAAGCACCGTTACGTAAGCTATAAGAGCTGTGACTGCAGAAACTGTACCTGCAGCTAACTGAAAAAGTGACTGTACCTGGAACTAACTGAAGACTGCAAAAAAAACAACAACTGTAGCTGGAACTGACTGAAAAACTGACTGCAAAAAAACTGTACTGGGCCTGGAACTAACTAAAAAAAACTGGCTGAAACATCTGCTTTTACATTTTCCTGTTGACCAACCAAATTCTCTCTCTTAACTGCCTAGTTAAAAAAAACATTCTCATTGGTCAGTTTACCTCTGACTACCCCTATGAAGAGGATTCTAGCCTCCCAGCAGACCAACTGGACTAAACCGGCTAATCCAGTGCTTTTGCCCCAAGAAGTGAATGCTTAAGGACTTCAAAGAATCATTCACCCACCCATTTTGCACATGATTGGTATGTTCACATGCCAGGACAAGCATATACATGTACCAAAATTATTTTAAATCATATTGCAATAACTCCATGCATGTATACTGTGCACTCTGCTGTTGGTAACTACCGTCCATACTTGATGCTCGGAAATTATGGGATTAGTGAATCAGCCATTGGAATAGTAAAACCTTTGGTATGTTAATACTCTTGCAGAGAGGATTGAGGTTGTGTTTGCATAATTATTTCAAGTTTTGTTATACTGAAGCTAATAATTTTTCTTTACAGCTGATGGACAACTATGCTCAGCACCAGTGAACAACACTCCCCCGTTTGGAGACCAGGGTGACAGAATCACTTTACCACTTGATCGGATTCAGGCCATCATACCTGCCTACACCTTCACCTGCCATGGCAGGGTGGTCCAGTGGGGGGCGTGTGTGGAGCGAGGGGGAGGAGGGGAAAGATATGACATTGATTTCCAAGTCCTGAGGCAGTCACCAGTTTCAGACCCAGGAGTTGATTGCTACTCTCTGGTTGGGTCAAACCTCATTGAGGATGGACGGCCAGATGGAGGCTGTATTGTGTATGATGTACTAGTGGAGGAGCAGTTTCTTGTACAGCCTGGTGATGTGGTGGGGTTCTTCTCTGATCATCTAGATGCAGATAGTGGTGATAGAGGTGTGCAAGTGGTTACAAGCAGAGACGATGTTGTTGTGCACTATAGACCACTTGATGATCTTCCAGCCACAACACCAGGGAGCTGTATGTTTGTTGTCGGAGGTGATCAAATTAATTTAGTGACTACAGGTGCACCTGTTATCACTGCCATAGTGGGTGAGTAAGTTAATACCTTGCAATTTTTCTTGATCAAAGATTCTTACACAATTGTATGTGTATAACACTTAATGCTACATTACAGTCACCAGTGACATCATGAACCAGTAGCCATGTATCAATCCTCTTTATTCTGAAAAATGCTGGAGCAGGTGAAGCATACAAATCAGGACTAGCCAATGCAACCGCAGAAATATTTATATCGTATAGTGTGTCATCATAGGAGCTTAACTATAATTGTGGCGTAGCATGATATCAACTTGTACTTAGGAGGCTTCACAAAATCGCTGCCCCTTCCCCAGAGGAGCACAGCTGTGTCTTAGCTATGTCCTTCTTGGCAGGATATTATGCTATTCATAAGTCATCAAGAAGCGCAGAAGCTCGAAAGTCACCATTTTGGTGAAACGGCTAGCATCAAGTCATAATGCAAAAAGCAGTGAATACTTCGAATTCTCAGCAACTATAGCCAGCATGAAGTACCTGTGAAAGCCACCAAATGTTTTACTGACAACATGGCCACATGCATAGACACACGGAAATGCAACAAAGACAGAGAGCAGTAGCTTACCATACTTTTCTGCATTAATTATCCAGGTATTTACAATCAAAATGCCATGTGTTGCCCCTGACTACCCCAGATACCAGCCCTATACCACAGTTCTGCTCAGCATCAGTGGATAATATTCCTGTGTTTCGAGACCAGAGGGATAATCCAGACCAGGTTAACAGAATCCCTCTACCGCTTGATCGGATCCAGGTCGTCATACCTGCCTACACCTTCACCTGCCATGGCAGGGTGGTCCAGTGGGGGGCGTGTGTGGAGCGAGGGGGAGGAGGAGAAAGATATGACATTGATTTCCAAGTCCTGAGGCCGTCACCAGTTTCAGACCCAGGAGTTGATTGCTACTCTCTGGTTGGGTCAAACTTCGTTGCCAATGGACAGCCTAATGATCCTGTTCATCAAGTGGATGGCTGTATTGTATATGATGTACCAGTGGATCAGCAGGTTTTTGTACAGCTGGGTGATGTGGTGGGATTCTTCTCTGATCATCTAAATCAAGATAGTGGTGAAAGTGGTGTGCAGGTGGTTCAAAGCAGACAAGATGTTGTTGTGTACTATAGAGAACGTGACACTATTCCAGCCACAGACCCAGAGAGCTGCATGTTTGTTGTCGGACCTGGTCAAATTGATTCAATGACTGTGGGTGCACCTGTTATCACTGCCGTAGTGGGTGAGTTCATAAGAGATAGACCAAATAGCAATTTAATGCTAATACAAAATCAATGACATTGTCATGAGTCTGTATCTTATTAGCCATGACCCAATCACTACTACATATCAATCAAATTAACTAGAGGATAGTAATGACATAGCTGCAGATGTTAGACTGGTAGAAACAAAGATACTACAGTTTTAATGGGATAGGATCGGATATGAAGTCAGGGAATTTCTAGCTATGTGCCTGACGTGTATAAAGCTTCTAATCACATCTCAGAAACTCCTCACCCTCTGCCCTGCACAGAATCAGTAATTTTGGCAACTTCTGTGGTCCCCTCACCAACTCCACCTGTTACTGTAATAGGTGGAGCATCTCTACCTGTGGTGCAGGCACCATCACCTACAGCCAATCAACCCCCTACTTCTCCAAAACACTGGCTCATCAGACCCCCCACCGTCGGGTGGTGATGGTGGCAGCAGTAGCACCATAGTCATCATAGCTGGTATTGTCACTGGATCCTCTGTTCTCATTCTGCTGATAATTATGGGGGTCATCGTTGTCTGTATCAGACAGCGAATGACAACCTCTGAAATATTTGGTAAGTCTCTATGCCTGAATGCATGGCTGCAAATAGTGTGTAACAGTCTCATATATTTATTGTATCAATCACTATTGTTACAGTCATTGTAACTGACAGAAATGATGCTTACATGACAAATATCGCTGTTGAAAGATCTGGTAAGTCTCTATGCCTGAATGCATGGCTGCAAATAGTGTGTTGCATGCCGACTCACATATTTATTATATCAACCACAATTGTTACAGACATTGTAACTGAAAGGAATGAGGCTTACATGACAAATACCGCTGTTGAAAGATCTTGTAAGTCTCTTGCCTGAATGGGTGGCTACAAATAGTGTGTTACTAACTCCTATGTTCATTGTATTCTTGCAGTCGTCATAACTAAAAGAAATGAGGCTTACGTGCACGTGACAAATGCCGACGTCATTCCAGCAGCTCGGAACAAGGCCTATGGAGTGGTAGGATTGGAGGATATGAATTCCTCAAATAAAGAACACACCACTGATTGCACATACGAGACCAGCCACCTCTCTGGGGAACCTCCGTGTGATGAGTATGATTATGTTCGTTGAATATCAATTTGTATTGTCCAAGTTATATTAAGTCAATTTTTACTTGCAAATCAGTCAGTAACTATATCCATCAGAGCGACAGAACGTGTAAGAAATGAAAAAAAATTGTGTCACTGGTACCCAGTGTGACTGAAGGTATAATTGTGTTGTTCAGGTCTGTTGCAATGTAATCACTTCCAGTGCCTCTGTCTCGGTGTTGCTATAATTGAGGTCACTGTTTCTTTTCCATCACTACTCACATTAATTGTATTCACTGTCCTAATCTACCACACATGCTGCGAAGCTAAGCCCAGCCTGCACTCCAGCTTTTATCGCAGGAGGGGGTAGGCCTGGGAATGAGGCTAGTGCAAAGCATATATACCTGCACATAATCTTAGTGTATACCAGGCCACCTGCTACAAAGTCCACTAAGCAACGACAAGTAGCTATGGACAGTGAGTGCAGAGCTCAGAGTATTCCTCATATGGAAGTCACTGATAGAAGCACATAAAAGAAAGGTCCTTCTGCTTTAAACCAGGATGGACTCTAATTGATCAATTCACCCTTTAATTAATACTCTAGCGTGTTTACTTAGGATTATCACAGTCTCGTTCCCAGCCGACTTTTCATCGTCTGGGAACAGGACTTCTGGGCTCAGGCCTTACAATTGCAAAGATTCTCAGAATCTAACTGCATTCAGTACCATTGGCCATTTATTTGCCATGCGGGGTGGGGCCTGCTGAAACCAATTAATTAAGACTCATTAGTATATTGTTGTAATAATCAGTTACTAGATGAGGTTGAGAAAGCTGGGCTTGGTATAATCATTAAGAATGATGTTAAGGTTGGGGGACTAATGTTTGCAGATGATTTTGTTGGTTTAACTACTAATGCGGAGGATTTACAAAAGTTGATTAATGTAGTACAAGGGTTTTGTAACAAATGGAGGTTGAAATCTAACATCAAAAAGAGTGCTGTTGTGGTATTTTCTAAGGTGGCTATTACAGATATGTGTGCGTGGAAGTGGGGAGATAACGTAATTCCAAGGGTTGTAAGTTACTGTTACTTGGGGATTGAATTTGCTGAGAATGGGTCATGGGATAGTCATGTACAGAAGGTAATTGATAATGGGAAGAAAAAGCTTAATCGTTTGCACCGGTTTGTCAGTAATAGAAATATCAGTACCGTTGCAAGGAGATTATTGTTAGTTTCAGTACTTCGTCCTACTTTAGAATACGGTAGTGAAGTGTGGGCTTGTAATAAACGGCAGACAGCTTCCTTAGAATCCATTCAGCTAGGAGCAGCTAAGAAGATACTTGGCTGCTCTTCCAAAACGTGTAATGAAGCGGTAAGGGGAGATATGGCCATGGGGTTAGAGTCCTTGAAAGGGAGGAGGGATAGAAGCAAACTTAAGTGGTGGTATAAAGTCAATAAGTTGGATATTGAGCGGTATCCTAGAGTACTATTAGATGCGGAGTGGGAAGTGAAACCATGTAGAGGTAGGCAAAGGAAAACTTGGATGAAAGTAATTAATGAATTGCTGCTGCAGTTAGATTTAGATAGTCAAGAGGTATTAGCTGCAGATAATATTAATTTGTTTTTAGATACGGTAGACGAAGCGTTGAGGGATAGAGAATACAAGGACTTTAATGACAGCTTGAATACTAAAGTTAAGTTGAATCTGTACAAGTCTTTCTGTAAGGAAATAGAATTCAAGAATTATTTGCAGGGGGTAGGTGATCCGGGTACAAGATTATTGTTTAAGTTTCGGTCAGGTACGAACGGTCTGAATGAAGAGTTAGGAAGACATAGGGGTAAAAATGATGATAGGCAGTGTAAATTATGCAGGGGTGAATGTGAGAGTGTGGTACATGTTCTCTGGGAGTGTCCAGCATATGACAGCATTAGAAATAATTTCATGGTAGAATTAGAAAATCTATTGGGGGAGGTTTGGGGAGTTTAGTACACTTGATAATTTTAATAAGGCAAGTTTTATTTTAGGATTTGAGAATTGGAACAGGGATGATTTTAAAGCATTATTAAAGCTAGTTAAGAGCTTTGTATTATTGATATGGGAGACTAGGAAGAAGGAATTGTATGGTGATCAGGATTGTGTGGTCTCTGGTTGTTCTTGCTCTTGTCCTCTGACTGGAGGTCTTACAAGCTCCGCCTGCGTCTGTGGGTGCGTGGTCAATGGCGTAAGCGCTACGGCAGCAACATGAGTATATTATTGGGGCGAGCCTGAGCGAGCCCCACACTAGCGAGTCGAATTCTGCCCCCGCGTCTATATGTATATATATGTGGTGACCGCGGTACGTACGTCTTACCGAATCTGTGTACAAAATTCTATTTTTGCGTATTATGCATTACGTAAGCACCGTTACGTAAGCTATAAGAGCTGTGACTGCAGAAACTGTACCTGCAGCTAACTGAAAAAGTGACTGTACCTGGAACTAACTGAAGACTGCAAAAAAAACAACAACTGTAGCTGGAACTGACTGAAAAACTGACTGCAAAAAAACTGTACTGGGCCTGGAACTAACTAAAAAAAACTGGCTGAAACATCTGCTTTTACATTTTCCTGTTGACCAACCAAATTCTCTCTCTTAACTGCCTAGTTAAAAAAAACATTCTCATTGGTCAGTTTACCTCTGACTACCCCTATGAAGAGGATTTTCCCCAGACCAACTGGACTAAACCGGCTAATCCAGTGCTTTTGCCCCAAGAAGTGAATGCTTAAGGACTTCAAAGAATCATTCACCCACCCATTTTGTAATAATGACGTCATTATACTGCACGATCGATCTGTGGCCAGCTATACACGAGTCAAGATGCATCTGCTGCTGGTCACTGCGGTCTACCTGATGCTCGGAAGTACAGGTACGCTATGAGCTTAGTAGTCGGCTGGGAACGAGACTAGCTAGTCGGTACACTACCTTTTAAAAGGAAATTATGTTGTTTATTTTTTTTACAGCTGCTGGGCAGCAATGTTCAGTAGCTAACACCCCTGTGTTTCAAGATCAGGGTGGTGGAGGCAGAACTAGAGTCCCTCTACCGCTTGATCGGATCCAGGCCATCATACCTGCCTACACCTTCACCTGCCATGGCAGGGTGGTCCAGTGGGGGGCGTGTGTGGAGCGAGGGGGAGGAGGAGAAAGATATGACATTACTTTCCAAGTCCTGAGGCAGTCACCAGTTTCAGACCCAGGAGTTGATTGCTACTCTCTGGTTGGGTCAAACCTCATTGAGGATGGACGGCCAGATGGAGGCTGTATTGTGTATGATGTACTAGTGGAGGAGCAGTTTCTTGTACAGCCTGGTGATGTGGTGGGATTCTTCTCTGATCATCTAGATGCAGATAGTGGTGATAGAGGTGTGCAAGTGGTTACAAGCAGAGATGATGTTACCGTGCACTATAGACCACTTGACGATCTTCCAGCCACAACCCCAGGGAACTGTATGTTTGTTGTTGGACCCGGTCAAATTGATTTAACGATTACGGGTACACCTGTTATCACTGCCGAAGTGGGTAAGTTACTTGATTGTATGTGTATAACACTTAATGCTACATTACAGTCACCAGTGACATCATGAACCAGTAGCCATGTATCAATCCTCTTTATTCTGAAAAATGCTGGAGCAGGTGAAGCATACAAATCAGGACTAGCCAATGCAACCGCAGAAATATTTATATCGTATAGTGTGTCATCATAGGAGCTTAACTATAATTGTGGCGTAGCATGATATCAACTTGTACTTAGGAGGCTTCACAAAATCGCTGCCCCTTCCCCAGAGGAGCACAGCTGTGTCTTAGCTATGTCCTTCTTGGCAGGATATTATGCTATTCATAAGTCATCAAGAAGCGCAGAAGCTCGAAAGTCACCATTTTGGTGAAACGGCTAGCATCAAGTCATAATGCAAAAAGCAGTGAATACTTCGAATTCTCAGCAACTATAGCCAGCATGAAGTACCTGTGAAAGCCACCAAATGTTTTACTGACAACATGGCCACATGCATAGACACACGGAAATGCAACAAAGACAGAGAGCAGTAGCTTACCATACTTTTCTGCATTAATTATCCAGGTATTTACAATCAAAATGCCATGTGTTGCCCCTGACTACCCCAGATACCAGCCCTATACCACAGTTCTGCTCAGCATCAGTGGATAATATTCCTGTGTTTCGAGACCAGAGGGATAATCCAGACCAGGTTAACAGAATCCCTCTACCGCTTGATCGTATCCAGGTCGTCATACCTGCCTACACCTTCACCTGCCATGGCAGGGTGGTCCAGTGGGGGGCATGTGTGGAGCGAGGGGGAGATGAGGAAAGATATGACATTGATTTCCAAGTCCTGAGGCAGTTACCAGTTTCAGACCCAGGACTTGATTGCTACTCTCTGGTTGGGTCAAACTTCATTGAGAACAGACAGCCAGTGGATCGCTGTATTGTGTATGATGTACCAGTGGATCAGCAGTTTCTTGTACAGCCGGGTGATGTGGTGGGATTCTTCTCCGATCATTTAGATCAAGATAGTGGTGAAAGTGGTGTGCAAGTGGTTACAAGCAGGCAAGATGTTGTGCACTATAGAGAACGTGATAATATTCCAGCCACAGACCCAGAGAGCTGCATGTTTGTTGTTGGACCTGGTCAAATTGATTCAATGACTATAGGTGCACCTGTTATCACTGCCGTAGTGGGTGAGTTAATGAGGGATAGACGAAATAATATAAAATCAATGACATTGTCATGAGTCTGTATCGTAGTAGCTATGTCTCAATCACTACATATCAATCAATCAATCAAATCTTTTTCGTCCTCTGCATGTGCCGCCAGCTAGGGTTGGCTTATGGGACTACAAAAATTATATTAAATAGAGGATGGTAGTGACATAGCTACAGATGTTAGACTGGTAGAAACAAAAATACTACAGTTTTAATGGGATAGGATTGGATATTGAAGTCAGGGAATTTCTATATGCCTGACATTTCTCAGAAACTCCTCACCTTCTGCCCTGCACAGAATCAGTAATTCTGACCAGTTCTATGGTCCCCATCACCAACTCCACCTGTTCCACCTGTGGTGCAGACACCACCACCTACTGCTCCAAACACTGGCCCAACAGACCCCCCACCCTCAGGTGGTGGAGGAATTGGCACCATCATTGGGATAGTCATCGGACTGCTGCTGGGCGTCACCCTAGTACTGGTGGTGTTGGTGATCGTGTTCGCCCTCAGGAAACGGAGAAGATCCCAAGAGAAGTTCTCCCCCCAACCCCAGAATGCGATCGAGAACCCAAACTATGAAAGTGAGAGGATTACAGCACATGCACTGTACACTGTACAAGCCAATGGCCTTGGGATTTTTTCTTTGGGTGGGGGCTGCCCCTTGTCCTTGTTCCCAGTCCCTCCCACCCCAGGGTAAAAGCTGGGATGGTGGACATTGTCATTATCTCACAGCCAAGCTCAGACTGGGAATGAGGTCAGGCTGCCCCATGACTCAAAACTCTGCCACACCCTAATTTGGTGTGAAATGTGTGGCTTCTCTGTTTAGCACTTCAGTGGAATCTTTTGGCAGAGATACAATTACACACATACACACATGCAATTCCAATGCAAATGTGTATCAACGCCTTCCCACCCAGGTGGTCTGGCCAAGGCCAAGCGCAAGTCCAAGGGTGTTAGTTCCTCCTCTACCAACAACTACCAGGTCACCAAGAACGGTGCCTCAGGGTCAACACAACCCGAGGATTACACGTACCCCCTCAGTGGGAAGTCAAGTGTCCCGAGTGAGTCTGCCTACACGTCCATCACAGCAGAATCGGAGCTATCCACCAGCCAGCACTATGCTGATCCCAGACAGGGACAGCCTATGACAACCGCAGGGATCTATCACACGATAGACTCTCATCCCTCTGAGACGCAGTACGCAGACCCCACCAGTCCATCCTATAGGGTGAGAAGCCAGACAGAGTGCGTGCATGCAAACCAGTGGGCTGGTCGCCTGGGATAGATGTAAATGTGGATATGGTTCATGTTGATGTTCCAGTAATCAGACAGGAATGCCGAGGGTATCGAGTTTCCCTGTACACCAGGGTCGCTCCTGGAGACTATCCTTGTCTTAATGAGTTGTTTTCCTGCCTACAGGCTCAAGACCCTGGAACGTTTGACTCTGCAGGAATATACGTCCCTACAGAGGTTAGTTATTTGTTTGGAGGTTCACGAGCATGATAGATGATTAGAAGTTGTGATACACACCACGTCATTCCCTCCGCAGGAACAGAGGGTTGCAGCTGGAAATCACTACGAACTGCTTGAGGTGAGTTTCATTTAGCCTCATTCCCAGTCTCCACTCCAATCACACTACATGCGGAAAAAGCTTGGAGTGGAGACCGGCTAGATTTCATTCACAACTCTGAGGTGGGCTTATTCTCGAAGACAACCTTCTCCTGCAGAATAATGAATACAACAAGCTGAAGTTCTTTGTTGAGGACCAGACCTACTGGCCCCCGGCCTCCAGCGCCTCTGGCCTCTATGCCCAGCTGGCTGCTAAGAAGTACAGGGAGATACAGAGACAACAGATAGTGTAAGACCTTCCTGTAGACTTAGGATGGAAGGGTAGTCTACAGCATTTGTGCAATTTCCTCTTTGGCCACTGTGCCAAGGCCTTGCATGACTCAGCCAAGTGGTTTCAACATCTGGAGTGTTCCTTTCAGAATCACACAAGAATCTTGCCATGATCTCAAGATCATGACTCACATTTCCATGTTTGCTTTTGGAGGATGGGTGCGATTTTGATTGCTAAGAATATAAATTAATAGGTGTAGGCTGTCCTGTCCTGGAGGCTGTCCTGTCCTGGAGCATTGCTTTTGCTAACTGGTGGTCAATTGTGTTTATGCTTTGCTCGGCATGTCTACTACCCATACGATTTAGTAACATGGCCACATGGACTATGCCGCCAGGGCTATGCATGTGACATACTAATTGACCAATCAGAAACTACATTGTACTGTTTCTCATAGTTATGAGCTCCTAATTGGACTAATTAGCTTCTCTTTTTGAAGTTTATACAGCTGCCCCCCCTCCACAGGTTGGGTGACAAACTAGGGTCGGGGCAGTTTGGGCAGGTGTGTAAGGGCCGGTGGCGATTCTCTGGGGCCTCCCTGGAGGCTGCGGTGAAGACCCTCAAGGCAGACGCCCCTGAGGTGGAGAAGGTCAGGTTCTTGCAGGAGGCGGCCATCATGGGACAGTTCTCTCATGCCAACATCGTGAGGCTGTATGGCGTCGTCACTGTGGGAGAACCTGTGAGTACTGTAACCACTTCTACTGATATCCTACTATTAGTTGTGCTAGATGCCTGGCTTAATAAATACATACATACATACATACATACATACATACATACTACATACGTACGTACATACATACACACACACATACATACATACATACACACACGCAAACATACATACATACATACATAGTATTAGGTTGGGTTTATAGGTGCTATAAGTTTACAATGGGGTAGGGGTGGAGTAGACTGACTAGGAATTAGACTGATAGCTAATTATGAGTTTTCATACATACATGACATTGTACTTACACTTCGCTCTGACAGCTTGGATTACCAATGTTTAATTAATGGGCTTTAAATACACTCGCCCTAATAAGGAAGGGGCACCCCACCAGTTATGGTGTGCTAGGGTGACTGTTGGTTATGACTTGTTTTCCCAGACCATGATCGTTTTGGAGCTGATGCCAAATGGAGACCTGAGGAGCTACCTGAAGAAGCTGGAGTGGGAGTGAGTGACTAACGAGCACCACCATTCCTGTCTCTTTCAGTTCTGGTAAGGACTGCGTGTCTGTCTGCTTGGCTCCAGGGACGAGGGCGAAGTGCAGAGCCGGTTCCTGCGGTTTGCAAGGGAGATAGCAGCTGGCATGGCTTACCTCTCGGGGAAGTCCTTCGTGCACAGAGACCTGGCAGCCAGGAACATTCTCTTGGACCAGGAACTGAAGTGCAAGGTCAGTGATGCTGTGAAACAGGCAGTATGAGAATGAGTATTCCTTTAATAGTAATGACTTGAAACCATAGCTGCTGCTTATACCATTAATTTTATGTGTGTTTTCACTCATACTTGGAGTGGAATTTAGTAGGCGACGCATTTGGTAGCTAGGTTTCATGTGTACGCATTCCTAATCACTGCACACTGAAAATAATGGCAGTCTCGTGATTACCAAAAAATTCTTTCACGGTGAAACACGCTACGTTTCAGCCCGAACTGGGCCTTCATCAGGCGTGTTTCTGATGGAAGGCCCAGTTCGGGCTGAAACATAGTGTGTTTCACTGTGAAAGAATTTTTTGGTAACCACGAGACTGCCATTATTTTCAGTATACTGTACGGTTAGCTAGTCTTGTATAGTGAGCCTGTCGCTGTATCTAGGTCTTACCCCATTTTCATAATACCTAATCACTGCAGTTAGAAGCTAGCTAGTTATGACACTTCCCTGCTGTTCCCTGTCTCAGATTGGTGACTTTGGATTGGCACGGGACCTGATGGACGACACTTACTACAAGTCCAGAGGAGGACAGATCCCTGTCAAGTGGACTGCCCCGGAGGTCAGTTATTGTTACTGCCTTCCCGCTGATAAACTTCCCACACGTTCCTTGGATCGTTATGGCATGTTTAATTATAAAGTGAGCCTTGTAAGGATGTTAGGTTGCTTATAAGCCACTGAATTCCTCATTTCCTTATCTCTGTGGATATTGCATCGTGCAAGTCCTTCAGTTGTAGGTCATATACAACTCAGTCATGTGACTAGTTTCTAATCATCAGATTGGCTAAAGATCATGTGATCATAACTGTAAGGAAATGCAAGCATGGTAAATAATTATAGTGACCGTTGAGTCTCTGTAGTATCTATTGTGTTCTTGTAGTTGTAGTTATGCTCTTGCATTACTATGGTGCGGGGAATGAGATCTCTCTCTCCTCTGCTGGTAGGCTCTGCTCTATAAGAAGTACGGTGTGTCTAGCGATGTGTGGAGCTATGCCATGGTGTTGTTCGAGATCTGGTCGGTTGGTCGCAAGCCGTTCCAAAACCTCTCCAATACCGACGTCATAGCGCTGGTCCACACCGGCCACTGTCAGCCCCCGGCACCGGGCTGTCCCAGGGAGGTGTACCGACTCATGGTGGACTGCTGGTGAGGGGGGTGGGGGCTTGCCAGCTCTAGTGCGGGGATCATTATGATACCCTTCATATGCTAATCATTTTACCTCTAGCATTATGTGATGCGTGTTTGTCTCTATGAGGTGAGGTACAATGTGCAGTGGTAGCCTTATTCTAGCAAAAATTGGTGTACTGCAACTGGTATACCTCCAGAAGCGTTTCTGGAAACACATGCCCTGGCTCTAATGCCATCCCACCTGGCAGTGTTTCATGTTCCCAGGTGTCTCCCCAGCTTGTAGGCCAGTTTTTCTTAGACTTGATAAAGTAGGCTGTCAAGGGAAACCATGTAGTAGAAGCTTGAAAGTGAAATTGAATGTCTAAGGTTTTTAATCCAGGAAATTTAAATCTGTTGATTCAGGCGAGGTTTCCTGGTGGTTTCCTTTACCTTTAGGAGGCCATGCCTATTCTTTGTGCATATTTACCACCCCCTACCATATAAGGCAATGGGTTTTGTCTGTCTGTCTGTCTGTCCATCCTCTTGACCTGAAATAAGGCAATCTCCACATGAATTTACAGCCTTCATAAATTATGGCAGCAGTGTGTGTAGTCACCTCCCTTGGCGATAAGCTCTGCTTCAAAATCTGATGGCGAGATGCACTGCCGTTGGTTCTTAGCAGAGCCATGACATCATCGCTTAAAATTATATAGACGGAACTTTGTGTGCATTTACTTATGGTTCCGACTCTTCTGCCATTGCTGGTATTAGAGTGCAGGGTAGGTGTTCTTGGAACACCTCTGGTTCATAAGGCCTTGCTGTCATGTGGTTAGCCAGCCTCTGTCTGTTTGGTGCTGTCATACACTATATAGTGGGAGGGTAACTGTAGTGCTATTTATGTGCATGAGTGCATATTACAGTAGCCCGGCTCATAAACCATTATGCTCATAGACAATAGGGTACTTTGTCAACAGTATCTTCCGGCTGAGTCTATCACTGAGTCTTTGTATGTTAGAAATCTTGTTCCCAAGGTCTGGGAAGGAGGCAATGTCCATACCCAAGTGTCACCCCTCTCCCCAGGAACCCTGCCCACCACGAGCGGCCAACATTTGTGGAAGTGAGTGACTACCTGAGGCAGCCAGACAGACAGCTGCTAGCCTGGGAAGAGGACGTTCCCTCCTCCAAGAAGGCCCGGGAGCTGGGAGCACCCATCTCAGAATCAAGACAACTCTATCTCGACTTGCAGCACAAGTATAAATGAGAAATTGTAGTCAGTATTGACTTTAAATTTTTATCTTCATGCATAATCTTAATTTTTATCTTCAATTATGTTTGCATAATCTCAATGTTCATTCTCTACCAGATTATAAGACCTAACACTTTATACCATCAATATCATTTCCCCTCATTCATAACTCTGAGTCCTCGGCCTGGGTGGGGGCCTGGAGGGGCAGAGACCCACATGCGTGTGGAATTCACAACTGCCACTGATCAAAAATGGCCTACCTACAGATTGGCAAACAATTCTTCCCAGACTTACTACAGATAGATAGATAGATGACTATTTGTGGTATTTCTATAAAGAGAAGCAACTTAAGCTGGAAAAAAACCAATAAGCCTGGCTCCCTCCCTCCTGGACGGTCAAACTTATAAACAATTTTTCCAAGGCTTGGTATTGATAGATAGATAATAAAGAGAAACAACTTCACTTGGAGGGGGGAAAAGAAGCCTGTAGCTAGCTCCTGGACGGTCAAATAATTCTTCCCAGGCTTAGTACTGATAGAGAGATGACTATTCGTGGTATTTCTATAAAGAGAAACAACTTAAGTTGGAGGGGAAAAACTAGCATCCCTCCCTCCTGGATAATCAAACTTATAAACAATTCTTCCCAGGCCTAGTTGAAAAAAAAGAAGCTAGCCTCCCTCCCTTCCGGATAGCCAAACTTATAAAATAATTCTTCCCAGGCCTAGTTGGAGGGAAAAAAACGCCTAGCGAGCTTCCCATCCCTCCTGCAGGGTCAGACATACTTGTAGAGGTATGGCTGCCCCAGAAGCGTTGGATAGGCGAGACTGGGAATCACGGTGGGCACCGCAACGTGCCCAGTCGTCCATTCGGCTTCGGAATCCTTCAGCCCTCGCGGGAGAAGAAAGTTACCGGCGTTCTTCTTGCTACTAGGTCGTAGAAAGTCGAAGATCAATATGTGTACAGGGGGCCCGATCCCCGACTTGATCACCTTAGGGAGATAACGCTCCGAACCCCAGTCTGCAAACGAGCGCACCATTTCGACAATCCGTCAAACGTGTGTCAAATTCAGGGTTATAAACCCCAACCGTCTGAGAGGTGAAGCTCAATAGGTTATACCTGTAAAGCGTTGAACCTCAAGAGATGAACCTCAATAGGTTCACACATCATTATCAGACTTACTTTCTTTTGTTGGTACATCGAGTCAGGAGTCAAAATAATATAATACATGCAGCATACAAACTACAGTACTGCCTCAATCACATCACCAGTAATGATAGTTATAAGCACCAATACTTATTAATGGGCAATTTGGTAGGATTGGAGGACATGAATTCCTCAAATAAAGAGGACACCGCTGATTGCTCATACAAGACCAGCCACCTCTCTGGGGAACCTCCGTGTGAGGAGTATGATTATGTTCGTTGCCAGGTCTGGCACTTCACTAAAGTTTTGACTGTGATTCTGGTCATTTACACCCAGTACAGGGCCAATAAAAGTACCTTGTTTTCCGCTGACCCGACCTTGCTTCTAGGAAAAGGGTCGGTTGGTTGGTGCTGTAGCCACTCCCCCAATTAATTAATATGCCTGCTAACTACTGATACACAAGCATCGAGGCTTGTAGACATGGCCAACTATTTTTGTGCTGTCAGATGGTAGGTTCACAGGTTGATACTTGCAGCAAGGAGGGAATTGCAAACGCACAAGAGGTATATATACTCCAGACATGCAATGTGCACAACAGTATTGGGACATGGGACACTGGACACGTGCAAACTCGACCACAGACACACCCCTTGAACTTTACCCCAAGGTAGCAATTAAAAAAATAATAATTTGCCTTCTAAAGGCCAATTGGTGGGTCATCGGAAACAAAGTATTTAATCTAAGTGGCCCAGTTTATTAATAATATTATGTATCATAACAAACCAACGAGTACCATTTGTATTAATATCAATCCAGTATTTTTACTTACAAATCAGTACTAGTCATGTGACTATAATATCATCAGAGCATAGCACAGCCATGGGGTAGCCTCATACCCAGGCCCCCCCCCCCCCCCCCCCCCCACACACACACACTCTTTCGTGGGCTGGGAACGGGGCTAAGTCATGGGATAGCCAATATTTAATTAAACCTACATATTCCCAAGAGTGATGTTTGTTTTGAAATGGTAACAGTTGTCTTAGTTCCAATGGCCAATAGGTTGCCAAGAAGTGCAGGGAGATACCTAGACAGCAGATCATTTAGGACCTTCTAGTGTGTTATATGGTGGGAGTGAAGTTAACAGTAATTTCCTGTTTGGCCGCTGTGCCCTGGCATACACCCGGCTGCAGGCTGTGGAGAGTTGGAGCCACTGTCACCATCTCCTAAAGAGACCAAGCTAGTGTAGCTTACACACCGTTCCTTTGTTGAGCTAATGGCTAGCTAGCATACCTGCATAATTATAATCTTGGCATATACCAGCCCGTCATCAAGATGGAAATCAGCTGCTGTGTGAGCACAAGCGCTGACATGGGGAGGCCGGTCACCCTTGCCTAGCTATCTGTGATAGTGTTTACTCTTGTGGAGAGGATTGAGGTTGTGTTTGCATAATTTATGAGCTCAAGTTTTGTTATACTGAGGAAGTTTATTCTTTACAGCTGATGGACAGCTTTGCTCAACACCAGTGAATAACACCCCTCCGTTTGGAGACCAGGACCCCAGAATCCCTCTACCACTTGATCGGATCCAGGCCATCATACCTGCCTACACCTTCTCCTGCCATGGCAGGGTGGTCCAGTGGGGGGCGTGTGTGCAGCGAGGGGGAGTAGCGCAAAGATATGACATTGATTTCCAAGTCCTGAGGCCGTCACCAGTTTCAGACCCAGGAGTTGATTGCTACTCTCTGGTTGGGTCAAACTTCGTTGCCAATGGACGGCCCGGTGCTCCAGTGGATCGCTGTATTGTGTATGATGTACCAGTGAATCAGCAGGTTTTTGTACAGCCGGGTGATGTGGTGGGATTCTTCTCTGATAATGTAAATAGAGATGACAATAACAGTGTGCAGGTGGTTGAAAGCAGACAAGATGTTGTTGTGTACTATAGAGAACGTGACACTATTCCAGCCACAATCCCAGAGAGCTGCATGTTTGTTGTTGGACCCGGTCAAATTGATTCAAATACTACAGGTGCACCTGTTATCACTGCCGTGTACGTAGTGGGTGAGTTAAGTTAATACCTTGCTATTTTTCTTGATCAAAGTTTATGGTGTCATGAGTCGAAATGTTTGTATCACATTACAATTTTCCGAGGCTTCACAAAATCACTGTCCTTTCCACCAAGCTGGTCTTGCTTGGCAGGGATATTGTACAATGCCTAAGTCATAAGGGTATGCTAGAGTGTGGTAGTCGCTATTTGGCTTGATATGCTACCATCGAGACAAAGGCTCTCAAACCGATAAACCCATGAAACATTCTCAGCAACTGTAGCCAGCATGAAGGACTGCTACATAGTACCTACCTGTCAAGCCTGAGTCTAGCACCATTTTGGCACAAAATATTAGGCTGGCAGCATGGCCGAATGCACAGACACACAGAAATGCAAAAGGATGGAGAGCAGTAGCATTTCTGCATTCAGGATTTACGATCAAAACATTTGCCATGTGTTTTCCCCTGCCTCCCCCAGATACCAGTCCTATTCCATGCTCATTGGCTGAAATTCCTGTGTTTCAAGACCAGGCTGATGCAGACCAGAGTTTCAGAATCCCTCTACTTCCTGATCGGCTCCAGGTCATCATACCTGCCTACACCTTCACCTGCCATGCCAGGGTGGTCCAGTGGGGGGCGTGTGTGGAGCGAGGGAGAGACGAGGACAGATATGACATTGACTTCCAAATCCTGAGGCCGTCACCAGTTTCAGACCCAGGAGTTGATTGCTACTCTCTGGTTGGGTCAAACCTCATTGAGAACAGACAGTCTAATGATCGCTGTATTGTGTATGATGTACCAGTGGAGGAACAGGTTCTTGTACAGCCTGGTGATGTGGTGGGATTCTTCTCTGATGTTGTAAACAGAACTGACAATCGTGATGGTGTGCAAGTGATTGAAAGTAGACAAGATGTTGTTGTGCACTATAGAGTACGTGACACTATTCCAGCCACAGACCCAGAGAGCTACATGCATGTTTGTTGTCGGACCCGGGCCCGATCAAATTGATTCATCAACTACACTTGGACCTGTTATCACTGCAGTAGTTGGTGAGTTAATTATCAAATATCAACTTAATGCTGATACAGTGTCTTGTTGGTTGCCATATCTCAATCTGCAAATATTGGGGGGGGAGAGACAAGGTCACATGCACAATCCAGCACCAGTACATGAGTTGCAGCACTAACTCTCTTGAAGAGCTCTATTTGTGTTTGATATCGACATGACAGCGGCTCAAAGCTGAATAAAAGTCTCTGGGAACAGCCCAAGTCTATTTCTGATGCATGAGCATGCATTCTGAACCTGTCATGTCACGCTCACCGTTATATGTGCTAAAATGTGACTCCTCTCCCGCATCTTAGGACTTGCCCTTGGAAGGTGAGTAAATTAGTTGATTGAGTCCTGTTGAGCCCTTCAGTTGTAGTGAGTTACAGCAGTTTCTTTCTAGCTAACTCCGTATCTTAGTTGTATAACCCCATAATTTCATTTGATAATGGAATGCAATTACCTGCGAGTGTGCATGAGACCTACAGCCAACCAGCCCCCTAACACTGGAGCCCCACCGTCAGGTAGTGGGGGGATTGGTACCATGGCCATCATTGGGATCGTGCTGGCCGTCATCCTAGTACTGGTGGTGTTGGTGATCGTGTTCGCCCTCAGGATACGGAGAAGATTCCAAGAGAAGTTCTCCCCCCAACCCCAGAATGGGATCGAGAATCCAAACTAAAAAATCTACTAGTACCTTGTGGTCGTACTTCTGTCTTCCTGTTTTCCTTTGTGTCTCACTCCTCCTCCCTCTGGAACTCTCTACCTCCTCACCTCAAAGACTGTTCTTCTATCGGCTCCTTTAATTTGAACAATCTCCAGATGCAGTGAACTTTATTTGTTTTTAGTATATGTTACTATAGTAACATGGTAATATTGGTATAGTATTTTTTTCATAGAGGCATGGTAAGAATCCCATAGAGCATAGGAAGCTCTAGAAATACAGGAAAATGTGTACTTATTATTCTATTACATTTAATCTTGCCATTGCTCTTTGTATTAGCTAAAGTGCTATTGAGCTATTTTTCTTTGAATAATTACAGTGCCAAGTGAGAGGGAAAGAAAACAACAAACTGTGATAGTGAGTGGACTACAGCACATGCACTGTACGAGCCAATGGCCTTAAGATTGTAAGTTAACTTGCTTACTACAACACGACTGATCCAGTATTGTGCAAGTCGTGTTGTAGTAAGTCAAGTTAACTTACAATCAGTGATGAGAATGTAGCTATCATCAGAGTGGCAGAACACGTTACAGCTACATGTAGCTAGCTAAGACAATTGGGAAATGAGATATGAAGCACAGTCCAAGCATTAACTGAAGGGCTCAGAACCACAGTGGTTTCAATAGCCCCTGAAATACGTTTTAAGAGTATTCTGGAGTTAGGAGGAAAATTTCAATACTTGTGGTTAGAGCACTCTTCTTCTCAGTCCTTAAGTTCTGAAGACATTGGTACAGTCATATCTTGGGATAGCCAGTTCTATAGCTATATACCACTGCGAAAATAATAGGGGCTTTAATTTTAACCCAGCTAGCTAGGGTGATGTGTCAACGATGTCGCCATTATGTAACCCTAATAATTATCAGTGATCTGATTAGCTAGTCCACTACGTAAGAGTTTGATGACCAGTCTCCACTCCACAGCTTGAGGCTCTAACATCCAGTAATTTCAAGGTCAGTATATAGTGACCTAAACTGCTGAAGCCAAACCATTACCCAAACTTGGAAGGATGTTGAATGGGCAGGAAATGCTGCTGGGTGCAGCCACTAGTGCCTCATATGGCAGCTGGCCATTCAGGAAGGTACTCCAGACTGTTTGCCTAATGGGAAGTGTAGTCAATTACCTTCCAAAAATAGTGAAATGACATCGGATTTGTTGGAGTAAACAGACCTTGTAGGACTACAGGTGAAAGAGAATGGTGGGCAGGGAGCCGGGAATAATTACTGTAGCTAGGTCCAAAACTTCAGACCAAGGAAAGATTGTTGCTTTTTTATTGCTCCAAATTGTTACATACTTCTGACCTCAACTTCAATCTACAACCTGGGGGTTACAAATGAAGCAAGCAGGATAGCTAGCTGGCAGCTCAGTGAGCAAAGCAAGTGACTTTGACCTATAGTTACTGTATGCAACATGACGGAGTAGCTAGCTAAAGTGAGCGACTTCAACCTACAGCCTTACAGCCACCTCCAAGAGTTACGAGTGAAGCGAGCACAGCTACTTGTAGCTAAATAGAAATGCAAGAAGACTCCTATGGAATTTCAAGGCCACAAACTGCAGTGACCGTCATGCATATGATGTTAATTAACAGTCCCTAACACAAAACATAAAGAATGTTGAGTTCAAAGGACAATGTGGAGTTCAAAGGGTAGCACAGCATAGTTCTACACTACAAACGCAGTATGGCAAAGGAAATCAGGTTACTCAGGCCAATCAGATTCGCAGTTTATGTGACGTTGTACTTCCAGGAAGTAGTGTATTAGTTACACTAATTACTTACTTCTGACCACGCCCCCTTTTCAATACATTTACGTAAGCTTACCTAGCTGTTTTGCGTAATCTCAAACTCATAAATGGATCCGCTACTGCTGCTCACGGCGATCTGCCTGCTGCTTGGGAGTACTGGTGAGTTATA
This sequence comes from Phakellia ventilabrum, assembly GCA_963921505.1. Lineage (NCBI taxonomy): Eukaryota > Metazoa > Porifera > Demospongiae > Axinellida > Axinellidae > Phakellia > Phakellia ventilabrum. The sequence continues at coordinate 542,655 of OY997392.1, forward strand.
AGTTTGGCAATTAAGTTGGCATACTAAGCAGAGATTCTCTCGGTTGGCTAGTAGAATTCATGATGACAAAATATCAACCACAATTTCAGCAGAGGTTCATCAAAAGTTGCTCTGAAGAAGCCTACAACACTGTAGTCGAAACGTTGGTAACTTTTGGTGAACTTTTTCTGAAATTATGATTTGAATTTGAAGAAATTTTATCATTGTGAAGTTGGTATATGCTCAGCCATGGGATGGTATTGACCATAGTAGCTACCACAGCTGTCGTTAGGCTCTGACATACATGTATGTATCTACTTTAGTACAGACGCAGGTCTACAGTATACTCACGCCTAGGTGAGATGTGGATCCCATAGAATACGTTTCTAGGCCTCACAGTACACGACAGGATCATAGGCATTGCTAATGTTAGAATGCATGAGTCCATAGATACCTCTACCTCTGGGCTCATGCATTTTTAACATCAGTCGTGTCTGTTTTGGTTGCAATTTTGAGTTGGCTGTAATGGTGAATTATATATACTTTGCAACCTGGGCAAGGTGATCATGTATACAATGACCAGGTTTTGCTGTATGTGTGTAAAAATTGTGGCTGTGCTCTGTTTTTTTTTTGTGTACAGTTACTAAATTATTCATCACTCTTTCATAGCTGATGCACAGTCGTGTTCAGTGGATAACATTCCCACATTTGGGGACCGAGGAGGGCCACAAAGCTCACATCTTACAAATCAACTTCAGGTGATTGCACCAGAATACACCTTCACCTGCCATGGCAGAGTGACCCAGTGGGGGGCGTGTGTTCAGCCAGGTGGAGGAATGGAAAGATATGACATTAATTTCCAAGTCCTGAGGCCATCACCAGTTTCAGCAGACGTTACTCGCTACAGTGTGGTTGGGATCAAACCGTGCTACAGAACGGGTTATGAGGCCACCTCTTAATCTTGATCACTGTATTGCGTTCAATGTATCAACAGAGGAGCAGTTTCTTGTGGAACCTGGCGATGTGGTGGGCTTCTTTTCTCAGCATGTAAATAATCGTATGGATGGCGGTGTGCAACTTAATGCCAGCAGGACAGATGTTACTATATATACTGTAGCAAATGCCAATAACCCAGCCACTATGTTACTTGTTGGAACCAACAATATTGATGATTCTACCACAGCTGCACCTGTAATTACTGCTGTTGTCGGTGAGTTAAACCTTATAAACAGTAGCTCATGAAGCTGAAATGCCTCAGTGAACTACTGTTAATATTCCCATAGCTATGAAATATATGTACCGGTATTCTCAAGCTCTCATAGTAGCACTCTCGATTTGGCCATTGTTATAATTACAGTATAGTGGGATATATTCATTGGACAAAAATTTGTGGTGGGCTTCCTTGCCAGATATTCACAATTTGTATATTTGTGGAAGCGATATGCGCATATTATACGTAATAAGAATATAGGCTCCGAGTTATCAAAATGATTTTCTTGAACTTCTGTCAGGTACAAATTTTTTCGGGCCTTCATCAGGCACACAGAATCATACAGTACATGACAGAGCTTTTGTACTCAATGTATGCAGACAATGACTGAGCTAACGAGCTATCATACAAAATGTATATTTTAATATGCATATCAATCTGGCATGGGTATGTGTAGCTTTGTCCCCAGGCCACACCCCCTGAAAATAGGGGCTGTGGCTTGTACAGACTAAGGTATGTGTTATTTAATGGTGATATTAGTCCACATCTGGTGCAAACTGGGGGGATGGACAACTTAATGTTTTTGACCACTAATACATTACCTTTTCTTGTGTGGACGCAATTCATAGCCTCGTTCCCAGGCTCCACTCCCCAGCTTTTCTCGCACTGTGTACCTTTTCTCACACCGTGTACGTGGTGTGAGAAAAGCTGGGGAGTGGAGACGAGGCTACACAATTCATAAGTCATTGGGTAGGAGTTAAGAAGCAAGACCACTAGAGCCACTGCCACTCCCTTCCTTTGCTCTCACCTTCTACCCTAGAAATGCTGAGTACTTCTCAAGTTATGCCTCCCTCGCCAGCTCCTACTGTAATGCTCTTGCCGTCCTCAGCTGCCGTTGCTCCTGGTACACCCCCACCAATTACACCTGAAAATATAATTGATGGAACATCTCTACAGTCACCAATACCCACAGCCGGTCTACCCCCAGCTATGGTACCATCACCAATGCCCACAGGCGGTCTACCCCCGGCTGTGGTACCATCACCAATGCCCACAGCCGGTCTACCCACAGACACAGGCTCATCCAACCCTCCACCATTAGACAGTGGTGGTGGTGGGGGGATTGGCACCATGGGCATCATTGGGATAGTCATTGGACTGCTGCTGGCCGTCATCCTAGTACTGGTGGTGTTGGTGATCATGTTCGCCCTCAGGATACGGAGAAGATCCCAAGAGAAGTTCTCCCCCCAACCCCAGAATGCGATCGAGAACCCAATCTATGAAAGTGAGAGGATTACAGCACATGCACTGTACACTGTACAAGCCAATGGCCTTACGATTTTTTTTCTGGTGGGGGCTGCCCCTAGTCTTGTTCCCAGCCACGTTCGCACCCCAGCCATGTCTAGGATAAAAGCTGGGGTGGGAAGGACTGGACATTCCTACCCCAGCTTTTTATCTCACAGCCATGCTGAGACTGGGAATGAGGCCAGGCTGCCCCATGGGATTACTCATTTTTGGCAATCTTAATTACAAAAGACTTATTTCATTACAGTTACACTAGCCTCGTCCCCAGGCCACACACCCCCACGAAAGAGTGGGGGTGTGTGGCCTGGGGACGAGGCTACAGTTACACATACACACATGTTGCATACAATCTGAACACAAAAGACTTGGTTACACGCAATTCTAATGCTATTAAAATGAACATACAATGCCTTCCCGCCCAGGTGGTCTGGCCAAGGTCAAGCGCAAGTCCAATGGTGTTAGTTCCTCCTCTACCAACAACTATCACCCAATGAGGAACGGTGCCTCAGGGTCAACACAACCCGAGGATCACACATACCCCCTCAGTGTGAAGTCGAGTGTCCCGAGTGAGTCTGCCTACACATACATTTCGACAGGATCGGAGCTATCCACCAGCCAGCACTATGCTGATCCCAGCCAGGGACAGCCTATGACAGCCGCCGGGATCTATCACACGCTAGACTCTCATCCCTCTGAGCTACAGTACGCAGACCCCACCAGTCCATCCTATAGGGTGAGAAGCCGGACAGAGTGTGTGCATGCAAACCAGTGGGCTGGTCCCCTGGGATAGATATGAATACGGATATGGTTCAAGTTGACATTCTAGTAATCAGACAGGAATGCTGAGGGTATCGAGTTTCCCTGTACACCAGGGTCGCTCCAGGCAACTATCCTTGTCTTAATGAGTTGTTTTCTTGCCTACAGGCTCGAGACCCTGGAACATTTGACTCTGCAGGAATATACGTCCCTACAGAGGTTAGTTATTTGTTCGGAAGTTCATAAGCCAGGGATCCATTTAGGGGAGAGGCATTAACCCCCCCCCCCCCCCCCCTCCCCTGCCAGAATCCCCCCCCCCCCCCCCTCCCATAGTCTTTAACATTCAACTTTTACCCGTCCCTTGACATTTGGAAGGCCTACAAGCATGATAGATGAATGCACACCACGTCATTCCCTCCACAGGAACAGAGGATTGCAGCTGGATATCACTACGAAATGCTTGAGGTGGGTTTCATTTGCAACTTTGGGGCGGGCTCATGCTTTGGGGTTGGCTTATTCTCGAAGACAACCTTCCCCTGCAGAATAATGACTACAACAAGCTGAAGTTCTTTGTTGAGGACCAGACCTACTGGGCCCCGGCCTCCAGCGCCTCTGGCCTCTATGCCCAGCTGGCTGCTAAGAAGTACAGGGAGATACCAAGACAACAGATCATGTAAGACCTTCCTGTAGACAGGATGGAAGGGTAGTCTACAGCATTTGTGCAATTTCCTGTTTGGCCACTGTTCCCTGGCAACTGTGGAAACCAAAGCTGTATAGCGTCTTTTGTCCTGCTTTTCCTTATATGGGTCTAGCATGCAGCCATTTGTAGTAGCTAGTAGGCTGCCTGACCAACCCTTCTCTAGCTCTGTGGGTTGGACATAGAGCATATCAACTGTGAACTGCTAATGTGTAGGACGTGCTTTGAACTATGTATGCACATGTCTGCACTATACATGTGTATGTGAGGATGTGAATGAGAGTTTTGAAAAGTTTTGACGTGAATGAAAGTTTTCTGCAAACTATTAGATGGTTACGTCTAAGAGAGACTGTACCGTCCAAAATCATGTCTGGTCCAGAATCATGACAAGAATCCGCCCACAGCTTGTCCAGCTCAGCGGAGTTTTGCCATGATGTGATGACAGTATACTACACTTTTGAAATTGCACTCTAACCCTCTTAGCAGGAGCAATTCTCTTTGTCATGAGCTCCTAATTACCTACTTACTTTGAAGTTTATACAGCTGCCCCCCTCCACAGGTTGGGTGACAAACTAGGGTCAGGGCAGTTCGGGCAGGTGTGTAAGGGCCAGTGGCGATTCTCTGGGGCCTCCCTGGAGGCTGCGGTGAAGACCCTCAAGGCAGACGCCCCTGAGGTGGAGAAGGTCAGGTTCTTGCAGGAGGCGGCCATCATGGGACAGTTCTCTCATACCAACATCGTGAGGCTGTATGGCGTCGTCACTGTGGGAGAACCTGTGAGTCCATCATTACTGTAACCACCTCTACTAGCCATGGTCACTGCATGTTAATTGCCTGGACTTTAGAATCAGGAAGATAGACAGACAGGCAGACAGACAGACACACACATACACACACACTTGGCTAAAAATATTTACCAGCACTTCATGATGTATTTTAAGAGCATTTAGACCTTTAAATACTTCCACCCTTTTAAGGAAGGGGCACCCTACCAGTTATGGTGTGCTAGGGTGACTGTTGGTTATGACTTGTTTTCCCAGACCATGATCGTTTTGGAGCTGATGCCAAATGGAGACCTGAGGAGCTACCTGAAGAAGCTGGAGTGGGAGTGAGTGACTAACGAGCACCACCATTCCTGTCTCTTTCAGTTCTGGTAAGGACTGCGTGTCTGTCTGCTTGGCTGCAGGGACGAGGGCGAAGTGCAGAGCCGGTTCCTGCGGTTTGCGAGGGAGATAGCAGCTGGCATGGCCTACCTCTCAGGGAAGTCCTTCGTGCACAGAGATTTGGCAGCCAGGAATATTCTCTTGGACCAGGAACTGAAGTGCAAGGTCAGTTGTCAATCATACTTGCATTGGGGAACTACTCGTGTACATGTGTGGAGTTTATAGGGTTTTGCGTGGCATTTCATGTCTCAGATTGGTGACTTTGGATTGGCACGGGACCTGGTGGACGACACTTACTACAAATCCAAAGGAGGACAGATCCCTGTCAAGTGGACTGCCCCGGAGGTCAGTCAACTGCCAATGGATGAATCAGCTGCCATTTGCCTCTCCAGTTAAGAACATTCCCAAAACAAAAGTATTCCCTGCCACTTGCACAATGTCCTTGGATTGTTATGTAATTAGTTCCCCACATTACACACCTGAAACCATTACCTCTGTGCATGTTAAATCTGGTATTGTGCAAGTCCTTTAGTTGTATTTACAACTCAGTCATACAACTGTAAGTTTCAACATAAATGGAAAGTAGAAAAGATTATAATATTTACTACAGAGGCTCCATGGTCACTATATATAATATAAGGTCCTGTTTTTACATTTCCCAACTGTCTCACAGTTCTGGTCATATGATCTTTAGTTGGGAAATGCAAACATGGTAAATAAAAACAGGACCTTACGTATAGTGACCATGAGCCTCTGTAGTAAATAATCTTTTTGAATCAAGATTATCGCATGACATTGTGTTCTTTTTGTTATTGTAGCCATGCATACTCTCCCCTCTACTAGAGCCTGGGACAAGGCTAGCTTTTTCATTATTAATTTTGTGGTGTGGCAGTGTCTGGGAATGAGATTTCTCTCTCCTCTGCTGGTAGGCTCTGCTCTATAAGAAGTACAGTGTGTCTAGCGATGTGTGGAGCTATGCCATGGTGTTGTTTGAGATTTGGTCAGTCGGTCGCAAGCCGTTCCAAAACCTCTCCAATAACGATGTCATAGGACTGGTCCACACCGGCCACTGTCAACCCCCGGCACCGGGCTGTCCCAGGGAGGTGTATCGACTCATGGTGGACTGCTGGTGAGGGGGATGGGGGCTTGCTAGTCTAGCCAGCTCTAGTGTGGGGATCATTATGATACCCTTCGCATGAGAATTCTTATATAGTATGATGAAATAGGCTGTCAAGTGCATGGAGCTTGTTAGTAGCAGCTTCCTTGAAAGTGAAAGTAAATGTCTAACATTTCTACTCCAGGAAAGGGTAATCTACTGATTAGGCTGGTTTAAATACATGTAGCTGGCTTCCCTTATGCCTTATATGGCTTCCAGCTGTATACTCTAAACCCACTGAACAAAGAGTCTAGTAGCCATGCCAGCAGGGACTATACTTTACATTACTGAATTTATGCTGTCATTGGTAGCCAGCCAATATAGATCAATTTGTGGTCTATAAATACTTTAGCAGCAGTATCTCCAAACTGGGTCTGTTTGTTTGTTTGAGATCTCATTCCCATACCAGGAAAGGGTTTGGGAAGGAGACAGTGTCCATACCCAAGTGTCACTCCTCTCCCCAGGAACCCTGCCCACCACGAGCGGCCAACATTTGTGGAAGTGAGTGACTACCTGAGGCAGCCAGACAGACAGCTGCTAGCCTGGGAAGAGGACGTTCCCTCCTCCAAGAAGGCCCGGGAGCTGGGAGCACCCATCTCAGAATCAAGACACCTCTATCTCGACTTGCAGCACAAGTATAAATGAGAAATTGTAGTCAGTATTGACTTTTATACTTCATTGTCTGAAAGCCAGTTATTGGCTTTTACCCTTCATAGTTCCATGTTTGAGAGCTAGCGTAGCACATCAAACCATGTACACCTGATATATATATAGTGACTATAATTTTTATACTTTGTACCGTCTCTCCAGACCGCTCAGTCTTTACTTTCATATTCACTTTATAATACTATCTTGCATTATCCACTTATCCATACCTCTGATTCCTCAGTCTATGGGGACCAAGGACATTATTAAAGTTTGAAAAACATCTTACTAAAGAGGGAAACTATAATGAATGCCAGTGATTCTCTAGCCTCTGAGGCCATATCATCTCTTCATGATTAACTACCAAAACAGCCTACAGACTGGCCGTTTTGAATTGGAAGATGCAACACTGCATGTTGCCCAAAACGACCAGTATAATGAGGCAGCTATATATGATTATGCCAATGATCACTGTTACCAAAAGTGATCGTATATAGCTGTCATTGTACCAGATCAAAGTGCAGTACAATCTACAGCGTGGTCCCGTGGCCGCTTCCCTATAATGCCATCCCATCTATTCACGTATGTACTGTGGAGCAAGGGGGGAGTCCGAGAACGAGGCTAAGATGCTGGCGGTCATTGTGGTCTACCTGATGATTGGAAGTATTACTATAGGTACACTATGCTGCATGTGCATGTGCTGCAAGTAAACACGTTTTAAATGCATGGGCTTACATGTACTTAATGAGAGTATACAAACCGCGCGCAACCCTGCATGGTGTGTTGCACAGGTACCGGTATATAAATATGGCATATGTATCAATGACACGCCAATTCGTTGATTACTAGTTTCCCATCAGAGGCTTCTCGCAGGCGGGCGAGTATTCCCATTATGTCATTAATGTAATTATAACCATCGATATCACTACAGGAAATAGCTCATCAGAACAAGGTACAACAGTGCAAGGAGTGTATCACAGTGAATATCAAGGCTAAATATCTGCCATGGCACGAGGCTTCAATCGTAACGTTGATCGACATCAACAGCAGGAGTCTGAGCGCAGGGTTCATCACGTGATGAAGTTACAATACATGAAGACATTGGAAAGTTGTAATTATTTTAATGGTGATAAATTTCTCTGACAATATTTTGTGCGTGCGGCTGATGAGAAAGTATAGCAATTAACGAATTGGGGCCTAAATGAACAAGCATATCCTTCAATAATTGAACATTAATTATTAAATGTTTCCAGTACTGGATACAATGAATACAATTGAACCACTCAATAATTACAATTCTGGACAAACTTTCATGCATATGCTGTATCAGTGCATCACACCAAAATTGACAATATGTTTGACTACAACCATGCAATTGCCTCAATTATGTCGGACATTTGTGCAATTCTATATATAACTGCCCTCAGCATGCCAAGTCAAGGTGTATTTGCATGATTATATGTTTGTGCTAAGCTAATTAAGGGAAATGTTCTTTATTGCTTTATCTATAGCTGCTGGACAGCTCTGTTCAGCACCTGTGACTAATATCCCTGTGTTTCAAGACCAGAGGGATAATCCAGATCAGCGTGACAGAATCCCTCTACCGCTTGATCGGATCCAGGTCATCATACCTGCCTACACCTTCACCTGCCATGGCAGGGTGGTCCAGTGGGGGGCGTGTGTGGAACGAGGGGGAGGAAGGGAAAGATATGACATTGACTTCCAAGTCCTGAGGCCATCACCAGTTTCAGACCCAGGGGTTGATTGCTACACTTTAGTTGGGTCAAACCTCATTGAGGATGGACGGCCAGATGGAGGCTGTATTGTGTATGATGTACCAGTGGAGGAGCAGTTTCTTGTACAGCCGGGTGATGTAGTGGGATTCTTCTCTGATCATGTAAATAGAGAAGACAATAACGGTGTGCAGGTGGTTGAAAGCAGACAAGATGTTGTTGTGCACTATAGAGAACGTGACGCTATTCCAGCCACAGACCCAGAGAGCTGTATGTTTGTTGTCGGACCCGGTCAAATTGATTTAGTGACTACAGGTGCACCTGTTATCACTGCCGTAGTGGGTGAGGAAGAAATATATACTGATCATAGGAGTTTAGCTATAATGGTGACGTGGTGTGATATCAACTTGTACAATTCATCTATATGCATGACATTGTTAACATACAATCTTCCAAGGCTTCACAAAATTACTGTCCTTCTACAAAGGAGCGTAGCTACGTCCGTCGACTGCTTGGCAGGATATTATATGATGCCTAGGTCATTAAGAAGTACAGGGCATGCTAGAGCGTGGTATATACTGATTTGGCTCAGTATTGTGAAATGACTAGCATCAAGACAAAGGCTATCAAAACACAAGAAATAATTAAGCAGTAAAAAATTCTCAGCAACCTGTAGCCAGCATGAAGTACCTCCAAAGGCCACCAGCCACTTGGCACATAATATTATGCTGGTAACATGGCCACATGCACAGACACATCGAAATGCAAAAACGACGGACAACAGTAGCATGCTTTTTTTTGCATTGATTGTCCAAAATTTATGATATGTTTTTCCTTGACTTCCCCAGATACCAGTCCTATACCACAGTTCTGCTCATCACCAGTGGCTAACATTCCTGTGTTTCAAGACCAGAGGGATAATCCAGACCAGCGTGACAGAATCCCTCTAGAACCTGATCGGATCCAGGCCATCATACCTGCCTACACCTTCACCTGCCATGGCAGGGTGGTCCAGTGGGGGGCGTGTGTGGAGCGAGGGGGAAGAGGGGAAAGATATGACATTGATTTCCAAGTCCTGAGGCGGTCACCAGTTTCAGACCCAGGAGTTGATTGTTACTCTCTGATTGGGTCAAACTTCATTGACAATGGACGGCCTAATGATCCTCCTCATCGAGTGGATCGCTGTATTGTGTATGATGTACCACTGGAGGAGCAGGTTCTTGTACAGCCGGGTGATGTGGTGGGATTCTTCTCTGATAATGTAAACAGAGATGACAATCGTGATGGTGTGCAGGTGGTTGAAAGCAGACAAGATGTTGTTGTGTACTATAGAGAACGTGACACTATTCCAGTCACAGACCCAGAGAGCTGTATGTTTGCTGTTGGACCTGGTCAAATTGATTCATCAACTGTGGCTGCACCTGTTATCACTGCCGTAGTCGGTGAGTTAATAAGGGATGGACTAAATAACAACTTAATGCTACTACAATATCATGAGTTTGTATTCTGCATGGTATCCATGTCTCAATCGGCTATTTGTACTGCAAATAAGCTAGGTGCATGCTAGAGCAGGTGAAGTGTTGACTGATAATCTAATTCAAGATTGCATAATGTAGCTGAAACAAGCCAGAAGAAATGCTGATAAATAGACCTCGTTTTTAATTCTCTAATCATTTGCTTGCATATCTCATACACCCTTCTTACCTTCAACCCTGCACAGAATCAGTAACTCCGATTATTTCTGAAGTCGTATCTCCCTCACCATCCGCTTCGCCTTTTGTTTCTGTGGTCCGTTCACCAACACCCGCTATAGTCACCTCACCAACTCCACCTGGTATGGTCTCACCTGTGGCCCCACCTGCTGTGGTCCCCTCACCAACTCCACCTGGTGTAGTCCCACCTGTGGCCCCACCTGCTGTGGTCCCCTTACCAACTCCACCTGGTGTAGTCCCACCTGTGGCCCCACCTGCTGTGGTCCCCTCACCAACTCCGCCTGCTGTCACATTAGTTCCACCTGTAATCCAACCAGCACTCCCAGCTCCACCTGCTGTGATCCCCTCACCAACTCCACCTGGTGTTGCTTCCTCAGCAACTCCACCTGTTACTATAATAGTTGGAGCATCTCTACCTGTTGTACCATTACCTACTCCTCCAAACATGCCGTACATTGGCCCATCAGAAGCCCCACCATCAGGTGGTGGGGGGATTGGCACCTTAGCCATCATCGGGATAGCCATTGGACTGCTGGTGGTCATCAGCATAGTGCTAGTGGCATTGGTGGTTGTGTTCGCCCTCAGGGTACGGAAAAGATCCAGAGAGAAGTTCTCCCTCCAACCCCAGAACGAGATCGAGAACCCAAGCTATGAAAGTGAGTGGACTACAGCACATGCACTGTACACTGTACAAGCCAGATTTGGTGAAGGATTAATCAGTCCTTCCAAGCTTTTATCTCTCAGCCGTGCTGAGATAAGAGCTGGGGTGGGAAAGACGGGCAATGAGGTTAGGCTGCCCGATGAGACTACCAAAACTGATCAGCCCTAACAACTTTTCCTTGATGTGAATGGTGTATCCTCATTGGACTCAGCAGGTGTTCTCTGTCTGGCATTTTAGCAGAAGTTTTGGCAATCTAAATACAAAAACTTGTTTCATTATACAATTACATACACATTAGTCTATCAAGCTAGACCCTCTCTACGCCCACCACTGGAAAGGCTCTAGCCTTTCCAGTGGTGGGTGCAGAGAGGCTAGAGCCTTTCCAGCGGTGGGCGCAGAGAAGGTATAGCTTGATAGACTACATGTACATAGGCATACACACTTGCAATTCTAAATATTAAAATGAGCGTATCATACCTTCCCTCCCAGGTGGTCTGGCCAAGCTCAAGGTCAAGCGCAAGCCCAAGCATATTAGTTACTCATCTAGCAACAGCTACCAGGCCATCAGGAACAGCACCTCGGGGTCACCACAACCCGAGGATTACACATACCCCCTCAGTGTGAAGTCGAGTGTCCCGAGTGACTCTGCCTACACATACATTCACACAGGATCGGAGTTATCCACCAGCCAGCACTATGGTACTGAGGCAGCCACTGAGCTCTATGACACTCTAGACACTTATCCCTCTGAGACGCAATACGCAGAACCCACCAGTCCATTCTATAGGGTAAGAACCCAGAAAGAATGCAAACCAGTGGGCTGGTAGCCTGGAATAGATGTGAATGCCGATATGGTTGACATTTCTAGTAGTCAGCACGAGGGTATTGAGTTACCTGCACAAACACACACAGTGTGAGCAACTATCATTGTGTCTTAATGAATTGTTTTCTTGTCTACAGATTGGATCATTTGACTCTGCAGGAATATATGTCCCTACAGAGGTTAGTTATTTGTTTGGAAGCATGACAGGTTAATGGAATGGAGGCTGTGGTGCATGCCACGTCATTCCCTCCACAGGAACAGAGGATTGCAGCTGGAAATCACTATGAAATGCTTGAGGTGGGTTTCATTTGCAACTCTGGGGTGGGCTTAATCTCAAAGGCAACCTTCCCCTGCAGAATCATGAATACGACAAACTGAAGTTCTTTGTTGAGGACCAGACCTACTGGGCCCCGGCCTCCAGCACCTCAGGCCTCTATGCCCAGCTGGCTGCTAAGAAGTACAGGGAGATACAGAGACAGCAGATAGTGTAAGACCTTCCTGTAGACAGGATGGCAGGGCGGTCTGCAGCAATTGTGCAATATTCTTTATGGTCACTTTGCCATACACCGGGGCTGTGTAGAGACCAAGCTAATGTAGTTTACACACCCTCCATTGCTGTCCTTATGTGGACCAAGCATGCTGTTAGTAGTAGGATGCCTCACCAATGCCTTCTCTAGCTCTGTGTCAGTGAGTTGGACATAGAATGAGTAAATATACTGACATCAATGCTAACTGTGTTAATTTTATACTAGTTCACCGTTGATATCACACTATTATAATATTATGCATTAACAGCCTGTGATTATACTAGCCTCGTTCCCAGGCTCCACTCCCCAGCTTTTCTCGTGCCACAGTGTGTTAGTGGAGCCTGGGAACGAGGCTATGATTATACTGCACAAGTGAAACTGGAATATGGCATGAGTGGGCAGATATATTTTCATGTACTGGTCACAGGCAGACCTTGCATCTACAATTCAAAGATAATCACAGGATGCCTCACCAATGTCTTCTCTAGCTCAGTGCATGGGGTGGACATAAAGTGTAAATACTGAGATCAACTGTAAACTGCTATAGCTGCTGTTCCATCCTCCAGTAGTCCATTGTTTCTGCATTGCCGACAAGTCTACTACATGTACAACACAATTTAGTAAGACTGCCCATACACACAGACTGTGCCACCAAGGCTACATGCGATGTACTAATTAACCAATCAGAATCCATTGTCATAGTATGGTTTCTCTTAGTTATGAGCTCCTGATTGGACTAATTAGCTTCTCTGTTTATACAGCTGCCCCCCCCCTCACAGGTTGGGTGACAACCTGGGGTCAGGGCAGTTTGGGCAGGTGTGTAAGGGCCAGTGGCGATTCTCTGGGGCCTCCCTGGAGGCTGCGGTGAAGACCCTCAAGGCAGACGCCCCTGAGGAGGAGAAGGTGTGGTTTCTGCAGGAGGCGGCCATCATGGGACAGTTTTGGCACACCAACATCGTGAGGCTGTATGGCGTCGTCACCATTGGAGACCCTGTGAGTACTGTAACTACCTTGCCTGGCCTTAAGAATCAAAGACATACATACATACATACATACATACAGACAGACAGACAGGCAGACAGAAATAAATACTCTAAGGAAGGGGCACCCCACCAGTTAATGGTGTGCTAGGGTGACTGTTAACTATGACTTGTTTTCCCAGACCATGATTATTTTGGAGCTGATGCCAAATGGAGACCTGAGGAGCTACCTGAAGAAGCTGGAGTGGGAGTGAGTGACTAACGAGCACCACCATTCCTGTCTCTTTCAGTTCTGGTAAGGACTGCGTATCTGTCTGCTTGGCTCCAGGGACGAGGGCGAAGTGCAGAGCCAGTTCCTGCGGTTTGCGAGGGAGATAGCAGCTGGCATGGCCTACCTCTCAGGGAAGTCCTTCGTGCACAGAGACCTGGCAGCCAGGAATATTCTCTTGGACAAGGAACTGAAGTGCAAGGTCAGTGATGCTGTAAAACAAACAGAATGAAAATGTGCATGTATTTCTTAAACAATAATGACTTGAGGCCACAGCTGCTTCTTGTACCATTTATGTATGTTTTCACTTGTACTCAGAGCGGAATATAGTAGTTTCTAGGTTTCCTGTGTGCATGGACAGCCCTAATCACTGCAGTTAGTTATGACACTTCCTTGCTGTTCCCTGTCTCAGATTGGTGATTTTGGAATGGCACGGGATCTGGTGGACGACACTTACTACGAGTCCAGAGGAGGAAAGATCCCTATCAAGTGGACTGCCCCAGAGGTCAGTCAATTGCTGCTGATATTGCTTCCTTTCCGCTGATAAACTTCCTAAATGGTTATGGCATGTTTGAATATAAAGTGAGCCTTGGGTAATGTAAATAGGGGTGTTAGGTTGCCAGTATTGTGTAAAGTCCTTCAGTTGTAGTAAGTCATTCACAACTCAGTCATGTGACTAGTTTCAAATGATCAGATTAGCTAAAAATCATGTGACCAGAAATGAATGATACGTAAAACAATTGTAACCATACTCTTGCATTACTGTGGTGTGAGAATGAGATTTCTCTCTCCTCTGCTGGTAGGCTTTGCTCTATAAGAAGTACAGTGTGTCTAGCGATGTGTGGAGCTATGCCATGGTGTTGTTCGAGATTTGGTCGGTTGGTCGCAAGCCATTCCAAAATCTCTCAAATGCTGACGTCATAGCGCTGGTCCACACCGGCCACTGTCAACCCCCGGCACCAGGCTGTCCCAGGAAGGTGTACCGACTCATGGTGGACTGCTGGTGAGGGGGATGGGGGCTTGCTAGTCTATCCAGCTCTAGTGCGTACTTATGATATCCTTCACATGGAAAGTCTAGCTCTAATCACTCTAACTATAGCATTATGTCGTGTGTGTTTGTCTCTGTGAGGTGAGGTATAGCAATTTGCCCATTCTAGCAAAAAAGTGTGTACTGCAACTGGTATACCTCCTGGTATTTCCAGAAATGTTTTTTGGAACACCGCTCTGGCTCTAATGCCATCCCACGTGGCAGTATTACATGTTCCCAGGTGTCTCCCCCAGATTTTCTTAGACATGAATTGGCTGTCAAGTGAAACCATACTGATCCAGGAAAGAGAAATCTGCTAATTAGGGTGTGGCTTCCTGGTGGTGTCTGAACTTTCCTTGTTGCTCTAGTTACTGACTTCCCTTATATGGAGCCCGGTTGTCTTGGAAACCCTTTCACTTGCAGCTGTTTGCTTACAGACTGAGAGGTGGGTCAAGTACTGACCTATTCTCTGTATATGCTAATACAGAAGGCGTTGCAGTCAAGGGAGTAGCCAACCTCTATACTGTATAGTGGGAAGGTAATTGGAGTAATGACTGATATTTGTGTAGCACTAGTTGTCATGTTTCACTTCACACCCCCCTGAGGTACCCTGACCCCTAACCTCTATGTACAGTCACCGCTATTATTTGTGGGTACAATTTTGAGGCAAAATTTAATACCCACTAATAATAATATGTACTACTGATATCGATCACACAGAAGTGCGTTATTGCTGTGCTATAAATACGTGTATGCATGCAGAAAATAGAATCACGTAATCTTTACTTGCATCAGTACCCATATATTTAGCAAGCTAGTGCAACAAAATTTGATAATATCATTTTTCAAATTTACGTCCCCAATTCATAAAACATATTGTACCTGCAAATACCATAAGGTACTTTGTCAGCAGTATCTCCAAGCTGGGTCTGTTTGTTTGTTAGAGATCTCATTCCCATACCAGGAAAGGGTTTGGGAAGGAGGCAATGTACATACCCAAGTGTCACCCCTCTCCCCAGGAACCCTGCCCACCACGAGCGGCCAACATTTGTGGAAGTGAGTAACTACCTGAGGCAGCCAGACAGACAGCTGCTAGCCTGGGAAGAGGACGTTCCCTCCTCCAAGAAGGCCCGGGAGCTGGGAGCACCCATCTCAGAATCAGGACACCTCTATCTCGACTTGCAGCACAAGTATAAATGAGAAATTGTAGTCAGTATTGACTTTTAATTTTTTCCTTCAATTATAATATTATTTGCACAATCATAATGTTCAGCCTAAGGAAGGAATTTTATGCCATATTCATTACAGTTGTAGAACATGCATGTAGTTCCTATACTTGATGTTATTTCAGGACAACCCTGAGTTTCAAGTTTAAATGTGATAACTGTAAAAAGCAGTAGTTCATTTTGTATCTCAAAAGTTGATGATTGAACTGTGGGTGTCTCTGAAAGGCACTGGGAACGAAGCTAATGTTTATTATTCCACGGCTTATCTATGCATGGCTAGCATCAAGTGTCATGATAAATCAGCCATATATCTCATTCTACAATTGAATACACAACAGCCTATAGCTTATATAATTATGGTTGTTGGAATGCATAAGCACATACTAAAACTTTGCTAATTAATTTTTTTAATTTAGCTCAGTAGAAGTAGAAGTCATATACTACGGCAGCATGCCAAAAGTACAATTATGCTAAGAGCTAGGAACTACAAGCTACAGCTGTACCACCACTATAAACTGTTACGTTCATGGGGAATATAACCAGTACATGCCACATGGTATACCAGTTGTCTGCAAGTTACCACATTGGTTTCGAATTCTTTAACAGGGAGATACTGAAATGATACCATAGTAGAAAATTAGCTACAAACTATTCTATCAACAGCCGTCAGAGGTCCCCCCACTACAAGAGGTAGGTTCATGGGTTACATAACAGTACATGCCACATGTACCAAATTGGTTATCTGCATGTAGGTTACCACATACAAGAGGTAGGTTCATGGGTTACATAACAGTACATGCCACATGTACCAAATTGGTTATCTGCATGTAGGTTACCACATCGGAGGGAAATGACTCATTCTAGCAGCATGCAGATTTCTTGATGGAAGGTGTATAATACCTATGTAGGTTCCAGGTCATCATATCAGTCAGAAATAAGATTCAAATGCCATGGATACAATACATCACCAGCTGAAGTGCTCAGACCATTCTTACATGCATATATGGTTCCAGATTCACCACCCAAACTGTCGCAGGAGCACACCCAAAATATACTTCCAAACTGAGTCTAGATCTGGTGCCCAAATTAGGAAGAGGTATAGTACCAGTACTATCCCAGTGCAATGACAGCTCAGTGAGATCTCCAGGCCAGTGGCAGTCATGCATCAGGTGGGCGCACAACCGCGGTCATATCCTGTTTCGGCTAAGCGTAGTATAGTAGGTTTTAAAATTACGCCTTGACATTGATAATTTTGTGCCCCTCGTCTTACTCAGACGGAAGTCATTAATGGATCTGCTACTACTGCTCACTGCGGCCTGCCTGGTGCTTGGGAGTACTGGTGAGTTATAGGTGTAGCATAATAAGTTGGTCATATACGTTCAGCCATGGGATGGTACACCACATTGTATGGCAGCTACCAACCGAATAGCTAGCTGTTGTTCGGCTCTGAAATGATTATATCTATGTTAGTACGGATACAGGTATACAGGTTTCATACTACACATACCTAGGTGAGTTTTGGAACCGTTAGAGTACTTTTCTAGGCTTCACCATGCACAGGATCAAAGACATCGAGAATACATGAGCCTATTGTTACTCAGTCACATAATCTCAGTCTCTCAGTCACAGTAGTTAGTCTGACAGAGAGTTTAGCTTAAAGACGTTGAGATTTAGAGGTTTGCTAGGACAATCGGTGTAGGAAAGCATAGTCTCTGTCTGTAGCAAATTACTTCCATTTTGGTGCAAGAGGCTGTAGACCTGCTGCTGCCCATTAGAAGTATGCAGATGTAGCTAAGCCAGTGGCTAGATCAGTGTATATATGTACAAAAATCATGTCTGTTTTTTTCTGCATAGTTACTAATTATTCATTACTCTTCATAGCTGATGCACAGTCGTGTTCAGTTGATAGCATTCCCACATTTGAGGACCTAGGAGTATGGAGGCCACGTCTTCCTAATCAACTTCAAGTCATTGCACCAATGAATGAAAATGCGCTCACGCCACGCTCGCTTGCCCTCCAGAAGTGACATTACATAATTGGACATGCCGCTTGCAATCTATCTATAGTAGCTACCAGCCGAACAGTTGTCGTACAGCTCTGACATACAGTAACATGTATATATCTGTGTTAGTACAGACATAGATGTACAGGTTTCATAGTATGCCCATACCTAGGCTCACAGAATACTTTTCTAGGCTTCACAGCACATTACAGGACAAAATATCTTCAATTCCAACCACAATTTCAGCAGAAGTTCATCAAAAGTTGCTCAGAAGAAACCTACAACACTGTAGTCGAAACGTTGGTAACTTTTGGTGAACTTTTTGCTGAACTGATTATGATTTGAATTTGAAGAAATTTTATCATTGTGAAGTTGGTATATGTTCCATAGTAGCTACCACAGCTGTCGTTAGGCTCTGACATGCTTAGAACGCTATTGTGCTTCAGAGTGTCAGTCTTTCCTCTGTATCAAGGTACAGCCTGGTAAGTGATAGAGAAATCTACTAAGCTAGCATTAGCAGGGAGGCAATTATGAGTTAATAACATTCCGGGGTGTACATTTCTCACCGAAGCCTATCGCCCAGACCCTCTTACAATTTTCGACGGGTCTGGGTACCTCCGAGACTACCGACTATAGTAGCTTCAACAGCTGTCGTTAGGCTCTGACATACATGTATGTATCTATTTTAGTACAGACACAGGTCTACAGTATACTCACGCCTAGGTGAGATCTGGAGCCCATAGAATACGTTTCTGGGCCTCACAGTATGCGACAGGATCATAGGCATTGCTAATGTTGGAACGCATGAGCCTAGAGATACCTCTATCTCTGGGTACATGCCATTAGCCGCGTCTGTTTTGGTTGCAATTTTGAGGTGGCTGTAATTTATATAGGGGTGAATTATATATACTTTGCAACTAGACAATTTTGTTACATGTATAAAGTGACCACGTTTTGCTGTATGTGTGCAAAAATCATGCATGGCTGTGCTCTGTTGTTTTTTATGTGTAGTTACTAAATTATTCATCACTCTTTTATAGCTGATGCACAGTCGTGTTCAGTGGATGGCATTCCCACATTTGTGGACCAGGGAGGGCCAATGGCCTCACGTCTTCCAAATCAAGTTCAGGTCATTGCACCAGAATACACTTTCAATTGCCGTGGCAGAGTGATCCAGTGGGGGGCGTGTGTGCAGCCAGGAGGAATGGCAGGGGGGGGAGGGGGGGAGAGATGTATGACATTGAGTTTCAAGTCCTGAGGCCATCACCAGCTTCACCAGGAGTTACTTGCTACAGTGTGATTGGATCAAACTGTGCTACAGAACGGGTTATGAATCCGCCTTTTAATCTCAATCGCTGTATTGCATTTGATGTACCAGCGGACAAGCAGTGTCTTGTGGAACCTGGGGATGTGGTGGGCTTCTATTCTGAGCATGTAAATAATGGTATGGATGGCGGTGTGCAACTTAATGCCAGCAGGACAGATGTTACTATATATACTGTAGCAAATGCCAATAACCCAGCCACTATGTTACTTGTTGGAACCAACAATATTGATGATTCTACCACAGCTGCACCTGTAATTACTGCTGTTGTCGGTGAGTTAAACCTTATAAGCAGTAGCTCATGAACCCGAAACACCTCAATGAACTACTGTTAGTATCCCCTGTAGCTATGAAATTATGTATTCTAATTCATTCGCAAGCTCTTGCAGTGACACTAATACTTTGACTATTGTTATAATTACTGTACATGTATAGTGGTAAACATTTGTGAGGTAAACATTTGTGGTTGGGCTTCCTTACTAGAAATTTGCAGTTTATATATTTTGTGGAAGCGATATGTGTATATGTACGCTGAACACAATTTACGGTTTCCAAATTTTGTAGTCTAGGTGAGAATATAGCAAAAAAATCAGGGGCGGATCCAAGGCAGGGCTACAGGGGCAGGCTAGAGCCTCCCCCCTTCTAATTTACACAGTAAAAACTAGCTGACGGTTAAATTACGCAAGATCAACATGTGATGGCAAAATACTGGAACCAGCATGCAAGACAGCTGCAGACGTTTTTACGGTTTCTGTCACCAGTTCTGATCACCACCTTGGAACACTGTCTTTTGATTATAGTAGAAGCAAGTCTGAGTCGGACACTGAATTTCTACCTCCTTAAAAGGCTCACATGATGGTATGTGCACACACATCATGGATAATATAGTATACGTATTATCCATGTGCACATGTACATCGTAGGACATGGTCTCGTATTGGTGCCGAGGACTTAAGAAAATGAAAATGCAGCAATGCACTGGAGATACTATGAGAGCGCAACATTATGGCAGAACAATTTCTGCACTTCATGCAGTTTCCCAAGTACCAAAGAAAATTGAAAAGTACCAACACACTGGAGATACTACGAGAGCGCTTCTGGATAATAGTATGGCTAATTCCATATCTAGTGCAAACTGGGGTGATAGACAAATTTTTGGATCACTAAATCATTACATTTTCTAGCGTCGACAAGTCATTGGGATTGGGTAGGAGTTAAGAAGCAAGACCACTAGAGCCACTGCCACTCTCTTCCTTTGCTCTCACCTTCTACCCGAGTACTTCTCAAGTTGTACCTGCCTCGCCAGCTCCTACTGTAATGCTCTTACCGTCCTCAGCTGTCATTGCTCCTGCATGGTACACCCCCACCAACTTCACCTGAAAATATAATTGATGGAACATCTCTACAGTCACCAATACTCACAGGAGTCCCTGGCACATCACCTACAGCCAATCAACCCCCTACTCCTCAAAACACTGGCTCATCAGACCCCCCACCATCAGGTGGTGGTGATGGTGGAAGCAGCAGCACCGTAGCCATCATAGCTGGTATTGCCACTGGATCCTCTGTTCTCATTCTGCTGATAAATATAGTGGTCATACTTATCTGTATCAGACAGTGTAGACAAAACTCACTGCCTAAGACAAGAAGAGCAAGTAAGTGTCAATGCCTAAATGTGTGTTACCAGCTCACATGTTTATTGTATCAACCGTTATTGTTACAGACATTGTAACTGAAAGGAATGAGGCTTACATGACAAATACTGCTGTTGAAAGATCGGGTGAGTCTCTTGCCGGAATGGGTGGCTGCAAATAGTGTGTTACCAACTCCTATGTTCATTGTATTCTTGCAGTTGTTATAACTAAAAGAAATGAGGCTTACGTGACAAATACCGACATCATCCCAGCAGCTCGGAATAAGGCCTATGGAGTGGTAGGATTGGAGGATATGAATTCCTCAAATAAAGAGGACACCACTGATTGCACATACGAGACCATCCACCTCTCTGAGGAACCTCCGTGTGAGGAGTATGATTATGTTCGTTGACTGGCCTAGTGCTTCACTATAAATTTACAACTGTGAAGGCGATCATTTACACCCAGTACAGTTTATGAATTATGTATCATAACACACCAAAAAGTACAGCCGATTTGTATCAATATCAATCCACTCTTGTGCATGATGCATTAATTACTCCAAGGTGTCTTGTAATACTTACGTAATCTGCATGCTGTCTCGATATCTCCATGTACTTCTTAGCAGCCAGCTAGGCATAGAGGCCAGAGGCACTGGAGGCCGGGGCCAGTAGGTCTGGTCCTCAACAAAAAACTTTAATTTACTGTACTAATGGTTTGCTGGATATATTCTTCATAGTGATTTCTGGAGACTATCCCTTTCTCCTGCATTGTGGGGCAGTTCTTTCATCACAATGTGGTCCACTTATATGGGGTTGTGACCAACCTGTGAGTATTAAATATGACAATGTCACTACACATATCATCATATAAACAAGGCAATGCTATGCTTGCTAGGCATGTCCGATCGGGGTAAGACAAGCCGTAGATCTAAATATAGAATGGCCTTGCTCGATGCCGTTATACCCACACAATCTACGATCTCTGAATAATGGGGAGCTTAATCAAGATGCTGATCACTATGGTCTACCTGATACTTGGAAGTACAGGTATTGAATATGATACATGCATGGGCTTGATAAATACTGCTGTCGGCATGTTAGTATAAGGCTACACCGTTGAGGTAACCTGTAGCTAGCTAGACAAGTCACCAGTTAGGTTTTTGTTTGTACAATTGCCTCAAGTGTTGATGCTTAGCAGCTATTATTCTTTTACAGCTGCTGGACAGCTATGTTCAGTGGCTAACATTCCTGTGTTTCAAGACCAGAGGGATACAGAGCAGAATGAGAGAATCCCTCTACCAGCTGATCGGATCCAGGTCGTCATACCTGCCTACACCTTCACCTGCCATGGCAGGGTGGTCCAGTGGGGGGCGTGTGTGGAGGCAGGGGGAGGAGGGGAAAGATATGACATTGATTTTCAAGTCCTGAGGCCGTCACCAGTTTCAGACCCAGGAGTTGATTGCTACTCTCTGGTTGGGTCAAACTTCGTTGACAATGGACGGCCTAATGATCCTGTTCATCGAGTGGATCGCTGTATTGTGTATGATGTACCACCGGGAGAGGAGGTTCTTGTACAGCCTGGTGACGTGGTGGGATTCTTCTCTGATAATGTGAATAGAGATGACAACCGTGATGGTTGAAAGAAGACAAGATGTTGTTGTGCATTATAGAATACGTGATGAAATTCCAGCCACAGACCCAGAGAGCTGTAGGTTTGTGATTGGAACCAATCACATTGAGTCAGTAACTGTAGCTGCACCTGTTGTCACTGCCATAGTGGGTGAGTTATTACTACCTTGCTAGTTCGTTCCACAGTAAGGCAAGTTGTTGCTTAGTCTGGTTACAAAGTCAATGACCTTTTCATGAGTGTATCTTGGCAGCCATGAGAGTAGATGAAACGATAGTCTAAGTTAACCATGCCCATCGGTATGAGGGATTTATCCACATACTGACTCTCCATGATCCAACGACTAAACAGAATCAAGCAACCAAAAGCCTTCTCTTGTAATGCATGCGTCTCCTATGGACCAAATTAAACTTGCCTTTGTATGCATTGCTTGCCACATTTCTTCAAGGGAAAATACATGTACTAGTCGAATATCAGTTCATTTCCGGAAAATTTAATATTGATATTGATAAGATGATGCTCTTCACATGATCTGTGGTCCTTTGATCTCATGGCTTCCTAGGATGCAATTCAAGTCTGTAGCTGAAACAAATCAGCAGAAATGTGTATAAATTCCCTATCTCCTTACCTTTATTCTATACCCTACACAGAATCAGTAACTCCAACTACTTCTCAAGTTGTAGCTCTCTCACCAGCCACTCCACCTTTTACTTCTGTGGTCCATCCACCATCTCAATCTGCTGTAGTCCCACCTGCTGTGGTGCCCTCACCAACGCCTGTTACTGTAATAGGTGGAGCATCTCTACCTGTGGTACAGACACCATCACCTGCAGCCAATCAACCCCCTGCTCCTCCAAACACTGGCTCATCAGACTCCCCACCATCAGGTGGTGGTAATAATGGCAGCAGCAGGACCATGGCCATCATAGCTGGTATTGCCACTGGATCCTCTGTTCTCATTCTGCTGATAATTATAGTGGTTATACTTATCTGTATCAGACAGCGTGGCCGAAATTCATTGTTTAAGACAAGAATGGCAACCTCTAAAAGATCTGGTAAGTCTATTTGCTTGAATGCATGGCTGCAAAGAGTGTGTTGCAGACTCAGATATTTATTGTATCAACCATTATTGTTATAGTCATTGTAACTGAATGGAATGAGGCCTACATGACAAATACCAATGTTGGAAGATCTGGTAAGTCTCTTGCCTGAATGGGTGGCTGCAAATAGTGTGTTATACCAACTCCTATGTTCATTGTATTCTGGCAGTCGTTATAACAAAAAGAAATGTGGCTTACATGACAAATGCCGAAGCCATTCCAGCAACTCAGAACAAGGCGTACGGAGTGGTAGGATTGGAGGATATGAATTCCTCGAATAAAAGGGACACCACTGATTGCACATACGAGACCAGCTACCTGTTTGAGGAACCTCCATACCATGAATATGATTATGTTCACTGATGGAATTAGTACTTCAGTAGATTTTCAACTGTGAAGGTGATTGTATAGCTATATCCAGTACAGTTTGTGAATTAGCTATATACCACAACAAATCAACAAGTACAGCCATTTTGTAATTAATCTGATATTGTGCCAGTTGTATTAAGTCAATTTTACTTACAAATTAGTCATGTATGTGACTATAATATCATCAGAGTGGCAGAACTGGCCTAAAAATTGTTCTCTTTCAAGTTATGTGTAACTAAGCAATGAGCGCCCTGGGGATGATAGTAGGAATGGGGATGATAGTAGGAATGGGAGTGTAGTTGGAGTAATGACTGGCTGTGTTTGTTGAGAGCTAATGCTGTTAGGGTGGTGTAAGTATACGGAGAGCAGAAAATGCTTTTTACAAATCACTTCACCACAATTGATACTAGCAAAATGTATTGTGCTTCATTTATGGGGTGAGCCATTACAAGGATCATCAGGAGGCGCCTTAATACTAAGGTGAGCATAGGCTTGGCCCTTCTCTCATCTGGAGTCTCATGATCAGTGCCTCATTTGTGCCACTCTCTTGCTCTCTCTGCAGTCTACAAATACCATTCAATGGGCCACAGCTATGTGGGGCGCACTCACCCTCAGAATGTCTCAAGTCCAGATCCTCCACCCACCCCTTCACAATATCGTGTTTGTGTTTTTGTGCTAAAAGAATGAAAATTGATGACAGAAAATAGATTATGCAAAATATGACTGAATTAAAGGTTTTTGCTGATTATATACCTATGAGGCTCTATGTCAAGGTCAGTAGTGGGGTCTTGACTCTGAGATGCATGCGTGCATCTCCATAAGCTTGAGGCTTTGTTTGAGATCTCATTCCCACACCAGGGGAGGATCTGGGAAGGAGATGTGTCACTCCAACATTTGTGGAAGTGAGTCAGTGACTATCTGAGCTCGAGGCAGCCAGACAGACAGCTACTGCCTGGGAAGAGGACATTCAGAGAAGGTGTGGGAGCTGGGAGCAGTAGGCTTACGCTTTGTACTGACCAATGACAAGTCAGCTAGACTCCACCCACTCGCAGGTTATGCATGCATGATGGCTGCGCTGGTTAATTAACCACGTACTCGGAAGTTATATTGGTGCATATTAATTAAAACCTATATGCTCCTGGGTGTATTACTTTCTGCTAAGTTGTGGTTCGCCTACTTGCAGCTTCAATGCCAAAGAATGCGCACACAAGAGCAGACTAATTTCCTCCCTGCGCCCGGCAAATGATATAGCTAGCTACGTGATCGCTTACGGTACTAGCCGACTCTGAGATGTTGGTCATTGCGGTCTACCTGATGCTTGGAAGTACAGGTACGCTATGGGCTTGATAAATACTGCCAGATAACTTGCGCCTGGTGGTGGTCGATGTAGTTACATGTGCATGTAGCTATCTGCATGACCTTCCACTGGCTTTCCGGGTGTTAGTCTCGCAGGCCAGACCCTCAAGGCCCGCGAGGCTAGCTATATAGATTTATCTGTGCATGTGCTAACTTGGTCAAATGGTACGGTCGCTTTCTAGTCGAGATGTTCCCTTATCGAACTTCAACTCTAGGCTATGCAGTATGATTGTCACGTGTGTGATTGTATAGCTACTCACTTGTCTATACAAATTTGCAGCCGCATCCAATATAGAGAATACTGTTTAGAGGGCGGGGCATTTTGTGAGAGGAGCAATGTACAGCATTACACTAGCTATCAGTGTATTAAAACTTCATGAAACTTGGTGTATTAATACTGGTGATTGAAGTAGTCTTGGGGGGACCATGGATAATGTAATAATATTAGCTATCAATTCTTTATTCTTTAACTCCAGCTGCTGGACAGCTATGTTCGGCACCAGTGACTAATTTCCCCATCTTTCAAGACCAGCAAGGTAATCCAGACCAGCGTGACAGAATCCCTCTACCAGATGATCGGATCCAGGTCATCATACCTGCCTACACCCTTCACCTGCCATGGCAAGGTGGTCCAGTGGGGGGCGTGTGTGGAGCGAGGGGGAGACGGAGAAAGATATGACATTGATTTTCAAGTCTTGAGACTGTCACCAGTTTCAGACCCAGAATTTGATTGCTACAATCTAGTTGGGTCAAACCTCATTGAGAATGGACGGCCAGATGGAGGCTGTATTGTGTATGATGTACCAGTGGAGGAGCAGGTTCTTGTACAGCCTGGTGATGTGGTGGGATTCTTCTCTGATAATGTAAACAGAGATGATGATGAGGATGGAGTGCAAGTGGTTGAAAGCAGACAAGATGTTGTTGTGCACTATAGAGAACGTAACACTATTCCAGCCACAGACCCAGAGAGCTGCATGTTTGCTGTTGGACCCAATCAAATTGATTCATCAACTGTAGCTGCACCTGTTATCACTGCCATAGTGGGTGAGTTAATACTTTGATATTTTAAAATTCATTCCATAGTAAGTTAATGCTATTGTAAAGTGAATGACATTTTCATGAGTCGATATCTTAGTATAGCTGTATCTCACTGCAATACGGAAAAGCACTGGAGTAGGTGAAGCGATAGTCTAATTCCAGACTATACCTGAAACAAACCAGCAGAAATGCTGATAACTGGACATATCACACCTGAAGTTGCTTACCTTGATTCTATACCCCACACAGAATCAATAGCTCCAACAACTTCTCAAGTTGTAGCTCTCTCACCAGTCCCTCCACCTTTTACTTCTGTGGTCCGTCCACCAACTCCACCTGCTGTAATCCCAGCTCCACCTGCTGTGATCCCCTCACCAACTCCACCTGGTGTTGCTTCCTCACCAACTCCACCTGTTACAGTAATAGGTGGAGCATCTCCACCTGTGGTGCAGGCACCATCACCTGCAGCCAATCAACCCCCTACTCCTCCAAACACTGGCTCATCAGACTCCCCACCTTCAGGTGGTCATGGTGGCAGCAGCAGCACCGCGGCCATCATAGCTGGTATTGTCACTGGATCCTCTTTTCTTATTCTGCTGATAATTATAGGGGTCATACTTATCTGTATCAGACAGCGAATGACAACCTCTGAAAGATTTGGTAAGTCTCTATGCCTAAATGCATGGCTATAAATAGCAGCCTCAAATGTTTATTGTATCCAACAATGCTGTTAGCTACAGACATTACAACTGAAAGGAATGAGGCTTACATGACAAATACTGCTGTTGAAAGATCTTGTAAGTCTCTTGCCGGAATGGGTGGCTGCAAATAGTGTGTTACCAACTCCTATGTTCATTATATTCTTGCAGTCATTGTAAATAAGGCGTACGTGACAAATGCCGATGTCATTTCAGCAGCTCGGAACAAGGCCTATGGAGTGGTAGGATTGGAGGACAGCAATTCCTCAAATAAAGAGGACATCACTGATTGCATGTACGAGACCATCCACTTTACTAGGAGATCTAGACTTCCATGTGATGAGTATGATTATGTTCGTTTACAGATCTAGTGCTTCACTACATTTACAACTGTGAATCTGATCATTTGTGCCCAGTAGCTACAGTTTGTTTATGTAACAACAAATCAACAAGTGTATTAATATCAATCTGGTATTGTGCAAGTCCGTATTAGCTAAGTTTTTACTTACAAATCAGTCATGTGACTAGCTATATCATTATGGTGGCTATAATACCAACAGTTTATCTATCGCGTGTGTTCTCAAAAGTGGGCGGAGCTCATGCACGGTGGGCACGTGTTCTCAAAAGTGGGCGGAGCTCATTCGCCCCACTAACTTGGCCCTATGTACGGCGCTACACCGAAAGATGAAACTGCTATCTCTGACAACAGCAGGATTTTTCCTCTTTGCAATAGAAGGTGAGCTGGTACCAGCTTGATCATCGTATTTCAAGCAAGGCCCCTACGGGAATAGTAATCAACTTACAAGTCGATAAGGCCTGCCACAATAACTCTTAGCCCAATAGCTAGCTAATATGGGATAGCTACTGTATAAACTTTTAATATCCCTCCGTACAGTGATAGCTGACTCCCAAGTGTGTCAATTTCAGAGTGTACCATCATCTATTTTCTTTACTGGCAACACACGGCTGTCCAATCTCAGGAGTGGGCTTCAGGTCATTGTACCCGACTACACTTTTGGATGTCGTGGTAGAGTGATTCAGTGGGGGGTATGCATGGTGCAGGAGAATGGACGCTATGATGTTGAATTTCAAGTCTGGAGACCACTGTCAGGTGACAGTTATGCTATGGTCGGAGCAAATTTTCTTAAAAATGAATCAACAATCAATCGCTGCATAATAGTAAATATTACGAGTGAGCAGCAAATCCTCACAGAGCCTGAGTATGTTGTAGGACTCTTCATAGTTCGTATACATTCTGGTAGTACTTCAGATGGTATACAATTGAATACAAGTAGAACTGATCTCACTGTATGGTACAGAAGAGTCATTCGGCTTGAACGACAGTGTCCTGAAATTGGATCTGGCGTGCCATACAACTGCACACTTCGTATCGGGGAAAATCTGGACTTGAGCAATGAAGCTACTGGTGCTGCCACCATAACTTCTATCTTAGGTAAGCTAGCTAGTTGGAGAACATAAATTAGCTAGCTACATCTTTTAGTCATGCATCGTGACTTGGGTCTTGACTTCTTGCTTGCAGAACCCATCTCTAAAGATACTATTTCTCAGGGAACTGACCCCACTGGTCATGGAAGCTCACTAGGCAGTGGGAGCATTGTCGGAATTGTCATTGCACTCCTGACCATCATAGCACTGCTGGTTGTAGCTTTTGTCATTGTATTGATTTGGGGGATGAAACGCAAAATGTTGCCCCGAAGGAGTTATTATAATCCAAGCTATGAAGGTAAGTTCATGTATACATTCAGTGTCCATTATAATTATGCTTACCCTTTCATGAAATCTAGTGTATGTGGAGTGCTACGCCATAATCTGAGCGTTCTTTGTAGGTATTACAGAGAGGTTCCTGCAGCATCCTGAACCAGTGCCAAAGTCCACTGCAAGATCAAATGGAGCTGCTGGGGCCTCACAGCACCCAGCTAATGAGAGCACCTCTTCCCACTATTCACATCCTGCAATAAAGATTGAATTTGTGGAGCTATCTGATTTACCAAAGAACGAAGGAGACTATGCATATGCTTGGCTCACTTCTGGAGAGCATGACAAACATCAGCATGCTGTTAAGTCAAGGTATGAAGTGCTTTATGAAGCTACCTGTCCGCAAGGACATTCTTTGAAAGCTCAAAGCTCAGAGCTGCGACTCTATGAAGAGCCAAAACTTCTATCATGTAGGGTAAGGGCGTTATCACACATGGTATTCAATGTTTATTTTATTGGCTATGGCAAATGAAATTTTCTCCTTTAGACAAAGGAGCTAGATATATTTGACTCTGTAGGAATGTATGTACCAACAGAGGTTAGTTAATTGTCATTTTATGCTCCTTAAATTTAATAGCCAGTGCTGTGCCTTGATAGGTATTGCTCCCAATGCAGGAGCAGAGGATAGTCTCCAGAAACCACTACGAAGAATGCACCCAGCAAAACCATCAGTACAGTAAATTGAAGTTCTTTGTTGTGAACCAGACATACTGGGCCCCGGCCTCCAGCACCTCCGGCCTCTATGCCCAGCTGGCTGCCAAGAAGTACAGGGAGATACCGAGACAACAGATTACGTAAGTATTGCCAGATACCTTAGAGTAATGAAAGACCTCAGGAAAATGTTGTGAGCAATTGCTTCATTCTTAAACTCTCCCCTGACCCTATACCTGCATATAGGGTGGAGGGAGAGAGCCTGGAGATAAAGCTGCAAAGCATAATACCATACCTACACGTAGTGATTGCAATTTGTACCAGATTATGCTGACGTATGGCCCTTTCTTACAGGTCAATGGAGTTGATAGGTTCAGGACAGTTTGGCCAAGTGTATAAGGGTGTATGGAAGATTTCAGACGCCTCCATAAATGTAGCTGTGAAGATGTTAAAGCCCGGCGCAGATGAAAGTGCCAGAGTGAGATTTCTGCGAGAGGCAGCCATAATGGGGCAGTTCTTCCATCACAATGTGGTCCACTTATACGGAGTTGTGACCATTGGAGAACCTGTGAGTACTAACCATAACAATGACACTGCATGCACACACCGTCACACAAACAAGGTAATGCTACTCTTGTTCTCAGGTCAATGTTGTCTTAGAGTACATGTCAGGAGGGGACCTGAGAAGCTACCTTAGGGCTCTGGACCTTGAGTGAGTTAATAGTTGCTATTCAATTGGTCCCACGCATTTACTATTGGCTATACCACTTACTGTAGCCAATATCCTGATGAACGTGGACTACAACATCAGTTTTTGAAGTTTGCGAGGGAGATAGCAGCTGGAATGGCCTACCTCTCGGGGAAGTCTTTTTTGCACAGAGACCTGGCAGCCAGGAACATTCTCTTGGACCAGAATCTTATGTGCAAGGTCAGCTCTGTAATAATTAAACAATTATAAGAATATAATTAATAACTGCGTATGTCTCCTAGCAGATTGGAGACTTCGGATTGGCACGAGATTTGATGAATGAAAATCACTACGAGTCCAAAGGAGGCAAATTTCCTGTCAAATGGACTGCCCCTGAGGTATATCATAATTAGGATATTAGAGGTGATATTTGAACTCTAAGTATCCTCGACTTCAACCATCTAAGAACTTCCCATCAAGGTTGTTACGGTGCTGTTGACATTATGTTGACCTCAATGTTGCCTTTCAGGCTCTGTTCTACAATAGATACAGCCTGGCCAGTGATGTATGGAGCTATGGGATGGTGCTGTTTGAGATCTGGTCACTGGGTCGGAAGCCGTTCCAGAACCTCTCCAATAGTAATGTGTTAGCTCTCATTAAAAGCAAGCACTGCCAGCCCCCACCCCCAGGATGCCCTAAGGCTGTGTACAGCCTCATGGTGGATTGTTGGTGAGTGCCAATGTGAATGCAATAATTAAAGTGCAACTGTCAAGGACAGAGGAAATATTTTTAAAATCATTGTTCCGGCAGTTCACAGTTAGAGTTTAGGGGAAGGGTTAGGGTCAGGGTCTAACTATTGGGTTTAGAGCTCACTGAGTTGTGTCAGTTTTGAGCTACAAGCTAGTGCACGAATGCACATGTGCATACTTTCCCATATAAATGTATTGACTTCCTGCTGGACGAAAAGTTACGTCCTTTTAATTGCATATAAATACACCTTTTGGATATTGTATGTAATTACTTCTGGTGAATATTCATAACTGTATATTTAATACTAAAGCTTTAATTTTATTCTGTCAATCCAGGAACCCCACTTTCCTTGAGCGGCCAACCTTCACCGACATTGGCAACTACCTGAGTCAGCCAGACAGACAGCTGCTAGCCTGGGCAGAGGAGGACCTTGCCTCCTCCAAGAAGGCCCGGGAGTTGGGAGCACCCATCTCAGAATCAAGACATCTCTATCTTAACTTGCAGCACAAGTATAATAATTACACTCTGGACCCCTAGCAATCGCATTGATGTTTTTATTTTGATGTACTGATTTTTGCTGCATGAGCATTAATTTAAACGAGCGCACAACTGCACCTCAGGATGGCTAGAGCGTTCCCGCTATAGTACAAGCACTGGGGATAAAGGTTAGGTAGCTACAGATAGCGCTATGAACCTAGCTACCTAGTCTCGGGTACCCAGACCCGTCTGGGTACCCGAGACTACTAGCTACCTACCGGTGGGTATAGTTTTAGTCCTGAATGTATATAATTCATTCATTTGAGTGGACGCACCACGCTCGATCAGGCTCGCCCCTAGATGATTACCAGCATCTTACTAGTATTTTGGTAGTGTAGTAATAGTGCACAGTTAGTATAAAAATATAGATTACTGGAGTTCCCTTAATCCTGTAGGAGTCAGTCTGTGCTACCTACTGTGCTGGTCTGAGCAGTGCCTGTGTAGTGAATGTCGGTGACGAGATCACGCACGTCTGCTGCGTGGAGGACGGCATATCCAACCCCAACACAAGGTACGAACCTCATGTGAGGATCATGTGAACATCATGTGACTCTCACATGCCTGATCACGTGATGATGCAATCTCTGCAGGGTGACTCTAAGCTATGGCGGCAGTGACATCACACGGCTGTTCCACTCACTCCTGAGAGAGGTTAGCCTCATTCTCAGCCCACGAAAGATGACTTTTTGTGGGTTGGGAACAAGGTTGTAAAGAGTTATTCCAACTGCAGTCGGCAACCAATTAATTACCAGGGTCTTAATAACCATCTCTAATCACCAGGGTCCTCCCCTCCTCTTTTCTCCCTTCTAGGTAAGCTTCCCCTACAAGGAGTGCTCTCCCAGCAGTCGGCTAGACGGCCTCTTGCTGCAGCAGTTGAAGGAGTCGGTGTGTCACTTGGACACCACCTCCTGGGGTCCCTCCGACCACGAGTTCTCGGTCCTCACCGACACCCCGGGCAAGCTCCTGGACTACCTGCTCAAGGTGGCCAATGAGGACCTGTACGCTCCCATGGGCGTGTTCTTTCCCAGCACCTTCTGCCTCCCTGACAACTGCCCACTCATGGCAGGTGTGCTGGTTGTCGATGGTTACGGAGCTGCTGTTGTATTGCATCATCATTACATTCTATACCCACTAGGTCAGGAGGGACCTCCCCCAGACCCTGAAGATGTGTTTGATGAGGCGAACTGGACAGATGTCCAGTACCCACAGGCGAAGGGGGCTTCCAGTAAAGGACCTTCCTCCTCCGACCCCCAGTCTGATGCCACCCCCCTCCCAGAGGCGGCCAAGCGGCTGAGAGGTGTGCCCCCAGGGAAGATTCTGGGCTTGGACCAAGCCATCCACTTCAGCATTGACTACATGTAGGTATGTTTCCGTCAGCAGCTTTATCTCCAGGCTCTCTTGTTACTCTGCCCATGCAAGTGAGGTGAGGGGAATGAGGGCTAGCTACTGCTCATAATATTTCCCGAGGCATTTGGTTGCACAACTTAGCCAACCAAAAACGTTTTGTCCAGGAATAACTATAGCTAGTAACAGACATCGATATCTGTACAGCTGAATTGTTTTGTTTAGTAGGTAGTGGAAATATTGTAACACATCCCAGTTTACAGTATTGCAGTGTGACCATAGATAATATAGCTTCCCCCTATATTATCTATGATTATATTAATGAAGTGGCTGGAGAGCTGGTAAAACGGAAATCAAGCTTAAGGGAAAGGGTTAGGATTATAGGGTTATATAGCGCTAGGATTTGGGTAGGGTCTGGAGGCTAACCGTGGAGTTTAGAGCTAGCTGTGTTGTGTCAGCATCGAGTTTACCGACTCTCTAGTCACAGCCTGGCACCACTATGGATAAAATATACAACTACATGTCATTGCTACAGTTGCATGGCACCACTATGGATAAATATACAATTATATATGCATCCTATCACAGAGATCAATCAGGCAAGACAATGCAGTTTCAGTATGCAGCAATTAAAGTTTACTACACCTCAAGTCACATTCTGAAGTCAACGAACCAGTATAGTGGGTGTACTGAACTTAATGAACCAGTTTATTAATCTGCTGTGGGATGGATGCATGCCACACTGCCATGTGTCTCTTTCCTCACTACATATTCCAAAATATTAAATGAAGTGTGATGTATACATCTGTCCTATACTGCTTACACCATCCTGCTTGTTTCAGGTAAACCAGGTTTGGCTTTCTAGATGGAGTTGGTCGGTCAGTAGCTATAGCCATCAGAGGAAGTCCCGTCCACTAATTAGGAGGTAACAGCAATTACAAAACCATCTAAAAACTGTCAAAACTGACTCAACGGTAGAAACTGAAATCTAGTTAATGAGATTAATCAGTCAGGTTATTGGAAACAAGCAATCTTTTCTTACTGGCTTTAGTGTCACCTCCTGCATTACCACTATAGGGGCATGCACCTTGCAACTGCATCAAACACTGTGAAATACCACTAGTAATGCATGCATATTTATAGTTTAATTCTGCATGGTCACATAAACTTAAATTAGCAATTGGTACATGACTGAGTTGTATAGTTAGATGACTTAATAAACATAACTGAAGGACTTGCACAAATCAGATTATGTGCTTGTTGACTCATGTGGGTTGTTGTACATAGTTTATAAATTGTACTGGGTACATGTGTTTCAGCTTTACAGTTGGGAGTTTAGTGATGTTTAATCTGTCAACGAACATAATCATACTCACCACACGAAGGCTCCTCAGAGAGGTGGCTGGTCTCGTATGTGCCATCAGTGGTGTCCTCTTTATTTGAGGAATTCATATCCTCCAATCCTACCACTCCATAGGCCTTGTTCCGAGCTGCTGGAATGACATCGGCATTTGTGACGTAAGCCTCATTTGTTTCAGTTACAATGGCTGCAATAGGAGTGGTTGATTCAATAAATACCTGAGTAGGTAACACACTTTGGCTACGCTGCCTGACACAGATGAGTATGATCCCTATGACACTCAGCAGAATGATCAGACAGGACCCAGCGACCACTCCAGCTATCAGGAACATAACGGAATTGGTGTCCAAGGAGGAGCCACAGTCGCCGTTGGGACAGGGGGTGGAGCTTGGAACGGAAGGGACTATGGTTGACGCTGGAGCCAGACAGGTCTCAAAGCTGATGGAAGAGCAGAAATACTGAGGAGGGGCTGGTGTTGGGGAGGCAGGATTGATTGTTTCTGTATCAAAGAGAATTAATATATTTTCAATTAAAAAAAACCAGCTAATTTACGTAGATGAATACTAATTGTAACACTGTAACATCCTCAATGCAGTCGTGCTAATGTTGCATGTCTTACCGAAGTTGACAGATATCTGGGGCACCACATTAGGGTATCTGGTAATATTCTCTCCGCAGGTGGAGATCTCACAGAGCTGCTGTTCGCCGTCTGCGGAAATGTGATAGCTGTACATGTCTACGACCACTGAAGGATCGTCACTGGGAGTCGCATTTCTGAAGACAACACTGAGTAGTTGAACGGAGGGAACAGAAGTTTTAATATAATATCCTAAAATATCACCAGGTTGGAAATACATTCGATTATCTCCTCCTTCGGCTTCATTTTCAAATCGAAAAAAAACGATCCCCTCATCCTCCATGCTACCTTCCACATTTCGAACCCTAATACGCTCGTCATCAACGCGCTGATACCTTCCCTCCCCAATTCGGCGCCAGATTTGAAAGTGCAATTGGTGTGTTAGACTTATAAATATGGGGTTGACAACTGTCAGGGCAGTCCAGTTGGAGATGTATCCATAGCAGTTGAATCTCATCTCTGGGATGATGACCTGGAATCCATTACGGGTGGACCCAGATTCAACCGGCAGGTACTGTGCCCCTTCTGTCTGGAAGTCTGCAGGGTCACTGAAGCCACTGGTGCAGGCAGCACGCACACGGCCTGCAGTTGCGAGATGGAGACACAGCAGAAAGGTTGAGTAGCTACCAAATCTACTCATTTCGCTACGCTATATAGCTATAGTTATTATCACTACTTGAATGGTATTCTTGCATACATGCACACTGTAAAATAATATTAACATGCACCCGAGCGAGAATAACAACGACAGCGTGCATACCGCATCGATGGATATCGTAAGATGCCGGTAATTATGAAGGGGCGGGCCTGATCGTGCGTGGTGCATCCGCTCAAACGAATGGGGACAGCTGCAGAGAGATACTCAGGCCAAATATATATTTCAGTTATATTGCGTAGATTACAAACATAGATATTACATGCTAGGCCAATGCAGGCACTGTGGGGCGAGACTGAGCGACAATAGTCAAACAGTGTGTTATTCTTTGTATTTGTGCTGTAAGTCAAGGAAGACTCTGCTATGGATACTCACAGCTCTGTGGCCTTCTTGGAGGAAGTACTGTCCCCCTCAGTCCATGCTAGCAGCTGTTCATCTGGCAGCCTAAAATAGTCGCACACACCCAAAAATGTCAGTCGCTCATGATCATGGTGGGCAGGGTTCCTGGAATTTGAAGGTGTAA
Organism: Phakellia ventilabrum; assembly: GCA_963921505.1. Taxonomy (NCBI): domain Eukaryota; kingdom Metazoa; phylum Porifera; class Demospongiae; order Axinellida; family Axinellidae; genus Phakellia; species Phakellia ventilabrum. The sequence continues at coordinate 578,592 of OY997392.1, forward strand.
AGTATTGCTGATAATGTTCCTTCCACAGGCTTTCTTCTCACCAGCAATCCACCATGAGTTTGTAAATTGCTCTAGGGCACCCGGGGGGTGGGGGCTGACAGTGATTAGTGTTAATGCGCATATTAAAAGACTAAATTTTGCCAACATCTGACGGGAAGTCAAGGTGGCGCGTTCGTTTCAGACTGGGGTCGGAACGTGGCCTCCCCATTAATCGGGTCGCGGGTTCGAATGCCGCCCGCGTACAATCTGATTCTTGACTTTCTAAGCCTATAGCCAATATGCCGGTAACTTTCTTCTCCGGAAGAACTCCGAAGCTAAAAGGATGACTGGGTACGTTACAGCAGCGGCTCCTGTAATTCCCAGCCATCGCCTATCCAGCGCTCAGGGTGTCTAACACTCCAGGAGGGATGGGAGGCTCCCTAGGCTTTTGCTTTTTTTTTTTCTTCTCAAGTTTCTTTTTTTTTTCTCTCCCAAGATTTTTTCCTCCTTCTTTTTCCTCCAAGTTAAGTTGTTCTCTTTATAGAAATACCACAAAAATAATTTAATTTGAATTTTATAGCTAACATTTATAACTATTTTTATAGATATGCTATTGGCTGCTAGGCTTTTTTCCCTCCAACTTACATTATAATTTGTTTCTCTTTATAGAAATACCACAAATAGTAATCTATCTATCAGTACTAAGCCTGGGAAGAACTGTTTGACCGACCAGGAGCTATAGGCTTCTTTTTACCCTGAATTATTCAGTAGCTACCGACAGCCAAGTCATTAGGAAATGCACATATGCTGACATATGGCCATTTCCTATAGCTTAATGGAGTTGATAGGTTCAGGAGAAGTGTATAAGGGTGCATGGGAGATTTCAGAAGCTTCAATAAATGTAGCTGTGAAGATCTTAAAGCCTGGCGCAGATGAAAGTGCCAGAGTGAGATTTCTGCATTGCAAGAGGCACTGAGCCATAATGGGGGTAGTTCTTCCATCACAGTGTGGTCCGCTTATATGGAGTTGAATTGTGACCATTGTAGAACCAGGTGTGAGTAATAAATATAATAATGGTACTACACATACCGCCATACAAATAAGGTAATGTTACTCTTGCTCTCAGGCCTCTAGGGTGAGTCAAGGGTGAGTCAATAGTTGCTAGCCAGCCCACGCTAATTGCGCACGTGCAAACTTATGGCTTCGGACCCCCTCGAGAATGGAGCTGCAACCAGTAGCAGTACTAGTGTTGTTGCTAGTACTCGAATATTTTACAGTGGGAGGTAAGGTCTTAGTGCGTAGTTACCACACGTTGCATGGATGCCGTTTTAGAGCTAGCTATATAATGTACATACTTGACTAGCTAGCTTGCATCACGTATCTAGCAACTGTTCTCCGTCTGCCAAATGCAGCTCTCTCCCAGGCCCAGTGTCAGCTGCAGGGCACTCCTGCATTCACTGATCAAGGGGGAGGTCGTGCACCACGATTGGACAATGGCATCCAGTGCATCGTTCCCTCATACGAGTTCTCGTGTTCTGCAAGAGTGACACGATGGGGAGCTTGCGTGGAACCGCCGAGGGAAAGCTATGATATCCAATTTCAAGTCTGGAGGATGCTGCCGGGATCCGCAACACAGTACTCGCTGGTTGGGAGTAACCCATTTCGGGGTCTATCAACACCACGAGGTCAAAGTTGTATCCTTGTGGGCGTAGCAGAGGAGGATCAGATCACTGTGCAGGTAGGAGATATTGTGGGATTCTATTCTCGTCTTAGTAACAGTGGGGAAAATGAAGATGCTGGTGGCGTGGAATTGAATCGGCAGCCTGGAACTGAACTATGGCAAGCTTCCGATGATGATTTTAGTGTAAGCACTTGCACCCCAAATTCCTGTCTTGTCACACTCAGTGAAGGTGGTGAAGGGAGCAGAGTCTTAAGTGAAGTGGTAGTTGGGAGAGCCCCTGTCATTACTGCTGTGGTTCAAGGTAAAGTTATGTGGGTAATATTTTAATCCACTCATGTTATAGCTTCCTGTTATTACGATGTACAGAAGTCCCGACAAGTCTTGAGCCACCGCAAGCAACACTATCACCACTATCGCCATCACCACCATCACCACCACCACCACCACGTGCACCTCCGGATACTGAGGATGAAGGTCCGATCAATGCAGACAGGGAAGATTCAGAGAACAGTACTGATACTAGGCCAGAAGTAGACCAGAATTTAGCAGGAGGAGCATTGGACTCGGGGGTCATTGTTGGAATAGTGGTTGGACTGCTAATTCTTGTCATTCTACTGGTGCTAGTTGCAGTGGTTGCTATTCTTCTGAGACGCTCCATGAAAAGGAGAGTGCGTATTACACAAGTCTCTAATCCAACATATGAAGGTACATGCATGTAACATGTGTAATGATTACTGTCATGCAAGACTTTATTACGTCTCTTTCATGACCCATGCAGACATTTCAACTTCCGTACGTTATACGCATCAAACTGGGGCAAATGAACAATCAGCACCTGATCCAGGCACCTATGTACTAGCTGGAATAGACTATAGATACCAGGCATTGAAGGAACCTACGGAGCATACCTCTCCCATAGAACCAATAGTGAATGAGGAACTAGTATATGCCAATCTTCATGAGGCAGCCCCTGCTGAAAGCAGCTCTGTATCTCATGACACAGAGATACAGTATGCCAACCCGTCCACTCCTTCCTACAGGGTAAGTAACTGCTTTGTTTGGCTCACACACATAAATGGTATTGATAAGGATTTGTGTGTGTGTAGTATACACTCAGTGTGTTTTTAGTCATTTTGTTTTATCATTGTTCTCAAAACTATAACTGTAGTATTATTATAAAAAGTAGATCTTACAGCATGTGACATAGCAAAAACTTTCCGTATTTTGGAAATAGAGATTATTGTTCAAATAATACCCTATCAACTGCATTGTAGAGGAAATATTTTAAGTTAGGCGTCAATTTAGTATAAAGCTCCAGAAGAAGGCACTATTGAACGACTAAATGCCCATCACTTTTTGCCGCACAAGTACTTTTAACCATTTACTAACTATAGCTATTTCCCCCTAACAAGGCATGGCTTTACACACACTTTGCTGATCTGTCCCATTATACTCAGGCTCCAGACCCGTTTGAATTCTCAGGTGTATGGGTTCCCACCGAGGTTAGTTATGCCAGCTCACATATGCAGTGTTACAGATTATATTAATATTACAGTCAAATTAACATTCTTTTCAGGAGCAGAGGATAGCTATGGCCAGTCCCTATGAAGTGCCAGAGGTTGGTATATACCACCATACCGTACTGGCCTGCTCAGTATTCCCATCAGTTCATATATACATATTCATTTTTTAGTCGCAAACCCACCCGTACAACAAACCAAAATTCTTTGTTGAGGACCAGACCTACTGGGCCCCGGCCTCCAACACCTCCGGCCTCTATGCCCAGCTGGCTACAAAGAAATACAGGGAAATATCACGACAACAGATCACGTAGGTGACCGCAATTACAGAACTTCTAAGTGAATAACCAGCCTTAAATGTATCAATCCTCACGCGGTATGCATGTGTGTTATTGATATTCAAAAAAAGTATTGCAACCCATAATTTCAGTTCATAAACGCACTCTTGCCAGTATCAAGAAATAATCTGCTCTGCCTCGTATACTATATTGTAGGTTGATGGAAAAGCTGGGATCAGGCCAATTTGGCCAGGTGTGTAAGGGGCTTGTAGGGGGGTCAATGGAGGTGGCCGTGAAGACCTTGAATGCTGGTGCCAGCGAGACTGAAAAAGTGAAGTTCTTGCAGGAGGCAGCTATCATGGGACAGTTCTCCCACCCGAACATCGTGAAGTTGTATGGAGTAGTCACAATTGGAGAGCCTGTGAGTGGAGTTGAGTTATGGGTTGTTAATGTAAACACATTTGACTTTGCTTCATACTGCAGACTATGATGATACTGGAGCTCTTGCCACACGGAGACCTGAGGAGTTTTATCAGAGACCTTGATTTAGAGTAAGGGGCTACGCAATTGACACTGCAAATACAGTGTCAGCTTCCATGCACAGCAATTGTATTTTATTGCAGTGACTATCCTGATCAGTCTGAACTACAAGTCCAGTTTTTGAAGTTTCTGCGGCAGATTGCAGCTGGAATGGCCTATCTATCACGAAAGTCATTTGTGCACAGAGACCTGGCAGCTAGAAATATTCTCTTGGACCAGAAACTCGTGTGCAAGGTTCAAACACTTAACTATTAATCAGCCTCATTCCCAGTCTCCACTCCCAGCTTTTTTTGCATGTAGTTTTTACTATAATATTAGGCGGGAAAAAAGCTGGAATTGGAGACTGGGAATGAGGCTACCTTGTTGCTAAGTATGTACTCTCAATGTAATTTCCAGATTGGGGACTTTGGAATGGCTCGAGACTTAATGGATGATACTTACTACACTTGTCAAGGAGGCAAGATCCCCGTCAGGTGGACTGCCCCTGAGGTTAGTTCATTGATCATAATAAATGACAGCTGTACACCTGTTCTCTTAATAATATTATATTAGGCCCTACTGTTCAAGAAGTACAGCATTTCCAGTGACGTGTGGAGTTATGGAATGGTGATGTTTGAACTCTGGTCGCTGGGTCGCAAGCCATTCTATGATATGGATAATGAAGCTATCATAGACCTAGTCAACACCGGTCACTGTCAGCCCCCACCTCCTGGGTGCCCTAGAGCAGTTTACAAACTCATGGTGGATTGCTGGTGAGAAGAAAGCCTATGGAAGGAACATTATTCCGTATAATCAGCAATATTTTACATCTTCCCAGGAACCCTGCCCACCATGACCGGCTGACATTTTTGGGTGTGTGCGACTATTTGAGGCTGCCAGATGAACAGCTGCTAGCATGGACTGAGGAGGACAGTACTTCCTCCAAGAAGGCCATGGAGTTGGGAGCATCCATAGCAGAATCTAGGTGCTTCTACCTTGACACACAGCACAAGTACAAAGAACAGTACACTGTTTGACTACTGCATACCCAATATGGTGGTGTATATTGTCTATAGAGTAGCTATATAAAGTCATTATTGTATCATGAGTATTACAAATTGTTCCCCAGCCAAAAACGTTTCTCTATTTGGCAAATGCATGTGACTATGTATTTACATTTATGAAGTCTATAAAGTGTGACTACTACGTATAGAGACAAAACAAGAGTAGCTAGATATACTCAGAACTACTGATCGTGAAGATGGACCTACAGTTATTAATGATGTCATTTCTGCTACCACTTACAGCAGGTATGTTTCTCCTAAAATATACTTATAATAATAGCTACATGCTGCAATGCATGGGTGTACATGCATGGATATGCATACTGGATATAATCTATGCATTCTGTGTGTGATTTTCTATAGCCTATCTGCAGAATATCCCTCAGTTTATAAGCCAAGGTTCTGAAAGTGTAGACTGTCTTGGAAATATTCAGGCAATTGTTCCAAACTACACATTCAGCTGTACAGGCACAGTTGTTCAGTGGGGAGCATGCATACAAGCTAGTGATGAACAGATATATACTATTGAGTTTCAAGTGTGGAGGCAATCAGAAGGAGAAGATGATGACTACTCATTGGTTGGCAGAAACTGCTTCATGTCCTCCAGTCAGGCAGCCACAGTACCGGGTTGTATTAATCTACTGGTAGTACAGTCAGGACAGACACCAATCCCTGTACGGCCAGGTGATGTTGTCGGGTTCCAATTTTTATATAATGAAGGTGTAGATGAAAGCAGTGGTCAGGATGAAGAAGATAGAAAGCGTCGTGATGGTAGTGATGAAACAGATTCAAAAGCTGGTGTGGAACTGAGTGATACTGAGACAGGGGTTATTGTGTGGTATCAGGACGAAGGGCAACAGGGCTCAGGTGGAAACCTGATCTGCCGGAATAACTCAGAATCCAACATAGATATCGGATTTGGTGGTTTTACCAAAACAACTATTGCTCCAGTGATAACCGCTTCTGTGGTGCCCACCAGTTTGGTCCCCACTGCAACTGTAGGGTCCACAACGTCTATGACACCAGAAGAACCCACTTTCCCTACACCGTCAGTGGTAACGCCCACAGAAACACCTGCACTACTAGCAACCACTTCTGTGGTGCCCACTGCAACTGTAGAGTCCACAATGTCTATGACACCAGAAGAACCCACTTTCCCTGCACAGTCAATGGTAACGCCCACAGAATCACCTGAACTACTAGCAACCACTTCAGGTCAGAATAAAGTATCAAAATTGTCACATTCTGTATAGGGGCTGGCATATATAACATATATAGCAAAGAGATACTGTTCTGCATGCACTGATTGGCTCTATGGTATCATTACTTCTGCAGCCTCCACTACACTGTTATTGTCGACCAGTTCTAGATCTCCTGCTTTAAATATTGCACCAACGAACAGTCAGCCAGTAGAACAGAGCCGCACTCCTGCTACTGTAAGAACATCAACCCAGCTACCATCTACTGTACAGCCATCACCGACTGATAGTGAGGAGCCGAATCCAGAGAATTCCTCTGATACCCCTGCCAACTCTTCGACAAGTAATGAGGCAATCATTGGAATCGTAATTGGTGTGTTAATCTTCATTATAGCAGTACTCGTGGTATTAGTGATAGTATTTGCTCTGAGACTGCGGAGTATGTCGCGAAGACAGTACACATCTGGAAGTGGTAAGTGATATGAACATTGAATGTGAATATAGTCATCCCCCAATTTAGGTGGATTCTATAAATCTGTGCTGGTTTAAAATTCTGTATCTACCAGCCATAGATTTGGCAAGTCTTCATCACAATGTCTTTTATATTTTGTATTCTGCAGGAGCCCATTCAGTAAAATTCAAGCTCAATTCCCGGAGACGAGAAACTCCAGAAGAAGACACTCGTGCCATAATTGGATCTCCTGAATATGATTACAGCCTCCTAGGGGAGAGCACTCCCACCTTCGCCAGGAGTGGTTACTCCATAGTCAGATTGACATCCAATCCTTCCAGGACTTCGGCGAGTGTTGAAGGAGAATATGCGTACGATAGGCATATGTACGAGACCATTGAGCCTCAATCACCACCTACAGTCACGTCAAATTACACAAATCAGTCGACTTACAGACAGTCTGCAAACTATGCAGAGGTTTCTACACTCCCACGACAGGTAAGACAGATTAGTGCTTATTATGAACATACGTGCATTAGCTAGCATCGCTTGTAAAATGTATAATATAGACAAAAAATTTAAATACCCCTTCAGGAGGAAAGGACAGTCGTAGGTAGTCACTATGAAATGGCAGAGGTGGGTACTGCATGCATGCAATTTGTTTACTAGTTCTTGTATTACAGCATCTCTGCATGGTCTTTATAGAACCCATCAGAACCTACAAGAACGTACGTCCCTACAGAGGTCAGCAAAACATCTCTTTTTAGCCTAAACATTGTATATATATAGAGCACAGATCAAATAAATTTAATCCCCCTTCAGGAGGAAAGGATGGCCATGGGCAGTCACTATGAAATGGCAGAGGTGGGTACTGCATGCATTTACCAGTTCTTGTATTACAGCATCTCTGCATGTTCCTTATAGAACCCATCTGAACCCACAAGAATGTATGTCCCTACAGAGGTCAGCACAATACCCGTACCTCTTTAGCTTAACCATTGTATATTATATAGAACACAGATCAAATAACTTTCAATTAATCCCCCTTCAGGAGGAAAGGACAGCCATGGGTAGTCACTATGAAATGGCAGAGGTGGGTACTGCATGCACTTTCTTTACTGGTTCTTGTATGGCAGTGTCTCTGCATGGCCCTTAACTTGCAGATGCACCAGTACAATACATTAAAGTTCTTTGTTGAGGACCAGACCTACTGGGCCCCGGCCTCCAGCACCTCCGGCCTCTATGCCCAGCTGGCTGCTAAGAAGTACAGGGAGATACCAAGACAACACATTACGTAAGAGCTAGCATTCACGTAACTAGAACAGTGAAATGTTTATGGCTGTAAGCTGAATACGTATTTGTGTATATATAGGCAAAGGGAGGAGTTGGGATCTGGACAATTTGGGCAGGTGCGTAAGGGGTTATGGCAGCCACAGGACTCTGGTGGAGCTGCCTTGGAAATTGCTGTGAAGACACTAAAACGTGATGCTCCAGAGAGTGACAAAGTGAAGTTCCTGCAAGAGGCCGCCATCATGGGACAGTTCTCCCACCCAAACGTTATTCACTTGTATGGCCTAGTCACTGTGAATACACCAGTAAGTGCGTTGCTATAGCCGGGCTAGGCCTGCCTGCATGGGCATTACAAAGCTAGCTGGAATATTAACAATATACTTCAACAGATCATGATTGTATTGGAGTTAATGTCAAACGGAGACCTCAGGAGTTATATCAGAGGACTTCATATGGAGTAAGGAAGTCTCAGATTTAATTTGCTTATAGGTGTGTGCATGAACCCATCTTTCTCTCTCTCTTTCCCTAGCCAATACCCTGACAGTACCAAGCTAGAGCATCTGTTCTTGAGGTTCATGCAGGAGACAGCAGCTGGAATGGCCTATCTCTCAGGGAAGTCCTTCGTGCACAGAGACCTGGCAGCCAGGAACATTCTCTTGGACCAGAATTTTACATGCAAGGTAAAGCAGTGGTTATAGTAGTTGGCTATGATTATAACGACACTCATGTGATCCATAGATCGGAGACTTTGGGCTGGCCCGAGATCTAATGAATGAGACATACTACACATCTAAAGGAGGGCAGATTCCTGTGAAATGGACCGCTCCAGAGGTTAGTTGAAAGCTAATTCTTTAAAAGAAGCATGCCATGGATGAGGCTTAACTGACCTTTAATTGTTACCCTGCTGCTATGCAGGCCATTTTCTACAAGAAATACAGCCCAGCTAGTGATGTGTGGAGCTATGGGATGGTGCTGTTTGAGATCTGGTCGCTGGGTCGGAAGCCATTCCAGAACCTCTCCAATGCTGAAGTCATTAACCTCGTTAAGACTGGGTATTGTCAGCCTCCACCCCCTGGGTGCCCTAGGGCCGTCTACAAACTCATGGTGGATTGCTGGTAAGACAAGGGAGTTTTAGCAGCATTCAGGAGCAACAACCTTAGAACTCAAACACTGTAATCATTTGCGCATGATCAACATTGGCACCACATGGAGTATCCTGTTCCAGTATAGTTGGCTTAACCAAACAAGGTGAATCCAAATTAGGCATGCAATAATATACGCTGGTCCTACAAAATATCTGAGTAATTTGGCTTCCATTATTATCCATGAATTCAAATAGCTTGCTAGCCAACTTTGTTTTACCTATCAGTAGTAGCTATAATAATAAAATGATGCCACAGTCAGCTAGAAAGCACTACGAGCAGCATACGGTTTCCAGATCTGCATCTATGATGAAATATGCAGAAAATTGGTGTATCCTGAGACAAAACATAGACATGGCACGTTTCACCAAACATGGAAAGACATGTCGTGTCTATATGTTTGCTTCAGCAATTTTCAATCATGTTTTCTTATAGATTTCCCTAGATGCAGGCCTGTAAACCTCGTGTTTTCATAGTGAATAGATCACAAATTGATACCAGTAGCTGTACTATTTGTTTGCAGTTTGTATATACTCACTGTTGTCCAGTAAGATGTTTGTCAATTTCCTTTTAAGGAACCCCGCCCACCGCGAGCGTCCAACATTCAAGAATATTGGCGGTTACCTCAAGGGGACAGACCAAAATGTACTAGCCTGGGCTGAGGACGTTCCCTCCTCCAAGAAGGCCCGGGAGCTGGGAGCACCCATCTCAGAATCAAGACACCTCTATCTCGACTTGCAGCACCAGTATAAAGAACAAACGTGATATTGGATTGTACATCCTGGTTATGATTCATATCAGAGCATTACATCTGCATCTCTACTCACCTGCCAAACTTCACACTTGGCAGTGTAATTACCCTCGTTGTGTATATCAAATTTAAAAGTGTATTTTTGTTTCATTTTGTAGTATGTTTAATATATAATTGATAATACTGTTTTACAGTGCAAAAGAGCACATATAAAGTAGGGAGGGGTACAACAGATTAGAGAGATATTAGTTGACATAAACTTGCAGAGATTTAGAGATGATACAATCACATCTTAAGGAGTTCTGCCGCGTGGTTTGTTCTGGTATGTGCGCTGCAAATCGTAATACAAATTATTGGCTTCTAGGTGTACTGCACCCAGCACATGCGCCTGCTTGCCAGGAATGATGTCTTCTTGTCTCCACTGCAATAAACTATCCCGGGGAGAGTCCAAATAGTCATGAATGCTGTCAAAGGAGGGGCGCTGTGAGTAGACAGGGTTCCTGAAGAAAAGGGGATTCAATCATAAGTCAACAATCACACCACTGTGTGTATTAACACTGCCACACCATTGTCATGTGAATGATTTGACTCACCAGCATTCAACCATGAGGTGGTAGATTGGTCTGGGGCAGCCAGGGGGAGGTGCTTGACAGTGTCTGCTGTTCACCAGAGTAATCACCTATATAAGGAGAAAGAAACGAGCAGCTAGTGACCAATGAGATCGCTGTGTTTAGCTGGACAGCTGCATTATTATAAAATACACTTACGATTGGGTTCGTGAGGTCATTGAACGGCTTCTCTCCAACAGACCAGATCTCAAAGAGCACCATTCCAAAGCTCCAGACGTCACTGGCCGAGGTGTACTTGTTGTAGTTGAGGGCCTCAGGGGCCGTCCATTTCACAGGAATAATCCCTCCCTGAGATCTGTAGTAATCGCTCTCAGACTCAATGTCTCTGGCCATACCAAAGTCTCCAATCTGTAGGTCAGGTAGGGTAAAACATGTAAGTCAGGGTCTATATTACAATAGGAGCACACCGGCAAAGCCAGCAAAGGGACATGTAGATGGCGAAGTTCAGACATGATAGCTGCATTATAACACCAATTGAACCAGCAACAAGCTGTTTGTGTTCTAAGGTTGCTGTAGCTAGAGACATCAACACATAACCTCTATCCCTCATCGGTATACAGTAACCTCTGATGGCTTACGAGTATAAGTATCCTTAAGGAGCAGCTACTACTAAGCTTATAAATTGAGACACAATGAGATTTTGCTGTCTGCATGCAGTGCATGTAAGGACTACTGAGTCTGTACTGACCTTGCAGGTGAGGTCCTGAGTGAGTAGGATGTTCCGGGCGGCCAGGTCTCTGTGCACGAAGCACTTGTGGGCTAGGTAGCTCATGCCTTCTGCTATGTCCTTGGAGAACTTGATGAACTGTTTTGGTAGCCCATCTGGTAGCTCCTTCTTGCTGTTTCTGTGGATGATATGTTGTTACTTTCATCAATGTCTTTGCACTTGTAGAAGTAATTAACCTTTTAAGGATTGAGTAGCCTTTTGGAAGTTTGTGATGTCATTCGGTCTATACATTATGAGGTAATATTTTAATGCGAGCCAAATTGGGCAGGAAAGGAGGGTGGGTGGCGGGATCCCATGAATGCCTCTTGAAAATGGGTGTACGCTTCCTTCTAGTGCTTCAGTTTTTGCATGGCTAGCCAGAAATAGGAACCCATCAAAGGTGGTCATATGATTGTGGTCATATAATTGTGGGAGTCCAGTAAGCATATTGAAGGTATACATGCCCCTTTTATTCAAGGACTATGACCCAGGCCCCAGTGTACTACTGCTCAAATTAGTGGGTAGCATAAGAACTAAAGAAGTAGATGGCACTTTATGCAATTGTAATCTAAGATATTTCTTGTCACATGATGGCCCAACATAAAACATTTAATCACAAACGGATTAGCTAGGTGACTAGTACAAGAAGCTCAGTTTCAAAGGTTATAGAAAATTGTTCAGATCACACTTACTTCGGGTGCAATCTCTGTAGGAAGCTCCTCAAATCTCCCCTGATCATATACTCCAGTACCATCAGAAACTGTAGCAGGGATGTGGGAAAGACAGAAGCCATAAGAAGCTGGAGGAGAGCCAATGCAATTTCGTATCTTTGCAATAAAGTTCACAAGTGTAATTTGATCATGCCTTAAAGACTGAAGTCCCCGGAGCAATGCAGTAATGATGACATCATCAAAGACTGCACACACAGCAACATATGATACACACTATAGAGCCAGATGTTTATTACATCAACCCATATATAGATTCACTGTTGCTACTCCGGGAAACCTAATAACACTGCAAGCCCTGATCGCTCTCTACCACTCACCGGTTCCCCCATGGTGACCATTCCATGCAGTCGTACCACCTTGCTGTGAGCGAACTGGCCCATGATGGCTGCCTCTTGCAAGAGTTTGATTCTCTCTGCATCGGTGTCTGCCTTCACCGTCTTCACGGCTACCTCCAGTGCACTGCCCTGAGGGTAGACCTGCCACTCCCCCTTGTTCACCGTACCGAAATGACCGCTGCCAATCTGCTTTAAGATCCTGAGGATGGGATAGGAACGGTAGTCGAGGGCATTGCGGAGGATAGTGTAGACAACCTTCTCTCCACTGTTGCCAAGCTACAAGCACTAATTAATGAATGCTATTCTGTGAGAATGTTGCATAAGAGGTGGCTAATAAAATTATTATCCAGGAGAAGAACTGACGCTCTGTAGAATCTGGGTGTGCCTGGCGGAGAGAAATACCAGTTTGAGTTCCTGTAGCTCTAGATGCTGGGTAGTTGCTAGGCACCTCCAGTATTACTAAGATGCTGGGTAGTTGCTAGGCACCTCCAGTATTACTAAGGTATTTGATCTGGCTGCCAATTTATTCCACTCATCGGCTAACAATACCCCAATGCAAACAGCACAGCTAGGCAAAGGCTTCTAAATATAGCTGCAGCCATAAACCATCAATAGCAGAAGTGACTCAGTCCACGTCACCAACAATACCCCATGTGTGGGTGAGGGTGGGAAACCACCAGTACCTTTGGGGAGACAATCTGATCTCAGCCTATTTCTAATTGTCTTCTGATAGGCACTTTTGGCATGGGAAGAGCATAGGCTGCTGAGCTTGGCAGCGGCTGAGTAATCACTGCAAAGACTTCTGAGGTGTTCGTTAGGGTTGGATTTCAGCCTTAGCAATGGGCAGGGCTTTGCTAGGTTTCCCATTAACGACAGCGCTACGAGCCCTGTCTGGCATTGCAGGGAGTTTACAGTGACTCATAATTAGCTAATGGCTACTGAGAATTCCATAAATGTAGTGAGTACTCATGACGCCCACTCTTACCCCTGCACAGTAAGGCTATAGCGCTGATTGAATCCCTGTAAGATACAATTAGCCAAATTACTCCAAAGAAACGACACTCAAACAGACAAAGATAGTGTTTCATCCGTGGTGGGCCCTTGCCAACCACTGCACAACAGCTACAAACAAATTGTACCTTATTTGTGCGCGAGGAATCTCTCTGTACTTCTTCTCATAGAGCTGGGTGTAGAGACCGGAGGTGGTAGAGGCTGGGGCCCAGTAGACATCCATTTCTTCAAAGAACTTCAGCTTGTCATAGCCGTGAATCTAAGAGAATGACATGATAATTTAATTTGGAGCACTGTATCCACAGAAGAGAGTGATACTAGTACAATTTTCTGTCTGCTATAGCATGGCGTCATCAAAGACTGCCTCAGAGTAATATGATCCCACTGCTAGTATTAGCCCATGGCAGGAATATTGCGAGGCAAACGCTGTCTTACCGCTGAGATATCGTCTGCTGTTTCATAACGTCCATTCTTGTGCAGATGCAATAACCTTCTCTGTTCCTGTAGGACCAAATTGGAGAGAAACATTTCACTACTTCCCCTGCACAACATAAACAGGAAGTAAACATGCCCCCTCCCTGTTCCTGGTAGCCATACACAGCAGCAGCGGTATGCTTAGTAGCAGAGTACATGTACATGTTAGGTAGGTTAGCTGCATGGGTCTGACCTCTGTCGGGACGTAGGCATACATCACTTGATCTGCTGGCAGCTGTGGCACCGCTGTGTCTGGCTCTCCTCGCTCGGACTGAACTCCCTGCAAAAAGTGATAGTTGATAGTTATAGCCTCGTTTCTTCATCCACAAAAACCCGATCAACATGTAGCCTCGTTTTTCATAATCCCAGTGATGAACATCTACGAGAAAGACCTGGTGATGAAGCCATAGTGGACTGCCACCAAGAAGATGAACTAGATATGTGTGTGGAGTTTAAGGCATGTGCAAAAAAGCGCTGAGCATGTTAGCCCACGCTCTTTATGGTAAGGCAGTGCTGATTCTACAGCTACCCACTATGTGTGGCTAGCCCACACACCCTTTATGGTAAGGCAGTGCTAGAACGAGAACTAGGCTATGCATGTGTAAGCTCACAAATGCAAATATGGCATATGCCCATGGGATTACCTACAGATACAGTAGGTATCAGCAGTTGCAGTCTGTCCTCTAATAGTGAAAGCTATTGAGAGATGTACACAGGCGCAGACTATACTGGAAACCCTTCTATCATACAATCTGTGCTAGATACACTACCTGAGGTGGGCTCTTACCTGGGGGTGGGCCCTTACCTGAGGTGGGCCCTTACCTGAGGTGGGCCCTTACATGAGGTGGGCCCTTACCTGAGGTGGGCCCTTACCTGAGGTGGGCCCTTACCTGGGGGTGGGCCCTTACCAGAGGTGGGCTCTTACCTGAGGTGGGCCCTTACTTGAGGTGGGCCCTTACCTGAGGTGGGCCCTTACCTGAGGTGGGCCCTTACCCGAGGTACATTCACTATACTTACTAGTGTCGCTTTAGAGTGAATTTAACTTATGGGAGAAACTATGTTGCAGAGGAATTTGTACGCACTGACGGGGCCACACGGTTATCATCAACCTGTGGTTCACCTACCTTACTTCTGTGACAGCCAGCTTCGATTTCCGGTGGTACACTGAGCCTATCGTAGCGGTGTATGGCATCCGTCTGTGCAGGCTCTGGCAGCTCTTCGAGATGGTCATAGTTTGGAGAGAAGAAGAAAGGACCTTCTGGAACTGAGTAGTAGTGAAGGCTCTTGTCACAAGTGGAGACGGAGGAGGCACTGGCCTCTAAGTCAGACTCCGATTTGTCAGACGATTCAACGATGGTATATTGGTTCCTTTTTTTCACTTTTGGTCGATCGGCGCAAGTTGCAGTTGAATGTCTCCTTGGAGGACGAGGGGTGTGGTCAGTTTGAGTGACACCAGCACTCGCACATAGTCGATCTTGTCGCTCATTATGAGAAGATGATGACTGGAGGTTCCCATTCAGAATGCTGTTGATGCTTGTGTTGACGTAGCAATGCTTCCTCATGGTCCCTTCTACCGTACCTACGGGTACAGAGCCGTCGTGGAGACCAATGCCATTGATGGTAGCCAGGCTCTGGTGGGAGTGCTCCACGGAAAGACCGAGATGGGTACTCACAGTTAGGCCACCTGTGAAACATGCAGACAAGAACTCATAAACTACTAAAATAGGAATACAACGGTTTCCAGGCAGCTTCAAGCAGTCCCTTTGACTCAGATAATTTGCTATAGCAGCTAGTATCGCCATTTTGGAGGAGAACCAATCGGTAAAATCTACAGGGAGTGTGTTTCCCACTCTTTAGCTACTGGTTCACTTCTTTTGTTGCAAGAGAACTTTGAACTTTGCTAGTTACTCTTTCATCAGCTGTGCTAGTTAGCATGCTTAGGACGAAATTCGCCTTCCATTAAATAATTGTCCTCAAGATGGTGGCTGCAATACAGACGTGTATTGAAGATATTCTGGAGAAATGATGTAACTGCACTGGAAATAGTAATTTCACAGACTGTCCAATGCCCCAGAGATAAAAAAAGGTGATTATTCATTGCAGTACCATTTGCTAAGCTAGTTTGTACTATCCCATGAGTGGGCAAGTACTCTAACACTTGGTCTGTGAGCATATGCCCCAGACCACCTGTGTGGAGGGCAGCTCTGAGACCACCTGTGTGGAGGGCAGCTCTGATAGCAAGCACTCAGCTCAGGCCCATGTATGTACATACACTGATGTGCAGGCCTTCCTATATGGCTTGAGGTGGGGTGCTATGTTTGTGCTATGGGATAATCGTCTTACGGTTGCAGCCATGCATACAATATTGGATCACATTAGCAGTCTCTGTCGTTATTTATGACTTCAGTGTGTGTGTGTCCTGGGCCTACGCTCACACACTCTGCAGCACCTAATTACCAGTAATCAGTTCACAGCAAAGGGCCACTAACCCTGTGTCAGACACCATAATTGCCTCGAGCCAGAGAAGCAATGCGGTAATGATGGTACTCTTACTTGACCAGGGCCAGGGCTGGTCCCAGTACCATGGGTATAAGTCCCAGTATAGTAGTGGCCTTTGCTCCTCCCTTGGCATCAAATGCTTCCAGGGCAATAGTGCGTAAAATTTGACACCGTGCAACTATAAAGTTGGCAGACACACAAAACTGCCACTTTGTGAATGAATACACGTCAGTGACCCTCTGACTCACCTATTGACTCGACGTCTGCGGCCCTCTTGATCAGCCTGAAGGTGGTTCTCTTGTGGCAGATGCAGGCAACCAGGATCGTTACTAGCACGATGAGGATGACAAGAAGGACGACCCCGATCACTATGACCACTATCGTCTCCACCCTCAGTTTTATCACTCCGTCCTTCCTGCTACCGCCTCCAGCATTTGTGTCCTCCCCGCTCTCAAGATCGGGGGAGGAAGGGGGCTGGGAAGGGGGTGTGGTTGGTACTTGGTCCACATTGTTCTCAGGAGCGGGGGAGGAAGGTAGTTGGGGAGGGGGTGTGGTTAGTAGGGGGGGCATCGTGGTATCACTATTTCCCCCATCAGGTGGATTGGGGGGTGGGGTAGGGACTGGCATGGGAATGACTCCCATAGGCTCCATGGAACAAGAACTGAATCCTGTCATAGTGCAGCGGTCGTGCGTACCCGCCTGGTTGAGTTTCATTTCGCCTGGGTCCAACATTGGCTCTGTGGAATGATAAGCAGTAACACGGTTGTTGCTGGGAAGGCAACTGGTTGGTATGCAGCTCTATCTAATAGGAGTACTGTAATATTGCAGGTGTGCAAGGGGTGGGGACTAACAGTTTGTGAGGAATGCTTTGAAGTGCGCCATCTAATCGTGCTTTGTCTGCAGCCATAAACAAATCAGCACTAAGTAACTTACCGAACACCACATCAATAAGTGGTGAAGTGTTTGTCATATTATGTACGTCAGGATCACAGAGAGAAAAGTTGCACAGAGGTCCGTTGATGCCATCAACATAGAACGCCGTTCCAGTTGTATCAGTCTCATTCTCATACTGCACTCCAATAAGTTCCTCCTGCTGAAGAAACAGGCCGATCACGTCCCTCGGCCTGACGGGGATCTCTTGTATCAGTGGCTGAATAGAGATGTTATTCCCTTGCCGGCTCCCCCCCAGCAACTCGGAGTACTCCATACCCCACACAAGTTCATACGTACCGTTGCTTTTCGGTCTCCATATTTGAAAGTCTATACCTTTCGTGCTATTTCCAATGACCTGCGCGCTTATCCGTGTTACGATTCCCAAGCAGTTGAATTGTTGTGATGGAAAGAGCAGCTGCCTTCCTCCACTAGTGCCAGTGAAGGCACTGTAGTTCCTGCTCTCATCAAAGACAGGAAAGCCTGGGCTGCACTGCTGTGCCCAGGCAGCACCTGCAGAAATAATCATTACACCGATTCTAACCCAGTTCTTGTATTAAAGAAAAACAGCTAGTGCATCAACCTCAAAACAGCTAGTGCATCAACCTCAAAACAGCTAGTGCATCAACCTCAAAACAGCTAGTGCATCAACCTCAAAACAGCTAGTGCATCAACCTCAAAACAGCTAGTGCATCAACCTCAAAACAGCTAGTGCATCAACCTCAAAACAGCTAGTGCATCAACCTCAAAACAGCTAGTGCATCAACCTCAAAACCATAACACCCGACTAAATTATGCTAGCTATTGTCGTGCATAACTCTTACCTATTAAAATCCAGACGCCAAGAAAGTACCAAAGCAGCGAAACAGCTCTCATTTTCATTCACTTTACTTTAGATCGTCGACCTGTGACCTAAGGGAGCCACGACTTTTCGACATTATTGTGTAGACTGCGGAGTTATTTGTGTACTCTGTTGTTAAAAGCAAGAAGCCATAAGATATTCTTTTTGGCACGCAGTGGGCTGGTGGCCATATAAGGTTTGGACGTAGAATTTGGAGGTGGGGCTCAACGTGCAGCTGCCCTGTTGGGCGGGGCTCACAAAAGACGAACACGTGACACGATAACCTGATTAGCATTAGTCTCGTGCACCAGCGCGGTGCAGATTAGCATCGCGCATTTATGCGCACATCCTGCAGGATTTTTTTTACGTAAGGTGTTATCGTGAGAGCCTACTATTAACTGAAAGTGATGTCTTTCTCCTCCAACTGGCCGTTGGTAGTTGCGTTCCTATTTTTGCAGATTAATTATTGTAGTAGCTTTCTGGTCCAGCGCGCCGAGGAGGGCGATATCTTCCAAAACCTGGGGGCGGGCGCAGGGTACTGCACTGAGAGGAACGCACTTTGTAGTGTTGCTTCTCTGGACGACAGGGACCCAAGCTGTGCTAGCAACAGCAACGCAGGGCCCTCCTGTCCTAGCTGCGCGTGCTCAGCAGGAGGGAGGTACGATAACGCCTCTGACAGCTGCTTGGAAGGTGAATTTCTCTTATAATTACCAGTAAATCAATGACAGCTTTGTATGAATTATACTACCTTCCCACTACAGATAATTGTCTAGGGTATGGTGGCTTTAGGTTCTTTAACAGCATGAACAAGATAAATGCTGTGGAGCAGGCGATTTTTGTAAATGCCACATTTTCGTGTCCTGGCAAGGTCACTGCCTGGAGGTATATTCGATTGACTCCTACTGAAGAGACGTTCTTCTTTCTGCAAGTCTGGAGGCTTATCAGACCCAGGGAAGTAGTACGTATTGGTTCTACTCACATTGAAACCCCAGCCAATTTCACTGCTGGAAGAGTAGAAGTGCTTCACAACCTCGAGGACAGTGAACAAATCGTCATTCAGCCCGGTGATTTCATAGGGGTATTTGCACCAGAGGGTACTAGTAAAGTTCCAATAGCTTCAAGGAGATTTGGAACAGCAAATCAGTCAGAGACGTATGCTTTTGATATCACCAATGGAGTGTTACCAACTACTCTGGACTTGGCTGATCATTCTAGTTATGATGATAATGTAGCTGCAAACATTCAGGCCGTCACAGGTTTGTTTGTGTGACTAATAACGACATGAGTCTGCTGTACCGAATGTGATACCTTTCTCTTGATACAGGGTACTATGAAGGAGAGATAGAATGCTTTACTCTGCCCATGGCCACGCCTACTACAAGGCGTCCACAGCAAATAACCACAACCAATCATGATCAGAAATCGAGAGTGCAAACTACATCTCTTCAAAAGCCGATGCAAGCTACAGGTATAAAATCTGACTCTTCTTTTCTGAAAACTTCCACCCCTCTTGCTTCAGCTGCTGCAAGAATCACACGCACAAACGGACCTATAATGCTGCAGACACCTGTACCTACGACTAGTCTGGACAGAACTGGAGAGCAGAATGAAAAAGAGAGTGGCTCTACCACATCTGCAGTAATTCTTAGTCCAGTGTCAGTGACTCTGATAGCGGTTTGTATCTCCATACTGGTGGTGGTTAGCATTACACTAGTGGCTGTATGTCTCTTATATCGAAGAAGATACAGAGACAAGCGCAAGAGACCTGCAGCTGTGCAGGAGGACACTCATCATGCCCAAGATAGCTATCCCCTGGAAATGCTATGTAAGTGCTACAATTGTGAGAAAAATGGCGTATAGTGTAGTCTCATTTCTAGGCTCCCCAAAAAGCTGGGTGGAGGGTCTGAGAATAGTGTTGTTTAGACATTAGTCACATTTGGAGTAGAGCGTAACCTCTATACTGTGCACTCTTGGGCCAATATTTTATGACTGTAATATAAAAGGTGGTGATAGGAGGTAGTCGCTACATAGAGTTATATACTACTTTTTCCTTCAGCCTCTTTAAACAGCAGAGGGGAAAATGTTGGTCCACTTGGTCTCTCGAGCAGCATGTCAGTGGTATCGCCATTGCAATCCAGAGAGCAGTCACAACCCCGGGCAGCCAGTGCTGACCCTCCGTACTATCACATACTGGGAGAAGGCAATATACAGTCACAGAGTTTACAGGTAATAAAATTTTGGTTTATTAATTACATTAGCCTACAGATGTATTTTACAACATGACTGCATTTGTTTCTCCAACAGTCTCTAAACAAGGTACTCAACATCCACATTCACTATGATTCTGACCCACGACTCCCTGCCAGCAATGCCAGCAGAAGTCAGGAGCAAATTTTCCACATTGTGGTTCCGACAAAGGTATGCTTTAAAATGTGCCCACTACAATCATGCATACGTGGAGTCTACTCAGTGAACTCTGAAATCTTCTTCACAGGATGAAAGAATACAGGCATACTACCAGGACAACAGATACTCAAGGGGAGGTCCCAAGTCAGATGAGGAGTGCATACAGTCACTGGGACGTCACGTATGTTTGTGTGCGATCTTCATGGCTTATACGAATATACAGAGTCAGAAATATCTTATATATACACAGGCTCCCGAAGAATATTTTCAGGAGGAGCATACATACTGGGTACCAGCTGACAATGAAGACGAGCTGTTTTGCCAGTTTGCTCGATGCAAGTACCGCGAAATTCTTCGGAAATACATTAGGTTAGCCTTGGTAGTGCCTTAGTAGTTAATCCTATAGATTGCCTAGTTACTATCTAATTCCATGCAGACTTGGAGAGGAGCTAGGATCTGGACACTTTGGCTCAGTTCAAAAGGGTACCTGGAACACACATGAGGGGCCCACTGATGTAGCAGTGAAGACTTTGAAGCCGGGACTCTCTGAGAGAGAAAGGGTAAAGTTTCTGCAGGAGGCAGCCATCATGGGGCAGTTCTCCCACGCAAATATCGTGCAGCTACATGGTGTAGTCACTGTAGGAGAACCAGTAAGTGTATTAACTATTAAACTTGTACGCTCCTACCTATACATGTATATTGTATATGTAATTATAATATGTGAGGCATTGAGACATTATACAATGGTTATTATCATACTACAGCTGTGCTAGACTTCTCGCTCAGTTGATTAATATCCTAAATCAAGTTGGTTCATAATCAATTATTACCTTTTACATCATAAATAGGTGATGATTGTTTTGGAGCTATTACTCAATGGAGACCTCAGGAACCATCTCTTGGCACTGAGGAACAGGTAATTATCAATTATGGGACCACAAATTAAATCAAGAGTGACTCTGCATGCTGGGGG